>CM069133.1:81501801-82101801 GCA_035221665.1 Okamejei kenojei
TGAGTAGCTGCTAGGAACTGTAATGTCCTGCAGACCAATGCTGTAAGTAGATTTAATAAACATGTCTTGTATCCTGATGTGGGTTTGACTCGACTTTCACAAGGCCCTTCTTCAGACTGATTGTAGAAGGGGGGGGGGGGGTTAGAAAGGTGGAGGTTGGACAAAGCTAGGGGAGTGATAGATGGGTGGATACAGGTGAGAAAGGTTTCATTGACAGATTGTTGGACAAAAGCCCTAGATGAAAAGATGAAAGGCTGTGAGATAAGGGACTAAGGCATGTACAAGGCATGATTAGTAGTTGGGGAATAAAGAACCAGAGGATATGGGTTTAAGGTGAGAGGTGGAAAGATGTAATAGGAACCCGAGGGGCATTGTTTTCTCAGAAAGAGTGGTGGGTATATAGAATGAGCTGCCAGAGGTGGTAGTTGAGGCAGGTACTGTAAAAACATTTAAAAAACATTTGGAAAGGTACATGGATATGTAAGGTTTAGAGGGATGTAGGTCAAACATGGGCAGCTAGGACTCATGTACTGGAGATGGGGCATCTTGGTCGGACAAGTTAGACTGGGCCTGTTTCCATGCTGTATTAATTTATGCCTCTAGGGTGAGAAGAGACTTGAAATGTGAATCCATAGAGAAGGATATAGGTGGAAAGGGGGCACGGTTGTGGGAGAAATGCATGCGCATCCAGGTATCTGGCATGAAACCATAGTATAAAAAATGTGCTTCAGTTATTTTTTTCGACTTTGATATTTATTATATGCAGAGATATTTCTAAAGATATAAAGATATGTATGAATTTCACAGGCAATTCATTATCATTGAAGTGTAGTCTCTTGTATTGTTGGAGTTATGGGAGCAAGAACTTAGGTAAAGTAAATATTGAGGGTTGTAAATAGCTGAAAGTAATAAAACAAATACACTCTGCTGATCAGCAGGCTTTCTTATCTACTGAGGGGGAATGGTTCTTCACAGTTCTATTTAGGTTCTTATCTGTTGCAGCCCTGAGATTACAGCTGCTCTTTGTCACTGTGTTTGGTGGGCAAGTCTCCCAGAGGTTATAAAGCAGCCTTTTTGATAAGTGCACCCCACCAATTCTTCCTACAGGGATATTGAGATTTTGAGGTAACAGGAAGCGTAAGGTTAAAGATAATTCTGGGGAACAACAAAGATGAAAGGTTACAGAGACATTGATTAATTTCAAATCCGCAAGTAACCATTGTGAAAATATAAAATGCTCTAAACACTTGTGTTACTACTTTCAGGAAGCTATGGTCTTAGACCCAAGGTCCTTTGGCACATTCGAGGATCCTGCCATTTACTGTATACTTTCTTCTTACATTTGACCGAATTAAACTCCATCTGCCATTTATCCGCCCATATCTCTAACTAATCTATATTCTGCTGTATCTTTTGACAACATTTTTCGCTATCCATAACTCCACCAATTCGACCCTCGGAGGGGGAGTTGATGTGCTGAGCCACCAGGAGATCAGGTTGGTTGTTGCTAACTGAACGGCTGGTGTTGGGCGAAGTGATCGCCAAGCCTACGCTTGGTCTCACTGATGTAGAGCAGCTGACACTTAGAGCAGCGGATGCATTAGAAGAGGTTGGAGGAGGTGCAGGTGAACCTCTGCAGCAACTGGAAAGACTGCTTAGGTCCTAGGATGGAGTCAAGGGGGGAGGTAAAGCAGCAAGTGTAGCATTTCTTGAAGTTGTTAGGGAAAGTATTAGTATATGCCACACTGATCTCATTACCCTCCGTGTCCTTTTTCTTGGTGAATGTAGTTGCAAAGTACTTAATTGGTGCTTTACCCACGTCCTCTCTCTCCTTTGTTCTTGAGTGCTCCTACCCTCTCCCTAGCAACCCTCTGTGTTTAATATATGTACTGTATACAATGCCTTTGGATTTTCTCTAATCCTCACCGGGAATCTGTTCAAAACCTGGAGCTCTACCGGAATTAACAGGACCTATCACTCCCATGAGTCAAGGTCACCCATGTGAAGTTAATGTTGTGCATGCAAAGAGTTCACATTACTCCTGCATTGTTTATAATTACATACCTTGCATTACTCTGTTACCTTAGCCGCATTTGGAGTATTGTGTGCAATTCATGGTCACCCCATGCCTGAATTAGAGAGTTTCAGCTATAGGGAGACTTTAGATAGACTTGGATTGTTTTCTTTGGAACTTCGGACGATGACAGGAGACTTGATGGAAGGATATAAAATGATGAGAGGCATAGATAGGTTAGAGTGTCAGAACCTTTTTCTTAGGATGGGAATAGTCATAGAGTCATACAGCATGGAAACAGGCCCAATGCCAACCAACATGTCCCATCTACATTAGTCCCACCTGCCTGCGTTTGGCCCATATTCTTCTAACTCTATCCTATCTGCGTAGTCTTGGATGGAGCTGTTCCCAAACCATGCTCTGATGCATCCTGTTAAAATGCTTTCTACAGCAAATCTGTAGAAGTTGGTGAGAGATGTTGGGGATATGCTGAATTTCCTACGCCTGCAAAGGAAGTAGAAGCATTGGTGTGCTTTATTGGCCATTGCTTCAATATGAGTGTTCTCAGACAAGTTGCTGGTGCTATTCACTCCTACAAACTTAAAAGCTCTCAGCCATCTCCACTCTAGTGCTGTCAATGCATACTGGAGTATGTATACCGCTTTGCTTCTGAAGGCCAATCCCCATCTCCTTTGTCTTGTTGACATTGAAACTAATCAAAACATACATAAGTGTTGAGGTAGAAAGGAATTCTTGACATATAGTATTGTTGCCGAACATCAGAGACTTAACAATGCAGCCTGATCCTAGGATGTACTCGCTTTCTGCATGAGAACATGAGATTTTGCTTCGTGAAGGTAATTTTTTAGAAGGAAAGACTGAAAAGAATAATGTGATAAAAATTGAGCCTCCAGGTGACAAAAGCTTGGATGTGTTCCAAGGTGTAATTAGCAAAGATAATGCTTTGGTCACTGTATTCCAATCATAGAGTAAGATAAAAGCCCCACAGAACTACCCACTGTTTACCATTGTGGTAATGAAATGAAATGTAAATCCACTAAAGAATCTCATTACACTTTGGTAGTCATTACTCCAGATTTAATTGCACCACATCAATGGTGCTTTGTGTGGTGGAAAGAACGCCACAGGTCTACTGAAAAAGTGGTTTGATCTGTAAACAGAAATCTCCATGGCTACCTAAAGCGTATGAATCTAAATTCAGTTTTGTTTTACACTTCATTTCTTTGATTGAAATTAATGTAGAGCTCTGGCTGATCTTGTTTATAGATTCTTCACTGGACTAAGTGGGACTCCCAGTCACACGGTAGGCCTGGCCCCCCCAACGGAACCCATTCCCCAACGCAATATTCCACCACTCACCTGTTCCCCCAATGCAACCCGTTCCCGCAATGCAATATTCCACCACTCACCCATAGCCCATAACTGCGCAGGTGCGGCTCATTTCCCCTCATCCCCCAGCACTCCCTCACCCTCCTCTTCATGTATGGAAGGGGTTGAGGGGAGGGAAAGGGTCTGTGTGCTGTGGGAGGTGTAGGGTGGGAAGGGATGTGTGGGATGGGTGTGTGGGCGGGGGAGGGAAGGGGGGTGTGTGAAGGGGGGGTGTGGGGTGAGAAGGGAGTTGTGAGGGGGAGGTGTGTGGGAGGGGTGTGTATGTGGGAGGGTGTGTGTGTGGGGGGGGGTGTGTGGGGGTGGGTTGTGTGTATGGGGGTGTGTGTGGGCAGGGGTGTGTGTGTGGGTGGGGGGTGTGTATGTGGGCAGGGGGTGTGTGTGGGTGGGGGGTGTGTGTGTGGGTGGGAGGAGTGTGTGTGGGTGGGGGTGTGTCTGTGGGTGGGGGGTTGTGGGGGGAGAGGTGCGCGGGCGAGGGGGGGTTGTGGGGGTGGGGGGTGTGTGTTATACTTCTTGTTATACTTCCTTTTGATATTATTCTGCTTTTATTTAAGTTTTTTAAGGATGTGAGCAAAAAGGTAGAGGAAGGCAGCGCTGTAGACGTTGTGTAGTAAGGCAGTAAGGCATTTGACAAGGTTCCGCATGGTAGACTGCTCTGGAAAATTAGATCAATGGGATTCAAGGAGAGATAGCTAAATGGATAGAAAATTGGCTTCATGGAAGGAAGGAGAGGTGAACCAGCGCCCGGCCCCGGCCCCACCAGCGCCCAGCTCCACCAGCACCCGACCTCACCAGCGCCTGGTCCCGTCCTCACCAGCGCCCAGCTCCACCAGCACCCGGCCCCGGCCCCACCAGCGCCCAGCTCCACCAGCACCCGACCTCACCAGCGCCTGGTCCCGGCCTCATCAGCGACCGACCTCACCAGCGCCCAGCTCCACCAGCACCCGACCTCACCAGCGCCTGGTCCCGACCTCACCAGCGCCCGGCCCCACCAGCACCCGACCTCACTAGCGCCCGGTCCCAGCGCCCAACCTCACCAGTGCCCGGCCCGGACCCCACCAGCGCCTGGCTTCACCAGCACCCGGCCCCACCAGTGCCCGGCCCAATCAGCGCCAGGCTCCCTCAATCCCCCCCCCCCCCACTCTCCTTCCTCACTTCCAAAGATCTCGAGGTTGCAGCAGTCGGCCAGGCTCTTGGCCACTCCGCCCTCTGCTCGCTCCGCTCCTTCAGCTTTATTGTGACAGAGGAGCCGGCCAAACAGTGCAGCGATGGTCACCGCCCCGGATGACTGACAGGAGAGGTGACCAATCTGCGTGCGAATCAGACCAAAACGTGTTGCACTGGCAGCACAGGAGAACGGTGAGTGAGCTGGCGAAAAACCGTAGCGCTATCGCGTACCGTTTTTGCGCAAATAGAAAAAACTCGCAAACCGGAAGATAACAAGATCAGTAGATAGATAGATAGTGAAGATGAGTGTCAAAAATTGCAGCAGGATCTTGATTGGTTGGGCAGGTGGGCTGAGGAATGGTTGATGGAATTTCAGGCAGAGAAATGTGAGGTGCTGCATATTGGGAGCACTAACATGGGCAAAACCTACAGAGTGAACTGTTGGGTGCTGGAATGTGTTGTGGAGCAGAGGGATCTCGGAGTGCAGGCACGGGCGGAAATCGATAATAAAACATGGGGGGGACATAATTTCTTGGTGGTCGCATGTGCACACACACACGCGCGAAGCTTCAGCCATAGTCCATGTGGACGGTATCATCGGGAGCTGACCTGACTCGTGACTGACTCTGAACACCAACAACAGCAGCTTTGTCCGCCCCAAATCGTGGGGCTTAATCGGCCTGTTCGCGGCGCCTTTCGTTGCCCAGCGCGGCTTAAAACCAGCCGCGGGATCTTCCAGCTTCAATATCGGGAGCCTTGATTGCCTCAATGCAGCAATTTGGGCGGTGAAAGATCGCACAGCCGATTTTAAGCCGCCCCGGGCGATGTAAAGCCCCGCGAATGGGCTGATTCAAGCTCCGCTCTCTGATCTTTGCTCCACACACGTCTCCCTCCAATCACCACACTATCCTCAGTCCCACCCCCCTACCTCTGCCTCTGACCGACACCCCCCTCCTCCAATCACCGCGCTGAATCATCATGTCCCCCCCCACTGCCTGCTGACTGACGTCTCTCTCGTCCAATCGGCGCCCTCGATCATCAGTCCCATCTCCACTGTCTCGCGGAAAGCAGAGATTTATAATAGATTTTTTTTCACCGAATTTCAAAATCCGGATTATGAAACATGGAGGGGACTGTCCCCACCTCTCAAAACATGAGCGGAAATGCCCCCTGTGCCCCGCAGAATTTCCGCCCATGAGTGCAGGTACAGAGTTAGTTTCTCTTCTTTTGCTTTGCTCCTTTCTTGAACAATAGGGTAACATTTGCAATTTTCCAATCTTTTGGAACTACTTCTCACCATAGTGACTCTTGAAAAATCAACACAAATGCCTCCACAATGTCTTGTGGCCCTGTCCCACTGTACGAGTTCATTCAAGAGCTCCCCCGAGTTAAAAAAAAATTAAACTCGTGGTGAGCACGTAGAATGAACGTAGCGGGTACGTCGGAGCTCGGGGACGTCGCTTAGAGGCTCATAACCCTAACGGCAGGTACTCGGGAAGACTCGTGAAGATTTTTCAACATGTTGAAAAATGTCTACGAGAGCCCCGAGTACCGATGAGCGACCATTACCATAAATCTCCGAGTTCGATTCAGCGCAAAATCAGGAGAACTCTTTGAATGAACTCGTACAGTGGGACAGGGCTTCAAGGCCACCTCTTTCAGAACCCTAGGGTGTAGTTTCATCTGGTCAAAATGACATCCACCTTCAGACCTTTCAGCTTCCCAAGCACCTTCTCCTAAGTAATAGCCACTCAACTAATTTCTGCCCCCTGATTCTCTTGAATTTGAGGCATGTTGTTGATGTCTTCCACTGTGAAGACTTGTGCAAAAATCTTATTCAATTCATCTGCTATTTCTTTATTCCCGATTATCACTTCTCCAGTGTCATATTCCAGTGGTCTAACATCTACTTTTGCCTCTCTTACTCTTTATATATTTGGATAAACCTTTGCTGTCCTCTTTCATATTAGCTTACTTTGATACTTATTTTTTCCCCGTATTGCATTTTTAATTACCTTCCATTGGTTTTTAAGTTTCCCAATCTTCTTTTTTCCCACTGATCTTTGCAATGTTATATGTCTTCTCTTTTAGTTTTATGCTGTCTTTGACTTTTCATGTCAGCTACATACTCCCCTTAGAATCTTTCTCCCTCTTTAGGATGAAACGATCCTGTGTCTTCCAAATTTTTCCCAGAAGCTCCTGCCATTGCTGTTCCATTGTCATTCCTGCAAGGGTCCCTTTCCAATCAACTTTAGCCAGCTCCTCCCTCATGCCTTTACTTAACTTTTACTCAATAGCAATACCGACATGTCTAATTTCATCTTCTCCTTAAACTGCAGGTTGAATTTTATCACATTAAGTTCATTACCTTGTAAGAGTTACTTTACCTTATGCTCTCTAATCACATCTGGTTCATTACACAATACCAATTCCGGAATTCCCTTTTCCCTAGTAGGCTCAATGACAAGCTGCTCTAAGAAGGCATCTTGTAGGCACTATACTTAGAATCTAGTGCCAACCTGATTTTCCCAGTCTACCTGCATATTGAAATCTCCCCATGACCACTGTAACATTGCCTTTCTCACATGCTGATTGTATCTCCTGTTCGGAACCCTGTAAATAATTCCCATCAGGCTCTTTTTACCCTTGCACTTTCATAGCTCTACCCACAAGAATTCTACATCTTCTGATCCTATGTCACCCTTTGCTAAGAAATGAATTTCATTCCTTACCAGCAGTGCTACCCCACCCCCTCTTCCCACCTGTCTGTCTTTCCGATAGGACGTGTATCCTTGGATATTCAGCTCCCTGCTCCAATCCTCTTTCAGCCACGTCTCCATGGTGCCACCAGCGTTGTATCTACAAACTTCTAACTGCACTATTAGCTCACCCACTTTGTTCCGTATACTATGTGCATTCCAATATAACACCTTTAGTTCAGTATTCACCGCCCCTCTTCTCATATTGGTCCCAATTTCGCCTGACCTCAGACTCATCCCTTCTTAAAATTACTGTCCTTTTATTTCTGGGGACATCTGTAACCTCTCCTGCACTCTCCTCTCCTTTAACTTCATACACACATGTCCAATTTGTTGCCCCACCCCCTCCCCCCACTATATAGTTTAAAGGCCTGTCTACGGCCCTGGTTCTGGGGTTTGCCAGTTATTATATGTTTGGTTCTGCTTTTCAATTTAGTTCCTAGCTACTCAAATTCCCATAGCAGAATATATTTCCTGGCTCTACTTACATCATTGGTACCCACAGGGACCACGACAAATGGATCCTTCCCCTCCCACTCCAAATTCCTCTGCAGGTCAGACGAGATAGCCCAAACCCAGGCACCAGGTAGGGTGTCTGGGTTTCCCCTGGCTATACTATCCCCAATGATAACTACATGTCTCAGAGAAGACTTTCTCCCCTCTTGAAAGGCTCCCTAATCCACAGTGCCAGGGATAGGGTGCTTATCCTTCCTACACCCCCACACTCACCTGCACAGGGACCAAGAATCTCAGACTTGCTTGACAAGCTCATGGGCTGAGGCTCTTCTTGCTTTACTTCTCTTTACTTGCTGTCTCTATCCGCCCGCCTGCTTCACTTGCAGTTACACCTTCCTCCTGATCATGGGCTAAGTTAGAAGCAATTAGTCTACCAGGTGTGACTGCCTCCAGAAACACAACATCCAGGAAATTCCCCCCTGTCTCTGATGTGCTGCAGCGTTTGACATTCAGACTCCAGATTGTCAACTTTGAGCCTGAGTTCTTCGATCAACCAACACTTGCTGCAGATGTGGTCACCACGAACAACCAATGGTTCACCATCTCCCACATCATGCAGCTACAGCACATCACGTAATCCTGCATGCCTCCTTTATGTGGTTCCAACAATTCCTATTTACACTTTCCACTTGCCGATGCTCTGCTCTGGCACTCTTCTCCTCATCCCTTCTCACAAAGCCTTTCTGGCCAAATCCTCAAGTTGCACTTTTCCTCAACAGGGCACTTCACCTCAACATGGCCGATCCCAACAGGCCACTCGCTGTACCTTGCTTTTTTTATTTGATACTCTCTCTAGCTGAGCCAATAGGGTGTCAGCTTCAATTGAATGTCCCGCCTTCTTAATCAATAATAAGCGAGTTCGGTATTCCGACTGCGCATGCCGCGGTCATAGGTCACTCACTATAAACATTGTCGGGAGTTGAGCTGCTGTGTGTATACAGACCTTTGTTTCATCCGTATTTCCCAGCTTTGTTTCTTCTCGGCAAGAAAATACTGCTTTGAAACTTTGAATTAGTTGTATTTATTGTTCCTTTGTACAAAGCTACGATAATGTTGTCGTTATTATTGCTTTATGCTTTGGTGAGTGAGCGAGATCGTCCTGCTGCAGTTGTGCAGGCCTGCGTTTCATCCGTGGTCGGGGTCTGGCTCGGGTCTCCGGCGCTGCAGGCGCTGTTGAGTTGCTCTCCCACTGCCTTCAAGATTTGCAGTAGGAAAATGAACTGTCACTGGTTTTGTACGGTGCTTCCCCTTTTGTTCACTACTCTGCTTCTAGCTACACAATATGGTGGAATCAAAAATTACAATACTTTGTATGATAGCAGCCAAACACGATTTATGTCCTGCAGCCACTTTAAAAATTCTTGCAATGTCAACAATGTTAAAGCAATGTCAACAATGAAGGCAGGATTCCAGTTGTAACTCTGGGGCTTGATGATAATGATATAGGTGGGTGTTCCATTCATTTGGAAATGACAAAAATGAAGTGCAATTCAGCTGCTGATTGTGGAAGTTGTCCCAATACACAGCATTACGTATAGACTCAAAAGCCCGCAACATCATTATGATATCAATAAGCAAACATGCTGCATAGTCACAAAATACAGTAGAGCTGTAACCTCACAGCATCCGAGACCATGTCAATCCTGACCTTGGATACTACTGCGTTTTTCTTGTAACTGTGAGTGTTTCCTTTGGGTGCTTCAGTTTCCTCCCACATCCCAAAGAGTCATAGTCTTAAAGTGATACAGTGTGGAAACAGGCCCTTCGGCGTATAGTCCCACGTGCCTATGCTTGGTCTATATCCCTCCAAACCTGTCTTATCCATGTACCTGTCTAACTGTTTCTTAAACGTTGGGATAGCTCCAGCCTCAACTACGTCCTCTGGCAGCTTGTTGCATACACCTACAGCCCTTTGTGTGAAAAAGTTACCCCTCAGATTCCTATTTCTTTTTCCCTTCACCTTGAACCTCTGGTCCTCTATTTCCCCTACTCTGGGCAAGAGATTCTGTGCATCTCCCCAATCAATTTCTCTCATGATTTTATACACCTCTATCAGATCACCCCTCATCCTTCTGTGCTCCAAGGAATAGAGACCCAGCCTACTCAACCTCTCCCTATAGCTCAGATCCTCTAGTCCTGGCAACATCCTCGTAAATCTTCTCTGAACTCTTTCAAGCTTGACAATATCTTTCCTATAACATAGTGCCCAGAACCGAACACGATACTCTAAATGCAGTCTCACCCACATCTTATACAACTGCAACATGACCTCCCAAATTCTATACAAAGACATAGGTTTATTCCAACTTCATTGTTATCACTGATTTCATAGCGGTGATGAATGTTGTGGTGCAAGTTGTTATTTAAAAAGTAGCGATCTAAGTAATCCAATTTGGGTGGCACAGTGGCGCAGCGGTAGTGCTGCTGTCTCACAGCACCTGAGACACGGGTTCTATCCTGACTCAGGGTGCTGTCGTTGCAAAGTTTGTATGTTCTTCCCATGACCATGTGGGTTTTCTCCGGGTTCTCTGGTTTCCTTTCTCATTCCAAAGACAGCAGGTTTGTATAGTTAATTGCCTTCTGTAAATTGCCCCAAATATGTAGGATGCAAAGATGGGATGACATTGAACTAGTGGAAAGGTGATCAATGGTCGTTGTGGTCAGTGTGCCAAAGGGCCTGTTTTCATGCTATATCACTAAACTCTAATATTTAAACTAAGAATAACTAATTGGCCACTCTAAATTATCCCAGGTGTATGGGTGAGTGGTAAAATCTGGGGACAGTTAATGGGAATGAAGGTAGGACAAAAAAAGGGATTCATGTAGGATTAGTGTCAATGGCTAGTTGATCGTTGGCACAGATTTAGTGCGCCAAAGGGGGTTTATTTCTATGCTGTATCTCACTTTTATGCTTTGATGTTCCACTATTTGCAATTATTATATCGTTTCAGTTTAACTTCGTTTTAGTTTAGAGATACAGCATGGAAACAGGCCCTGTGACCCACCAGCTCCATGCCAACCATCAATAACCCATTCACTCTAGTTCTGTTATTCCACTTTCTCTCTCTTAGAGGCCAATTAACCTACAAACCTGCACATTTGAAACCTGTTTTTGGGAAGTGGGAGGAAACCAGAACATTCAGAGGAAAGCCATGGGAGAACGTGCAAATTCCACACAGCCAACACTCAAGGTCAGGATCGGTCTGTGCAACTCTTGATGTAAAACCCAATTGAGACAAATGAGTTAACACGCATATTAAATAAATGCAGTTAAAAGTCAAATGAACACATTAAGTTTTTGTCCACAACTGTGTGTCCTCATACCAACGAAAATATGTTATTGGAACTTGTAACCTCTGTATTTTCAATCTATGGATTATGAGCATTCAATACATTGCCAATCTATTCTAAGATATTCCAATACTCGAGCAACTCAGCTGACTGAATCAGTCTGGGAAACGGTTCCAAGATTATCTATCACGATTTATAGGTATGGGCGGACCATCAATCAGTTTTCAACCTGTAATAATATTTGTCTAAATCCATAAATGAGAAGATTCCAGTAAGCATCAGCTGCTTCCTTACCGTCACGTCTTTGTCATCAGAGTAAAAGAAAATCGAGGAGCCTCGTAGTTCTGACCAGTATCTGTTGAAGTCCTGTTAAAGTGACACAAAAAAAGGGAGGTTAGCAAATGGGAGTTAGTCCAGCACTTTGTGTCTTTGTGACAAGGTTAGATTCCATGGGATCCATGGAGAGATAGCTGAATGGATAGAAAATTGGCTTCATGAAAGGAAGCAGAGGGTGATGGTGCAAGTTGCTTCTCAGACTGGAGGCCCGTGACTAGTGGTATGCCATGAGAGGAATAGATCAGGTAGTTGCACAAAGTCTCTTGCCCAGAGTAGGTGAATCGAGGACCAGAGGACATAGGTTTAAGGTGAAGGAGTAAAGATTTAATAGAAATCTGAGGGGTAACTTTTTCAACACAAAGGGGGTAAGTGTATGGAACAAGCTGCCAGAGGAGGTAGTTGAGACTGGGACTATACCAACGTTTAAGAAACAGTTAGACAGGTTTGGACAGGTTTGGAAGGATATGGACCAAACAAAGGCAGGGGGACCAGTATAGCTGGGATACATAAGGCGGAGTGGGCAAGTTGGGCCAAAGGGCCTGTTTCCATGCTGTATCACTCTATGAATCTATGAGTAACTCAGCTGGTCAGGCAGCATCTGTGGAGAAAAAGGATGGGTGAAGTTTCGGGTCGAGACCCGAATGGGACTGATGAGATTGTTCTAACCTGAATTCAATGTACTGAATGACTTCCTTTTAATGTCATTTGAAAGCATGGAATTACAAACTTTGAAGATGGCCTGACCACAAATATCCAAATTTTGCAGACAAGAAGGAAGGAAACAAACTCGACTTTATAATAATTATGACATGACTATCAGATTATCATGAAAACCATTTGGTTTTATGAATGTTCTTCAGTCTAGGTAATCTGCCATCCTCAGTTGATCTGCTCTATTGATGACTTGAGACTCACAGCAATGCTTTCGTCCATGGCCTACCAAGCAACTCAGTTCAGGAACAATGAAAAGTTGACAATAAATGCTGGGCTTATGGAGCCCACATCATAAACAATGAATGAATAAATAATGAATAAATGGAAAAAAAAATCCAATGCCTGCGTTATTGGTGCCAGCAGTTAAGGATTGAAAATTATGAAATGGTCACAGTGAGCTTACATGAATGTCTTTATTGATATTTTGGAGCCAATTAAAATAGTAGACAGAAAAAAATCTTGTTTTGAAGTATATTTGGGGAAAAGATCATATGCTAAAGCCCCTAAATAATGGACTGGCAGTTAAAGCTGATTTTATTTCAAATTAAGGATAAATGATTGATACAGAGAGAAGTGGCTGAATGACAGATAAGGACATCACAAGGATAGGCTGTCCTGTATGAGCCCAGGTGGAAGTCCTACATCTCAGTTACAGTAATAGAAAATTGCACTTTTGTTAATATTGGCTAAATAAAGACACCATAAAATCGAGGATGCCTGTACTTGTCAGAATTGCTTAACCCTTGTCAGCTGAACTTTGAAGGCTTTGATTGGCGCCAGCCAGTCTAGCCTCAGACTGATATGCAGGATGGTGAGGGGTCCAGGTGTTCTCCCTGTTTCTCTTAAATTGAGAACATGTATAGCAGTTTTGCAAACTAACCTTAAATGCATCCTTTCTATTGGGTCGCTGCAAAAGCATTGTAAATAGTATAAATAATGTTGCAAGACAGTCATCCTGTTAATTGATGATTGGTCGAACTGTTGAGCCTTGGAGAAATTGTTTGATTCTCAGGGCATGTTTCAATGTTTATTCTTGTTTGCTTCCTTCTAGATGCAGGAAGATTGTTCCCGATGTTGGGGAAGTCCAGGACAAGGGGTCACAGCTTAAGGATAAGGGGGAAATCCTTTAAGACCGAGATGAGAAAGACTTTCTTCACACAGAGAGTGGTGAGTCTCTGGAACTCTCTGCCACAGAGGGTAGTTGAGGCCAGTTCATTGGCTATATTTAAGAGTGAGTTGGATGTGGCCCTTGTGGCTAAGGGGATCAGAGGGTATGGAGAGAAGGCAGGTACGGGATACTGAGTTGGATGATCAGCCATGATCATATTGAATGGCGGTGCAGGCTCAAAGGGCTGAATGGCCTACTCCTGCACCTAATTTCTATGTTTCTATGTAGAGCTTTCTTTCTTATACAATGTATTAGCCACTGTATTATTTGGTTAGGGAAATGTCTGTTATGTATGGGGTTAATCAATATCTGTAATTGGATTGTAAAGAGACCACCCCCATGTGGTTCGGCCCCTCAAGGTCCCGGGATCTATAAAAGTCTGCTACCACGAGTTCCTGCGTCGATCTTCTGGGAGAGTGCTTAGGACTGCGTGACCTTCTGGAGTGTCTCTGTTTGAGCGAGGCCTAGAGGGCTTGAACAGGCAGATACAAGGATCGAACCCGTGGTGGTTAGGTACTGTGGTGGGAACTGTAGTTGTGTTTTGTTAAAATAAAGATTAGTTGATTAAGTGCTTGATTCAGTGGTTTTTGACTAACACTAGATGGGGGGGATGCTTAGAATGAGCAATTTACATTTTGACCCACAACCATGACAAATTAAACTGACCCTATTTGCCTGTATCTGATCCTTATCCCTACATTTCTCGCATGTTCTTGTGCCAGTATTGATTAATCGATTGATTCTTTTTTTTCACATGTACCATGTCAAAGCGAAATTCTTTGTTTTGCTTACCATACACAAGGCATGCAAATATGCCACTGTCTGCTCAAAAAAACTGTCCCATTCATTTCCTTTAAACCACCCCTGTCTCAGGATAAAGCTATATTATCTAGTCGAATCTAATCTTTGACTATCAACCCTTTTTTGTGCGGGTACGTACCACTATGGTGTACAAAGAGAAAAAATTGTATAGAATATCACATGAATTGATCACAAGAGCAGATTTGGGACCCATATCTGAGGAAGGATGTGCTGGCTCTTGAGAGGGTCCAGAGGAGATTTACAAGAATGATTCCAGGAATGAGTGGGTTACAAATGATGAGCGCTTGACAGCACCACTGGGTCTCTATTGGCTGGAGTTTATAAGGTTGTGGGAGGACCTCATTGAAACAGAATGATGAAAGGCATAGAGTGGATATGGAAAGGATGTTTCCACTGGTGGGAGAGTCCAGGACCAGAGGTGAGGAGGAACTTCTTTAGTCAGAGGGTAGTTAATCTGTGGAACTTATTGCCACAGAGGGCTGTGGAGGCCAAGTCGGTGGATATTTTTAAGCTAGAGAGACAAATGTTTGATTAGAATGGGTGTCAAGGTTTCATAAGATTAGATCAGAAAAGGGAAAAATACTAACACTCCCCAAAGATATTAATGACAGATTTTTACAATACTATCAAAATCTTTACTCAACTAAAGTGACACAACAATCAATAAGAATGGAAGCATTTTTACAGAAATGTAACCTTAAAGGCTTAGATCTGCAAGAACAAGAATTATTACGAGCTCAAATAACGACTAAAGATATTGAAGAGTCAATTAGATCTTTAAAAAAAGGAAAGGCTGCCGGCCCTGATGGCCTAAGTTCTGAATTCTATAAAAAAATGTATGATCTGATTTCTCCACGCTTACAAACATTGTATAAACAAGTTTATACTTAACAGTAACTCCTGGAAATTTTAAATGAATCTACAATAATACTTATACCTAAAACTGATAAGGATCTAGACGACCCGGCCTCATATAGAGCAATAGCTCTATTAAATACTGATCAGAAAATATTAACTAAAATCCTATCTTATAGATTGAGCTTAGTAATTAACAAATTAATAACTCTGATCAAACAGGTTTTATCCCAAAACGTCAATTTTATAATCTTGGACGATTGTTTAATATTATATATTCAAATAGAATTGCTAATGCAGACCTAGCAATTATATTGCTAGATGCTGAAAAAGCCTTCGATCAAGTAGCATGGCCATATTTATTTTCAGTGATGGAAAAATTTCAATTGGGAGAGAAGTACTGTGCATGGGTTAAATTATTATATTCTAACCCAACAGCTAGAATACTAACAAATCAAATGTTATCAACTAAATTTAATCTTTCCAGAGGTTGCAGACAAGGATGTTCGTTATCTCCATTATTATTCGCTTTAGCAATTGAAACACTCGCAGAAAATGTCAGATCTAATCCATAAATACATGGGTACAATACTAAAGATACAATGAATAACATTTCTCTATATGCAGATGATGTACTAATATATATTACAAAGCCAGAAATTAGTATTCCAAATTTATTAAATTTAATAACTCAATTCAGTCAGTTCTCAGGATATAGAATTAATTGGAATAAAAGCGAAATCATGTCAATAACGGATCACAATTTACATATACTACAACAATCACCTTTTAAAATAGTTGAAGAAAAATTTAAATATCTAGGTATTTATGTAACTAAGGGGTATAGTTCTTTATTTAAATCAAATTTCCCACCTTTACTGAATAAACTAAATAAGAATATTCAATATGGAAAACACTTCCTATTTCAATGTTCGGTAGAATTAATGCTATAGAAAATGATTTTTTTTTTTTTTTTTTTGCCGCAATTATTGTCCCTATTTCAGTCAATCCCGATATATATTCCAAAATCTTTTTAAAAAAAAAAAAAAGTAGACTCTACTGTTATAAGTTTCATCTGGGATTACAAGAATCATAGAAATAAATAAAAAAAACATTTATGTAAATCAAAGATTAATGGAGGTTTAGCTCTAGCAAATTTTCTGTTTTATTTTTGGGCAGTTTATATTAAAAACATGAATTTTTGGCTGGAAGAAATGGATCAACAACCAGATTGGTTAAGGATGGAAAAGGAGGACTTTCTACCTTTTGAAATCGGTTCGATTATATTTGCACCGACAAAATTGCACAAAAAAACCTATCGGGAAAACCCTATAATATATAGTGGTATACGAATCTGGAAACAACTTAAAAAGGCTTTAAAACTGGATAACATACCACTCCGTCTCCCTATTGTAAACAATCCCTTATTCAAACCTTCCATGCTGGATAAAGGCTTTATACCATGGAAAAACTATGGAATCAAAAAGATGGAACACCTTTATAAGAAAGGCACTTATCTTTCATTTCAGGAACTGCAACAGATTTATGGATTACACTCAAATAATTTTTTTCGATATCTACAACTCAGAGATTATGCTAAATCAAATACACAAGATTATAGGAATAAGGAACCAGAAATCCTTGATGAATGTCTGAATAAGCATCCTAATACAGAAAAATTAACAACTTATATTTACAATACCCTTTTAGATAGCAAGATACCATCGACGGAATCATATAGACATACATGGGAAAATGAAATAAATCAATCCATAACGAAAGATATATGGGACAAAAGTTTACAATATATATATCAATGCTCACTAAACTCCAGACATGCTTTAATACAATTTAAAGTATTACATAGATTACATTACTCCAAAGTTAAATTAAATAGAATCTTTCCACAGATATCCTCTACCTGCGATAAATGTCAACATCCAGAGGCTAATTTAACACATACTTTTGCAAATTGTATAAAAATTAAGAATTGATTGACTTTTAAGGATAACTTCTGAAGTTATTAATACTAAACTGGATCCGGACCCAAAATTAATAATACTTGGAACATCAGAACAAAGTTTAACTCTTACAACAAGTCAAATAAATTTCCTAGATTACAGTATAATAATTGGGAAGAAATTAATATTAAAATTTTGGAAAAGCCCTCTATCCCCCACAACTAAAAAGTGGATTACGGAAATGTTGGAGACCCTACACCTGGAAAGAATCAGATTTGCCCTAATGGACAAGCAATAAGTTTTCGTTAGAATATGGTCTTCTTTCATTGATTACTAAAAGGGTAGAATGGTTCGGCAGGGAACCCTAACTGAAACTTGGACTCAGGATTAGATGAAAAGTTATATTTTATATTCCTTGATCTTATCTCCTATGATGTATTAATAGTAAATTATTCCATTCTTTATGATTTTCTTTTTTGAAGTTGATTTTTATTTTATTTTTCTTTCTGTTTTCCTTTCTTTAAAAAAAATAATTATTAGTCAAAATGATTCACTTGACAATATTAATAATGTATGACCATTGTACATGAAATATTGCTATCATAACATATGTTTGCTATATCACTGTCTACATACTCTAATAAAAATAAAAATATATATTTTTTTAAATGTGTGTCAAGGTTTACGGGGAGAAGGCAGGAAAATTTGTATTAGGAGGCAGAGATCAGAATGATATCTATATTCCAAAGGTTAAATTATGGGGAGAGATGAAATAAACTAGATTAGTCAGTCCAATGTATAAGGTTGCGGGGTGATTGCAATATTATATTAAATGATCATATTAAATGGCGGTGCTGGCTTGAAGGGCCGAATGGCCGACTCCTGCACCCATTTTTCTATGTACGTTTCAAGATATTGTATTGTATTGTATATCTTTATTATCATTTTTCCTGAGTACTTACATACCCAGAGGAAACGAAAAAACGTTGTTCCATTCAGTGTGCGGTAAAAAATAAATAGAAATAAAAATAAAAATACATACATCATGAGTTCCAATCGGCAGAGGCACGACAATGGCTCTGGTTCAGTGTGTCCAAGTTGGTGGTTGGTGCGCGATACTTTGGCAGGGGGCAAAGTCCGTTTATCAGTCTTATAGCCTGCGGGAAGAAGCTGAGGAGCATCCTGCTGGTTTTGCAGCTGATGCTCCTGTACCTCTTCCCAGATGGCAGGATGGAGAGTATGTGATGCGATGGGTGGTAGGGGTCTTTGATGATGGAGATGGCTCTGCTGATACATCTCTTCCTGTACATGTCCAGCAGGAAAGGGAGTGGAGCACCAATAATCCTGCTGGTGGTCTTCACAATCCTGTCCAGTTGGTGCCGTTCGTACGCCTTGCAGCTCCCGAACCAGTAAGTGATGCCATAGGTTAATGTGCTCTCGATTGTCCCCCTATAAAAAGTTTGTAGGTGTGCAGTGGTTAGACCTGCTTTCCATAGTCTACGGAGAGGGTGTAGTCACTGCTGGGTTCTCTTGACCAGTGCTGTGGTGTTGGTCGTGGACGTCAGGTCATCGGACAGGTGGAGTCCTAGGAACTTCACACTGCTGACCCTTTCCACATCAGCTCCATCGATGTGCAGAGGTGTATGGCGTTGTTTTCCCGCCCTCCTGAAGTCAACCACTATCTCCTTCGTTTTTCCCACGTTGAGAATGAGGTTGTGGGATTTGCACCATCCTGTGAGCAGCTCCACCTCCATCCTGTACGCCGACTCATCATCGTCACTGATGAGACCCACCACTGTTGTGTCGTCAGCGAACTTGTTGATGAAGTTGTTGTTGAGTCTAGCAGTACAGTCGTGTGTAAGCAGACTAAACAGCAGGGGGCTTAGGACACAGCCTTGGGGCGAGCCAGTGCTCACGGCTATGGTTTTTGATGTCCTACTGCCCACCCTGAGTGTCTGCTGCCGTTGCGATAGAAAGTTCAGGACCCAGTTATATGTGCCAGCATCAACCCCCAATAACTCCAACTTCTCCACCAGCTGCTGCAGAATGCTTGTGTTAAAAACAGAGCTGAAGTCTATGAAGAGGATCCTGGCATAAGTATTTTTCCGATCAAGGTGTGGCAGTACGAGGTTCAGTGTTGTTGAGACTGCGTCTTCTGTGGATCAGTTGGCTCTGTAGGTGAACTGCAGTGGGTCTAGGTCGGCAGGAAGGCTATTTTTGATATGCTGCATAATCGGTCGCTCAAAACACTTCATTACTATGGGTGTTAGAGCCACTGGTCGAAAGTCATTATGGCAGGCTGGGTTTGGTTTCTTCGGGACAGGAACGATGGTGGCACTCTTAAGACAGTTGGGCACTACTGCCTGGCTGAGCGAGGTGTTATGTGCATGGTATAGGATTTTTGGAAGAAAACAGAAACTGATAAGAGAATCTTCAGACTGAGGAAGGGTCCCGACCTGAAACCTTACCTGTCCATTCCCTCCACAGATGCTGTCTAACCCATTGAGTTACTCCAGTACTTTGTGTTTTGAACAGGATCTGCTGTTTGGAATTCTAGGCTAAGATTTGGTCTGTGCTAACAGTAGTAGAGTTCGGAAACACTTCTACACAAAAGAATAAGCAAAATTTGGAACACTCTATTGTGGACTAGCTTAAATGGAGCATGTTAGTTGGCAAAGACAAGTTGGGCCGAGGAGCCTGCTTCTGTACTGGGTAGGCTATCACTCCAGTGCTGTATTGTGGAAATACACCACGTTCCAAAATACTTTATTTCAGATGAGCAGTTAAATCACTTACCTTCTTAGGATGATATAAAATGTACTATTCGGAATTAAAGAACACCTCCTCAAAAAACTCAATCATATTAGTGTGACACAACCTACCGCGTACAAAGTCGTGCTGGGTATCCCCTAATTTGCCCATTCTCTTCCAAATGGGAGCAAATCCAACTGTTCCCAATCTACCCTCATTAGCTCCCGCCTAACAACATTGTAATCTGCCTTGCCAGAGTCAAGAGTGTTTTATTTTCATATGTCCCAATAGAATAATGAAATTCTTATTTGTAGTAGCACAACAGAATATGTAAACAGGACACTGTAAACAATATAATAAATGAGAACACACACACATACGTACACATAAAAAAACAAACTATAATAGTGCAATAACAACAATAATAGTCTATGTAGTTCAGAGCTTATACGAGGTTGTGATGTTTAATAGCCTAATGGCTGTAGGGAAGAAGCTGTTCCTGGAAGTTACAGTTTTCAGGCAGGGGTGAAATTAGTGTATGGCCAGGGGTGGTGTGGGTCTGCCTTTTTGGGGCAGTGACTCCAGTTAATCCCTTTGGTGGTGGAGTCGTCAGAACCAGGGATGGAATGGGCAGTGTTCTCAACTTTTTGCAGTCTTCATCGTTCCTAGGCATTCAAGTTATCAAACCAGCCCGTGATGCAGCATCCAGACCTGTTCCCATTCAAAACAATCTTAAAACCATCTGGAGTTGTGATCACTTTCTCCAAATTTGCTCCTCCACCACAACACCAGTTACCTGGCCAGGCTCGTTTCCCAACACTAGGTCCAGTATGATCTCTCCTTGAGTCAGACTATTCTTGTTTGAGGAAACCTTCTTGGATATACCGACCAAATTCTGCACCACCTAATTCTCTTGCCCCGTGAAAGTCCCAATCAACATTGGGGAAGTTGAAGTCACCCACTACACCAACAGTGTGGTTCTTGCAACCATCAGTATTCTGTCTGCATGTCTGATCAGAATACTTTTGCTGGCAATTGGGAGGCCTATATGAAACCATTAGAATAATTACTACTTCTTATTTTTTAGTTTAACCAACAATTTTTAGTGGGCGTACTCTCCAATATGTCTTCACTAAATACCACCATGACATTCTTCCCAGCTGATCTATATCCCGCTGTATACATTGACAGGCTTCCTCACAGTGCACATCCCCAGCAGTCTTGGTGTCATCTGCAAACTTACAAACCAACTTGTCTCTTTTTATGTCCAAGTAATTTACATATATCACAAACTGCAGCAATCCCAGCACAGATCCCTGCGGAAGTCCAATGGTCACGGACCTCCAGCTTGAATATTGTCCTTCTATCAGTAAGCCGGTTCCAAATTCATACGACCAGATGCATTAATCCATGCATCTTAATCTTCTGGATCAACGTACCACGGCAGATCTTATCAAATGCCTTATTAAAATCCATTTACACGACATCCACTGCCCTACCCTCATCGATCACCTTCATCATCTCTTCAAAAAACTCAATCAAATTAGTAGAACACAACCTATAAATATGCTCCAAACAATAGCTTTAAAAAATACATGTACTTTCTGCAATACATCAATAACTTCAGAATAAGAGACACAATACGTAAATCATACAGTCATCGCTAAAACATGATTCTCACCTACCTTATCCCTTGTATTTTTTTTCCACAAGAACCCATCATAATACAAAGGCAGTGAGGTTATCTTCTCACGTCTTTGAAAGACCAACCTTAAGTTTGTTCTTGGTGCAGCCATATCTTTCAAACTTCAAGCAAGGTTAATGTTAATAGTTAACAAACAAGTGCGGTAATGGGGATCCAGAGACGCCAGTAACTTTGTCTCCCTGTACTACTGTCAGTTATAACATGAATCAGTGTTAAACTGATCTTGAGAAACTGAACAAAGTTCAGCCCCTTTCTCAAATACTTCCTGTAAACTAGAATGCAGAAGGAATGAGGAAACTATTCAATGAGGAAGGTAGATTATAAAATTAATGTGCCAAGAAAGGGAGAACAATTTTATACCCAGCAATAATGATAATAATCTGAGAAAAACACTTTTGTCATCTAGTCACTGGTTTCATTAGGGCACTGTGAAATATGAGGCAGGTAAAAGGCTATGGACTTAAACAAAGATCAGCTTCTCATATACACCAGTCCTGCGTAGGTAGGAATGACAAAAGAGAGAACCGAGAACGGTTTCAGGGAACTACGTAATGAACCTTTGCCGCCTGAACCACTGTTACTCCAGCATGTTGTGTCTTTTTTTTGTGAACCTTTGAATTCTTATGAACTATTCACTATAAATAAAGGTTCACTACATAGTTTCAAACAAAACCATTAACTATTTTGCTGCACATCTCTTAGTTTAGTTTCACAACTTCCAAAACTTACTGGAGAAACAAGGATCTGCAGATGCTAGTTCACAAAACAAAAGACACAAAATGCTGGAATAAGTCTGTGGGTCAGGCAGTATTCCTGGAGAACATGGATAGGTGACGTTTTGGTTTGGGACCCATCTTCAGACTAATTGAAGTGTCTGTAGAAGGGTCCTGACCTGAAACGTCATCTGTAGCCATGGGCACGCATGGGTCCCAGCAATGCCTGCCTCTTTGTATGGTACATCGAACAATCCGTTTCAGGCGTACACTGGACCTATCCCCGAACTCTACCTCCCCTACATTGATGACTGCATCGGCGCTACCTCCTGCACACATGCAGAACACACGGACTTCATTAACTTAATTACTAATTTCCATCCTGCACTCAAATTCACTTGGACCATTTCCGCAACTCCCTACCATTTCTTGATCTCACTGACTCCATCACATGAGATAGACTATCGACTGACATCTATTATAAACCTACTGACTAACTCAGCTATCTAGACTACACTTCTTCCCACCCTGCCTCCTACAAAAACTCTATCCCCTTATCCAAATTCCTCTGTCTAAGCCGCATCTGCGCCGAAGATGAGGAGTTCCAAACAAGGACATCTGAGATGTCCTCATTCTTTAGGGAATGGGGGTTCCCCTCTTCCATCATAGATGAGGCCCTCACACGGGGTCTCCTCGGTATCCTGCAGCTCCGCTCTTGCTCCCCATTCCTCCAATTGCATCAGATACATTCCCCCTAGTTCTCACCTTTCACCCCATTAGCCATTGCATACAGCACATAATCCTCTGGCATTTTCACCACCTCCAACAGAACCCCACCACTAGCCGCATTTTCCCATCTCCTCCCCTTCCCACAGAGACTGTTCCCTCCGCAACTCCCTTGTTAACTCCTCCCCTCCCCTGATACTTTCCGCTGCAACTGCAGGAGGTGCAACACCGGTCGCTAGATCTCCTTTCTCGACTCCGTCCGAGGACCCCGACAGTCATAAGATCATGTGATATGAGTAGAATTAGGCCATTCAGCCCATTAAGTTTACACCATTCAATCATGGCTGATCAAACCACCCCATGCTAACCCCATTCTCCTGCCTTCTCCCCTTAACTCTGACACCCATACTAATCAAGAATCTATCTATCTCTGCCATAAATATATCCACTGATCTTGCCTCCACAGCCTTCAGTGGCAAAGTTTTCACAGATTCACTAACTTTTGACTAAAGAAACTCCTTCATCTCCTTCCTAAAAGAACGTCCTTCAATTCAAAGGCTATGATCTCTAGTCCTAGACTCTCCCACTAGTGGAACCAACCTCTCCACATCCACTCTATCCAAGCCTTGCACGCCTTTCACTACTCTGAACATTTCAATGAGTTCCCCCCTCAGTCTTCTAAACTCCAGCGAGTACAGGCGCTGTGCCGTCAAACGCTCATCATATGTTAACCTACTCTGTCCTGGGATCATTCTTGTAAACCTCCTCTGGACCCTCTCCAGGGCCAGCACATCCTTCCTCAGAAAGGGTGCACAAAATTGCTCACAATATTCCAAATGCGGTCTGACCAGCGCCTTATAGAGCCTCAGCATTACATCCCAGTTTTTATGTATAAGTCCTCTTGAAATAAATTCAAGCATTGCTTTTGCTTTCTTTACTACCAATTCAACTTGCAGATTAACTTTTTGGGAACACAGCACGAGCACTCCCAAGTCCCTTTCCCCCTCCGATTTCAAGATTCGCTCCCCATTTTGTAAATAATCTACGCCTTTATTCCTTCTACCAAAATGCATGACTCCACACTTTGCTACACCATATTCCATCTGTCACTTCTCTGCCCACTCTCCCAACCTATCCATGTCCACTGTTGTTTGTCATGTACATCAATGATCTGGATGATGGGTGGAAAATTGGATAAGTAAGTATGCAGATGATACTAAGATAGGTGGTGTTGTGGATAATGAAGTAGATTTTCAAAGTCTACAGAGAGATTTGGGCCATTTGGAAAAGTGGGCTGAAAGATGGAAGATGGAGTTTAATGCTGTTAAGTGTGAAGTGCTACATCTTGGCAGGACAAATCAAAATAGGAAGTACATGGTAAATGGTAGGGAATTGAGGAATGCTGTGGAACAGAGGGATCTAGAATAACTGTGCATAGTTCCCCTGAAGGTGGAATCGCATGTAGATAGGGTGGTAAAGAAAGCCTTTGGTGTGCTGGCCTTTATAAATCAGAGCATTGAATATAGGAGTAGGGAAGTAATGTTAAAATTGTACAAGGCATTGGTAAGACCAATTATGGAGTATGGTGTACAATTTGGTCGCCTAGTTATAGGAAGGATGTCAACAAAATAGAGAGAATACAGAGGAGATTTACTAGAATGTTGCCAGGGTTCCAGCAACTATGTTACAGAGAAAGGTTGAACAAGTTAGGTCTTTATTCTTTGGAGCGCAGAAGGTTAAGGGGGGACTTGATTGAGGTCTTTAAAATGATGAAAGGGATAGACAGAGTTGACGTGGATACGTTTTTCCCATTGAGGGTAGGGAAGATTCAAACAAGAGGGCATGACATGAGAATTAAGGGACAGAAGTTTCGGGGTAACGTGAGGGGGAACTTCTTTACTCAGAGGGTGGTGGCTGTGTGGAATGAGCTTCCAGCAGAAGTGGTGGAGGCAGGATCGATTTTAACATTTAAGAGTAAAGTGGATAGGTATATGGACGCAGAGATGCCAACCCTAAATTTAGTTCACAGTAACATTCAACCCATTTGTCCGTAACAAATGGGGTAAATGGATGCGCCTTGATGTCCCGGGATAGAGGCACATAGGGGACTAGGGGAACTGGGGGGCGAGAGGGCCTGTTTCCGTGCTGTAATTGTTATATGGTTATATGGTTATATGGTTAAGTCCTTCAGCAGAGTCCCTGCTTTCTCTGGCTGTCCGAAGGGGGGGGGGGGGGGGGGGGGGGGGGCGTTGGGTGCCTTTTGTTCCCCATTTAAAGAAAAAATCCTGAGGAAACAAAACTGGAGCGGGAATGACTGGCAGCGGCCGTAACCTCAACACCAGACGCTGCTCCGGCCTAGCCTTCGCCTCTCCCGCCGCCGGGCCCACGACACCGCCCTCCCCCCTCCGCTGGTCCCATGCAATCGTCCAACCACGGCACCTCCCGCAGGGCCCATGCCTTTTATCATCCGCCGTGGACCCTCACCTTCCCCCCCCCCCCCCCCTGAAACAGAGCATCGCCTCTTCCCCACCCCCGCCGTGGGACACCCTCGCCTCTAGGGGGAAATGTGAGAGGGGAGGGAGGCGAAGGGGAGAGAGAGAGCGAAAGGAGGGAAAGGAGTTGGAATGGGAACTCCAATTGGAACTACTTTCTTTTCCTTGATAACAATACTGAAAAATATGAATTCCATCTTTTGTTTTTTAATTGGATCACACATTTCCATTACCCTTTAGCCAATCCACTCTGTCTCCCTCTCCCCTCCATTGAAGAAGGGTCTCAACCTGAAACGTCCCCCATTCCTTCTATCCAGAGATGCTGCCTGTCCCACTGAGTTGCTCCAGTATTTAGTGATTATCTTTGGTGTAAACCAGGGTCTGCAGTTCCTTCCTACAATACTACAAATGTGTCCTCACCAACGCATTGAACAACTATAACATAACATCTCAACTTCTGTACAATACCCTGACTAATGTTTTCCCCTAATCTACCTGGCTAATGTGCCAAAAGAGTAAAGAAGCCCCTTTACTAAACTAACTCATGTCGTAATCCTACCTGTGTCAACTCTGTCTACCCTTTCATCATTTGAAGGCGCTCCAAAGAATAAAGACCTAACTGTTCAACCTGTAACATAGTTGCTGGAACCCTGGCAACATTCTAGTAAATCTCCTCTGTACTCTCTCTATTTTGTTGACTAATGAAGGCTAATGTGCCAAAAGCCTTCTTAACTCCTAGACCCCTCTGCTCTAAAACACTCCCCAGACTCCTGCCATTCACTGTGAACGTCCTGGCCTGGTTTGACTTCCCATAATGCAACACCTACCACTTATCTGCATTAAACTCCATTACCCATTCCTCAGCCCACTTGCCCAAATGATCAAGAACCTGCTGCCATTTTTGAGAACCATCTATGAGACCACAAACCTTAGTGTCATCTGCACTTACTAATTATGCCTTGTACTTTATCATCCAAATCATTGATATAGTTGAGAAACAGCAATGGTCTCAGTACCGAACACTGAGGCACACTACTAGTCACAGGCCTCCAGTTCAAAAATCAACCTTCCACCTTTACCCTCTGCTCCTTCCATGAAGCCAATTTTCTATCCAGTTGGTTTGCTCTCTGTGGATGCCATGCAATGTAACCTTCCAGAGCAGCCTAATATTCAATGGGAAAATAACAATAGTACGGGGCTAACCTGTTGGGTAAGGGTGAATGCCAAGAATCATAAGTAAAGAGAACAGAGGTTGTCAAGGTACATCGAGGGCTGAATAAAGAGAGAAGATGCATATGACGGGTACAGACAACTGTAGACTTTAGAGATACCATTAGTAAAGATCACAAGGTGGACATACTGAACACAGGGCTGCCAACATTGGGTGAGAGTTGGGGTGAGAAATTACAAGAGACCAAGCCCGAGGGAACGTAGTGACGGGGGGGATGTGGTGCTAGAGTGTGGGAAGGAGGTGTCCCACCTCCCATTGGTATGGAGTTTTTGCGTTTTTCAGCATGAAATTGTGCAATCTGGTGCATACTGTAGCGAGTCTTTTAACTTACACTTGAATGCAATATTTATGCTTTACATTTGATTAGCCATGAATAAGGTTAGGCAAAATTACATTCCTAAATACATTCCACAGTAGAGCCAGGCTCTGATCAACAGTTGCAGCGCATGAATGATCTTGGTATATTAATGCATAAAAATCAGATTATAATCAAACACTTGGCCATTGTTGACCAACCTGGGTCTCACTGCACACCTGGTACTACTCCTGACCCTGACTCCAATTGCATACATAGAAACATAGAAATTAGGTGCAGGAGTAGGCCATTCGGCCCTTCGAGCCTGCACCGCCATTCATGGCTGATCATCCAACTCAGTATGCCGTACCTGCCTTCTCTCCATACCCCCTGATCCCCTTAGCCACAAGGGCCACATCTAACTCCCTCTTAAATATAGCCAATGAACTGGCCTCAACTACCCTCTGTGGCAGAGAGTTCCAGAGACTCACCACTCTCTGTGTGAAAAAAGTATTTCTCATCTCGGTCTTAAAGGATTTCCCCCTTATCCTTAAGCTGTGACCCCTTGTCTTGGACTTCCCCAACATCGGGAACAATCTTCCTGCATCTAGCCTGTCCAACCCCTTAAGAATTTTGTAATTTTCTATAAGATCCCCTCTCAATCTCCTATATTCTAGAGAGTATAAACCGAGTCTATCCAGTCTTTCTTCATAAGACAGTCCTGACATCCCAGGAATCAGTCTGGTGAGGGTACACAAAAGGCTGGAGAAACTCAGCGGGTGCAGCAGCATCTAAGGAGCGAAGGAGATAGGCGACGTTTCGGGTCGAGACCCTTCTTCAGACTGGTCAGGGATCAGGGAAACGAGAGATATAGACGGTGATGTGGAGCGATAAAGAACAATGAATGAAATAAATGCAAAAAAGTATCGATGATAAAGGGAACAAGCCATTGTAAGCTGTTTGTGGTGTGAAAATGAGAAGCTAGTGCGACCAGGGTGGGGGAGGGAGATAGAGAGAAAGGGAATGCCAGGGCCCGAGGGCTGAGGGAGAGGTGGGAAGGGGAGGAGACAGCAAGGGTTAACAGAATTGAGAAAATTCAATCTTCAAGCCCAGAGGATGCAGACTCCCCAAGCGGAATATGAGGTGCTGTTCCTCCAACTTGCGGTGTTGCTCACTCTGGCCGTGGAGGAGGCCCAGGACCGAGAGGTCGGATACGGAATGGGAGGGGGAGTTGAAGTGCTGAGCCACTGGGAGGTCGGCTTGGTTATTGCGGACCGAGCGGAGGTGTTCTGCGAAACGATCGACAAGCCTCCGCTTGGTCTCACCGATATAGATCATCTGGCATCTGGAGCAGCGGATGCAGTTGATGAGGTTGGAGGAGGTGCAGGTGAACCTCTGTCGGACCTGGAAGGACTGCTTGGGTCCCTGAAAGGAGTGGAGGGGGGAGGTGAAGTGTAGCATTTCTTGCGGTTGCAAGGGAAAGTGCCCGGGGAAGGGGTAGAGCGGGAGGGAAGGGAAGAATTGACAAGGGAGTTGCGGAGGGAGCGGTCTTTGCGGAAGGCAGACGGAGGGGGGGGGGGGGGGTGGTGAGATGGGAAGATGTGGCGAGTGGAGGTGTCACGTTGGAGGTGGCGAAACTGGCGGAGGACTATGTGTTGTATTTGCCGGCTTGTGGGGTGAAAGGTGAGGACCAGAAGGACTCTGCCCTGTTTGCGAGTGGGGGAATGGGAGAGAGGGCAGTGTTGCGGGGTATGGAGGAGACCCTGGTGCGAGCCTCATCAATAGTGGGGGAGGGGAATCCCCGTTCTCTGAAGAATGAGGCCATTTGTGATGACCTGGTGTGGAAACACCTCATCCTGGGAGCAGATGCGGCGTAGACGGAGGAATTGGGAATAGGGGATGGAGTCCTTACAGGAAGCAGGGTGGGAGGAAGAGTAGTCCAGGTAGCTGTGGGAGTCAGTGGGTTTGTAGTGGATACCGGTCAGGAGTGTGTCACCTGCAATAGAGATGGTGAGGTCAAGGAATGGTAGGGAAATGTCGGAAATGTTCCAAGTGTATTTGAGTGGCGGATGGAAGTTGTTGGTGAAATGGATGAAGTCAGTCAGTTGTGTGTGGGTGCAGGAGGTGACACCAAAGCAGTTGTCGATGTAACGGAGGTAGAGGTCGGGGATGGGGCCCTGGTGCGCCGAGAACAAGGATTGTTCGACGTACCCGACAAAGAGGCAAGCGTAGCTGGGGCCCATGCGTGTGCCCATAGCTACGCCTTGTGTTTGGAAGAAATGGGAGGAGTCAAAAGAGAAGTTATTGAGGGTAAGGACCAATTCCGCTAGTCTGAGGAGGGTGTCAGTGGACGGGTATGGGTTGCTCCTCTGGTCGAGGAAGAACCGGAGGGCTTTGAGACCGTCCTGGTGGGGTATGGAGGTGTAGAGTGACTGGACGTCCATGGTAAAGATGAGAGGATGGGGGCCTGGAGAATGGAATGCGTGGAGCCGACGGAGAGTGTCTGAGGTGTCTTGAACATAAGTGGGAGGGATTTAACAAAGGGGGATAGGATGGTGTCAAGGTATGTGGAAATGTGTTCGGTGGGGCACGAACAGGCAGAGACAATGGGTCTGCCAGGGCAGTCGGGTTTGTGGATTTTGGGGAGAAGGTAAAAATTGGGCCGTGCGGGGCTGGGAAACGATGAGGTTGAAGGCTCGGGGGGGCAGGGAGCCGGAGCTGAGTCGGTTATGGTGCTCGAGATGGTGGCCTGGTGTATGTCAGTGGGGTTATTATATTAGAGTTAATTTGTTCCGAGGGCACATTTTTGTTCCAATGCTCCCCATTCCCAATTACTTTTACATTGAAGTGATTGAAATCCAACTGAAGTTTAAATGGCATCAGGAAAATGAAACCTCCGGAATGGATGATATTCATTACGTGGTTGGTTGGAGTCAGTATCAGCACAATTACTATATTAAACTTTGAATCTTCAGATGTCCTGGTTCAAGTTAAAACTAAAGACAAATAATAACCTCCTCACACATTCCCCTGCGAGTATCTCTGTCATTTCTTTAAGATATACCCCTTCTATGAACTAGCTCTTAAACATCGCATCTGAATCAGTTTCTATCTGATTACACTCCTTGAGGATGTTCATCTATGTGTTCAATTAATAAAACAACGAGATTGGGGACATTTCTATTCAACCTGTCAAAGGAATTTGGGGGGGAGGGGATTAGAAATAGTCAGTGAGGTGAACAAACATAATAGTTGAGTGGCAAAGGGTATAAGAAGGAACTGCAGATGCTGGAAAATCGAAGGTAGACAAAAGTGCTAGAGAAACTCAGCGGGTGCAGCAGCATCTATGGAGCAAAGAAAATTGGCAACGTTCCATCCGGCACTCAAATAAACCTAACTTCCATCCGGCACTCAAATACACCTAACTTCCAAGCTTGTTAAGATGGCGCCTGTCTGCGGCGACTCTTGTGGAGCACCAGAACAGAAAAGAATTACCTACAACTTCTATCAACTCACCTGCATCAGGGAAACGGCAGTAATCGGTGCCGTTTCAGACAGGCTGCTTGGGCAGCTGAAAGCGATGGAAATTTCGCGATCTCCCGCAGTTGCGGGAGCCCCGGACTTTAAACTTTTCCACGCCGGCTGTAAAACTCCCGACCCGACTGAGGATCCCAGGTACGGCACTTGGAAACCCTGGGATGACCTCCAGAGCCGACGGGCTGGATATCCCAGAAAAAATGAAGCTGGAGCTGCTGACTTTGAGGGAACCCCCGTTCATTACAGAGTTGGAGCTGCAGCTGCAGCTGCCGACTTTAAAGGAGCTGGAGCTGCCGTCTGTGAGGGAATTCCCGATCCAGCGCTGGTCCGCAGAAACAGCAGGTACAGTAAACACAGTACCTGGAAACAAAGGGGAAGCCTCCATTGTGTCTGGAAACGTGGCCGGCGGGCAGGACTTCAGGTCAGACTGAAGCGCAGGGGACTTTGGCCCCCTCTGCTTACCGCTCTATCCCTCGCCCTCATTTCGGTAAATCCGACCATACCGTGGTGCTGCTTCTTCCTGCCTACAGGCAGCAATTAAAGAGCACACCCCCAGAGGTGAGGACAGTACAGAGCTGGTCGGGGGGGGGGGGCAGAGGAACAACTACAGGACTGTTTGGAGTCTGTAGAATGGGCAATGTTCAAGGACTCGGCAACGGACTTGAATGAATATGCCACAGTCGTTACAGACTTCATTAAGAAATGTGTGGAGGACTGCATCCCTACAAAAACTTCCGAGTGTTTCCCAATCAGAAACCTTGGATGAACTCTGAGATCCGCACTCTTCTGAAGACCAGACACCGGGCATTCATGTCTGATGATACAGTGGTCTACACGAAGTCCAGATACGACCTTGGTAAGGCCATCAAAAAGGCCAAAAGGGAGTTCTGCTCCAAACTGGAGGATGAGACAGATGTTCGGCAGCTGTGGCAGGGACTGAATGCAATCACCTCCTACAAGGCGAAACCAGGAGGCAGCTCGGATGTCGGCGATACATCACTCCCTGATAAGCTCAATGCGTTTTACGCACGCTTTGATAGGGAGAACACCGATGTGCCTTCCCGAGCCCCCATTCACTGTGATGGTATTTCAGTCTCAGTCACAGAGGCCGACGTCAGGAAATCCTTCAGAGGGGTGAACCCTCGAAAAGCATCTGGACCTGATGGCATACCTGGTCGTGTTTTAAAAACCTGTGCGGACCAACTGGCTGGAGTTTTTACGGACATTTTCAACCTGAGGTCTGAGGTTCCCACCTGCCTCAAAAGGCATCAATAATACCGGTGCCCAAGAAGAGCAGGTGACGTGCCTCAAATGACTATCGACCTCACTAAAGCCTGTGGTGATGAAGTGCTTCGAGAGGTTGATCATGGCGCAAATCAACTCCTACCTTTACAAAAACCTGGACCCACTGCAGTTTCGCTTAACGCACAACAGATCAACGGTGGACGCGATCTCGGCCCCTCCCACTCCGCTCTGACTACTTGGACAACAAAAACACATATGTCAGGCTGTTATTCATTGACTACAACTCGGCATTTAACACAATCATCCCCTCCAAGCTGGTTACCAAACTCGCAGAATTGGGTCTCTGCGCATCACTCTGCAATTGGATCCTCGACTTCCTCATTCACAGACCACAGACTGTTCGCATTTGGTGGAAATGTGTCAGACTCGATAACAATCAGTACGGGAGCACCTCAAGGCTGCGTGCTCAGCCCCCTGCTGTACTCACTCTATACCCATGACTGCGTAGCCGGTCACAGTGCGAACTCCATCATCAAGTTCGCTGACGACACCACTGTAGTGGGACGTATCACTGATGGGGATGAGTCGGAGTACAGAAGAGAGATTGAGCGACTGTCCATATGGTGCCAGCACAATAACCTGGCGCTCAACACCAGCAAAACCAAGGAACTGATTGTGGACTTTGGAAGGAGTAGGATGGGGACCCACAGTCCTGTTTATATCAACGGGTCGGTCGATGGTTGAAAGGGTCAAGAGCTTCAAATTCCTGGGCATGCACATCTGTGAAGATCTTTCCTGGTCCGAGAACGCAGATGCAATTATTAAGAAAGCTCATCAGCGCCTCTACTTCCTGAGAAGATTACGGAGAGTCGGTCTGTCAAGGAGGACTCTCTCTAACTTCTACAGGTGCACAGTAGAGAGCTTGCTGACTGGTTGCATTGTGGCTTGGTTCGGCAACTTGAGTGCCCTGGAGAGGAAAAGACTACAAAAAGTAGTAAACACTGCCCAGTCCATCATCGGCTCTGACCTTCCTTCCATCGAGGGGATCTACCACAGCCGTTGCCTCAAAAAGGCTGGCAGCATCATCAAGGACCCACACCAACCTGGCCACACACTCATCTCCCTGCTACCTTCGGGTAGAAGGTACAGGAGCCTGAGAACTGCAACAACCCGGTTCAGGAATAGCTACTTCCCCACCGCCATCAGGCTATTAAACCTGGCTCGGACAAAACTCTGAACATTAATACCCCTCCATCTATTATTTGCACTTTATTAATTTATTAATTAATGTGTGTATTTAAGTATATAACTGTAGTCAATGCCTACTATGTTCTGTTGTGCTATGCAAAGAAAGAATGTCATTGTCCTGTCAGGGACACATGACAATAAACTCTTTTGACTTGATTTTGACTTTGACTTGACTTCCATCCGGCACTCAAATACACCTAACTTCCATCCGGCACTCAAATACACCTGGACCATTTCTGACACTTCCCTACCATTTTCTGACCTCACTATCTACATCGCATGTGATAGACTACTGACCAACATCCACTATAAACCTACTGACTCCCATGGCTATCTAGACTACACTTCTTCCCACTGTGCTTCCTGTAAGGACTCCATCCCCTACTCCCAATTCCTCCGTCTATGCCGCATCTGCTCCCATGATGTTCCACATCAGGACATCGGAAATGTCCTCATTTGTCGTGAGAAATTCTGAGATCAGCGTGAGAGCGTGAGAATTTGGCCAAATGCGTAATTCTCACGCTCAATGCGTGAGAGTTGGCAGCCCTGAGATCAGGTCGCATCTGTGGAAAGAAAAGCAGAGCAGGTGGAAGACCCTTCATCAGAACGTATTTCCATCATATCCTGGAATCAGGCAATCTATGCATATCCATGTTGTTGAAGTCATGTAAATCAAACTGTGGAGTTAGGCAGGGAAAACAATTTTAATTTTATATATAGATGGCTAATATCAATTATGTTTCGTTTTCAATAGAATTCCCAACCATGTTGGCCTTTTGTGACTGTGGACGTGTTTGTAAAGGATTACATGTTGCAGCAGAATCTTTCTGGAAGAATGGTTGATTATGGGTTAAGGGTATCTTTCTCGTCAAAATGCCTAACGGAATCAAGGGATATGGGGAAAAATCAGGAACGGGGTACTGATTTTGGATGATCAGCCATGATCATATTGAATGGCGGTGCTGGCTCGAAGGGCCGAATGGCCTACTCCGCACCTATTTTCTATGTTGTGAAATTTAGTCCTTTAAGCAAAATTCACAAGCTACTGTGCTCTACAAATGATAGTTTAAAAATACTGATGGGGGAAGGAGCAAAAAATATAAAGCCTTAATACAAAATCTATACACTTTTAAAAACTTGCCGATATATTCCACAACATGTAAACACCACGAAGTCATGTTTTCTCTCAAATATATCTACAATGTGCACAAACTGAACGCCGCCCCCCCCCCTGTTTGGCAGTACTGGTGTAATCGTTTCGGCGTTGCTGGAGGAAAAGGTAGAGCAGTGGAGGGCAGGTAGGAGGCGTCTCGGTCTCTGCGAGCGGAGCGGAGCGCGGGCTCGTGGAGGGGCCGCGCATTGTTGGTGTGTGCGCGCGTGAATCCCGGGCCCGGGCCTTGCAAAGGGAAGCAGTGGCTGCTCGGCACGTCCCCTTGCACGGAGCGCCTCGCAGCCGCATCGCATCAGGCAAAGAGCCGGTGGCGGTCGCGACGACAACCAGTCACAGAGGCCTCTGGCTGCATTCGTAAAGGAGGTTTCGGTTTAATCCGATCGTTTTTGTTTCTCTCCCCTTTCCAAACAGGCCATGACTCGGGAGTATAAAGCCGGGGAGTTGATTTTCGCTAAGATGAAGGGTTACCCTCACTGGCCTGCTCGGGTGAGTGATGCATGCGGGATGAGGAAGGGAGGGAAATGCAAGTCCAGGCTGATTTGTTTTTGCAATGTTGCATCGTTCCAAAGCAATCGGGTTTGTCGAAGGATCATTCGGGAGATCATTTGGCCTGTATATGCAAGATGCATATATTTTGTTATTTTTTTGGGGGGGGAAAGAAACACACACACTTTAGAAAGGAGCGCGTTGTTTTTATTTGTGGGAGTTACAGACTTTACATAATACAAGTGGCGTTGAGAAAGGAGGCGGGGTGCAGGGCGAGGTGGAAACCGTTGACACGTGAAAGCCTCTGGATTCAAACATCTCCCTCTTACTTTTCGGGTTTATTTAAACAAAGCAAAGAAACCCGGCATTAATAGTTCACTCAGTATTCAACACAACCCATTCTTTCCTTTAAATCTGATTTTTGGACTATTCATTTGGTTTAACATTGAAAGATTTTTTAAAAAGTCAAACCGGGTAATCTGCTGCCGTCAAGGTTGTGTTTCGGAGGCTGAAGAAGCGTGCGGTTATAATGCCAAAAAAAACGTGCGTGGTATTTCAGAGTTTGAAAAAAATATGGCGGTAACTAAAGGCTTAAAAATAAAAATTATAATTGAGAACTTTTCTTATTCTGTTGGATCAGTTGATACAGCGGACAAAATTTGATAACTGAAAATTGAGACGACTATAAAAACCAGTGTTTGTTTTAGGAAGAATTTGTTTTTGGAGGAATAATGTTTCACGTGTCAATTTCACTTAAATGCCATCAGATTTATTGCCTCGTGTAAACTATCTCGAGACCCATTTCATTTATTATTTTAAAAATGTGGTAACCTCGTTTTCAGGCTATTTTTTTTCATCTGGGAAGATCTGTGCACAGCCTTAAATGATACAAAGTTGATTTTTAAGATTAGTCTTTAACTGTGTGATTAAAAGAACATGGTCACAAAGTAATTCAGACCAGATGTGTTTGATAACTCGCAGAACGTTTGTTTGGTATGACTGTAATACCAAACATTCGGCCTTCTGAAATTCTGGATTTGGGTTCAATGATTTTGTTAGAATGTTATCCTGCAGAAGCGAGCCTAGTTGAATATTGTTTTCTGGTTTCACGTGGTGCTGCCATTTAATTGAATTAATTGAATTGGTTTGTCAACAATGAGGAAGCCGTAGTAAAAGTACCTATATCAGGCCCACTTATTGCATTAAAATATAATTTGAAATTTATAATTTGCATTGAAGATTTGCAATTTACAGTTTGAAGCCCAACCACATTCTGAAATTCTTTTTTTTTTTAAGTTAGTGGTCCTCATGATGGGGTAATGGCATCTATTCAATGGAGCTCAAAATAATTCCATGCAAATATTATAACGACAGATCCAGCAATTCCCTCTTTAATTTATTAATATTCCGATCCATCAAATGCTAAATCTTTTCCAAATCCTAGCCCAGCAGCCGTTATTTATGAAATTGCTATTTTAGACAATAACAGATTATAGACAAACCTCTGGTAGATAAAAATGTTGGAGAAACTCAGCGGGTGAGGCAGCATCTATGGAGCGAAGGAATAGGTGATGTTTTGGGTCAAGACCCTTCTTCAGACTACATCAGTCTGAAGAAGGGTCTCGACCCGAAACGTCACCTCTTCCTTCACTCCATAAATGCTGCCTCACCCGCCGAGTTTCTCCAGCATTTTTATCTACCTTTGATTTTTCCAGCATCTGCAGTTCCTTCTTAAATATAGATAAAACCTCTGGTCATCCACTGAAATTATGTGTAGATTTATTTTGCCATGGTGTTTCATAGACAGTTGTTAGATTAAACCTTTGTTTCACAATCACCAAGATGATATGTCCACTCGACTGCAATACAGTTTCATGACACCTACAATCAACTGTTTGATAGGTCAGGCATTGAATGGTCTACACAGAAATCTTTGATCTTTGTTCTGAGGATACTTTTTTGTTACTTTTTAAACATCGGATGATTAAATACTTGGCCATCACTTTTTTAAAAGAGGTTGTAGTAAATTTACTGTAAATACAAATGTTTCGTAGCTCGGAATATGGGGATTAAAGAAAATGTCTGTTTCTTTAGATCGACGATTTTGCTGATGGAGCAGTAAAATCTTCACTAAATAAATATCCTATTTTCTTCTTTGGAACTCATGAGACGTAAGTAGTGACTTTTGCTCCTCTTTGTGTGCATGGTTTTGAGAGCATGATAACTGCCAAGCTAGATTACATGCTGATATATTTTATAGGGAAATAAATATTGGCCCAAAACTCACAGTGGACAGTGGTTCTGAAGGAATTTCTGTCCCTCAGCCACTCCCTGGTAAGTATGAATATAGAATAGTGCACACCAAGTCCAGACCCTTCGACCCATGGTGTCTGCAGAAGATGATGCCAAGATAAAGTAATCTCTTCAGCCTGCACATGCTCTATATCCCTCCATCCTCTGCATAACTAAAATCCTCTTGACTACTACGTCAAAACTGATTCCACCGTCATTTCTGCAAGGGGTTCTAGGATCCTATCAATCATTTTAAACAAAAAAAAATTGCACTGCACATCTCGTAGTCAAACAGCATTGAAATATGCCATTTGGCCCAACTTGCCCACACCCACCATGATGCCCCAATCTAAACTTGGTCCATATTCTTCTAAAGCTGTCCTATCAATGTACCTGTCCAAGTGAAATGTTATTGTAATCTGACTCTACTACCTCCTCTGGCAGCTCGTTCTATATCCAGTAAACCCTTGTTTTTACTGTTGTTTACCCTCGTTTACCAACTGTTTACCATATATATTAATGATTTGGAAGAGAGAATTAGGAGCAACACTAGTAAGTTTGCGGATGACACAAATCTGGGTGGCAGTGTGAACTGTGACGAGGATGTTAGGAGGTTGCAGGGGGGCCTGGACAGGTTGAATGAGTGGGTAGATGCATGGCAGATGCAGTATAATATAGATAAATGTGAGGTTATCCACTTTGGCGGCAAAAACAAGAGGGCAGATTATTATCTCAATGGGGTTAGGTTAGATAAGGGGGAGGTACAGCGAAACCTGGGTGTCCTTGTACACCAGTCACTGAAAGTAGGCGTGCAGGTACAGCAGGCAGTGAAGAAAGCTAATGGAATGTTGGCCTTCATAACAAAAGGATTTCAGTACAGGAGTAAAGAGTTTCTTCTGCAGTTGTATAGGGCTCTGGTGAGACCACATCTGGAGTATTGTGTACAGTTTTGGTCTCCTAACTTGAGGAAGGACATCATTGTGCAGCGTAGGTTCACGAGATTGATCCCTGGGATGGCGGGACTGTCATATGAGGAAAGATTGAAAAGACTAGGCTTGTATTCACTGGAGTTTAGAAGGATGAGGGGGGATCTTATAGAAACATATAAAATAATAAAAAGACTGGACAAGCTAGATGCAGGAAAAATGTTCCCAATGTTGGGTGAGTCCAGAACCAAGGGCTACACTCTTAGAATAAAGGGGAGGTCATTTAAGACTGAGGTGAGAAAAAACTTTTTTACCCAGAGAGTTGTGAATTTATGGAATTCCCTGCCACAGAGGGCAGTGGGGGCCAAATCACTGGATGGATTTAAGAGAGAGTTGGATAGAGCTCTAGGGGCTAGTGGAGTCAAGGGATATGGGTAGAAGGCAGGCACGGGTTATTGATAGCAGACGATCAGCCATGATCACAATTAATGGCGGTGCTGGCTCGAAGGGCCGAATGGACTGCTCCTGCACCTATTTTCTATGTTTCTATTAACGGACCCCTTTATGACGGATTTCAGTTATAGTGGACAGACCTGCCCAAACCACCCTCAGCTCGCACTGCCTCCCTGGCTGCTTATAACACTGGTTTATGACATCACCCTGGGCTCCAGCAAGCCCTTCACTCACCGCACAGTCTGGTTGATGCCGCTTCTGCTGCAGCTCGCGTTGTAGCTTCCTGAATTGCAGCGCTTTCTTTAGGCGACTGCCGTTCGCTTTAGTTTATTGTCACATGTACCGAGGTACAGTGAAAGGCTTTTGTTGCGCGCTATCCAGTCAATGGAAAGACAATACACGATTGCCACCGACGCGTTCGGTGACTGGGTCTCTGTCCCCTCTCACCATCTGCCGCTTCTTCCTGTTGGCCGACACTTTGTCCAGTTCACCGCTGCTACCTCCTCCTCACATTGCTCTGTCCACTTGGCCTCTCCCCACCCCCGGCTCCACATCTTGGAAGATGTCGGAGACTGCGGAGAAGGAGGAGGCGTTGGCGTGGAGGGGAAGGTGGAGTGGACAAAGCGACGGGGGGAGGAGGCAGTGGAGTTGGGAGCAGACAAGGCGACAGCCGATATGAAGCAGTGGCAGCTAGTGAGAGGGAAGGGAGCCCTGCGGTGTCCGAGCGTGTCTTGTCGCTGGCAGCGGCCTCAAAATAAAATGCTGTCAGCCAGGGGCTACAATGTGAGCGCAGCAACAACAACAACCCTGTCTACCAGACCATGAGGTAGCTGGCAAAAAAGGCTTGCTGCTGCAGACTAGTGCCATTGGTGATTAGTTTTAAGGTGAAACGACACAAACTGCTGGAGTAACTCAGCAGACTGAATCAGTCTGAAGAAGGTTCCTGGCATCACTTCTCTATGTTCTCCAGTGATACTTCCTGACACACTGAGTTAATCCTGTACTTTATGATATTTTTGTGTATTAACCGTCATCTGCAGTTCTTTGTTTATAAAATTGTTTGTGAAATACCTGGTTCTCGATTCCCATCCCCCCCTGACTCAGTCTAAAGCAGGGTCTCGACACGAAATGTTACCTATTCCTTTTCTCCAGAGATGGTGCCCTGACCCACTGAGTTAATCCAGCTTTTTGTGCCTATCTTCAATTTAAACCAGCATCTGCAGTTCCTTCCTACATATGAAAACACCTTACTCAGCTATAGCGGATGATCGGCAATAATGGACCCCACTCTCCTCCCTATGGTCCGTTATAGCTGGGGTTTACTGTATTTAATTGAACCTGCCGGTTACCTACTTCCTCTGATAGTATGGTCTATAAATCCAGCACTCACTGAATGCACAACCTGCCTTTTGTGTTCCCTTTAAATCTTTCCCATCTCATCTTAAATTTATACCCTCTAGCTTCGAACTCTGCTACATTGGGGGAAAAAAGAGAGAATATCCATCTTACTCATGTCCCTCATGATTATTACATTCTTCACTCACGCCAGGAAAAACAGTTCAAGCTTCCTTTTAACTCAAACCTCTCTTAACTTTAACTCCCAGCAACATCCTTAAGAATCTTTTCTGCATTGTTCTAACTTAGTGTAAGTCTCCCAAGTAGGAAAGTAACACACAAGCTTTGAATTCAGAAGACAGAATATTTAATATGTGAAAGACAAAACTTTGGTCCAATTGTCAGGGATTTCTCTCCCCCCCCCCCCCTCCACCCACAATCACTGTTCATGGATCTCACGAGCCAGCACATCCCTGGGTAGATGGATGAGGGCTGGTTGAACTGCTTGCTGGTGTCAAGCAAGGACACAACAGACGGATGGGCCCAAGGCAAGACATTTATTTGACCGTACACTGTTAAGGCCTTAAGGCTGGAATGTTCATACAGCCTTTGATAGAGAGCAAAGGGTGGGGCAGTGCCTGAACTCCAACCAAAATGGTGAAGCTTTTGCAGTGTTTTTACATGTCTCGTATTCAGAGGTACTAACAAATTACAGTTGCTTTAAATAATGAAAAATATAAAGTGCAAATAAACACACCCTTTTTCGTTTTATAATTAAACAGTAAATAATTTACCTGTTTTCCTCTTACCCTGCAAACCGGGAATATTGCCTGACATCAAGAAGCATATTCTCCAGCATAAAGGGGTTCAGAAGAGAAGCTGTCTGAATTAGAGAGTATTAGATATGGGAGTTGATAAATTAGCATTGTTTTCTCCAGAGCATCAGATGCTGGAGAGAGAGCTGATAGAAGGTTTTATAATTATGAGAAGCGTAGATAGGGTGAACGGTCAGAACCGTTTTCCCCAGGTTGAAATGTCAAATAATCAAGAGCTTTAAAGACGGAAGGGGAACGTTTAAAGGCTTTATGGAAGGCAACAATGTGGCGGAGGAATTTGTTTTTGGGACTGGAGACCTGTGATTAGTGGTGTGCCTCAGGGATCGGTGCTGGGTGCATTGCTGTTTGTGGTTTATATTACCAATGTGGATGGTAATGTGCAAGGCATGTTTAGAAAATTTGCAATTGACACTAAAATAGATCGTATCGTAGACAGTGAGAAGGATATCAAAAGGTACATCAGGATCTTGATCAGCTGAGCAAATGAGTTGAAGAATAGCTAATAGGGTTCAATGCAGATAAGTGTGAGATGTTGCATTTTGGGAATGAAACCAGGGCAGGTCTTTCACAGTGAATGATATGACACCGTGGAGTGTTGTATCTAGCAATACAGGTGCACAGCTCCTTAAAAGTGGCATCGCAGGTAGATAGGGTGGCTAAGAAAGCTTTTGGTACATTGGCCTTCATCATCAGTCAGAGTGAACAATATAGATAGACACAAAAAGCTGGAGTACTCAGCTGGACAGGCAGCATCTCGAGTGAAGGAATGGGTGACGTTTTCGGTCGAGACCCTTCTTCAGACTACAGATGTTAGGACATTCTATTACAGTTGTACAAGATGATGGTGAGGTTGCATTTGGGGTATTGTGTTCAGATCCAGGCAGCCTGCTATCGGAAGGATGCCATTAAGCTGAAAAGAGTGCTGAGGAGATTTATGAGGATGTTGTCAGGACTTGAGGGCCTAAGCTATTGGGAGAGATTGGGCAAGTTAGGACTATTAATTGGAGCACAGGAGGCAAATGTGATATTATAGAGGTGTTTAAAGTTATGAGGGGAATTGCCAGGGTAAATGCATAGTCTTTTACCCAGGGTAGGGAAATCAAGAACCAGAGGACATAGGTTTAAAGTGAGACGAGAAAGATTTAAAAGAAAACTGAACAGCAATTTATTCACCCAGTGGATGGTAGGTACAGTAAACCCAAATTATAATGGACCGTGGGAGGGGGTTACTCCAGCACCTCGTGTCGTTTCACCTAGGCGCTGATGCCGTTGGTCTGGACCAGTGAGCTCCTCCTACCATAACGCAGCCCCGAGTCATCAGCCCCCCCCCCCCCCCCCCCCCCCCCCCCCCCAATCCACTGCTGACATCAAGACGCACCCGGCCACCAAGGGGCCCCTCCCCTCCCAGAAGCTGATGCTGGCGACTCCAGGGGATGAGGAGGAGGCGGTGTTGGGGGGGGGGGGGGGGGGGGAAGAGGCTAACTGGACAGAGTGACGGGAGAAGTAGAGGAGGTGGCAGTGGAGGGGAGAAGGAAGGCTGTCCCCAAGGGCTATAATGTGAGCCACACCAACAGCCGTGCTAACTGGATCGAGTGAGGGGGTGTTGGTGCACCCTGTGGGCCAGGAGTAGCGTCAGAAGCCGGGGATGGGATGTCTGTGAGCCGGGATGGCGTTGGCAGCTCTCCGCTATAACTGTAATCTGTGATAAACGGGTCCTTTAAAATAAGGGTTTACTGTATTTGAAAGGGTTTTAGACAGGTACATGGATAGGAAAGCCCTTGTCCCACTTGCGTGTCCTTGGCACGCTAATTATGCGACCTTGTGGTCGCGTTGAGGCGCGAAGGTCCCACGCGACTTCATGCGTCCACACATCCATCTGGAGCACGTGACGTCATTTGAAGATGGACACAAAATGCAGGAGTAACTCAGTGGGCCCGGCAGCATCTCTGGAGAGAAGCTATGGGTGATGTTTCGGGTCGAAACTTCTTCAGTCTGAAAGAAGGGTCTTGACCCGAAACATCGTCCATTCCTTCTCTTCAGAGATGCTGCCGGTCCCGCTGAGTTACTCCTGCATTTTGTGTTCCATCTTCAATATTCTTGGCCCCGCTCTGGGAGTAGAAGTGGGGGCGGATCCGGACCGCAATGGCCGTGAGCCCCAGGCCGAGCTCGGCGATCGTTTGCTTGCTTCTGCTGCTGTTGGAGGTGAGACGTTGCGTCGCGCCAGGGTCTTGGGCCTGTCCCACTTTGGCCGTCAGTTACGCGACAGGCCGATGGTGCGTGAAGATTTCGTTCGTTACAAAATTTCGGAGCGATGCGCGATATCGCCCACAACTCCATACCCCTCTGCGCTTCTCAGTGGGACCGGCCCCAAGCGGCCACACGATGCCCGTACGCCTCAACGCGACGACGAGGTTGCGTAATTTGCGTGCCAAGGACACGTAAGTGGGACAGGGCCTATAGATAGATGTGGGCCAAATGCAGGCAGATTGTTCTTGGTCAGGAACACACCTAGATCAAATGGGTGGGTTGATCAGAAGGGCATGCTAAGTAACTTTATGCCTTAATCTAGACTGATGCTTTATACTTGTTAGATGCCTTCATTCACTTGAATTATCGAGCTGTGTTTCCACCTTTCCTCTTGTGTAGACTTTCATATTTGTTTAAAAAACACTATTTACATATTTAAAATCTTCTTTCCACGATATATTTAAAAAACATTCCTTTGTATAGTTCCAGAGCTGTGTTTATTTAATAATGATGGTGATGTGTGCAATGAAGATGGTAAAATACAGTTTTATGCTTTTGACCACACATGATTGGAAGTTGAAACATTAATTTGATAGATTACTGTGAGATGGATGGAAATTAGTATTCAGATGCCAATCTATTGGATGAGGACTTGGTTTATATTGTCCACCACTGTTCCTGTGTGTGAAAAAGCACACATAAGTACTTTGTTGTCTTTGCTGTTTTCTGTTTGCAACTTTTAGTTGAGATGTACATGCCAGGCAGGTGTGTGTGGGGGGTGGGAATCATGTTTTATTTAACTAGTGTTATGGATTCATTTGCCTGAAAGGGGAGGTGTGGCCTTGGTTGAATGTCCCATCTGAAAGATGGCACCTCTGACAGTTGTTAATTAGTCTCTATTATGTATTCAGAGTTGGAGCAGATTTTCAACCTGCTGCTTTCTGATTGTAGAACAAGAGTTGCTGCTCTGCCGCAGATGACTCTTAAATACTAACAATCAACACAGATGTGTGGATATGTAGAAATATGTAACTTTTCTTCATGTTTATTAATTTGGTTGCAGGTTTTTCCAGAGCATAATAATAACAGTGGAAGAGTGTTGGTTCATTAATCCCCGAAGCATATACTGAATAATATAGTTCTGACCTTGAAAATGTAGAAGCTAAAGCCAAGTGCATTTTTTTTTTACAAAAATATTTCAGTGCTTACTTGGGCCCACGAGACATTTATCCATATGATGAAAACAAGGAAAAGTATGGAAAGCCCAACAAAAGAAAGGGTTTCAATGAAGGATTGTGGGAAGTTGAAAATAATCCAACTGTCAAATTTCTGGGGCCACAGGTGAGTTCAACACTTGGAAAAGCACCAAATGTTAATCTTGTTTTTTATTGTAGACCTGAATTAAGTTTCTGAAGATGCTAAGGTTGGTTGGTTGCTTCTGTACTTCAGTTCTCAGTGCTAATTAAAATGCTGTAACTAATGAAACTTGGAAAACACATTTCTTATATACTTTTTCAAACCCTTTAAAATTCTGCCTAGAGCCAAATTACCTCCATATGAAAGGGTTATTTTGTTTTTTGCTTTTTGACAGTTACAGCTCTGATAATGTTAGAGAGTTAATTTAATAAAACATTACAGAACCCTTTGGCCCACAATGTCCATGCTGCACATGATGCCAGGTTAAACTAATCTCCTCTGTGTGCACGTGGTCCAATTCCCTCCACCACACCATTTCCCTGCATATCCACATTCCTACTTCAAAACCTCTTGCATGCCTTTTAACCTTCAATTAAAGGCTGTATTGTGCACACTTGCCCCTGAGTGTCGATATCTCACCTCCAAGCATGCACGCTGAAAACTTAAGCTGATATTCCAAGCAGTTCAGAGGGAATTCTAACTGGGTGGGTCTCTCTTGGAGTTGACATTAAATTGAGGTCCCATTTTCCAACATGGGCATTGTTTTAAAGAAGTAAATATACCATTAATTCTCTCATTCAGTATGTAAATGAAATAGCAAAAAGATTGGAGGGTAGGGCCATCATTCACCCCATGGGTAACATCTTAAAAATAGATTGCATTGCAGTTTATGAGAGCATATTGCATGCAAATTGGCGTTATATTTTCCTAATGACCAATGATGGTTTTTAACTTTAATGACCAATGATGGTTTTGAACTAAATTTGCTATTGTGTGGCCAAATCACTTCCCCTTCTTCTACCACCCCCACCCCCCTCCCCACATATTCTTTAACACCTCCGCTCAGTGACTACCATTCTATTGCACACACTTTATAATTGCATATTTCACATGAGCAAATTGGGTAGGCAACGAAACAGGATTAACTGTGTTACGATAGTAACCTTAAAGTAATTAATTGACTTTGGGATGCCATAGTTATTAGTTCATAAAGCATAGAAACCAGCTCTTCTGTCAAGCTTGAACCCAGGAAACTGGAGCTGTAAACCAGCAGGTCGTCTAATTGTGCCACTCGCCCGGACAGGGGACATCCTCCTAAAAACAAATTTTTTTCTTCACTTAGTTGACACATTAATTTTATTTTGGTAAAAATAATATTGGACTTCAAATCTGTTGTTTCTTTGAAGTTTTTGAGTTAAGGTTACCAGCTTCCTCTTCAATGGGATACTCAGATTACCTAGATTATTTACTGTTGTTTCTTGATTTCCATTCTTAATGACAAGTAAGATGCTAACAGCTCTCTGTCCTTTGCTGCAAATGACTCTTCTTTATGTGTACTAGATAGGTGATTGTTGGCTGGTTAATCACAATCCTCCTCCTGCTTCATTTAATAGTGAATTTACAAATCTTAGGCTTACTATTTGTGGCTTGGTATCCACTGAATTGACAAAAGAGCCTTATCTTGACATGCCACCCGTGATTGAAACGAGACCTACAGAATTGACAATTATTTACAACTCTTTACAATTTTGTGCTAATTTTTAGAGTGCTAATAAACGAGTTCGGAAGTTATCAACAGATAAAGACGATGAAGAGGAAAAGGAAACAAGTGGTTCAAACTTGGGAAAAGAGGAGTCTGATATAGGTAGTTTGCCAGAGTTTGACAAGCAAAATGATGAGGTACGTACTATCTTTCAGGTTATGGTTGTGTGTGAAAGGCATTCTTTAAGAATGTACATCAAAGCGTGTGAGCAAGCATTTGTAAATTTACCATTCTCAAAATCAAAGTATTATCTCTTAGCAATGATTCAATTTACTCTTCTAAGACCCAGCTCCCTGCGATCCTGAATGTTTCTATTTAAGTAATATTGAGAAGAATAACTTGCAGCTATCCTTTATCATAATTGAAACATCTTATGTTTGGTAGATGGGCAAACTGAAAGACGTCATATTTGGCTTGGGTAGCTGACAACACAATGGTATGAACATTCAGTTTTAAGTAACAACCCTCACCCCTTTTTTACTCCCTCTCTTCCCTGTGCCCCACCTGTTCACGTCCTTCTCCCACAATTCTCCACCCCCATCCCTTTGCAACTATATCCCTTCCTCTGGCTTTTTACACCTTTTCAATTTACACCTGCTCTCTCCTTATAAGCCTTTTGTCTTTTCATCTTATCTTTGGTCTATGTCCAACCATCTCCCAACCAAACCCCAACCCCCCCTCCCATTGCTGTCTAGCACATACAATGCCCTGCATAATGTTTGGGACAAAGACCCATCATTGATTTATTTGCCTCGGTACTCCACAATTTGAGATTTGTAATAGAAAAAATTCACATGTAGTTAAAGTGCATATTGTCAGATTTTAATAAAGGCTATTTTTATACATTTTGGTTTCACCATTGAGAAATTACAGCAGTGTTTCTACATTGTCCCTCCATTTCAGGGCGCCATAATGTTTGGGACACAGCAATGTCATGTAAATGAAAGTAGTCGTGTTTAGTATTTTGTTGCATATCCTTTGCATGCACTGACTGCTTAAGTCTGCGATTCATGGACATCACCAGTTGCTGGGTGTCTTCTCTGGTGATGCTCTGCCAGGCCTGTATTGCAGCCATCTTTAGCTTAAGATTGTTTTGGGGGCTAGTCCCCTTCAGCTTTCTCTTCAGCATGTAAAAAGCATGCTCCATTGGATTTAGATCAGGTGATTAACTTGGCCACTCAAGAGCTGGCCATTTTTTAGCTTTGAAAAACTCCTTTGTTGCTTTAGCAGTATGTTTGGGATCATTGTCTTGCTGTAGAATGAACCGCCGGCAAATGAGTTTTGAGGCATTTGTTTGAACTTGAGCAGATAGGATGTCGCTGTACACTTTAGAATTCAATAAGCTACTACCATCAGCAGTTGTATCATCAATGGAGATAAGTGAATCAGTACCTTCAGCAGCCATACAAGTCCAGGCCTTAACACCCCCACCACCGTGTTTCACAGATGAGATAGTATGCTTTGGATCTTGGGCAGTTCCTTCTCTCCTCCATACTTTGCTCTGATATAAGTTAACCTTCGTCTCATCTGTCCACAAGACCTTTTTCCAGAACTGTGGTTGCTCTTGTAAGTACTTCTTGGCAAACTGTAACCTAGCCATCCTATTTTTACAGCTAACCAGTGGTTTGCATCTTACAGTGTAGCCTCTGTATTTCTGTTCATGAATTATTCTGCGGATAGTGGTCATTGACAAATCCACACCTTACTCCTGAAGAGTGTTTCTGATCTGTCGGACAGGTGTTTGGGGATTTATTTTTATTATGGAGAGAATTCTTCTATCATCAGCTGTGGAGGTCTTCCTTGGCCTGCCACTCCGTTTGTGATTAGTATGCTCACCAGTGCTCTCTTATTAATTATGTTCCAAGCAGTTGATTTTGGTAAGCCTAAGGTTTGGCTGATGTCTCCAGCAGTTTTATTCTTGTTTCTCAGTCTCATAATGGCTTCTTTGACTTTCATTGGCACAACTTTGGTCCTCATGTTGATAAATGGCAATAGAAGTTTCCAAAGGTGATGGAAAGACTAGGTGGTGAGAGCTCTCTTATACCTGCATTAAGGAGGCAATTAAACACACCTGAGCAATTACAAACACCTGTGAAGCCATGTGTCCCAAACATTATGGTGCCCTGAAATGGGGGGACTATAAACAGCTGTAATTTCTACATGGTGAAACCAAAATGTGTAAAAATACCCTTTTAATAGAATCTGACAATGTGCACTTTAACCACATGTGATTTTTTTTTCCTATTACAAATCTCAAATTGTGGAGTACAGATGCAAATAAGAAATGATGGGTCTTTGTCCCAAACATTATGGAGGGCACTGTGGAACAGTACAGCACAGGAATGGGTCCTTTAGCCCATGGTGTTTGTGGTGAACATGATGACAAGTTAAACTGATCTCATCTGCATGTACATAATCCATATCCAAGCTCAAATGAAGGGGGAGGGGGGGGGGGGATTTTAAGAGTTCACTGTTCATACCATTAGGTTGTAATCTACTCAAGTGAATGCTTCAGTTTGCATGTAGCCTTACTCTGGCAATGGAAGAGGCCCGGGACCGAATGGTCAGTGTGGGAATGGAAACGGGAGCTAAAATGGTTAGTAACCATGAGACCCAGTCGGCCTTTGTGAACTGAGCACATGTTCGGCAAAATCTATCGCCGGTTCTACACTTGGCCTCATTGATGTAAAGGAGGCCATATTGCAGTAGATGAGGTTAGAGGAGGTGCATGTGAACCCCTCTCATCTGGAAGGGCTGCTGATGTCACTGGATAAATGTGAGACAGGAGATATAGGGACAGGTTAGATTTGCAGTGATTGGGAGGGAGTGGTTTGGTTGGGAAGAGATAAGTGAACCAAGTAGGTGCAGACGGGTGCTATGGAAAAAGGAAAATGATTGGGATGGGAAGATATGACGTGATCACATCTCAGGTGATGGAAATGTCATAGAATGATGTGTTGGATGTGAAAGCAGGTGGGGTGAAAGGCAAAGACTAGGGAAACTATCCTTGTTCTGCCTGGGGGCGGGGAGCAAGAGCTGCACTGCAGTTCTCAGCGAAGATTCTGGTGAGGGATCCATCTACAACAGCCTGGGTGGGGAGGGGGACTATGTATCTGATGTCCTAGTGGAAAACCTCATCTTGTGAGCAGATGAGGCAGAAACTGAGAAATTGAGAGTAGGGAATGGCGACCTAACAAGAGGCAGGGTGGGAGGAGGTGTAATCAAGACAGCTGGGAGTCGGTGGGTTTACAGTAGATGTCAGTCAATAGTCTGTTCCCTGTGATGGCGACTGAGAGATTGAGAAAGGGGGGAGAGCGCAGCACAACGGTGCAGTGGTAGAGTTGCTGCCTTATAGTGCCAGAGACCTGGGCTCGATCCTGTCTACGGAGTTTGTACATTCTCCCCATGAGTTTTCTCCAGGTGCTGCAGTTTCCTCCCACATTCCAAAGACATGCAAGTTTGTAGGTTAATTAGCTTCTGCAAAATGTTTCCCTGGTGTGTCTAGTGTGTAGAATAGAACCAGTATACAGGAATCACTGGTCAGCACGAACTCCGTGGGCCGAGGGCTGGTTTCCACATTGTATCTATAAACTGAACAAAATGTGTCGGAGACAGTCCCAAGTGAATTTGAGGGCAAGGTAGAAGGTAGTAGTGAAGTTGATTAAATCAACAAGTTCCGCATGGGTGCAGGAAGCAGCCCTGATGCAGTCGTCAATGTAGTGGAGAAAGAATGGTGGGTGGTGCCAGTATACATCTGGAACAAGGACTGTTCATGTCAAAAACAAAAAGGCAGGTATGGCTGGGATCTATGTGAGTGCCCTTAGATACACCTTTGACATGAGAGGAGTCAAGGGAAGTTGAGGGTGTGACACAAAATGCTGGAGTAACTCAGCGGGACAGTTAGCATCTCTGAAGAGAAGGAATGGATGATGCTTTGGGACGGGGCCCTTCTTTAGACTGATGCCTTCAGTTTGTTGAGGGTGTGGACATGTTCCGCCAGGCAGAGGAGAGTGTTCGTAGAGGGGGAGCTGATTTGGACTCTGTAAATTGTAAATCTATTTTTGTAAAATACTACACCATAATTTTGTTTTGCTTCCCATTACGTTGTGTATCGGATGCACTTAAATTGTAATGCAAGTTTGTTTTCTGTGGTTTGGATAAACATGTGACTTTTACTGTTTAATAGGACACTTCAGCGAAGAAAGCTGCAGTGGTGCACACTCCAAAGAAGAGGGGAAGAAAGAGAAAGGTGCAGAACATTTTGTTGAGTTTGTCAAAATGGTTTAAGAATTCGTCATTGGTTGTTCAGTCCTGCAGGTATCAATGGTGACAACTGTTAATGCTCAAACTGAAGCAAAACCAGAAAATACTGGATGCACAAGTTCAGGCAGCATCTGTGTAAAGAAAAATATGGCCAATCTATTTGTTTCAGGCTCTTTCAGGTTGAAGATCCTTAATTGGGACTGGGAAAGGAAAAAAACAAAGTTAATTTTAAATTTTGGAGTCGGTGAGGGAGGGAATATCTTTGGGGAGGGGCCACATTTGCTTTGGTGATACATTGTTCCTACGTGTCACCTAGATGACTAGATGAAGTAATCTAGGATAAGTTAATGAAGCAAGTTACAAAGAGGGAAAACAAACATTTAAAATCTATGAGATGCAGATAAGAGCTGCAGAAGGTTTCCAGCAGATCAGGGACTGTCGGTAGAAAAATATAAACCTGGGTTAATATTACAGACGAATGGCCAGATTTGATTACAAAAATGAGAGCATCTTGTGGAATTTACTACGAGTCGGGGAAGGTGCAACATGCAGAGATGTAAAATAAGGTGTTGGTCCTCAAGCATATGCCTTGTATCAGTAGAGGAGGTGAGAGCAGAGTGGTGAATTATAAGTCGAGGCAACTGGAAACTTGGAATTGGTCACTCCTGTGTATTGAATGCAAATCCTCCACAAAGTGGTCATCTTTCAACATTTGATTTCAATAATGTAGTGTGCACATGGTAAGCACCAAATGTAGTCCACTAAATTGTAAGAAGTGCAAGTGATTCTGTGGTTGGTGTTTAGTGCTTGCATTTAAATTTAGTCTAATTTAACAAATGTTTGTGGCTAAATTAAATATGCAGATCTTTGAAATTAAAAACAAATGGAAAATTAATTGCTGCACACTTGCCTGATTTGATTATACTGGTGTAGTACAATTTACATTGAATACAATCCTTAAAGGAACTAGCATGCAACCTGTCCAAGAAAAGGGTTTAGCTTGTTGAAACTAACATCTTAGAATTTTGAGGTGAAGGTATTTATTCTCCTGCTTTCTGTTAACATATGGATAAAGGTGAAAATAGTTTTGCATCCATTGAAATTAACTGCAAATTATATACAGTGAGGAACTGCATAAAGGAACATTTTGCTACATGTTTGCAGCTTGCATGTATGCAAAGTTGTCATTTTTCATCTTGGGTGTATAAACTTTTTAAAATAGATTGATCAAGTGGAAGTTGGCTCAGAACCTGATCCAGAAAAGCTCGCTGCTAAGAGAAAGAAACAAGGTATGTAATTTTATCCATACCTGCTGAAGAACTTGTTTGATCAGATGTGGAAATAGCTCCGTTACTGAAGTATAGTCTACGCAGCAAAGATTTATTTATTGTTAACAAGAACATTTGATGTTAGTTTTAGTTGACTTGAACTATAGGGCTGAAATTGTGGTATTATAATTAATCAATATATCATTTTAATATGTCAACTGCTTTACACTATTTTAAAGTGGGGCAATGTTTGCAATCTCTAACTGTTAATGAATATTAAATAACCTTTGCTTAGTGGGAGACTCCTGAGTTGTAATGTGCTTACCACTTTTGGTTGCCGTTCAGAAGAAATAATTTATCATTTTGATTCCAAGATTATGTATTAGATTGAATCCAGATGTTCGTTGCCATTTTTTACTTTAATAAGTCAACTATCCATGAGCTTGATCACCATGTTATTGCCATGAGTATTATTTATACAGAGTTCCTTCCCATCAAGGTACAATTATGACTTTTTGAACACATTTTAGTCGGAAATAGATCTTGATTTCATTGTTAGACACAAAATGCTGGATTCCCTGATAGGCAGATTATTGGACAAAAGCGAAAGATTAAAAAAAACAGGTGTGAGCCCAACAGTGATACGAAATTGCAAACTTTGATGTTAGTTAACAGGCTTTTAGTGTGTGTGGGTGGTTGGGGAGAAACTGGTGCAAAGTTTAGGGGAAAGGGTGAGGGCGGGGGGAGGAATGCGGAAGGGAGGTGTTTGTAACAGTTACCTAAAATAGGGGAGTTCAATTTTAGATAAACATTGGATTCTATAATTTTAGGTAACTAGCATGTTGACTGAATGGTAAAAGTCAAGGAGTTTCAAAGAGTCAAAGGGAGGGCTTTTTATGATTGGCTGCAAATGACTCGTGGTGTTCTGCAGGGGTCAGCTGCTTTTCACTTTTACATCATTGATTTGGATGATGGAATGAATGGCTGTGTGGCCAAATTTGCAGATGATACAAAGATATGTAGAGGGGCAGATAGTATAGAGGAAGCAGGAAGTCTTCAGAAGGTTTTGGACAGGTTGGGAGATGGAGTACAGTGTAGCAGCATGTGCCGTCGTGCATTTGGGTAATCGGAATAAAGGCAGCAACTATTTTTCGAAGTGGGAGAGGATTCAGAAATTAGAGATGCAGAGGGACCACCTAAACCTCCTGGACTCTCTCCAATGCCTGCACATCCCACATCATATATGGGGCCCAAAACTGCTTACAATACTCCAAATGAGGTCTGACCAGTGTCTTATAAAGTCTCAGCCTTACATGCCTGCTTTTATATTCTAGTTCTCTTGAAATAAATACTAACATTGCATTTGTCTACCTTACTACCGATTCAACTTGCAAATTAATCTTTTGGAATGCTACACTAGCAATTCCAAGTCCCTTTGCAGGATTATAGGGAGAAGACAGGAGAATGGGGTTGATTGGGAAATATAGATTGGCCATGATAGAATGGCCTAATTCTGCTCCTATGACTTATGAACTTATGAGATGTTGCCTGACCCACTGAGTTACTCCAACATTTTGTGTCAATCTTTGATATGAACCAACATCTACAGTTCCTTGTTATTACAATTGGTTTCATTATTAGTTGGTTAGAAAACCTTTAAAATTGGAATATTTATTGTTTTTGGCCTCCAGCATAGGGTTAATGATTTCATCCAGTCTATATCTGGTGGTGGATAAGTATTTAGACTGGTACGCTTCTACTCAATGGAATAGAATTCCAAACAAGAATGTTCGTAGACACCAAGAGGAACACATTTTTGACAGAAATTCAATCTTCTGTTCTTGCCGGGTCCACACACAAGATTGGAAGTTGTTCAGCCAGAGCTGAACACACTTCTTGGCATGTGCATACAATGTCTTGTCGCTTCTTGTGCGCGGTGGTGGAAACAGGGCCGCAACGTGAACGCTCTGTCCTTGACCCCCAATCTTCTGTTCAGTTGCAGTGACAGTGCAAATTGAATTTATATTTGGTGTTCAATAAACGTTTTGAATGTTGCAGTACATTCAGTCCTGTTGATCTCTGTTAAATTGATCTATATTATGCAGATAAAATGAAGGAAACCCTAGCTTTTGAATTTCCTCTCCCAAACGTAGAACACATACAGACTGGTTAGGCTGTATCTGGAGTATTACCTGCAGTTCTGCTCACCCCATTACGGGAATGATGTGGAAGCTTTGGAGAGTAGGCTTACCAGAAGGCTGCTTGGATTAGAGGGTTTCAGCTACAGGGAAAGGATGGATAGACATAGATTGTTTTCACCTGAACATTGGGGGTTAATGGCAGACTTAATAGAAGTGCATCAAATTATGAGAGGGATAGATAAGGCTGAATGTCAGAACCTTTTTCCCAGGGTGGAAATGCCCAACACTAGAGGGCATAGCTATAAGTTGAGATGAGGAAAGTTTAATGATGTGTGTGGCAAGATTTCTTGCGCAGGATGGTGGAAACCTGGAACGCGTTGCCAGGCAGATACGATAGTGAGGTTTAAGAGGCTTTTAGATGGGCATATGAAAGTGCAGGGAATCGAGGGATATGGATAATTTTTTTTAATGATTTTGATTTTTTTTTTTTTTAGTGTTGTATTTCCAAGCTTGTTCACGTTTTGTGCCGTGTGTTTCAGCAGTTGAAGTGAAAATTCCGAAACCCAGAGGAAGACGACCCAAAGTTGTAGTGATACCTCCATGCTCGGGTGATGAAAGGTAGAGTGACGTTAAACTGCAGATCATTTATAATTTACCACCTTTGGAATTAATGGAACTGTGACCATTTAGTGTTTCAATCATCCGGTATGACCTTAATCTAAGTAAAGTCACAGTATTGCTGAAAGTGAGAAACTTTGCTGCTTTTATTTTTAGGTAATGTAACTGGTTTCAAAGGGAAATCTGCTTATTTATACAGCCTCTTCCAGTCTTTTAACCAGTGTAGAGGATTCTAAATCTAGGCCCATGGGCTTAAGATGAGAAGGGATGATATTAAAGAGGGACACCATGGGGCAACCTTTTCATTCAGAGGGTAGCCTGTATCTGGGATGAGCTGCCAGAGGAAGCAATGGAAGCTGCACGTCTCTCGTGACCTAGGAAATGTCAAAACACTTTACAAAGTTAATGAGTCTGAAATATAATCTGTCATAAAGCCAACTGATTTGCCTAAAATGTCAAAATTAGTTGTGTAATCAGGTTTTTAAAGTGGCATTAGGTGAGAGTTATATAAAATGTATTCTATCAATGTAAATGAGTAAAATTATATTGCCCAGTTTGCTATCAAGCATTTTAACACAAAAAATGTGTTTGTGAGTTGTTGATTAAGGAATAAATATTGGTAAATTTCCTTTCAGAGTATTTCCATGGGATGCTTATGTCAACTTGGGGAAATCTAGTGGGGCTTTGGTTTTTCTCCAACAGGTGTGCTAAGAAGGTAGACACAAAATGCTGGAGTAACTCAGCCGGTCAGGCAGCATCTCTGGAGAGAAGGAATGGGTGGCGTTTCGGGTCGAGACCCTTCTTCAGACTGATGTCAGGGGAGGGGCGGGACAAAGATAGAATGTAGGCAGAGACAGTAAGACTGGTGGGAGAACTGGAGAGGGGATGGAGAGAGAAAGCAAGGGCTATATGAAGTTAGAGAAGTCAATGTTCATACCACTGGGGTGCAAACAACCCAAGTGAAATATGAGGTGCTGTTCCTCCAATTTACGCTGGACCTCTGACAATGGAGGAGGCCCAGGACAGAAAAGTCAGATTGGGAATGGGAGGGGGAGTTAAAGTGCTGAGCCACCGGGAGATCAGATGGGTTAAGATGGACTGAGCTGAGGTGTTCAGTGAAACGATCGTCGAGCCTGCACTTGGTCTCGCCGATGTAGAGAATTTGACACCTTGAACAACGGATACAGTAGATGAAGTTGGAGGAGGTGCAAGTGAACCTTTGCCTCGCCTGGAAAGACTGTTTGGGTCCTTGAATGTAGTCGAGGGGGGAGGTAAAGGGACGGGTGTTGCAGCTCCCTTGGACGGACTCCATACCTCCCCCCTCGACTCCATCCAAGGACCCAAACAGTTTGGACCCAAGACATTTTGATTTCCCAGTACCCTTTGTGCAGATTAAGGTGCTTCATTTCACTCGCAGAAGATAGAACATAGAACTGTACAGTATAGGAATGGGCCTTTTGGCCCACAATGTCCATGCCGAACATGATGCCAAGATAATTTAACCTCCTCTGCCTCACGTGATCTATATCCAGGTACCTATCTAAAAGTGCCTTAAATGCTGCTATCGTATTTGCCTCCACTACTACCCCTGGCAACGCTTTGCAGACACCCACCATTCTGTGTCTAACAAAAAATGTTCATGCACATCCCTTTTAACCTTTCCCAGCCTTAAATTTATATCCTCTAGTCCTTGACATTTTCACTGAGGGGAGAGGTTCTGACTGTCTATTCTATCTATGCCTTCTATAATTTTATGCACTTTTAGCACATTTCCCCTCAGTCTCTGAACATTCCAGAAAAACAATCCAAACTTGTTCAACCTCTCCTTTTATCCAGGCAGCATTCTCTTCTGCACCCTCTCCAAAGCCTCCACACCATTCCTGTAATGGATGGCCACAACTGCACACTACTCAAAATGCAGCCTAACCAAAGTTTTATAAAGCTGTAGCATGATTTCCTGACTCTTGTACTCAATGCTTGACCAATGAAGGCAAACAGCCATATGTCACCTTTGCCACTCGATCTACTTGTGTTGTCAAGATCTCTCTGTACATCAAGGTTGTTAAGGGCTTGCCATTTCCCCTTGCATTCAACCTCCCAAGGTGTAAAGAGTATTAAAGGGCGCACAATGGTACAGCTGGTAGTACTCTTGCCTCACCATGTCAGAGACCCGTGTTCGATCCTGATCTCTGGTGCTCACTGTGCGGAGTTTGTAAGTTCTTCCTGCGACCGCGAGGGTTTCTTCTGGTTTCCTCCCACATCCGAAAGACTGGTTTGTAGATTAATTGGCTTTTGTAAATTGTCCATTCTGTGGTGGGAGTGAATGCAAAATTGGGATTACATAGAAGTAGTGTGAGTGGGAGATTCATGGTTGCCTGTTTCCATACTGTATCTCTAAAAAAAAATTCACAATTGCTTGGACTGAATCCCATCTACCATTTCATCGTCCATTTCTGTGGATAATCTATATCTCGCTGTATATTTTGACAGCCCTTTTTACTGACCACCACTTTACCAATTTTGCGTCCATTTCTTTTATATGTGCGGAGGTCCTAGCACAGATCTCTGCGGAACTCCACTGGTCAGAGACAGCCAGCCAGAATACAACCCTGCAACCATCAAGCTATTACCATGACCATCAGGAAAAACTAGAGAATGGTCCTGAGCTACTATTACCTCATTGGACTATCTTTAATCGGACTTTACTGGACTTTATCCTGCAGTATATGTTATTCCTTTTATCATGTATCTGTACACTGTGGATGGCTCGATTGTAATCCTGTATTGTCTTTCCACTGACTGGTTAGCACGCAACAAAAGCTTTTCACTGTACTTCAGTACATGTGTCAATAAATTAAACAATTAAACTATTAAACATTGCAACCTTCAAGTAAGTTCTGAACTACATTGACATGGGGGCATTGTTTTTATCTTTGCACTATTATCGTTTGCAGAGTACTATGAAATTGCATATCTGTCGTGCTGCTGCAAGTAAGAATATCATTGTTCTATTTTGGGACATAAGACCATAAAACAATCTTGACTCTTGACACCCTTCCACCACAACTGTCAGGCGCTATCAACAACCTCTAACGGACCCAATGGATCTATCTCTAAATTTAATATTAAATTTGAATTTGGCTATGAGAACCAGAGGAAAGGGTTTTCTCATTCAAATTACATTCTTTGGATTACTCATTCACTTTGTTTTGGTGTCCTAAAAGATCCTTTAGATGGATAGGATTTATTTTGATATTGGTTTTGATGGGATAAAGAAGCAAGGGATGTTTTACTTGACTGTGAGTGTACCAGGTTGTAGGAGGTTTGGACAAGCATTGAGACCCAATTAGCTGTAAGTCTGCGGTTGGCATATTACTTGTCTTTGAGTGCAGTTCTGGTCACCCCATTACAGGAAAGATGTGGAGGCTTTGGAGAGGGTGCAGAGGAGGTTTACCAGAATGCTGCCTGGATTGGAGCTACAGAGAGTTGATAGACTTGGGTTGTTTTCTCTGGATGGAAGTTGAGGGAAGACGATAGAGGTATATACAATTTTGAGAGGCATAGATAGGGTAGACAATCAGAACCTTTATCCCCCACGGTGGAAATGTCCAACATTAGAGGGCGCAGCTTTAAGGTGGACGCCCTGAATGTATTGCCAGGGGTGGTTGCGGAGGCAGATGCGGTAGTGGTGTTAAAGATGCTTTTAGATAGGCACATGCAAGTCCGTGGGATAGAGGGATATGGATCACGTACAGGCAGTATGTGGTCTAGGCTGCCTTGGCAGCCGAACAGTATGGTAGCTGATGGGGAGGAGCTCGCTGGTGCAGACCAGCGGCACCAGCGCCAAGTTTTTTTGGTGAAATGACACTGGGTGCTGGAGCAGCTCAGCAGACTGAATCAGTCCTGAAGAAAGGTCCCGACGTCACCTATTCATATTCTCCAATGATGCTGCCTGACCTGTTGAGTTACTCCAGCATTTTGTATCCTTTTGTGTTTTAACCATAATCTGTAGTTCTTTGTTTTAACTACATACAACGATAATACCTCTGTCGTAACATATGGTCGGCAATAATGGCACATTTCCCCACCCCACGGTCCATTATAACAAAGGTTTACTGTATAGATAGACCGCCAGACTGCCAGATTAGGTAGTTGAGGTAGGTACAATAACACCATTTAAAAGATGCTTGGACAGGTAATTAAACAGGAAAGGTTTAGAAGGATTTGGACCAAATGCAGGCAAATGGGACTAGCTTAGATGGGGCATCTTGGTCAGCATAAATAAGTTGGGCACACGGGCTTGTTTTGCTGAATGATTGACTCTTCTTACAGGTAATACCCCCTAATCCAGGCAGCATTCTGGTAAACACTCCCCAAAGCCTCCAACTCATTTCTGTAATGTGGCGACCCTAACTGCATGCATTACTGCACATGCAGCCTAGAGTGCATCATGATTTCTTGATTCTTATATTCAATGATTCAACTGATGAAGGCAAACACGTCATGTGCCTTCTTTACTATCTGTCTACTTGTGTTGCCACTTTCATGAAGCTATGTATTTGCACCCCAAGATCCCTTTGTATCTCAACGCTCCCCAGGATCCTGTCATTTACTGTATAGTTTAGAGCGGAAACGGGCCCTCCGAGTCTGCACTGACCAGCGATCCCCGCACATGAACACTATCCTAAACACAAGGGTTATACCAAGCCAATTAACCAACAAACCTGTACGTCTTTTGAGTGTGGGAGGAAACCAAAGATCTCGGAGAAAACCCACGCGGTGACGGGGAGAACGTACAAACTCCATATTAAACCCAGGTCTCCGGCGCTGCAAGCACTGTATGGCAGCAGCTCTACTGCTGTGCCACCGTACTTTCCTCTTGCATTTGACCTCAAAGTGCAGCAACTCCCACTTGTCTGTATTAACCACTATCAGCCATTTCTCATCTGGCATATCTCTGTCCATTTTTCCAACTGATCTATATCCTTCTTCATCCTTCGTCAACTTTCCTCCCTTTCCACAGTTCTGCCAATTTTGGTGTAATCTTCAAAATTACTGCGGTGCCCACACAATTTTTTTTTTCCCTTAGGCCATTTGTATATATCATAAATAAATGATTCCAGCTTCAACCTTGGGCCCTTCATTCCATGTACTCACTGCTGTCTGTGTGGAAAAAAAAATGCCCCTCAGATTCCCTAAATCTTTCACATTAACCTTAAAGGGAGCACTTTAGTTTTGGGCTCCATAACCTGGGAAAAAAGACTGTGGACATCCACTTTCTATTCCTGTCTTAATTTTATAAATCTCTAAGGTAAACTCTCAGCCACTTTCACCCAAGGGAAAATGCCCCCAGCCTATTCAATCTCTGCTCATAACTTAAGCCCCCCCAGTCCAGGCAACATCCTTGTGAATCTTTTCTGAACCACCTCTTGGTTAATCACATCCGTCCAATAGCTTGGTGACCAGAGCCGCAAGTGCGAACACAATACTTCAAGTAGCAACTCACCACTATTTTGCACAGATGGAACCTGACATTCAAATCTTGTACTCAGTGCCACACTCAATGAAGGCGAGTATGTCATAGCTCTTCAGTGTCACCCTGTCTACTATGCCACCACTTTCAGGGAACTATGTACTTGTACCTCTAATTCTCTCTATTCAATATCACTCCCCACATCTCTACCATAGCTGTGGCTTACCTGGCCTGGTTTAACTAGCCAAAATGCATCACTTCATATTTGTCTAGGTTAAATTCCTCTGCCCACTTTTCTAGTTGATCAATATCCTATTTTGGCCTTCACTGTCCATTATACCACCAAATTTGTGTCATCTGCAAACATGCTCATCATTCTACCTACATTCTTATCCCGATCATTCATATATATGGATAATAACAGGATTGAGTACCAGTTCCTGTAGCACACCGCTGGCTGCAGGTCTGCAATCTGTAAACCAACTCTCCACGATCAACCTGTGCTTCCTACCTCCAAGCAAGTATCTTGGAAGGGTTCTATATTTTTCCTTACATTTATTTTAGTGGGATTATGTGCTTCCTAATTTTAAGGTTCATCTTCCATATTAAATGCAATTGAGGAAAGAAGTAGGAAACGAGTTTACTGCAACTGACTCTGAATGCAAAAAAATTGTTTACAACTTTTTTTTTTAACCCTACATGCTCTTACAATGCTTGCTTCATACTTAACATGACCACCAATTTGTGCTACCAGTGAGAATGAAGGTGTTAACAAAGCTGATGAGAATAAGGTAGCTGTGGAGGAAAAGCGAAAGAAACAACAAGAGCTCAAAAAAGTGAAGGAAGAGGAGAAAGAGGAGAAAAAGATGGAGAAACCGAAAAAGGAACTGGTTAAAAAGGAAGGAAAGAAGAACCCTGCTGAACCCAAGCGAAAAAGGAACAGCAAAACAAAGTCAACTTCAGAGTCGGAAGAGGAGGAGCCAGATAATGAAGTATGTACTGACCAATACCTAAAGTATGGGAAATAGACACAAAATGCTGGAGTAACTCACCAGGACAGGCAGCATCTCAGGAGAGAAGGGATGGGTGACTTTTCGGGTCGAGACCCTTCTTCAGACTAGGGTATCGACTTGAAACGTCATCCATTCCTTCTATGCAGAGTTGCTGCCTGTTCCACTGAGTTACTCCTGCATTTTGTGTCTTTCTTCGATATAAACCAGCATCTGCAGTTCTTTCCTACACATCTAACGTATGGGGACAGATTAGAGATCCAATTCTATTATGGGAACCTGATTCATATTTGTTCATTTCTTCCATTAAAGGAAGGTGAAAGTTGGTGATGATGCAACTTGTTTATGTTCTGATAGGAGGAAGATTTACTTTTACCTTTGTAAAGGCATGGGGCATGAATTGATGTCTCTGTTTTGCCTCTCTGAAACCCTGTCAAATATTGGGTATGAAATCAATTAAATGCTTTCATCTTGAAAGTTGCTTCCTATGTAGATCGCTTGTAAATGTTGATTGAAGTTTTTAACATTTAAAAAATTGATATGTTTTGTGGGATGTTGTTAGGTACTATAACAACATCTAAAAGGCTTTGGACAGGTATATGGATAGGAAACATTTCGATAGTCAAATACGGGCAGATGGGACTAGTGTAGATGGAGCATTTTGGTCGGCAAGGGCAAGTTAAGCCAAAGGGGTGTTTCCATGTTGTATGACTCTAAAGTAAACTTGATGAAAATAACTACAAATTAAGAGGGCATAGTGGTGCAGCTGGTAGAGCTGCTGCCAGATATCAGGCTTCGATCCTGACCTGTGGTGCTGTCTGAGGAGTTTTCATGCTCTCTCTGTGACCGCATGGATTTCCTCTTGGTGCTCCAGTTTCTTCCCATAATCCCAAAGACGTGCGAGTTTATAGATTAATTGCCCTCTATAAATTGCCTTTAGTGTGCAGGGAGTGGATGAGAAAGTGGGATAACAGAACTAGTGTAAATGGATGGCCGGCGTGGACTCTGTTTGTGGACGAGTCTGTTTCCATGCTGTATCTCTAAACTAAACAAATATTTTCACACCATCCAAATATTTAAAGTAAAGTGGGGCTTATCTTTCTATTTCAAATAAAACTCCTAATTTTCCATACTCTGTGATTATTCTGAAGCGATTTATGAATGTAATTGTTGTTGAATGCTTTCAATTATTCTCTCCTTCCTCACAATTTTCAGTCTGAAAAACAGGTCAGCATTATTTAGTTAGCCAGTTTCACTTGTGGAACCAGAAGCTGCTATTGATAATGGAAGCGACATTAAGCTTTGTGATTTATGCAGTTGTTTACTTTGGTCATAAAGCAAGAACATCTACATCTTCCTACTTGAGGAAACAACATAATTTAATGTATCTCGTGTTTTCAGGTTAGAGCTCCATGCAGAACTAATTGCTTATAGATCACTGCACCAAGATACCTGTAATTATAAACTGTTGTCATTGAAGAAAACACAGCAATTTTTAAAAAATATTCCTTTTGCATTGTATCTATCTCCCCTCATCTATGACACTGTCTATTACCATCTACATTAAAAGGAAGAAAAAATAAAGAAGACAAAATGGGATGTTGGTAATAGACGAAATGTAATGAAAAAGCAGAATGACAAGGAACAAGAGGAAAAGCTACGCAAGGTGGAAGAGAATAAGAAAGATGACCAGTAAGCGCCATTTTCTGTTACATTTTTCTTTAATGGGATTCATTATTGAAAATATTTTCTTCAAGTGGCAGCTCTGAATCTTAGTTTAAAAATAAGGGGTAGGCCATTTTGGACTGAGATTAGGAAAAACTTCTTCACCCAGAGAGTTGTGAATCTGTGGAATTTTCTGCCACAGACGGCAATGGAGGCCAATTCACTGGATGTTTTCAAGAGAGAGTTGGATTTAGTTCTTGGGGCTAAATGAATCAAGGGATATGGGGGAAAAGCAGGAACAGGTACTGATTTTAAATGATTAACTATCATCATATTGAATGGAGGTGTTGGCTCAAGGGGCTGAATGGCCTACTGCATCTTTTTTTTCTCTGTTTTTCTATGTTTCTATCAATCTCCCTCTAGATGCTTTTATTTCATATTGGGCTTCCTGAAGCTAGAGGTTTGTAGACTAGATGTGCATTGTTTATTTTGCTACTTGCTTGCTAGAGTTAGGCAATTCTATGAAATGTAAGGTAATGCAGGTGTTGAGGAGCACAATGGTGAATAAATCTCAGGGCCTCATCAAGTATATCTTTGATGTTGTGGGAAGTAAGAGAAGAAATTACTGTGGCCTTGCTAGTGATTTTTATACCTTCCTTAGCCATGGTTGATGTGCCGTAAGATTGGAGAATGCCAAATGTTGTGCCTTTATATAAGAAGGTCTACAAGGGCAACACAGAGAATTGCAGGTCCAGGAGCCCAACATCAGTGCTGGAAATGTTATTGGTGAAGATTCTGGGAGCTAGGAACTATCTGCATTTGGAGTGGCAAGGACTGATTGTCGGTAGTCTGCATGATGTTCATAAGTCACAGGAGCAAGTACTATAACAGCATTGAAAAGGCACTTGGATAGGTAGGTCCCTGGATAGGTCTGGTTTAGAGGGATGTGGACCAAATGCGGATAAGTGTGACACGCTTAGATGTGGTATCCTGGTCGGCATTAAAGTGTTGGGCCGAAGACCCTGTTTCTGTGCTGTATGAATCTATAAGTAGAGACTGGAAAGCCTAGGAGTATTTTCACAAGATTGAAGGAGGCTGAGGAGTGACCCGATTACAGAGTTTATACAATGGCAGGACATAGATAAGTTAGGTCAAGGGTTCCCAACCTGGGGTATATTTACCCCCAAGGGGTTAATTTCACCTACCCAGGGGGTAAATTTGTTGATTCTGGATTTGTACATTTTTTCTCGTTGACTGACTCTGTTTGGTTCTGGTATCTGTTCATCATTAGTTGTTCATATATAAGTGAAATAACATTGTTACGTGCTATTAAAGTTGCCAGGGGTAACGGGGCGAAAAAGGTTGGGAACTCCTGAGCTAGGTGGCACAGTCTTTTTCCCAATTTTGGGGATTGTAAAGCATATGTTTAAGGTGAGAGGTCAAACATTTTAAGGTTGGCCAAGGGGCAAACGTTTCCACACAAAATGGTGGGTTACGTGGAACATGCTGCCAGAGTAAGTGGTTACCTCCCTCGAGGTACAATTACAAAGTTTAAAAGGTATTTCATCAGGTACATAGATAGGAATAGTTTAGAGGAATATGGGCAAAATTTAGACAAGGAGAAATTTCAGTGTGTGTCTGGCTGAGGCCATGATCGTTGTGAACAACATGGTTAAAATATAGATATTTCATTATGGTATAAATTTGATGGGTGGACGGTTCGATGTGATGGGTGATTCATTAATAATCCTTGTGGCTTAATCAGAGGCACAATGTAGGTTGTAGAACAGTTTGTAAAAGCAATTCATGTGCAATGAGGATGAAGTTACAAATGTAAACGAGACTTTTCTGGGCCTGGGCACAGAGGTGAAAATCTAACTGGGAGTGCATGTGACAGAAACCTTAAGCAAAGCTGCCTGTTTTTCCCGCTGAGCTTTATTCATTAAATTCCAATGTATCTTTGCATCTAGACAAAACAAAGAGGAGAAAGAAGGTAAAAAAGAAGAAAAACTGAACTTCAAGAAAATAGAGAAAAAAAGAGGTATGCACCAGTCTGATTTTATTATACAGCAAACCTTCATTATAACGGAACAAGAGGTGGGGTGTTGGGGCTAATGGTGTCCTTTATTGCCCGAGTAAGGTATTATCATAGTATAAGTATTCTCGTCGGTTTTACCATCTTGCAGAGAAGAAAACAACTTTGAAATGATACTGAACACATCTCCAGTCCGAGTGAGGCTTTGTCCAGACAGCCCATTGTCTGTACAATATTTTACATCAGACACTGGGGACAGGGCGGGTGCAGTGAATGTCAGTAAGTTACGAGGGATCCCCAGTAATGGAAATTACCTACCCCTGGCACTGAGCCTATTCCAGATCACTTGAGTCAGGATTAGTTCTTTCCTGAGAAATGTGGGTAGATCTGAGAAGAGCTGCTGAGTTCAGGTCTTTACAAGGTGTTTTTTTTTTTTAAATTTAGTTTTGGCTGCTGTTGCCTTGGGTTTTTCTGATTTTGGCTAAGTCTGGACTTTTGCCGTCATCACCTTTCTGAATGTGGGTGGAGAGTGAAATGTGAGGTGCTGTTCCTCCAAATTGCGCTGGGCCTCACTGGCAATGGTGGAGGCCCAGGATGGAACGTTCAGTGTGTGAATGGGAGGGGAGGGGGGGGTGAAGTGTCCAGTAGCTGGGAGATCAGGTAGGTTCAAGCAGACTGAGCGGAGGTGTTCAGTAAAACGATTACCGAGCCTGCGCCTGGTCTCGCTGATATACAGGATATACAACAGCGCCACATATTTCGCTTGGGCAGCTTACACCCCAGCAGTATGAACATTGACTTCTCTAACTTCAAGTAACCTTGCTTTCCCTCTCTCCATCCCTCGCCCTTCCCAGTTCTCTGACCAGTCTTGCTGTCTACAACTATATTTTTATCTGTTTGCTTTGTTGTTACCTTCTCCCAGCTAACAATGATCTATTCTACATTTTTCTTGATCTCCATTCCTCTTGCCCTGTTTTCACACCTTCACACTTCATTATCTATCTATCTCTCCCCCCCTCCCCCCCCCCCCCCCCGTTGTCAGTCTGAAAAAGAGTCTTGACCCGGAACGTAACCCATTCTCTCCAGAGATGCTGCCTGTCCTGCTGAGTTACTGCAGCATTTTGTGTCGATGGTTTAAACCAGCATCTGCAGTTCCTTCACACACATCTGTTATAAAGAGGTCTGTTAAAACAAGAATTTACTGTACTATCATCAGAAGAGCAGACTGAATATATAAACTGACTTTGTTCATCTTTGTTCACAGAAATGTCAATGGAATTAAGGCTACAAAAATTGCACAGTGAAATTAAATTGTCACTGAAGATTGACAAACCAGTAAGTATTCAAAATGAGTTGATTGAATATAACATTTGCAGTTCATACAGAAATGCATCTTCCATGTTTAAGGAGTAAATTGTTACAGTGATTGTGTTTGACAATATTTAGAAAAATAAATATTCGGTTGATTTAAAAAAAATTGAGCAGAGGGCACCACATAGAGTTAACCAAGTAAATTTTTGGATATTAATTCTGAGATTGGCATACATTGTAAAGCAGGTGTTTCTCACATAGCAGGCATCTCATATAGGGTAAATAGATCATATTTATTATTCATGGATGAGAATTACATGGTATTCACATTGGAAGTGTGGTAAACAGTAATGGAGATCGTCCAAGGTTACAACAGGATCCAGATCAAATGGGAAACTGATAAAGGGATGGCAGTGGAATTGATTGTAGACTTTTGGAGAGCTCTCCCTCCCCTCATCCCACTCACCATCAACAACACCACAATCACATCTGTGGTCTTTTAAGTTGGGAACAATCATCTCAAAGGACCTTAAGTGGGGGGCTACCATCGACTCCACAGTCAAAAAGACACAACAGAGGATGTACTTCCTAGGGCTGCTGAGGAAGCACAATCTGCCACAGGCAATGATTGTCCAATTCTACACAGCCATTGTAGAGTTTGTTCTCGCCTTCTCGATCATGGTCTGGTTTGGCTCAGCCACCAAGCACGACACCTGGAGGCTGCAGCGAATCGTCCGATCAGCTTAGAAGGTTATTGGCTGCAACCTTCCCTCCATTAATGAACTGTACACTGCAAGGGCCAGGAAGCGAGCGGGCAAGATCATCTCTGACCCCTCTCACCCTGGCCACAAACTCTTTGAATCACTTCCCTCTGGAAGGCGACTCCGGACTGCCAAAGCTGCCACAGCCCGACATAACAATAGTTTTTATCCACGAGTAGTTGCGCTACTCAACAGCCAAAAATCTGTTGCCTCTCTTTGACCTGATATTTTGTTGGTTAACATGCTTGATCAGTGGTGTTTTATCATGAATGTTTTATTATTATTAATGTTTAGTGTTTTCTGAGTCATTCGTAACTGTCACTGTATGTCATGTTACTTGTGGGTGGAGCACCAAGGCAAATTCCTTGTATGTGAATACTTGGCCAATAAACTTACTTACTGGCAGATAGAGCTAACTTTACAAATGCATCAGATTCCATTTGTCGGTGTTTAAACCCAGCCAGAATATACACTGTGAATGGAAGTGCTCTGGGGGTGTCATAGAACAGAGAGACCTTGAAGTGTATTAAACTGGATAAATGGATAAATCCCCAGGTTCTGACCAAGTGCACCCTCAGATCCATAGGAAATGATGCAAGAAAAAGCTGAGGCTCTTGTAGAGATATTTGCATCATCTTTATCCATAAGTGAAGTTCCAGGAGGCTGGCTAATGTTGTACCATTATGAAAGAATGGCAGAAAGGGCAAGCCAGGGAACTACGGGCTGTTGTGCCTGATGTCAGTTCAATGATTCATTGATTCAACGATACTTTGTTGTCAAATGTACCTAGGTTCAGTGAAATGTTTTGTTTTGTATACAACCCAGTAAAGCCATAAAACAGACCACACCTAGGCAGTACCCAAATGTCACCATGTTTCTGCCGCTGACAAAAGTTACAAAAGTTCACCAAACAGTCTTATCCTGCTTGCCGGCGCACGCGGCAGCAGTTCCCGTCATCGTTCTCGGCAGCCCCCCGCCAGGATGAACTCTTCAGCGTGAGGCCCCTCCTCGTTCTCGGCGGCAGGGGTCCCTCTATGCTCTCAATGCTCCAACTCGCTCTCATTGCTAGTTATTGCGTGCAGTTTTGGCCGAACCATTACAAGAAGGATGAGGCTTTGGAGAGGAGCTGAGGAGGTTTACCAGAATGATGCCTGGATTAGAGGAATTCAGCTGCAAGGAGAGGTTGGATAAACTTGAACTGTTTTCTCTGGAACGTCGGAAGTTGCGGGGAGACTTGATAGAAGTATCTAGAAGCATCTCGTCCAAAACTAGAGGGCAGCGCTATAGATTGAGGGGGGTTAATAGAGATGTATGAGGCACATTTTTTACACGAGTGGTGAGGGTCTGGAGCACTTTGCCAAGGTGATGGTAGAGGCAGATGGAAGTAACATCAAACAATTGTGGCTTTAAAAGGCTTTTACATAGGCATGTGGAATTGCACAGATTAGAGGGATGTGGGTCCTGTGCAGGCAGATGAGGTCAGTTTAACTTGATATCATGTTTGGCACAAACATTGTGGGGTGAAGGCCTGTTCCTGTGCTGTACTGTGTTATATTCTATATTGATTTTAATTTTTAAGCCACATGAGAAGAAATTTAATGATGGACAGCCATCGTTTTTAAAACGTATTTTGAGATAATCTTATTCAAAACAGTATTTTGAACATCTTTTATGACCTCTCATTTCTGTTCTTTTAGGATGTTAAGAAATGTGTTGAGGCCCTTAGATGAACTCGCTGCTCTCCAGGTCACTCCACAGCATCTGCAGAAACACAGTGAATTGATTGCTACACTTAAAAAGGTTAGATTGTCCAGAACTGGGAGATTTGTTTAAAGCAAGCCCCCAAAACGTCGCCTATTCCTTCGTTCCATAGATGCAGCCTCACCCGCTGAGTTTCTACAACATTTTTGTCTACCTTACCTATTATACCTCTGTTTATCCCCTTTCTTGAAAGGGCTGTGAAGCACAGTATTAAATATTAATTAATTAGACATGGGATTATTAACTTGCTTCAAGTTACCTGCTTGTCACAATTAATCAGCGGATAACAAAGGATTAAAAAATATATCAATGTAGAATTTATTTGTTCCCTATCCTTTGAGTACAAAATTTTAGAGAAAATTAATAATGTTATAAATTAATGATCTACATCAGCCAGCATATCATTGAAAATTATTTGGATTGGAGATGAGCTTGACGTCGTGTACCCTGGTTCTTAGTTTTGGGTTTGCCTTTGTTCTTTGTGTGGAGGACAGTGTGAATACACCAAAATGATCTTCAAAGGTAAGTTAGGAAGTGAGATGAGAGATAAACTCTCCATTGAAGTACGTAGGGGATTTTTTTTTTTTTTAATGGAAGTGTTTGCACTGAGCCAGGTGGACATTTTAGAAAGGCTAAAATAGAGGCAATAGTTTAAATTGGTTGATTGGAAGCAAACTATTTGGTTATGTTGTAAAAACGGGGGTTGGTACCCAAGAATATTTGGTTTAAGGAGAGACTCTTTCATCTTGTATGAAAAGTTTTAAATTAAAAAAAAATGGTACAGGGTTTATGCAGTCAAAAGCAATGCTTTATACAATGCTGTGTTGGAATACAATGCTGTGTTGGAACTGATCTAATGCCGTAATAGGCTCGCTTCTGTAAACTCTATTTTATACTTGTTCCGACAGACCAAAGCAAGCTTGGCGAAATTAAAAATCTTTAAACTTCAGATGCTGGAAATGGGGAAATAAAAACAAACTATTCAAGACGCTCAGCAGGACAGGCAATATCTATAGAAAGAGAAGCAGTAGTTTATGCTGCCTGACCTGTCGAATGAAAACAACTGTTTTGTTCTAATCGCTATTCTAGCTGAGATTCAGGACAGTTTGGAGAATGGCTCTCAATCTTTCCTGTCCTCCTAGAATTTCCCACAAATTAAAAATGGTTAATTTGTTGGTATTTCCGAGCAAACAGATTCTCAAAAAAATTCATGTACTTCATGTAAAATATGCAGGCTCTGCTAATCAGCACCATTTGAGAATTTTAAGCTGCTTGGTATCTAGTTTTAGTTGGGATAGATGTGTGTTACAAGCTGCTTCACTTCCCATTGTTTTGACAAGTGAGAATGTATTTAATTTTCTGCACACTTGTTTTGTGTAACACAATTTGAAGGTGATGGTGTGAACTTTCTAACCTGTATTTCTTTTTGAAAATAGTCAACGATTTTATCTGATTTAGTAGCAATGTTACAACATTTTGAGATTTTAAAAATCAAGTCTGCGAATTTTCCATTATTGGAATTTTATGTAGACAGATTGCATATCTGACTACTTCACCACCAGTAGACTTTTTTTCAACCTGCCTTTCTTAGGTCACCCAACCATATGCTATATGTCATAGGAACACAAAGCATTGCAGCCTAGTCAATGAGCAGTTCTTGCAGAATATCTAAGGATCCAACCTAGCTTTTAAGCACCAGTTTTTGCTTGCCTTTCATCCCCTCCTTATTGTCACCTTTTTATAGCAATGTTACAAAATTTTGAGATGTTAAAAATCAAGTCTGCGATTTATCTCATTAGATAAAGCATAAAAAGAAGTTTAATTTGACACCTAATTCACTTTCATATCTTCAGTATTAAAATAGTTATGGCCATTTTCATACTCGGAAATTAGCATCTTGTTCCCTTTCGCTTTTCCATTGACTGAACACAAAAGTGATCGAGGACAGTCAAAAGCCCATAACTTTCTTAAAAATTAAGGGAACTGAAATAAAATTTCAGTTATTATAGATTGAAGCATTCTGAAACAAATATGAAACAATCTTACTTGGATGACCTGAAATTAAAGCATATAATTAGTTAGTTATCTAATTGTAGCTAATTACAAAATTCAATTACTAGAAATAAACATCTATCCATTTCTTAAGAAATTATTAACATTTTTAAATAGCCTAAGTATCCAAATAACATTCACAGAAGAATTCACAATATAACATGAATTTTAAATCTTATTGTCATTAATTTATAGGCCAAATGGAAGGAATTTAGTGTTTAATTCCCGTAAATTAATGGCCATTTAAATCATCTTGCGAGTGGGATTTTGTGGAACGCGATCGATTGGAATGTTGCGGTTTGCGGTGAATTTAAACCCAATATCAGTAGGAAAAACACTGCCGGTTCGTATGGGACCTAAATCACCTTTTCGCAACGTGATATTTTGATTAAAGGCATCCTAAGAAGCAAGTTTGTATGTAAAAATAAACGACTTACCTTGCTTTGTCCCATACGTGAGATTTGTTCAGTTGTCGGCGTTGACGGCATTAGAAGCAGATTTTTATTTTACTCTAGCGCTGAAATTGTCCTGCCGTTTTAAAAAAAATTCACAGAACGGCAGTCGGAACAATTCTTCAGCATTAGCTAGCATCCCGAGAAAATATATATCGGACAGGCAAGGGAAAACCGCATTTTAACCCCGTCCACCCCACTCAAAGGCGCCAAAGTCGCGCACACGGTCAGTGGCAGAACTGCAGCACCGCTGAAGGTAATTTTTGTACCTACTTTTAGCAACTCTAATGATGCCCCAATGAGAACTACTGATGGGTCTCATTAGCCTGTTATATGCATATGCAGCTAATGCATTGTAGATAGGGAATTACCTGTAGTGTAAAATGATCTATTAGTTTTAGATTTTTTTTAATTTTATTCTACAGCCCACAGGCTAAAAACATTCAACCTCTGGGCGAATGTAGGCTATGTAGTAGCTGGCCTTAAACTTAATACACATGCTGTGTTTTTGAAAGTTTATAGCCAACCATTGTGGGCTTTATCTTCCTTGAGTCATCCGTACCAGTGTGATTTGTTATTTATGTTTTCATACACCTAGTTTTCCTCTACACTGACTCACTGAGGAAGGGTTCGAACTGAAATGTCACTACTCCTTTTCTCCGGAGATGATGCCTGACCGGATGAGTTACATCCATCATTTTATGTCTATCATCCTGTATCTTATGCTGTATAAAAGAAAAAGAGACAAAAGTGCTGGAATAACCCCCAGCAGGTCAGGTAGCATCTCTGGATGGATAGGTGATGTCTCAGGTCCGGAATCTTCTTCAGACAGTTGTCTGCTGTATAGTTGCGTGACCTTGATATCCTGGAACAAGGTCTACATTTTCTACTTTCATTTCGGTTTGTTTTCATTGGCCATTTATTTTTGTTATAGATGCGAAACTACAAAGCCAGCCAAGATATCATGTTCAAGGCAGATATGATTTACAATAAATTTAAGTCCATGTTCTTGGTTGGTGAAGGTGATTCTGTGATTGCACAAGTACTGAACAAATCTCTTGCTGACCAGAGGCAGCATGAGGAAGCTGCTAAGGCAAGAGAACAAGAGAAGAAAAATGATCCACTGGAAACTAGCCAGAAATCTGAAAATTCAGAGGAACAAGTGACGGGTAAATTTCACTTTTTAATCTAGATGTTGCCTAGTTTAGAATTAACTGAATATACTGGGTTAAGTTCACCTGTACTTTTTAAAGTTCTTTGGGGATGTAGGTCAATTTGTGGAATATCAGACAACCAATGTCTTCCATTGTTGTCTCTTCAGAACAAGGTACTTAACAGAGTGTCCAGGATATCCTTAAATTCTATTGGATTACAATTCTCTGCAGGTGACATTTTACATTTGTCATTCTATAATAGGGAGTATAGGGAATTTTCCATTATTGGAATTTTATGTAGACAGATTGCATATCTGACTACTTCACCACCAGTAGACTTTTTTTCAACCTGCCTTTCTTAGGTCACCCAACCATATGCTATATGTCATAGGAACACAAAGCATTGCAGCCTAGTCAATGAGCAGTTCTTGCAGAATATCTAAGGATCCAACCTAGCTTTTAAGCACCAGTTTTTGCTTGCCTTTCATCCCCTCCTTATTGTCACCTTTTTATAGCAATGTTACAAAATTTTGAGATGTTATAAATCAAGTCTGCAATTTATCCCATCAGACAAAGCATAAAAAGAAGTTTAATTTGACACCTAATTCACTTTCATATCTTCAGTATTAAAAAAGTTATGGCCATTTTCATACTCGGAAATTAGCATCTTGTTCCCTATTGCTTTTCCATTGACTTAACACAAAAGGTGTAATCGAGGACAATCAAAAGCCCATAACTTTCTTATAAATTAAGAGAACTGAATGAAATTTTCAGTTATTATAGATTGACGCATTCTGAAACAAATATAAAACATTTTACTTGGTTGACCTGAAATTAAAGCCTATAATTAGCTAGTTACCTAATTGTAGCTAATTAAAAAATTGACCGTTGTGACGGAAATAGTAATAAACACCCAGACTGCCTAGAAAATTTAAAATTGTGATATTCGCAAGATCAGAACTTTAATATTATTGCATCATATGCTGTGTCTGTAACAGATAGGTACATGAATTACAATTTCTAGCAATAGACCAAGTCTTTATGGATAAGATCAGCTGCTATCTGGTACATTGGCATATCATAGTCAATAGCATCATCATTGTAACCAATAAGCAACTCTATTCACCTTGTTTTTCCTCAACTTTTCAATTTTGACATTGTAAACTACAAGTTTTTGCTCTTCAAACCACACATGACATGCCTTTCTGCCCACTACTTTCCCATTAAGAATTGTTTTAAATAGCCTAAATATCCAAATAACAAACTAATCCCATTCACACAAGAATTCACAATATAACATGCTTTTTAAATCACCCTGTCGTGAACATTTGCCAGATGGAAGGAATTTAATGTTTAATTCCCATAAATTAATCTAGAAACATCTACTTTCAATATAATCAAAATTATTATTATTTGCGCAATAAATGTGGCTAAAGCTGTTGTGTATATTTAGTATTAAAATATGGATTACACAAATATAGACAATTTAGATGTTCTTGTGACATGATTGTCCAAATAAAAATAATTTAAATCATCTTGCGAGTGCGTTTTTCTGGATTGGAACGTTGCATTTGCGGTGAATTTGAACCCCATATCGGCAGGAAAGATACTGCAGGTTCGTATGGGGCCCAAATTGCATTTGCGCAACGTAAAATTAGATTGAAGCCACCCCAAGAAGCAAGATTATATGTAAAATAAATGACTTGCACTTTGTTTTGTCTTGTTCTTGCGATCCGTCACGTTGTAGGCGTTGAGGGCGTTAGAAGTCACTTTTTATTTTAATCAAACTATTCAATTGTTGCAGCGATTTAAAAAAATTAAAAAATCCTGCCCCCCCCCCCCCCCCCCCCCAGTCACGCACACGGCCAGTGGCAGAACTGCAGCACCGCTGAAGGTAGGTATTGTAACATCACTACTTTTTATTCAATGGAATGGAAGGAGGAATTTTGAATTAATAAGACCGCAACTTGGAATTTCCAGGATGCTTTTCGAATATTCAGTTTTAAAAAATAGTCCTGTTTATTTCAGCAGAAGAGGCCTCCACTTCTAAAAATGGCCTTCCGGATGATATCTCTAACAGGATAACTTGTTACTTTTCTATTTTCATATCTCATAGAAACAGGCCCTTTCTCCTTGCTGACCATTGTGCCAATGGGCATGTAAACCTCTGTCTTGCCTGTCCAAATGCCTTCTGAATATTGTAATTGTATCAATCCCCACCAACTCTTCTGGTAGTTTATTCCAGACATTTATTACCTTCTAGTGTATTGTAATATGAAATTTGAGTGCGCTGAATAATGTTGGCTTTTTTTTGTAGGTTATGGAACTGCTGGGTGGAATGGCCGATATGTGCCATATATTCATATGTTTGTGGCTTCCATAATCAAGCTAATGGAGCTGTTTTCTCTACTCACAGGTGCTAAAACAGTAAATGGAGAAATTGTATCACAAGATGCAGAGAATGGCCACTCACTGAAAAGAGTAGAGAACAAGGGTGGAGATGAGAAGATAAATAAAACAGACTCTCTGCAGCCTCAACAAAACAGGTTGGTGTTTCAGAGTGAAGTTTGAAGCTCAGGAATAAATTCAAGTCAAGCATTTATAGTTTGGCGCACAACTACTTTGAGGTACAGGTGCTGTGAAAATCTTGCTTGCAGTAGCATTGCAGGCTAAATAGAGTGATTTATTTCCAATACCAGCTGATTTCAGTCACAGCGGCCTCTGACCTAACTTCTCCATGCTGACCAAGTTAGCATTCCAGAAACGATAGACACACACAGCTGGAGTAACTTGGCGGGTCAGGTAGCACCTCTGGAGAAAATGAACAGGTGACCTTTCTTCAGACTGATTGTAATAGGGGAAGTGGAGAAAAAAAAAACTGGAAACGAAAGTAGCAGGACAAATCACATCCAACAACAAAGACATCTGGCAAATTTCCCTGTTTGGCAAATTGCTGGGCAAAGACTAGAAACAGAAAGAGGTGTGAGCTGAAGAGGGATACATAGCTGCGAACTGGAAAGGTAGTTAATGGACTTTTAGTGGAGATGGAGGGGAATAGAATCATTCTTTAGTGAGCATGGTGTTCCCTTCCACGCTGTCATATTTGGATTCCTCAATCATGTCCATTCTGTGTCCTGGAGATCTGCCCTCGTTCCCTCACCCTCCAAACACAACAAGGATAAAACATGTGCTTTCTATCCAATGCTCTGATCTGCAGAAAATCGCCCAGGTGTTTCTGGAGAGGGAGCACACAGTGTCCACAGGGATCGTGGCTGCTTTCTGGGACAGCTGGGTATCGTAGTGGCTTGAGTGCTTCTTAGATAAGAGTAACGACTTTTTGGATTCATACATGTGTATATTCTTTAATTTTTATAGATGTCTCCTTAGAGTAGTATTTTGACTGTCATTTTGTACCTGCAAATGAAGTTACTTTTGTAGAAAAAAAAAGAGGAAAAAAATATCCCCATTAACTTGTATACAGCTGTATCACGTTCTCACTTTTGTATTCAAAACCTTTCCCAATTAAGCCACCACTTTCAGGGCCATTTGTGGGTCACCTGTATTCCTTGGTCTCCCTGTTCTACAACACTGTCTGGGGCTCTAGTATTTACTATGCAAGTTGCGCCCCGGTTTGACATCTCTCACTTGTCAGGTAATTTCCATTTGCCATTCCTTGGCTCACCTTTCCAACTGATCATCACTGACCACAGGCTTTCAATCAGAAAAACAGGAGTCCCGACTCAAAATGCCACCAGCCCATACCCTCCCCAGATGCTGCTTGACCAGCCGAGTTCCAATCTATTAACAATAATTTATACTGATGTAGCACCTTTTTAAATGTAAGAAAACTGATGCTAAGTCATTAAGAATGTGAAAATAGTTAAATTAAGTCTTGATTAGCATGGTAGTTTTAACTGACATTGTGGTGGAGATGTAAAGGCTTGGAGTTTGTATTTTAAGTCATTCAGAACTTAATTTTTATCGCTGTCACAATTTTGGACGTTTTTGTTATTTTGATAAAAAGTGGGGTTGCTTTTACAAAGAATTATATCCCTTTGTAACAAAGATAACTTAATAACACATCCTGTGAGAAATTGTCCAGAAACACAGTTGTTCCTTGGGTTTTATAAGTTGTATTAATTGAATGATTAGAACTTGTTGAGTGGGTGCAAGTTGTAATTTTAGTTGATAAAGGTAGAAACTACTATTGCATTTAAACCACTTGATAAGCTTTTTAAGTACTTGGAAGTGAGATTAATATAACATAATAAGTGGAATTACCTCTTGTTGTTTCTCTTAAATTGAACTTTATTTACCAAATGATTCTCAAGTTGACTTTTAAGAATAAATTAAGCATGTAACATGCTGCTTTTTTCTCATTTCAGTGAACGGCATCAATCTGATGCATTGCAGTTGGCAAAACAGTCATCAGTTGATGCTGTGACTGGTCAGGTGGAGACAGGGTCACCTACAGGAAGCTAGGCAGCTTGAACTTGTCATTTGTCAACATATCTAAAACACAGCTCCTCGTGTTGGAGTTTGGAGATGGGTTGGGTTGGATGCTGCTTTTGTATTTTATTACTGTTCGAATATATAGACAATTTGCTTTTTAACACTGGATATCCTCTTTTAAAAATCCCAGAGAAATGCATAACTGCAAATAAGTACACAATATTACCACATAGAACTGCCAAAACCTAGGTGTACATTTTTTATTTGGGTCCCCCCCCCCACCACCAACTCAACCCAATTCTAAAATATTTTGTATAATGATTCAGAGGGTGATTGTTTCCCTTTCTTTTGGATGTATAGTAATTCAGTGGTATTTGTTTTTTTTTTTGTCTTAACCCATTAAGGCCAAATCTGCTCTGACGCCAAATACTTAAAGATAGTTTTTGCTTCTGTATGTTGAAATTGCAGGTAGCAACATAAACATTTGTTGTTAATGACTTCTTTATATTTTGATTTGCTCAGAAAAAAATGTAGCTAAATATTTGCAATAGTGTAGTTGCTTTTTTTTATATAACAGCCAGTAGTGGGTTCCATGTGAAGATATTGGTTATCACAGCCATCTTTGGATTGCTTTAAAGTTTTTATACTAGTCTTTGTAATACTGAAGTGCTTTTAACATGGTGTATTTTGTTTTGATCAGCGGGGGGGGGGGGGGGGGGGGGGGGGGTGTAGGCAGTAGACTTTGCTGTAAACTTGCATCAAAATAAATGTTTGCTTCGTTAACAATGATCAATTTTTTTTTTGAAGAAAAACTATTGGTATTACAATGGTTCACAAGTTATAGGAGTAGAATTATGCCATTTGGCCCATCGGGTCTACACCACCGTTCAATCATGGCTGATCTCTGCCTCCTAATCCCATTTTCCTGCCTTCTCCCCATAACCCTTGACACCTGATCTAATCAAGAATGTGTCTATCTCTGCCTTAAAAATATCCACTGACTTGGCCTCCACAGTCCTCTGTGGCAATGAGTTCCACAGATTAACTACCCTCTGACCAAAGAGGTTCCTCCTCACCTCCTTTCTAAAAGAGCGCCCTTTGATTCTGAGGCTATGACCTATGGTCCTGGACTCTCCCACCAGTGGAAACATCCTGTCCACATCCACTTTATGCCTTTCATTATTATGAAAGTTTCAATGAGGTCCCCCCTCAACCTTCTAACCTCCAGCGAGTAGAGGCCCAGTGCTGTCAAATGGGGCCCAAATTTGCTCACAGTACTCCAAATACGGCCTGACCAGCACTTTAAAGAGCCTCAGCATTACATCTCTAGTGACTGCTCATATGCTGTTCTTTATGTGGAATTACAGGTAGTGAAGAAGCATTAAATGACATTTATTATCCCAATTATAAACTTTCTGATTGCAAATAGGTAGCTAAGTATTTCTATGAGATACATTAAAGGTGCACAAAATCATTTAATGTGATTAATTTGCAGTACATTCACAAAGCTGCTCCAATGAGATGTCTGCTTGTTGGGTAAATAACACAACATAATGGTTTATGTGCATACCTAGAGGTAAATTGGAAATCTACTAAGATCTAGAAAAGGCTAAAGAAACATCATGAGGATGAGGGTCATGTTCTGTAACGTTACCGCCCGACAGAAAATCAGGAAAGGTTGTTACACCTGAATAAGGTTAGTTGAAGCCAGGCTGAATGATTTGCATTAAAATAAAATACTTTGGAACTTGCAAATCTGAAATATGGTCAAAATGTACTGAACATATTTAGCAGGTCATGGAATTAATGGAGGGAGAACTCTCATTTCGGGTCGATGACCATTTATTAAGGGTAAATACGTTTTATGGGAGGTAAGTGATGGGTTTAGAGACATAGCATGCAAACAGGACCTTCGGCTTACTGTCTGTTCTGACCAGCGATCTCTGTAAACCAGTTACAACCTACATACTGGGGACAATTTACAGAAGCCAACTTACCAACAAACCAGAATGTTTTTCGGAATGTAGGAGGAATCCGGAGCACCCAGAGAAAACTTGTGTGGTCACAGGGAAAACATACAAATTGTACAGCCCAGCACCCATAGGTGGCGCAGTTCACCCAGGGTGGTGCAGTGACGCAGCAGTAGAGTTGCTGCCTTAGAACACCAGAAATCCAGGGTTGATCCTGACTATGGTACCTGTGAGCTCGGACTCAATGCCTGTTCCAGTTGAGGCTGTGATATCCCAGTTCTCCAAGTCCTCTGTGGCCCACCTCTCCGTGGAGATTGGCGAGTGAGTGTGTGGGTTGGATTAGACCTGGATGGGCGTGAATCTGCTTTAAAAGTCTCTGAAGAGTCTTGTTCTTACTTCAGACTCGTGAAGAAGGGTCCCGACCTGAAGCCCACCCATGTTCTCCAGGGATGCTGCCTGACCTGCTGGGTTGCTCCACCACTGTCTCTGTTTTTATCCTAAAAAAAAAGTTACTTTGCCAATTTGTTGTGCAATCTATTTGGTGATTAAATGTGCTCTTTCTTTTAGACTCTTGTTTCTTGATTTGGGCTCTGCCTCACAGTTTACCTCTATTACCGGGGTCCCACAGACCAAGACCAGCACGTATCTGTCACAATAAATAGCACCTTAAAAGATTGAGGGGAGGAGATGTGATAGAAGTATGAGATTATGAGAGGCAGTCAGAACCTTTTTCAGGGGCAACATATACACTCGGAAGGTAGTCTGTAACTGAAAGAACAGTCAGGAAGCTACAGAAACGCATACAATGATATCTGTTTGACAGACACGTGGATAGGAAGGGCTAATGGGACTTGCTTAGAATGCTCTCTTGGTCAACATGGACTAGTTGGGCCGAAGAGCCTGTTTCTGTGCGTTCTAGCTCCATAAGACTTAGTTTCATGGATTTGGGTATTCCACTTGGACAACCCATGATTCCTAGCTCCCTGTTTTGAGGAGCTGCCTGTTCATCGACTCATTGCCATGATCGATGAAGGCCAATGTGCCAAATGCTTTCTCCATCACCGTCTCTACCCGTGTCACCACGTGCAGGAAAGTACATACATTGTACCCCTAGGTCTCTGTTCTACAACACTCCAGGGCCCTACCGTTCACTGTGCAAGTCCTGCCATGGTTTTAACTTATCCAATATGGAAAAGTACAGCACAAAAATAGGCCCTTCGGTCCGCAATGTTTGCAGCGAACATGATGGCACTGACATTCTGAGCCGAGTACTGGCGAGTTGATGTTGGACCTGGAATAGCTGACTGTAGCACTGTCGTTACCACCTGCCGAGAGAATTAATGTCAGCTATCCTGACAGCAGTTTACATTCCCCCCCCCCCCACCATGTGGACATTAACCCTGCTCTGAATGAACTGTACTACACTATCAACAGCTTCGAGACAAAACACGCTGAACGCTGGTCGTTGTAGCCGAAACTTCAATCAAGCCAACGTTGGGAGCGTACTACCAGCATGTTTCTTGTCCCGCCAGGGGCCAGAACTCCTCCATTCTGAGGTACCCGCCTGCTTCAAGAAGACCACCGTCATCCTGGTGCTAAAAGAAAAACAAGATCTTGTGCCTTAAGGATTACCGTCCAGTGACCTTGACATCCGCCATTATGAAATGCTTTGAGAAGCTACTTATGGAACACATTAAATCCAGTCTACCAAGCAGCCTTAGCCCCAGGGCCGGATTTAAATGAAGAGAGGACCTAAGCTGTTCCACTTGTGAGCCCCAATCCCCCACCCCCACGACTAGAGGAAGATGGTCCACCAGATTGACACCAATTTGCAGCCGAGCGTGGCCAATGAGATAAGGGGCTAGAAAGCTGTGCTTTATTTATTTATTTATTTATTGCCAGTGCTAGTGTTGAGTTATTGGTTTAAAACACTATTATTCTGAAATGGAGGGCAAGGAAAATTACTGAAGGGTTGTTTCGAGATTACAGTGCATTGTGACAGCATATGTAAGAAAGCCCTATGACGGTGTCAAAAATATTATACACCTTACAGGACTCTCACTTAATTTCTTTTCTCTGTTTTCAGCCGGGCAACCTTGGCAGCTTTTTAAGTTGCCAAATGACAGTTGAGGTGGTCATTTAAGACGTCTTGCATCACGCGTGCGATAATGTGCTCGGACGAAGTGCGTAGTTACCAGTCGGAATTATGCTCAATGAAGCATTCTCATATTATTTCTGCTTCAAATAAAATCACAAACTAAACATATTCACCAATCAAGACATGATATATACCACATTGACATGCAGCAAAATTTTAATACAGTATCTCAACTCTTTTTACACGTTGCAATGATTGCAATTGCTATTATTTCTTTCCACTTCCAAACAAAGATGTGGTTGGATTATTCAGCGTATGATCAACCTCGGTGAGACCAAGCGCAGGCTTCGTGATCGCTGCGCACAACACCTCCACTCAGTTTGCAATAACCAACCTGATCTCCCGGTGGCTCAACACTTCAACTCCCCTTTCCATTCCGAATCCGACCTTTCTGTCCTAGGCCTCCTCCATGGCCAGAGTGAGGCCCACCACATATTGGAGGAGCAGCCACCTCATATTTGCTTGGGTAGTTTACACCCAGCGATATGAACATTGGCTGCTCTAATTTCAGGTAGTCCTTGCTTTCTCCCTCCTTCCCCTCCCATTCCCAGCTCTCCCACAGCCTACTGGCTCCGCCTCTTCCTTTCTTTTTCGTATCTCCCCCCCCCCCCCCCCGACATCAATCTGAAGAAGGGTCACGACCCGAAACGTTGTCTATTCTTTCGCACCATAGATGCTGCCTTACCTGCTGATTTTCACCAGCTTTTTTGTCTACCAATGGGATCCCACCACTGGCCACATCTTGCCATCTCCTGCCCTGTTGCCTTTCCGCAGAGACCGCTCCCTCCGTAACTCCCTGGTCAATTCGTCACTTCCCACCCAAACCACCCCTTCTCCTGGCACTTTCCCTTGCAACCGCAGGAAATGCTACACTTGTCGATTTACCTCCCCCCTTGACTCTATTCAAGGACCCAAGCAGTCTTAACAGGTGCGGCAGAGGTTCACCTGCACCTCCTCCAACCTCATCTATTGCATCCACTGCTCTAGTTGTCAGCTGCTCGACACCGGTGAGACCAAACGTAGGCTTGGCGATCGCTTCGCCCAACACCTCCGCTCGGTCCGCACTAACCAACCTGAACTCCCGGTGGCTCAGCACTTCAACTCCCCCTCCCATTCCGAATCCGACCTTTCTGTCCTGGGCCTCTTCCATGGCCAGAGTGAGGCCCACCGTAAATTAGAGGAGCAGCACCTCATATTTTGCTTCGGCAGTTTACACCCCAGCATTGACTTCTTCAATTTTAGGTAATCCCTGCTTTCTCCTCCCCTTCCCAGTTCTCCCTCAGCCCACTCCTTTCTTCCCGTTGAACACAGATCTCCGGCGTGTGAGGCAGCAAGTCTACCAGCTGTGCCACTATATTTTGTTTTCCAACACACAAAAAGTTATACGTTGATAACTTTGGTTACTAAAAAAATGAAAATATCCATTTTCAGTTTTAAACCTCCAAGTGACGCTATGTCCCCCATTACTGCTACTGTATGGTTTAATTAAGTTCAAGACTATGGGGCAGTACATTGGCCATAAAGTTGCTGCCTAAATGTGCCAGAGACCCGGAATTGATCCTAAATATGGGTGCTGTCTGTATGGAGTTTGCTCTTTACCCTTTGATAGCATGGGTTTTCTACGGGTGCTCTTGTTTCCTTCTACATTCCAAAGGTGTGCAGGAACCTATTTCAGACCCAACCCAAAACGTAATATTTTCCTTTTATCCAGAGATTCTGTCTGACCTGGTGAGTTACTCTAGCTTTTTGTGTCTATCTTCAGTTTAAACCAGCATCTGCAGTTCCTTCCTACACATACAATGCTATATGATAGAACTTTAATAATCCCAGGAGGGAAATTGTGTGTGTGGGTTTATATATAATATAAATATATACACACATATACACACACACACACACACACACATATTTATATAGTTATATATTCATACATAAATATACACTGTTTTGTTTTCTCGTTTATAACATTGTTTACAGAGTACTATGTTTACATATTCTGTTGTGCTACAGCAAGTAAGGATTTCATTGTTCTAACTAGGACCTGAGAGAATAAAACACTCTTGACTCTTGACCTACTCCGTTAATGTGTGGGATAGAACTGGTGTACGGGTGATCGGTGGTCGGCGTGGACTTGGTGAGCCAAAGGGCCTGTTTCTGTGCTGAATCTTTAAATTAAACTAAAAACACTAAAACCAGAGGGAGTCTAAAGAAGGGTCTCTACCCGAAACGTCACCCAATTTTTTCTATCCAGAGTTGCTGGCTGCTCCATGGAGTTGCCCCGCACAATTAACACATGGAATAGTCTTCACCCTCCCATAGTTACCCAACCAGACACAACTAAATTTAAAGTACCTCTTTTTTCCCCCAAGAACCCTTTTTTGCTTAAGTCCAAGTCAAGAGTCAAGAGAGTTTTATTGTCATGTGTCCCAGATAGGGCAATGACATTCTTGATCGCTGCAGCACAACAGAATATGTAAACATAATACAGAACAGGAGATAAAAGTTCAGTGTGTTGATATACCATAGACCATATACATACACAATAAATAAACAGATAAAATGCAATAGGCTGTTATTGTTCAGCCCTCCACCACCTCCAGTTTAAATTCCATTTAGAATATTTATGGAGGACCAGGAAACCAGAAGCAAGAGTTACTCCAGGGAGTTACTCCATATCCGGGGTCAGGGAGTGTTTCTGCGTTGGTTTTCAGTGTTGGTCGCCGCCTCACCACGACCGGACAGCAATGGCAGCCAGATCTCCCACAATTCAAAGCCGTGGCAGTGCACATGCGCAGGGCGGCCGTGGTTGTGCGCATGTGCAGCTGGGAGGACGTGCTGGCCGTAGCAGTGCACATGTGCCGGCGGACGAGGAGCGAGGGGAGAGCGGAGACCTGGACATGGACACAGATGGCGGGCGGAGACGGAGATTGACAGACAGAGAGAGAGAGATAGAGAGGGGCCCTCCCAGAGCTGAACTGCAGGCGTACTGCCTTGGCCGGAGGCCCCCTAGCTTTCGAGGCCCTAGGCTTCAGCCTATGAAGCCTCGTGGTAAATCCGGCTCTGCGAGGCCCCTCTAGATCTCGAGCTTAAGCTTGTCCAGCTTATACGTAAATCCGGCCCTGCTTGGCCCTCTGCAGTTCGCCTAACGCCACAACAGGTTGATGGATTATGCCATCTCCCTGGCCCTACACTTACCCCTGGAACACCTGGATAAGAGAGACACCTACATCAGACTCTTATTCATAGACTAAAGCTCTGTTTTTAACACTATTATCCCATCCAAACTCATCACCAAACTCACGGTACTTGGAGTCAGTACTCATCTGTGCAACGGGATCCTGGACTGTCTGACCAATCAGAGATCAGACAGTGAGGATACGGGACAAATCATCCTCTACAATAATCCTTAATACTGATCCTCCATAAGGATGTGTTCTCAGCCCCCTTTACTCCTTGTACACCCACGACTGTGCAGCCAAGTACAAATCCAATTCCATTTACAAATTTGCAGATGACGCCAACATTGTGGGCCGAATATCAAATAATGTTGAGATGGAATACAGGAAGGAGATGGAGAACCTTGCTATCTAGTGTCGAGACTACAACCTTTCTCTCAATGTCAGCAAGATAAAGGAGATAGTGATCGACTTCAGGAAGCGAAGCAGCACACATAACCCAGTTTGTATTGATGGCACCGAAGTAGAGATGGTTGAAAGCTTCAAATTCCTAGTAGTAAATATCGCTAATAACTTGCAACCGCAAGAGATGCTACACTTGTCGCTTTACCTCCCCCCTCTACTCCTTTCAAGGACCCAAGCAGTCGTTCCAGGTGCGACAGAGGTTCATCTGCACCTCCTCCAACCTCATCTATTGCATCCGCTGCTCTAGATGTCAGCTGATCTATATCGGTGAGACCAAGCGTAGGCTTGGCGATCATTTTGCCGCATTAACCAACCCGACCTCCCGGTGGCTCAGCACTTGAACTCCCCCTCCCATTCCGTATCCGACCTCTCTGTCCTGGGCCTCCACCACGGCCAGAGTGAGCAACACCGGAAATTGGAGGGACAGCACCTCATATTCCGCTTGGGGAGTCTGCATCCTGGTGGCATGGACATTAAATTCTCACAATTCTGTTAACCGTTGCTGTCTCCTCCCCTCCCTACCTCTCCCCCAGCCCTCAGGCTCCTCCTCCTCCTTTTTCCTTCCTTGTCCCCGCCTCCCCCCACCCCCCATCAGTCTGAAGAATGGTTTCGGCCCAAAATGTTGCCTGTCTCCTTCGCTCCATAGATGCTGCTGCACCCGCTGAGTTTCTCCAACATTTTTGTGTACCCTCGATTTTCCAGCATCTGCAATTCATTCTTAAACACTAATAACTTGTCCTGGCAATGGCCAAGAAAGCATGACAATGATTCTACTTCCTCAGGAGACTTTGGAAGATCGGCATGTCCCCAACAACTCGCACCAACTTCTACAGATGCACATGAAAAAGCATTTTATTGGATGCATCACATCATAGTTTGGGAACAGCTCCACCCAAGACCGCAAGAAATTGCAGAGAATTGTGGACTCAGCCCAGATCACAACAAACTAACCTCCCTTCCATTGATTCCATTTGTACCTCACGCTATCGCAGCAAGGCCACCAGCATAATCAAGGATGAGTCACACCTCGGCCACTCCCTCTTCTCCCCTCCCATTGGGTAAAAGGTACAGAAGTGCAAAAATTCACACCTCCAGATTCAGGGACAGTTTAATAAGAACCTAAGGGGTAGCATTTTCTCACAAAGGGTGGTGAGTGTATGGAACGGGCTGCCAGAGAAGGAAGTTAAGGCAGGTACTATTGTAATTTTTAAGAAACATTTAGACAGGTACGTGGATAGGACAGGTTTCGAGGGATATGGGTCAAACGCAAGCAGGTGGGACTAGTGTAGATGGGGCATGGGGGCAAGTTGGACGAAAGGGCCTGTTTCTACACTGTAAGAGTCGATGACTCTTTTCAAAAGCCTCTTAAATCCCACTATCAAATTTGCCTCCACCACCACCCTTGACAGTGCGTTCCAGGCATCCACCCATAAGGCTGCTTCAGAACACCCTGACTCTTATATTCAATGCCTCGACCGACAAAGGCAAGCAGACAATGTGCCTTCTTTACTACTCTCTATCTGTGTTGCCACTTTCAGTGAGTTATGGACTAAGAACCAAGATCCACGTGTACATCAATGTTATTGGGGACGTTGCCATTAATTATATATTTTCCCTTGCATTTGACCTCTCAAAGTTTAACATCTAATGCTTGCTCAGATTAAACTCCTTGCCATTTCTCTATCCATTTCTGGAGTTGATATATACCCGAGCCGAACTCACTGTCTGCAACTCCAGCAATCTGCAAACTTACTAACCAACCCATCTACATCCAAGTCATTTATATACCACAAACAGAGGTACTAGCACAGATTGTAGCAGAACCCCACTACTTCAAGATTACAGCGGCGGACAGCACAATAGATGCTGATGAACTGGCTGAAGCTTATCTTCTGCACCATCAAAGGCACGTTGAGGTGCTTTGCAGCAGGGGCACTGAGACATGGAGGCTGAGTGATGGCCGTTGGAGACAAAGGATGGTGTGTTCACAGACCGATGTCAATGAGGCATCATTGCTCACAGTGGGCCGCTGGAAACTCAGATGCAGGCTGGGGCTCGATTGGATCAGACATTGCTCCAAGTGGCTGAGCCCGTGGAGCGGTGGTGGAGGACATCGATATGTCGCCTGGCCGGGCTGATCCTTGCAACTCCGACCCTGTACCGCCACCAGGACAACTGGCCTCTAACAATTTTGGACTGCAAGAATACAAGATGGCGCATAAAATGTGGTGACTCTTGTGCGCGGACTCTGTATGATCTACTGTTTTACAATTATTATAATTGTGCTAATGTACAGAGCAGGAGTGTTACTGAATCATACGCAAAAAAAAGGATTTCACTGTACTTAGGTACACGTGACAATAAAGTACCATTGAACTATAGTCACAGACCTTCAGCCAGGATAACCGTTTCATCACTACTCTGTTTTCCGTTGGTAAGTCATCACTACTCCATTTTCCATTGGTAACTGAAAACCAACTAAAACTCACTGTGGATCGCATGCCTTAATCTTCTAGATCAGTCTACCATGAGGGTCTTTACCCACTAAGCGAACACTGTTGCTTTGCTATCTTTCAGTAATCTGTCTACATATCCGATCCCCTATGTCCAATGGCTATTGGGGACCCTTTAGTACAATCCCATTAGGGTGTTTGCATCTTTCTTATTTTGAACACTACCCATATCACCCCAGCGGATGAACCCTCCAGTATGTCCTTTTGTTTTTAAAATTATTTTAATAATATTTTTATTAGAAGCAGTGTACAGTAGCATAAACCGCGGTATATGACAAAATACATTTATTGTACCTTCCATTTTAATTTTGACAAAAATGAAATAGAAAAAGAGAAAAAGAGCAAGAAAGAGTGAAAGAGCTAGTGAATGTGTAAGCCCCTAAACTACCAAAGAGTGTAGTCGCAGAGTGACTAAGTAAAAACTTATAAGAAAATCGGTTTAATTCCTAAGTTGTATTGCACCATACTATGCTTGTAATGAATCGATGAAAGGAGACCATATCTTTAAAAATTGCCCTGATTTTCCTGCTAAGACGAGTTTTATATCTCCGAGATATAGCGTCTCAGACATGCTTGTGATCCACATTTTAAGAGTTTTGGTGGATGCATTTTTCCAAAATGTAAGTATGTTTTTTTGCCATTATCAGGCCATAATTGAAGAAACGTCTTTGAAATATTGATAGCTCAGAGCAGGCTCCTGTTGTTCCAAACATAATCAATTCTGTATGGGTGTCCAGTTTTGTTTTTAATAATTTTGAGAAGATTTCATAGATTCCTTTCCAAAATTTAAGGAGTTTTATGCAAGAGGCAAAGGAATGTGTTATAGTTGCTTCTTGAGAAAGACATTTGTCACAGATAGGGGATACATTTGGAAAATATTTGTTCAGTTTAGTTTTTGGGTAATATAGTCTGTGTAGTATTTTATATTGGATTAGAATATGTCTTACATTAATCGAACAATTATGTATATATAGGAGATATTTTTCCCATCTGTCTTTGGGGATTTTTGGGCTTAATTCCTGTTCCCACTCTCTTCTAATTACATCTAACGATGGAATTTCTATATTTAGAATGATATTGTACAAGTATGATATTAAATTATTTGACTGCGTTTCTATTCATACCTTCATCTAATATATCTGGCAACAGAGTTTGGTATTTGTGGGTATATGTTTTCAAATAATCTCGAATTTAAAGATATCTAAAATATTGATTACCTTTCAGACTGTATTTCGATTGTAATTTCTGGAATGATAAAAGGTTTCCCATATTCTACAAATCTCCAAGCTTTTTAATTCCTAGTCTTTCCCAATGAATAAACGTTTTATCTATAATAGATGGTTTAAACAACGGATTATTAGCTATTGGAGAAAGAAGAGATGGATTTCTTAGTTTAAGAGTAAATTTTACTTGTCTCCAAATTTGTAAAGTGCTATGAATAATCGGGTTTTTCTTGTATATTGTATTCTTCAACTTTATTGGGGAGAGAAGGATCGCGCCTATCTTAAAAGGTGAACAATTCTCTCTCTCCGTTACTAACCAATCTACCTGTTGACATGAATTATCCAGCCAGTGAATTACATTTTTAATATTCACTGCCCAATAATAGTACAAGAAATTGGTGAGCGCCAGTCCACCAATTTCTTTGGGTTTACATAAATATCATCTATGAATTCTGTGTGATTTATAATTCCAAATAAAATTTGTAATCTGGGAAACAAATTTTTTGAAAACGTTTTTAGGTAACTATATTGGTATTGATTGAAATAATCAATACGTCCTTTCTGAATACCATTGTGACATTCTCCATAATTAGTAGAGCAACTCCTCCCTCCTTCACCATCATGCCTGAAACATCGCATCCCTGGAACTGTGCAATGCCAGTTGTGTCTCTCCCGTAACTATCGTAGTCCCAAGCACCGGGCCGATCCAGATTTTAAATTCATCTGCTTTTTCAACACCTGAGGATTGGTGGAGGGATTCAGATTTCTGGTTCATTGGGATCTCTTCTGGGGCAGACGTGACCTGTACAAGAGGAATGGTTGCAAATGAAATGGTGGAGTACCAATATCCTGGCAGGAAGTTTTCCACTGGTTGTCAAAAATTGCAGCAGGGTCTTGATCAGTGGCATGAAGGCTGAGGAATGTTGATGGAATTTAATACAGAGTAATAAGAGGAGTTGCAATTTGGGAGCACTAACATGGGCAGTACCTACTCAGTGAACGGTGGGGCTCTGGGGAGTGTTGTAGAGCAGAGGGATCTAGGAGTACAGGAACATAGTTTGTTGACAGTGGCTTCACATGTATATAGGGTGGTCAAAAAGGCTTTTAGCACATTGACCTACATCGGTCAGAATATTGAGTATAGAAGTTGGGAGATCATCTTGCAGTTGTACAAGACGTTTATGAGGTTGAGAATATGCAGAACTGGGGATATTTTAGGATTAAAGGGTTAAGTATTCTGTTTTTGAGGATCAAGGGCTGATTGAAGTTAGAAGTTAAGTTTCACTTTCCTTTGACATCATTTTTCCTGGATAACGTGATGTATATGTGATGCTTAATGCTATTATAATTGGCTTAGATGTATATGCTGTGTTTGATTGTACTTGGGTGGAAAGATTGTCCCCACCTGTGTAACCATGTATTACTGTAGTTATTGGTCTAGAATCACCACCCTTCATAATTGCCCTCCCACTGTATCAATCATATATATATATATATATGCTAATTCCTTTGTTTGAACACATGTATTCTCCATGATCCACTGGGAGAGCTTCTCAGGGCGGTACACAGAAACCATGGTGAAATAAAGGATGATTTATTCTAGTCGATGTTTTCACTGAACTAAGGGATATAAATACCAGAATTATCATTTGGGGGCGTCGTCCGGGGTATCAGAGGAGGCCCTTGCAGGTTTGCGGTAAAAGGGTTGAGTTGTCGGTTCAGGGAATCTAGGAATTGGGCCCCTGATGAGTGATTTCCCCCCATCAGTTTTCCTCCGATTCGCTGATCAAGCTGCTCGGCAATTCGCTGGCCTTCGAGAGGCTTCCCAAAGAGACTGAGGTTAGTAGTCCGAAGAATACTGATATTGGGTTGGTTGTATTGATAAAGGGGTTCAGTTGAGGGAACATTTCAGTATTGAGGTAATTGGAAATGCGTTTTGGGCTGAAGTAATAATTTGACAAATTACTTTAAAATTAGCTTTGAGGTAGGAAGGCAGGATAAGTTAATTGATAAATTACTTTGAGAGCCTGTACTGTGTACAAGATTCGGAAGGGGTTTCAGGCTGAAGTAAAAATTGACAAATTACTTCAAAACCAGAGCCGAGGTAGAAGTGGGAAGGGGTGCCTGTGGTATTTTAGGAAATATATTCAAAACATTTCTGCTCTAAATTCTGTAAAGTCATAGTGTTTTAGTGAATGTTTTTGTTTAAGTTTGTGTAGTTTAATTTTGTATATAGTTATTTATGTTATTGCTTCAGTTTATATTCTTGCTTAAGTTTGCTTATGCTTTTGTTTAAGTTTGTGTGATTTTGCTTTAACCATATAACAATTACAGCACGGAAACAGGCCCTCTCGGCCCTTCCAGTCCGTGCCGACCATTTATTTTCCCCTAGTCCCATCTACCTGCACTCAGACCATACCCCTCCATTCCCTTGCCGTCCATATACTATCCACTTTACTTTTAAATGTTAAAATCGATCCTGCCTCTACCACTTCTGCTGGAGTAGAGTTGCTGCCTTACAGCAAATGCAGCACCGGAGACCCAGCTTCGATCCCGATAATGGTTGCTGTCTGAACAGAGTTTGTACGTTCTCTCAGTGACCTGCGTGGGTTTCCTCCGATAACTTTGGTTTCCTCCCACACTCCTAAGATGTACAGGTATGTAGATTAATTGGCTAGGTAAATATTGAAAAAAATTGTCCCTTGTGCGTGTGGGATAGTGTTAATGTGCGGGGATCGCTGGTTGGCAGGGACCCGGTGGGCCGAAGGGCCTGTTTCCGCGCTGTATCTCTACACTAAACTTAACTAAAATAAACGTTGCCAGGACTCGCCAGGGAAAGTTTGAGTAGGCTAAGACTCCAATTCCTTGGAGTGCAGAAGAGTGAGGGGTGATTTTATAGAGGTGCACAAAATCGTGAGAGGAATAGATCAAGTAGACACACAGAGCCTGTTGCCCAGAATAGGGGAATTGGGAATCAAAGAACATAGGTTTAAGGTGAGGAAGGAAAAGAGGAACTCAGGAGGTAACTTTTTCCACCCAAAAGGTGGTGAGTATATAGAATGAGCTGCTGGAGGAGGTAGTTGAGGAAGGTACTTTTGCAATGTTTAAGAAAAAATTGACAGGTACATGGATAGGACAGATTTAGAACAATATGGGCTAAACGCAAGCAGGTGGGACTAGTATTGATGACAAATGTTGGCCGGTATGGGCAAGTTGGGCCAAAGGACTCTACAACACTCCATAGAGCCCTTCCATTACTGAAGGTCTTGGCCTGGTCTAAACTCCATTAACCATTCCTCAGCCCACCTGACGAAGATCCTGCTGCAATTTTTGATAACCATCTTTGCTATCTCCGATGCCACCCACTTTTGTGCTATCTCCAAAATAACTAATCATCCAAATCTTTCATATAACCCACAAATGGCAATTGACCCAACACCGATCCGCAGAGGATCCACTTGTCACAGGATGGTAGCCTGAAAAACAACCTTCCACCAACACCCTCTGCTTTCATGAAGCCAATTCTCTATCCAGCCAGCTAGCTCTCAATTCCGTGCTGTAATTGTTATATGGTTATATGGTTATGCAGCCATTAATGCTATGCAAATCTTAATCGGAGAATGTGTTTTGCATAGTTAGACAATGTTGAAACTTGTTATCTGATAGTGGTATTGCATCTTCTTTGATAAAATTAATTTGTATCTTTGTTGAATTAAAAATAAAAATCAGTTTCTTATTCTAGATTTAAGATGAGAGGAGCATTTTTTTCACTCAGAAGGTGGTGGGTATATGGAACAAGGTACTGTACTAGTATATGTAAGGTACTACAGCCGCATTTAAAAAAACACTCAAGAGAGGTACATGGATAGGAAAGGTTTAAAGGAATATGGGCCAAATAAAACCTGCGTAGGTAGATATACTATCTTGGTTGGCATGGACAAGTGGAGTCAAAGGGCATGTTTCCACGAGGTGTGACTCTATGATCCTTGTTTGCACTGTCTCCAATGCAAGAATGACATTCCTTAAAAATAGAAGCTATAAATCTGCACATTCATTTCTGAATTCAGCTTCTCGTGATCATTCCACAACTGCGATATTCAGTTTGGTATTGCCAATCTATTGAAAGCGTAAAGTATTCAAATAAGGATGAGCACGAGGGCAGCACAGCTGTAGAGCTGCTGTCTTACAGCACCAGAGACCAGTGTTCAATCCTGACTACGGGTGCTGTCTGCACGGAGTTTGTATGTTCTCAAGGTGGCCATATGGGTTTCCTCCCACACTCCAAAGACGTGAAAGTTGGTAGGTCAATTGGCTTCTGTAAATTGTTCCTAGTGGGTAGGATAGAACTAGTGTACGTGCAATCGTTCGTCGGCACAGACTCGGTGGGCCAAAGGGCCTGTTTCCAGCCTGTATCTCCAAACTAAAAACAGTCAACAAGTGCTTAACAACATTAGCATTTGCACTAAAAGTAATTCGGGGATTGCAATATTTAGTTTCTGTAACTAGGCAGATCTCTGATGCCTATATTTTAGCTACCAGTGAACAAGTTTGAAGACCTTTATATAATGGGGAGATTCTCAAAGAACAAATGAGCAAATCTCGTAATCTGGGACAACAACAATTAGTCTCACTATAAAATTAATGTTTTTGAATCAATTATCTTTCATCAGAATTAGACTAACCAAAAATGTTAACTCTGCTTTATCCCCAGGGACTACCTGACCTCGCATTCCAGGTGTACAAATTATTCAGGATTTAAATTGTTCAATTAATTTGTGTATTTCTAGCATTCACGATATTTAACTGTTAAATGTGAGGTGTTGCAATACAATTCAATGTTAAAAATTTGCAATATTTAACTTGTGGAACACATACCAAACAGGACAGAAGCTTATTATTCTGACTGTACAATTCACATCAGCACCAAAGACATTTATTATTCAAATTCAAAACCTCTTCCATCAATTATGGAAGAAAAAAAACTGTACAACCACAAAGGCTGATGAGGATTAACAAATACAATCTCTTTAACACGAACAGATCTCAGGAGTCAAGACCTAGGTATTTTAATAATTGATGAAAGATAATTCAATATTCAATTTAAAATTTGATGCTGACTGACTTGAGCATTTTTGATTAAGGTCAAAATGATTCTTCTGATTCAGGATCAGATATGTAAATGTATGTAGTGGTATACAGATCATAAACTTCAGCAATCTTGGCAATTGCTATAAATTTTGAATGTTTTGGATTACAAACCTATTTTTAATAGGATCTGGAGAAGATGCAACCTAAAGTCATTTTACTGTGCTTCATTAGTAAGAGTCTCACATTCAAGGTTAGGTTTGAAATAAGTAAAATGGCCCGTTCCCAATTCCACAGCATAATTTAGGTTCCCTAGTAAATATTTTTGGAAAAAAAATGGCTGCATGAAATTACATATATACTGCTGTTATTATTTCAAAACCTGTCACCAGCTCAATGCTATTCAGTCAATCTACCACCCAAACAGCTCAAGTTATTACGTGTTAATTTCCTCATTTTCTACTATAAACACTTTACAGAGGCTTTTTCATCAGCAAGATCTACAAGACAAAATGACTTCATTATTACACAGAAACGAGACACCGTGACAACTTTTAATTAAATATCCCGGGATCAACATAGGGATATGCAAGAAATTCTCCCAATTTATTCCCATCAGCATCATAGTGAAGCATCCTGAAACAAGTATCGCAGAAGCAGCATGGGTCCTCGGGAGCTAAACTATCATTGTTGGTCACCCACCTGCAACAAAAGGCAAAACATTTTTTTGCAATTATGCTCAACAAAAAAGTGTAAAGTCCCACATTTTAGTGTTCCCACAACTGGAAATCTTTTATTCTAATTTTGATTCATATACTTTCACAACCATTTTCTCTCCTGCTGATACAAGTGGATCAAGTTTTGTGTTAGGCTCTGCCATAGTGGGTAATTTAATTACTTGCACTGCAATATTAGTTCAGCAAGTTACATTTCCCTTTCGCAAAAATAAGTATAATAAAGGTTCCCCATGTTTGGAAGATCCAAAAGTTTAACAGATGCACATGAGTAACTTTAATGTATTGATTCAATCTTTTAAAATGGGAGCATGAATTAAAAGTGCATGTCTAATGATACTGCATTGAACTATACTGTTATTCCAATCAGAAATATTCTGATCTAATAAACCCAGAAGAAAATCAACATTTCAACGTGGATAAAAGAATGAGGATTATTTAACATCAGATACTTTAATAAATTGACGTGTAACTCACAGGCTTGATAATGCTACACAGGAAAGAGGTTGTCATATTCTGAGAATGCCTGACATAGGTCCCCCGATATGGAACTGGAAGTTATGGGAAAAGGTCTATGGGAAAAGGACTAAGTGCAATTCACAGCATTATAGATGGAGTTGCAATTACAACACAAGTGAATAGCGATCAAACACCACTTATGTGCTTCAGTGACAGGAGAGAGGTCATGAATAATGCTGCAATATCAGCTACATTATTAATTGGATTTCAAATAATCTGGAGATATAGTTATGTTCTTGCTTTTATTGTCATGAGTGTGGTGTGAATAGGATCTGAGAATGAATCCAACAGTAATAATTATTTTAGCAACAGTAATGCATGAACAATTTCAGTGGAATCTTTTGAGTCACGCTGATTTGTTACTTGTGAACTAAAGGTATATTAGAACAAAGCCTAGATTCAATAATTTGGCATAAACAGGTCTTTGTTATGCCAGAAACCCCTTGTTGTTTGATTAGGCCAAGGACTGAAAGGTTGGTATGGGAAGGGAATTTATAATGGTTTAGCAACCAGGAGATCCAGCAGCCTGAGTGCACGTGTTCTGCGAAAGGGTCGCCTAGCCTATGCTTGGTCATGCCATTAAAGAGGCCGTCAGGAGTACTGAATGTGGTAGAGCTTGTGAAACTCTCTCTCAGCTGAAGGGATCCGTGGATGGAGGCGAGAGGCAAGGTTTAGTTTAGCTTAGAGATTGTGTTGAAACAGGCCCTTCGGCCCACCAAGTCCATGCCGACCAGCAATCACGCACACACTTGTTCTATCCTACACACTACAATTTATAGAAGCCAATTAACCTATGAACCTGCACGTCATTGCAATGTGGGAGGAAACAGGCACCCAGAGAAAACCCATGCGGTCACAGGGAGAACGTACAAACTCCATACAGCCAGTGTTAATTCTGGCCAAATTGGAAATGCCTGGACACTAAAATTGAGTAAAGACTTCTGGGCTGCTAGGCCATTTGGTCAAATTAAATGTGCCTTCTGCAGAAATGGGACAAGCTGCAGAATGGTGCCAGCTTGTCTAGAGCCCAGATAAGAGTTGCAGGGAAAGAATGGGACATCTGCAGATTCTTACAGTTAGGTATAAATTGCATGAAGCGGATTGGGTGAATGCAAACCAGATATATACATTGTAAATATTGTTGTAAAGCTTTACTTTGCTAGATGTTAATTGGGTTAAGTGTTGAGCCTTGTCTGGGTTTCATGGGCAAATGTTGCTATGTTCGCTTACTTCCAGAAGCTCTGTTTGAATACAAGGTATTGGTTATGCCCCTGTCCCACTTAGGAAACCTCTGGAGACTTTGTGCCCCACCCAAGGTTTCCGTGCGGTTCCCGGAGGTTTTTATCCTCTGGCAACCACCTTCAACTAGCATCGCAACCGGTTTCGACTAAAAAATTACCGATTTTTAAAACGGAAACCACTTTCGACCATTAGGGAGACTGACAAAAACCTCCGGGAACCACACGGAAACTTTGGGTGGGGCGCAAAGTCTCCAGAGATTTCCGTTCAGGTTTCCTAAGTGGGACAGGGTCATTACTGTATTATTGGGTTAAGGAAATGTCTATCATGTGCTGTGTTGGTCGATATCTGTTATTGGACTGTAAAGAGACCACCCCCATATGGTTCGGACCCTCAAGGTTCGTGGACCAAGAAAAGGTATCTCCCATGAGGTCCTGTGTCGATCTTCTGGGAGAACGTTTGGGACTGCGTGACCTTTTGGAATGTCTCTGCTTGCACGAGGCTAGGAGGGCTTGGACAAGCAGTTACAAGGATCAAACCCGCGGTGGTTAGGTATAGTAGTGGGGAACTGTTATTGTGTTTTTCCAAAATAAAGTTTAGATGCGCAAGTGCTTGACTCAATATTTTATTGACTGAAACTAGACTGGGGGTAAGCTTTGAACAAGCTATTTACACCAGCACCTGTAGTCAGGATCGAACCCAGGTCTCTGGCGCTGTAAGGCTGTAACTCTACTGCTAAGCCAACTCAGGAGTAAGGAAGATGTAGCATCTCGTATAGATGTAGGTGAAAGTATCTAGCATCGATGAAATGAATACTGTCTTACCAAATAGCTTCAGATGACTATGCAAACCAGGACTTCATTAAGGAGGATAGATTGAGAATGATCTTAACTAGTGTACACTATGTAATTCTAGAATATAGACTTCAAGTAATGGTTGCTATCTGTACATCAGCGAGAGATGATTGAGTGACCTTGAACGTTGTCCTGCTTAGAGAGGGAATTTTTTTTATCTGTGGTTGAATCTGTAGAATTCTTTGCCACTGACGGCTGTGGAGACCAAGTCATTGGGTATTAGAAAGGGTGTCAAAGGTTAGGCGGAGAATGGGGCTAAGAGGAATGGGGCTGCGATTGGCTGCGATTGAATGGCGGAGTAGACTTGATGGGCCGAATGGCATAATTCTGCTCCTGTGACATGAACATATGGGAGACATTTACAGGCCAGCTGATCAAAGTGCAGGATTGCCAGTTAGGAGGAGTGATAAGGACGACAAGGTACGGGAACCGTGGATGATCAAGGAGGTTATAATCTTGATTCAAAAGAAAAAGGTGTATGTTACGTTTAAAAATGTGGCATCAGAAAGTGGCGTGAGGAATATAAAGCGAGCAGGAAAGAACTCAAGTGGGCAAACGGGCCATTAAATGTTATTGGCGATATGGATTAAGAGAAATCCCAAGGGTATTTATACACTTACAAAATAAGAGTGTGACTAGGATGAAGGTACTAAAGTACTCGTTTATGTGAATGCACAAAGGTAAAGGTACTAAACGAGTACTTTACATATGACTTGGGAGGACAGCCAGATTGGTGTAGAGAATACAAATAAACTAGGGCACTTTGAGATCAAGAAGGTGATGCCAAACCTCTTTAAGATGGATAAATCCCCAGAGCCTATTCTATATTAATGGAGCATGTCTTCAAGGGACAGTTGGTGTTTTGTACTATGATCAAACATTTTATTCAAATGGGCTCTCCATGATTCAGTTTGAAAATTCTGAATGCCTAGGAGAACCTGAATGTGTCAGACACATATTCAACTTGGCAAAATAAAGAATACATTGATCAATAAATAAAAAGGGTTATTTTTCCATTTATCAAATGCACTTCCCTGGAAAATAAACTATGGATTGTTTTTAACACAATATACAACTCACCTGACAATAAATAACTTGCAAACAGAACACTTCCGAGTCCACAACCAGGGTTTTTTGATCACACAAGGATACAATGTCTTGTCTAGGCAATCGTCACGATGGACAATTCTGTGACAGGAAATAGATGTTAAAATGATTAAATTAGTTCTCCAGTCCTTTAGCTCTCTGGTGCCCAGTTACATTTTTACATTGTTATAACTCATTCAATGCACAAAGTGCATTAGAACACTCACAAATTCCTACTACTATACTAATCCAATTTACCAACATTTGGTAGGAAGGAACTGCAGATGCTGGTTTAAACTGAAGATAGACTCAAAATGCTGGAGTAAATGCTGGCGTGACAGGCGGCATTATTGGTGAGAAGGAATGGGTGACGTTTCGGATCGAGACCCTTCTTCAGACTGGAGAAACGTCAATATGTCAAGGAGGACTCTCTCTAACCTCTACAGGTGCACAGTAGAGAGCATGCTGACTGGTTGCATCGTGGCTTGATGCAAACTTCGGAAACGTTCGGAAACTTGAGTGCCCTGGAGCGGAAAAAGTACAAAAAGCAGTAAATACTGCCCAGTCCATCATCGGCTCTGACCTCCCATCCATCGAGGGGATCTATCACAGTCACTGCCTCAAAAAGGCTGGCAGCATCATCAAGGATCCACACCATCCGGGCCATACACTCATCTCCCCACTACCTTCAGGTAGAAGATACAGGAGCCTGAAGACTGCAATGACCAGGTTCAGGAATAGCTGCTTCCCCACAGCCATCAGGCTATTAAACTCGGCTCGGACAAAACTCTGAACATTAATAGCCCATAATCTGTTTATTTGCACTTTATAAGTTTATTTATTCATGTGTGTATATATTTATACAATGGTATATGGACACACTGATCTGTTCTGTATTTGTGCCTACTATGTTCTGTTGTGCTGAAGCAAAGCAAGAATGTCATTGTCCTATCAGGGACACATGACAATAAACTCTCTTGAACCTTGAATCTCCATTTCTTCTCACCAAAGTTTCTACCAATATTTGGTCAGCAGCCTACTGGCGATTCAAGTGCTTCGAGCCACACAGCGCAGAAACAAGCCATTTGGCCCAATTCAAAACTCCCCATCCAAGCAAGTGTCAATTGTCCATGTTTGGCCCATCTCCCGTAATATCTTTCCATGTAACTGTCCAACTGTATTTTATTTTATTCCACCTGCCTCAACTACTTTCTCCATATACTTATTCCATATATCCATCACCTTCTGAATGAAAAGATTCTCTCTCTGGTTCCTATTAAATCTTACTCTCTGACCTTAAACCTCCCTGAATAGACATTTGGTTCTTGATTCCCCTACCAGGGAAAAAGACTGAGCATTCACCCTATCTATTCCCCTCATGATTCTATAATCGTTCAGCCTCCTGTGCTCAAAAGGTCATAGAATGGCCCATCAAGTGATAATGATAAAGTGATAAGTGATAACCATTCAATCTTGATTGATCTATCTCTCCCTCCTAACCCCCTTCTCCCCATAACACTTGACACCCGTACTAATCAAGAATCTATCTCTGCCTTAAAAATATCCATTGACTTGGCCTCCACAGCCTTCTGTGGCAAAGGCCACGGATTCACCACCCTCTGACTAAAGAAATTCCTCCTCATCTCCTTCCTAAAGGAACGTCTTTTAATTCTGAGACTATGATCCCTCATCCTGGACTCTTCCAATAGTGGAAACATCCTCTCCACATCCACTCTACCCAAGCCTTTTACTATTCAATAAGTTTCAATGAGGTCCCCCCTCATCCTTCTAAACTCCAGCGAGTACAGGCACAGTGCCTTCAAACACTCACATGTTAACCCACTCAATCCTGGGATAATTCTTGTAAACCTCCTCTGGACCCTCTCCAGAGTCAGCACATCCTTCCTCAGATATGGTGCCCAAAATTCAAATTTCAATGTACCTTATTTGGTACATGTGACAATAAACTGACCTTGACCGTGAAACCTTGAAAACTGCTCACAATACTCCCAATGCGGCCTGACCAGCACCTAGTCGAGCCTCAGCATTACATTTCTATTTTTGTATTCTAGCCCTCTTGAAGTAAATGCTAGCATTGCATTTGCCTTCCTTGGTACTAATTCAACTTGCAAATTAACTTTTTGGGAATCCTGCAGCAGCACTCCCAAGTCCCTTTGCATCTCCGATTTCTGGATTCTCTCCCCATTTGTAAAATAGTCTACGCCTTTATTCCTACTACCACACTTTCCCACACTATATTCCATCTGCCACTTCTCTGCCCACTCTCCCAACCTGTCCAAATCCTTCTGCAGAATCTCTGCTTTCTCTACACGACTTGCCCTTCCACCCATTTTTATATCATCTGGCCACAAAGTCTTCAATCCCCTGGTCCAAATCATTAATATACAACGTGAGGAGTAGCGGCCCCAGCACTGACCCCTGGCGGAATTCCACTAGTCACTGGCAGTCGCTGGCTAGGGCTCTCACTTAACTTTTTTCCCTGTTGCCAGCCGGGCAACCTTGGCAGCATTTCAGGTTGCCAAATGACATAGGTGGTCATTTAGGACGGCTTGCATGACCCGTGCGATAATGAGCTCGGACGAAGTGCGTTGTTACCAGTCGGAATTATGCTCAATGAAGCATTCACATATTATTTCTGCTTCAAATAAAGTCACAAACTAAACATATTCACCAATCAAGACATGATATATACCACAATGACATGCAGCAAAATGATAATACAGTATCTCAACTCTTTTTATACATTGCAATTAAAGCAATTTCTATTAGTTCTTTCCACTTCCAACCAAAAATGTGGCTGGATTATGCAAGCATGTTTTCTGTGAAGGACCAAAATTATCATGACATGGCCATAGCATGGGTCGTTATTGCTATTGGCACAGAAACACTCTCGCTTCCCACATAATTTATCCATAACAAAATATCCAGGTTGCAAGGAAATTTCTAAAGGCATTTTAAGATAATAACTGTTAAAACCAACTATATCCATCTGACAGGTTAAACATTACACTAACTGACAAGAGATGGCCAAAGGACATAACTGAGGCAAATGTTCTTTTGGTAATATGTTTAAAGGTGTCAATACATATATAAACAAAAGGAATCTTGTTAAGAGCAATCTTTATAACAAGAGGAATCAAATATAGGAGCAAAGATGGCGGGATGGCGGGACTGTCATATGCTGAGAAAATGGAGCAGCAGAGCTTGTACACTCTGGAGTTTAGAAGGATGAGAGGAAGATCTCATTGAAACATATAAGATTGTTAAGGGCCGGAAGGAAACATTTCCCGATGTTGGGGGAGTCCAGAACCAGGGGCCATAGTTTAAGAATAAGGGGTAAGCCATTTAGAATGGAGATGAGGAAACACTTTTTCTCACAGAGAGTGGTAAGTGCCGCCACCAGAGGGGGAGGCAATTGGGATCTCCTCGCCACCGCCTCCCCTCCTCCACCAGCCAACAGGAAGGTGCGAGGCCAAGCGGTTCAGCTGCTTCAGATGGCGGAAGGAGGCCTCCCCCTCCCTCCCTCCTCCCGGCGTCGGCGTGCGGGAGCATTTGTTTTGAAAGCAGCGGCCGCTATCAGGGCGGGTGGGGTGCGGCAGGAGGAGGAGTAGGTGGAGCCGCTGTTGCCGCTGTGCAGGGCCGTCATTCGCTCCGACCCTCTGTCACACCGCACCTAGTATCTTTGCCCGCACTACAGTTGCCGCCGACACGAAACATCATGTTCCTTTTCTCCAGAGATTTTGCCTGACCTGCTGAGTTACTCCAGTTTTTTGTGTCTTATTTTAAGTATAAACCAGTATCTGTAGTGCCAAGCCGGGCAAAATGACTCGGCACTTTGGGTGGTCAATGACACCAGGCCAACCGCTAATTTCGAGCACTGCTCCAGACAGCTAGCTCCAAGGAGTAAAGCCCGAGCCTGACCAATCTCTCCCTATAGCTCAGGCTCTCGAGTCCTAGCAACATCCTTGCAAATCATCTCTGCACCCTTTGCAGATTGGAGGTGTATTTCCAAAAGTAGGGTGACTAAAACTGAACACAATACACCAAGTATTTTTTGATCATCAATATCTCGTACAACAGTAACATAATGTTCCAACTTCTATTCTCAATTTTCTGACTTACGGCCAATGTACCAAGACCTTTATTCACCATCCTTTCTACATGATGTCACTTTCAGGGAACTAGGGTTCTACTGTTAACTGTGAAGGTCATGCCCTGGTTCGTCTACCCAAAATGCAACATCTCACACTTATCCAAATTAAATTACGTTGTCCATTCTTCGGTCCACTTGACTAGCAGATCAAAATCTAGCTGTAATTTTTGATAACTATCGTCACTGTCTATATCACCCATCTTACATTCAACTGCAGACTTACTAATCCGGCCTTGCATTCTCAAATTGTGATGTAGATGGCACACAGTTACAATCTTTGAGGCATAGCACGAGGTAAAAGCCTCCAGTCCAAAATATAACCTGCCACCACCAACCTTCATTTCCTAATATGAAGCCAAATCTATATCCAGTTAGCTAGCTCGCCCTGATCCCATATGATAATACCTTCCAAAGCAGTTGACTATGCAGAACCTTAAAGGCCTTGCTGAAATCCTGACAGACTACTTCTGCAGCCCTGCCCTCATAAACCACCTTGGTTACTTTTTCAAATAACTCAAATCAATGTTTTGAGACATGGTCCTCTATGTATAAAACCATGCTCAAAATGCATGTATAGGTAATCCCTGAGATTCCAGCCCAGTAACTTTCCTTCCACAGATGTTATGCTTACTGGTCTATAGTTTCTAGGATTTTCTCTACAGCCCTTCTTAAATGGAAGCACAACATTAGACCCTCCAGTCTGCTGGCACTTTCCCACGTCTAATGACGATTCATATATCAAAGCCAGGACTCCTAAAAATGTTTCTCTAGCTTCCCACTGTCCTCAGATATATCCGTTCAAACCCTGGAGATTTATCTATCTTCATACGACTTAGGGTGTCCAGCACCACATCAACTGTAATACAGACTGTCATGAAAACACCTCCGTTACTGTCCCAGTTTTCTGAATCTTCACGTCCTTCTCCACAATAAAAACGCAAGAGAGGAAGTGAGGAAACAACGAACTGCAAGTGCTGGTCTACAAAAAAGGTAATTCTGGAATAACTCAGCAAGTCAGGTAACATCTCTGGAGAACATGGATTAGTGACATTTCAGGTTGGGACTTTTCTTCAGACTGATTGTGGTCAGGGGAAAGGGGGTAAAAAGTTGGAAGAGAGGACAAAAACAGAACAAAACCTGGCAAGTAGCAGGTGGAGGTACACTAAAATGCTGGAGAAACTCAGCGGGTTTCTATGGAGCGTCTATGGAGCATCTATGGAGCGAAGGAGTTAGTTTCTCAGCATTTTTGTGTACCTTCGATTTTCCAGCATCTGCAATTCCTTCTTAAACAAGTAGTAGGTGGATACAGGTGAGGAGGGTTTTTGATAGGCAGATGGTTGAATAGAGGCCAGACGAAAAGACAGAAGATGTGAGACAAAATGATTGAAGTAAAGCAATTTGTGAAGCAGCCCCTCCCCTCTTCCCCTCCTGCAGCTGCAATATGACTGTGAAGGTCGAGCACAGCTAGTATAAAGAGGAATGGCAGACGATGCAGGGGTCGGTAGGCATTAAGTGGACCGAGGAGAGGCAAGGGTGGTGTTAGGAGAATAAAAGTGGGTGATAAGTTAAAGCATGGAAACAAAAAAGACAGATGGAACCAGGAGGGGAAGGAAGCTAGAATGACCTGTCAGCTTCTAGAGACATAAGCTGAAGGGTCATGAAGTAGGAAATGCTGGAAAGTATGAGGAAAAAGTTTTAGCTTTGTAATATGTATAACCCAAAAGCATATAATTAGGAAGCATAATGAGAGGAGAGGCCAGCATAGAGTCAATAACTTAGAGGTCATGTTAATTGAGGCAAACAGATGGATTTAGGTGGTGCTTAAGGCATGGCTTGTTGGAGCAAAGATAAACATAGAATGTTGTGAACAGTCTTCGCACAATAAAAATAATTAGATAAGAAGGGTTTTTTATTACACCCATTTGTCAGACAAATAGGATGATGCTTTTTTAATTAATTAAGAGAAAACAGAAAGCTGAAGGTTACCCTGAGAGAATACAAGGATGAAAGATTACAAAGAAACGTTGTTAACTGATGAATTATTTCAAAAATGTAAAATCTGCATGTAAGCATTGAAACACAGAATATAAGAGGTTGTGCTTGCTATGAATCTTTGAAACACTTTGGATTCTCTCTAGTTCTCAGTGCATAATATTGAAGCCTTGAATAAACAGACAGACTTGGTAAGAAACTCATCACTGCTCTACAAGATGTTCTTTGCGCCTGCCCGATCTGAGCAGTAATTGTGAGGACAACTGCACCTCATGTGAAACCCAGATTCAGGATGCAGGTTAAACTCACAATTCCCTCCAACAGCGATAAACAGAGATGCACAGGCTACAAGTATTGGAATCTGAAAAGTAATGATGATGAATGAACCTTAAGGGAGAGATGAAGGGCAAATGGAGAAGGGCATCCACAGAACAGTACAACACAGGAATGGGCCCGTCGGTCCAATATGTTGGCACCGAACCGATGTCAGGTTAAACTTATCTCATCTAGCTGGACATGATCCATATCATTCTACTCTTTGCACATCTACTTGCCATTCTAAAAGCCTCTTAAACACCACTATTGTTTCTGCCACCCCTGGTAATGCGTTTTAGGCCTCCACTCTGCAAAAAACACCTACTCCATATATATCTCCATTAAATTTTTCCCCTCTCACCTTATAGCAATACCCTCCAGTGTTGGACATTTCCACCCTGGGGAAAAGCTTCTATTCGTCTTCCCTACCTATGCCTCTCATAATTTTATATACTTCTATCGTTTCCCCTCAACCTTTCAAATAAACGAATCCTAGTTTATTCAATTTCTCTTCTTTGTAGTCAAAACCTTCTAATCCATACAGCATTCTGGTAAACCTCTGCTCCCTTTCCAAGGCCTCCACATCCTTCCTGCAAAGGGGCAATGAGAAACACACACAATACTCAAAATGCCCATTACTGCAGCTAATTTAAATCACAATGTATCTTCTGACAGCTTTCCTCACTGTCTGCAAATCCTCCAATTTTAGGGATAGATCCTTTCAGGCACTGGGGGAAGTATCCACCTTGAGGCTCTTCAAGAATCTCAGGACCACCTCCTTCTCCATCTCAAACTGCTCCAAGCACATTTGTATTCTCCACACTGATCTTGCTATCCTCCAAGTCTTTCTCCTTGTGGATTCAGATGCAAAGTACTCATTTAGCACCTCAGCTATATCCTCCAACTCCAAGCTCAGATACCCTCCTTTATCCTTGACTACATTTATTCTACATTATCTCTGGTCACCCTTGTTTTTAACATATGTTTAAAAAGCCTTGGAAAGTTCCTTAATCCAACTCGCCAATTACATTTCATGGACACTTTTGGCCCTTCTACTCAATTTATCTATAACCACATCTGATGCCACCTTCGTAAACCTGACAAATACTTCCTTCTTCCTCACCAAGCATACAACCTCCTTGGTCATCCATGGTTCTCTAACCTTGCCATGCTATCCCTCGTCCTTACTGGAACATACTGATCCTGCACTTTGATCATCTGGTTAATCCGATTAAATCTGATTAATCTGACGGGGCGCCATCGAGTAAAGCTGCCCAGCCTGCAGCTGTTAGCTATTCTTTTCACCTTTAAAAAAAAATTTTGTGTCAAAAGTTTTTGTTTTTGGAGGTCTTCTAGTCTTTTGATGTGTGGGTGGGGGGGGGGGGGGGGGAAACTGTATTTCTCGATCCCTACCTGGTCAGAGATGCAGCTTTGCTCCAAGCTGCATCTTCGCCCCTTCCTCGCGGCCTACCAGCGGGACTGGAGCGGAGTTTCCTGCCGGGACCGGCCAGAATCTCAGCTTCGACAGCGGCACAGCGCTGAAGCACCATCGTGGAACGGGCGATGCCTTACCAAGGGTTGCCATGTGATAAGCTCCGGAGTGCTGGGACCGCCGACTCCAACATCGCGGAGCTGTGGTCGCGGAGCATCCAGCTGCGGGCGGCGCTGAGTTTAAACACCGCGGAGCCTGGGATCTCTCGCCAAGATCGCCTGTGTTGGAGCTCCGACCAGCGCGGCCTGTGGACTTCGGGAGCTGCGGTCTCTGGCAGCAAGCGGCCGTTCCAGACGCTCCAGGCCCCTGAGAGTGTTCCTCCGACGCCGGAGCTCCATCATCCGGCAAGAGGGCCTGAAACAAGAGGCCTCCGCGGCGACTGCGGAGGCCTCAAATAGGTCCCGACCACGGGTGAAGAGGAGGACTGGACTTTGCTGCCTTCCCTCACAGTGGGAACCATTGTGGGGGGATGTTTTTGTGTTTAATGTCAAGTTCTTTAATGTTGTGTTTTTTTTTAATTGGTATGCAGCAAATGGCAACTCAAATTTCACTCCACCAAAAATGGTGTATGTGACAACAAATGTCCTTTGTCCTTTGGTCTTTAAATGACTCTCTATCAGCGGTGGATTTATCCAATAACAAATACTACACCCAATCTACCCTCCCTAGCTCCTGCCTAATGGCATTGTAATCTGCTTCGCCCCAATTATGTACCTTCCCCCAACATCCAGTTCTATCCCAATTCAAAATAATCTTAAAACTTTTGGAGAAAAAAAGAACCGCGGATGCTGGTTTATAAGAAAGATAGTCACAAAGTGATAGAGTAACTCAACAGGTCAGGCAGCATCTCTCAAGAAAAAATGGGTGATGTTGCAGATCAGGACCCTTCTTTAGACTGAAAGTAGAAGGTGGGAAATGGAGGGATGTGAAGACCTGGAATCGAGTAAAGACCAGGACCAGACACAAATGACCTCAGGCCTGGTAGGTCCATTGTGGTTAGGGAAAGTGTAATCAAGAGAAACAACATGAAGAACTGTGGAACTAATAAAACGACTCGGGAGGGTAGAGGCGAGTATGAGATGAAGTTACTTAAAATGAGAGAATTCAATGTTCATACCTCTGTGTTGTAAACTACCGAAGTGAAATATGACATACCAAAAAAACATTTGGAGTTATGGTCACTATCTCCATGTGGTCACTTTGCCTCTATCTTAGCCAGGTTTCCGCAATGGCTAAAACAGCCCAGTCGTACGTACCTACCCACGCTCTGAGTTCATCCCCCCCTTACCCACCGGGCACCTTGCATTAATATGTGCAATTCAATTCAACAGTCCCTCTGCATCCCAAGTGCATCCCATCCCTCTTGCTCAGTTCACCTCTGCCCCAGAGGTAATCCTAATGGTCCATAAATCTGAATCGTTGTCCCCTGCACCTACTCCTCAGCCATACATTAATCTATCCTATCTTCCTGTTCCTAACCTCAGTAGCCGAGAAACTGGGAGTAATTTGGAGATCACTACACTGGAGGTCCTGCTTTTTAAGCCTTTTGCCTGACCCTATAATCATTTTGCAGGAACTTATCCCTTTTCTTACCCACGTCATTTATCCCAGCATGCACAAGGACATTTGGCTGCTCACCTCCACCCTTGAAAATGCCGAGGCCGCTGGGAGACCATATAACAAACCGTATAACAATTACAGCACGGAAACCCATATAACCATATAACCATATAGACGTTCTGGACCCTGGCACCAGGGTGGTAACACACCATCCTGGTGTCTCAATTTCTGCTACAAATTCTCCTATCTGCCCCCCCTAACTAACCACTGAGGTAACAATGCAGCAAATGTTTACAATTATTTTTTCTTGTCTACTAGAGGGGGAAAAAGAGATGAGTCTTATTTGTGTATCTAAAGAGAATCATTCACCTTGTTTTATGCAAACAAAAATCAACAATGTTCTAATCAAGATAAAACTGATGATCGCTATCTTCAGCAGATGCAAGCTGAAAGGATAAAGTTATTCTTGTATATACAACATAATACCATTTTGAATGTGATTTCTTCAGTTTGATCCATCAACATTCTAAAAGTTTGCCTGGTTAATGATTGCTAATCAGCAAAACACTGTTACATATATAGATTATTTGTAAATGTCTTTAGCATCATATTGCAACAACAAATGTTAAATGTCAGAACTGAAATGTATTAAAATACCTGACGTCTGTGATGATGACAATATGTTCACAATCTCCTTGGTGACAATACAGGTATGGATAGCCAACTTTAATGCACATATCATTGAAAGTGTAGTTTTCCATTTTAGCCGTATGAAACTTGCCATAACCTCTGTCATGAGACTCTACCCAGTCAACAATGGTCCTGGAATTAACAGTTAAAATCAGCATAATCAAGTTATTGCAATTTTAAATGGGCAGAGCTATTGAGCCAGAGCTATGCAGCATCCAAACATGCTTCTTGGCCCAACTCATCCATACTCACCATTGCCCAAATTATAGTCACAAAATGCTGGAGTAACTCAATGGGTCTGGCAGCATCTCTAGAGAAAAGGAATAAGTAACGTTTCAGGTCAAGACCCGTCATCAGAACGAGTCCCACCTCTCTGCGCTTGACCCATATACCTCCAAACTTTTCGTATCCCCCATGTATGTACATGTTTCTGAATCATTACTTATCTAAGTGCATGTAACCGATTTCCCTCTATTCACTGTGTATCCATCAAAAGGCGTTTTAAATGTCACCAACATATCTGCTTCAACCATCACCTTCGGCAGCACGATCCAGGCACTCACCAGCTTCTGTGTAAAAACTTAACTCCACAGATCGCCTTTAAACTTTGCTCCTTTCACCTTAAAGCTATGCCCTCTAGTATCTGATTTTACCATCTGGGAAAAAGATTCTAACTGTCTACCTTATCTATGTCTCATAATTGTATATATTTTTATCAGGTGTCTCTGCAACCTCCAGCATTCCAGAGAAAATAATCCAAGACTGTCCAACCTCCTTGTATATAATACCTCAAATCCAGGGATCATTTTGGTACACACCTCTGTACCAGCTTTGGTCTCCACATTCTTCCCACAATGGAACGACAAGAACTGCATGCAAAGCCTAACCAAAGTCATATAAAGCTGCATCATGACTTCCTGACTCTTATACGTAATGCCCTGACCTATGAAAGCATGCATACCATATGTCGCCTTTTCTATTCAATCTACCCGGGTTGCCACTTTCAAGGCGATATGGAATTGAACCGCAAGATGCTGTTACGGGTCATTCCATTAGTTGTATATTTTTCCGTTGCATTTGACCTCCCAAAGCGCAACACCTCATACTTGCTCGGATTAAACTCCACTCGCCATTTCTCTGCTAAATTCTTTAGCGGACCTATATCCGGCTGCATACTTGTAGATGATATGTTTTTACACCTTTAATTGATAAGTGACGATGTCCATGCTAACCATCCCCTCACCAGTTAGTATAATTGTAACCCACACGCCCCTAGCTCTCTCTCTGGTGATCGTGACAGACCATGTACAGCTAGGGCTATATGATGTATGATTAATAAAATAGTGAAGACCTTAAGGTGTCTGTGTACCTTCTCTACAATACTTAACAACCTCGTTCCTGCTACATGGCGCCCAGAACTGAACACAAATGTGGCCTCACCAACGTCTTATATAACATGACCTCCCAACTTCTACACTCAATGCTCTGACTGATGAAGGCCAATGTGCCAAAAACATTTTTGACCGACCCTATCTACCTGTGGTGACACTTTCAACTAAATATGTACCTGCACTCCTAGGCCCATCTACTGTGTAGGTCCTGCGTAGGTTCTTCACTGTGTAGGTCCTGCCCATATTGGTCTTCCCAAAATTATATTTCTCTGTATAAAATTCCATCAACCATTCTTCAGCCCAAATCTTCACTATCTACAATTCCACCCACTTTAGTGTCATCTGCAAACTTGCTAATCATGCCATGTACATTCTCAGTCAATTAATTGATATAGATGACAGATAGAAATGGGCGCAACACCGAACCCTGAGGCACACCAGCAGTCACAGGCCTCCTGTTTGAAAAGCAACTTTCCACCAGTACCCTCTGCTTCATTCCATGAAGCCAATTGTCTATCCATTCCACGATCTCTCCTTGGATCCAATGCACTCAAAACTGGTAGAGCAAACCTACCATGCGGAACATTGTCAAAAGCCTTGCTGAAATCTATACATATATATAAATATATAACGCAATCAGATTCGTGAGACACGACCTCTCACAAACAAAACCATGCTGACTATCCCTAATCAGCCCATGTCCATCTAAATGTGTATATATCCCATCCATCTCGAGAATACTCTCTAGTAACTTTCCGACCACATAGGTTAAGCTCACCGGCCTATACAGTGGCTTGCAAAAGTATTCATACCCCTTGAACTTTTCCACATTTTGTCACGTTACAACCACAAACATGAATGTATTTTATTGGGATTTTATGTGATAGGCCAACACAAAGTGGTGCATAATTGTGAAATGGAAGGAAAATGATACATGGTTTCCAAATTTTATTACAAATAAAAAACTGAACAGTGTGGGGTGCAAAAGTATTCAGCCCCGCTGAGTCAATACTTTGTAGAACCACCTTTCGCTGCAATTACAGTTGCAAGTCTTTTGGGGTATGTCTCTACCAGCTTTGCACATCTAGAGAATGAAATTTTTGCCCATTCTTCTTTGCAAATTAGCTCAAGCTCAGTCAGATTGGATGGAGAGCGTCTGTGAACAGCAATTTTCAAGTCTTGCCTGAGATTGGATTTAGGTCTGGACTTTGACTGGGCCATTCTAACACATGAATATGCTTTGATCTAAACCATTCCATTGTAGCTCTGGCTGTATGTTTAGGGTCATTGTCCTGCTGGAAGGTGAACCTCCACCCCAGTCTGAAGTCTTTTGCAGACTCTAACAGGTTTTCTTCCAAGATTGCCCTGTATTTGGCTCCATCCATTTTCCCATCAACTCTGACCAGCTTCCCTGTCCCTGCTGAAGAAAAGCTTCCCCACAGCATGATGTTGCCACCACCATGTTTCACAGTGGGGATGGTGTGTTCAGGGTGATGTGCAGTGTTAGTTTTCCGCCACACATAGTGTTTTGCATTTAGGCCTAAAACTTGAATTTTGGTGTCATCAGACCAGAGCATCTTCCTCCACATGTTTGCTGTGTCCCCCACATGGCTTGTGGCAAACTGCAAACGGGACTTCTTATGGCTTTGTTTCAACAATGGCTTTCCTCTTGCCACTCTTCCATAGAGGCTCGATTTGTGGAGTGCACGACTAATAGTTGTCCTGTGGACAGATTCTCCCACCTGAGCTGTGGATCTCTGCAGCTCCGTCAGAGTTACCACGGGCCTCTTGGCTGCTTCTCTGATCATTGCTCTCCTTGCCGGCCTGTCAGTTTAGGTGGACGGCCATGTCTTGGTAGGTTTGCAGTTGTGCCATACTCTTTCCATTTTCGGATGATGGATTGAACAGTGCTCCGTGAGATGTTCAAAGCTTGGGATATTTTTTTATAACCTAACCCTGCTTTAAACTTCTCCACAACTTTATCCCTGACCTGTCTGGTGTGTTCATTGGGCTTCATGATGCTGTTTGTTCACTAATGTTCTCTAATAAACCTCTGAGGCCTTCACAGAACAGCTGTATTTATACTGAGATTAGATTACACACAAATGGACTCTATTTACTAATTAGGTGACTTCTGAAGGCGATTGGTTGCACTGGATTTTATTTAGGGGTATCAGAGTAAAGGGGGGTGAATACTTTTGCACGCCACACTTTTCAGTTTTTTATTTGTAAACAAATTTGAAAACCATGTATCATTTTCCTTCCACTTCACAATTATGCGTCACATTGCGTTGGTCTATCACATAAAATCCCAATAAAATACATTTACGTTTGTGGTTGTAACGTGACAAAATGAGGAAAAAATCAAGGGGTATGAATACTTTTGCAAGCCACTGTAGTTCTCAGCCTTTTCCCTGCTTCTTTTCTTGAACAGCAGGCTGTGAAGAAAGCAAATGGAATGTTGGCATTCATAGCAAAAGGATTTGAGTACAAGAGCAGGGAGATTCTACTGCAGTTGTACAGGGTCTTGGTGAGGCCACACCTGGAGTATTGCGTACAGTTTTGGTCTCCTAATCTGAGGAAAGACATTCTTGTCATAGAGGGAGTACAGAGAAGGTTCACCAGACTGATTCCTGGGATGGCACGACTTCCATATGAAGAAAGACTGGATAGACTTGGCTTGTACTCGCTGGAATTTAGAAGATTGAGGGGTGATCTCATAGAGACTTACAAAATTCTTAAGGGGTTGGACAGGCTAGATGCAGGAAGATTGTTCCCGATGTTGGGGAAGTCCAGGACAAGGGGTCACAGTTTAAGGATAAGGGGAAGTCTTTTAAGACCGAGATGAGAAAATTGTTTTTCACACAGAGAGTGGTGAATCTGTGGAATTCTCTGCCACAGAAGATAGTTGAGGCCAGTTCGTTGGCCATATTTAAGAGGGAGTTGGATGTGGCCCTTGTGGCTGAAGGGATCAGGGGGTATGGAGAGAAGGCAGGTAACAGGATACCGAGTTGGATGATCAACTATGATCATATTGAATGGCGGTGCAGGCTTGTTTCCCATTCCCAATTCACCCGTTTCTGACTGCAAGGGACCTACATTTGTTTTAACTAATCTTTTTCTCTTCACATATCTATAAAAACTTTTGCAGTCTTTTTATGTTTTTATGTTCCCTGCCAATTTCCTTTCATAATCTATTTTCCCTTTCCTAATTAAGCCCTTTGTCCTCCTCTGCTGGACTGAATTTCTCCCAGTCCTCTGGTAGGTTGCTTTTTCTGGCTTATTTGTATGCTTCATCTTTTGTTTTGATACTATCCCTGATTTCCCTTGTTATCTACAGATGCACTACCTTCCCTAATTTATTCTTTTGCCAAACTGGGATGAACAATTGTAGTTCATCCATGCAGTCTTTAAATGCCTTCCATTGCACATCCACCGTCAACCCTTTAAGAATCAATTGCCAGTCTATCTTGGCCAATTCACGTTTCATACACTCAAAGTTACCTTTCTTTAAGTTCAGAACCCTTGTTTCTGAATTAATTATGTCACTCTCCATCCTAATGAACAACTCAACCATGTTATGGTCACTCTTGCCCAAGGGGCCATGCACAACAAGATTACTAAATAACCCTTCCTCATTACTTAACACCCAGTCTAGAATAGCCTGCTCTCTCGTTGATTCCTCTACATGTTGGTTCAGAAAACTATCCCACATACATTCCAAGAAATCCTCTTCCTCAGCACCCCTGCTAATTTGATTCACCCAATCTATATGTAGATTAAAGTCACCCATTATAACTGTTTTACCTTTGTTGCACGCATTTCTAATTTCCTGTTTGATGCCATCCCCAACTCCACTACTACTGTGAGGTACACAACTCCCACTAGCGTTTTCTGCCCCTTAGTGTTTTCGCAGCTCTACCCATATCGATTCCACATCCTCCAAGCTAATGTCCTTCCTTTCTATTGCGTTAATCTCCTCTCTAACCAGCACACTACCTCACCTCCTTTTCCTTTCTGTCTACCCCTCCTGAATATTGAATATTGAATATCCCTGGATGTTCAGCTCCCAGCATAATTCCGACTGTTAACTACGCACTTCGTTCGAGCACATTATCGCATGCGTCATGCAAGCTATCTTAAATGACCACCTAAACTGTCATTTGGCAACTTAAAAAGCTGCCAAGGTTGCCCGACTGGCAACAGAGAAAAAAAATTGTGAGAACCCTGCAAGGTGTATATTTTTGACACTGTCATAGGACTTTCTTTCATAGGCTGTCACAACGCACTGTAGTCTCTAAGCAACCCTTCAGTAATTTTCCTTGCCCCCCATTTCAGAATAATAGTGTTTTAAGCCAATAACTCGACACTAGCTTGGCAATAAATAAATAAATAAAAAGCGCAGCTTTCCAGCCCCTTATCTCATTGGCCAGGCTCAGCTGCAAATCGGTGTCAATCTGGTGGACCATCTTCCTCTAGTTGTGGGGGTGGGGGATTGGAAGGGGCCTAACAAGTGGAACAGCTCAGGGCATCTCTTCATCTGAATCCGGCCCTGATAACCTGGGATAAATCTCATCAGGTTTTGGGGATTTATTCACATTAATGCTCTTCAGGAGTCCCCACACCTCCTTCTTCTTATCTCATACTGCCTGTATATTAATATGTCCACACTGGTCTCACAAACCTCCATGTCCCCCTCTTTGACAAAAATAGATGCAAAGTAATCGTTTCATACCTCGTCTACATCCTCAGACTCCAAGCACAAACTCAGGCCCTGTCAGCTTTCAACCTCTTAAACCCTTTTAGGACTAAGTTGAACAATGTCTTTGGTCATCCAATGTGTTGCTCAGGAGTTGGTGCGGGGTTCAGGGGTTCATATTTTTAGATCATTACGATCTCTTCTGGGGCCCCCCCGAGTCATACAATGCAAAAAGCGTTGTGGAGAAACCAGATAAACAAACACATTTCAGCGTCACCATATTTCTTCACCTCTCCCTGCTTATACTTCCTTTGAGACCCACTGGTTTTTTCCTCTACCTTCCAATCATTCCTTCCAATTTCTGATCCACTACGCTGATTCCTACACCCCTACCCCTCCATTTTAAACCCATCTGAGTACCACTAGCAAAATCCCTGCAAGGATACAGGCCCCCCTCCAACTATTGCAATTGATACCTGCAACAAAAAATACTGGAAGAACTGTGAATGTTGCATTGCATCTCATCTCTTTACCTGCTCAGATCTCCGCATTCAGGATATCTCAAGTCATTATAGAAAGTTCCTTCAATGAAGAAAAATGCTGATTTGTACAAGTCCTATTTAAAAGGAAAAACAGCAATTTTGAATCATTATGTTATTAATACATGCAGCCGTTATACTTTAATATTTTTTGTACTATTTTGGTTTGCATTATAATCTTGCACCATTCTGCTGTGATGCACTTGTATTTATTGTTGCAATTAGCATTATTCTGCGTATACTGCTTACTCCGAGAGCTTCATGAGAACAAGGTATTTCTTTGCAACCTGGTGCACATGGCATGAAACTAATTCGAAACTGAAACGACTAGCACTAATTTCCACGTCAGCAAGGTTCAATAGGCACAAATTCTTAATATATTTCATGAACATAGGACAGTAAATCAGAAGAATCTGGCCTTCGACCCACAATGTTTGTGCCGAACATGATATCATCTGCCTTCACATGATCCATATCCCTCTTTTCCCTGCACTTCCATGTGCCTAATTTAAAGCCTCGTTAGGCACAAAAGGCTGGAGCAACTCAGCAGGCAGCATCTCTGGAAAAAAGGAATAGGTGAGGTTTCAGGTCAAGACCCTTCTTCAGACTAGGGGAGAGGGGAAACTAGAGGTATGAAAAAGTAAAGAATAAATCAGAGCCGGCACTGATGACTTAGGCAATGTGGAGCCCACAATGGTTGATTGTTGGCTGATGAAGAGGTGATAATGAGGGGATATGAACAGTGAAACTAGCAAGATGACTAGGGTGGGGGAGAGATGATGAGAAAGGGAATGTTGGGTCACTTGAAATTAGAGAATTCTGTATTTATGCTGCTGGGTTGTAAATTGCCCAAGCCACTTAATCCCCACTATCACATCTGCCTCCACCATCACCAAGGGCAATGTATTCCAGGCCACCACCGTAAAGCTATGCCCTCTAGAGTTCGACATTTCTACTCTGGGGAAAAAAGTCCTACTGTCTACTCTATCAATGTCTCTCAAAATTTTCTATACTTCTATCAAGTCACCCCTCAAGCTCACATAACTTAGAGCTGCATCTTGATTTCCTAAAAGGCCTGTCCCACTTGGTGATTTTTTCAGCGACTGCCGGCGTCATATCAGTGTCGCCAAAAGGTTGCGACACTTGAAAAAACACCATGCGTCAAACGTTATCACCGCCGCAAATTTTTCAGTGACCCGATACATCAGTCATTGATACACAGTGGAATCGCATGTAGATAGGGTGGTAAAGAAAGCCTTTGGTGTGCTGGCCTTTATAAATCAGAGCATTGAATATAGGAGTAGGGAAGTAATGTTAAAATTGTACAAGGCATTGGTAAGACCAATTCTGGAGTATGGTGTACAATTTTGGTCGCCTAGTTATAGGAAGGATGTCAACAAAATAGAGAGAGTACAGAGGAGATTTACTAGAATGTTGCCAGGGTTCCAGCAACTATGTTACAGAGAAAGGTTGAACGTTAGGTCTTTATTCTTTGGAGCGCAGAAGGTTAAGGGGGGACTTGATTGAGGTCTTTAAAATGATGAAAGGGATAGACAGAGTTGACGTGGATACGTTTTTCCCATTGAGGGTAGGGAAATTTCAAAACAAGAGGGCATGACATGAAAATTAAGGGACAGAAGTTTTGGAGTAACGTGAGGGGAACTTCTTTACTCAGAGGGTGGTGGCTGTGTGGAATCAGCTTCCAGCAGAAGTGGTGGAGGCAGGATCGATTTTAACATTTAAGAGTAAAGTGGATAGGTATATGGACGTGAAGGGAATGGAGGGGTATGGTCTGAGTGCAGGTAGATGGGACTAGGGGAAAACAAATGGTCGGCACGGACTGGAAGGGCCGAGAGGGCCTGTTTCCGTGCTATAATTGTTATATGGTTATATGGTTATTGATGCTGGCAGTCGCCAAAAAAAAAAAATCGGCAAGTGCGACAGGCCCTTGACTCTTACATTCAATGCCCTAGCAATGCAGGCAAGTGACTGGACTCCAAGATCTCTCTGCACATTTAAGGATTTTGCCTTTAACTGTAAACTTTCCCCTTACATTCAATCTTCCAAAGTGCAACACCTCAAACTTGCTCGGGTTAAAATCCAGCTGCCACTTCTCCACCCATTTCTGCAGCTTATCTATTTCCCACTGTATCTTCCTCAGCCTGCAACTCCTCCCATTTTAGTGTATTCAGCAAACTTACTCAGCAACTCTTCTACATTTACATCTAGGTCATTTATATATATCACAAACAGCAACGGTCCTAGCACAGATTATTGGGGAACTCCATTGGTCACCGACCTCCAGGCAGAATATCTTCCTTCCACCACAACCCTCTGTCTTCTGTGATAAGACAGTTCTGAATTCATACGACCAAGTCATCATGACTCGTATATATCTTAATCTTCTGGATCAGCCTGCCATGAGGGACCTTATCAAAAGCCTTACTAAAATCCATTTATACAACATTACTGCCCTACCTTCATCAATCTCCTTTGTCACCTGTTCAAAAAACTCAATCAACTTCGTAATGGACGTTCTGGTGCATACAAAAACATACTGGCTATACCTAAATATCCCATTCTCTTCTAAATGTGAGTAAAATCCTATCTCGAATAATTTTCTCCAATTGTTTCCCTACCACTGACAGGAGGCTCATTGGCCCATAGTTCCCTGGATTCTCTCTACTTTCCTTCTTGTTCTCAAACTGCCCTAGCATATTTGTATTCTCCATTGTCCTCTAATTCCTCCTTCTCGTTGAATACAAAATGTAGAAACCAAAGTGGTCATATCTGTGTGGAGCCAAACGAGATGGACAAGGTTCTGAATGAGTATTTCTCCTCTGTGGAGAAAGAGGTGAAGACTGGGGAACTTTGGACAGTTAAAAGTGCCTTGAGGACAGTCAGTATTAAGATGTAAGAATAGTGTTTCGTTGGGTGGGTGAGCTGTGGAATGGTTAACAGAGTTTAATACAGATAAGTGCAAGGTGTTGCACTTTGGGAAGTCAAACCAGGGCAGGATCTTCACAGTGAATAGCAGGGGCTCTCAGGATTGTTGTAGCACAGAGGGACCTAGGAATGCAGGCATATAGTTCCTTGTAAGTAGCACCATAGGTAGATAAGGGGGTCAAGGAGGCTTTCAGCACTTTGGTCTTCACCAGTCAGGTTATTGAGTATAAAAGTTATGTTACAATTGTACAAGACATCAGTGAGGCCACATTTGGAGCTTCAGTGTTCAGTTTTGGTCACCCTATTATTGGAAGAATGTTCTTAAGCTAGAAAAGGCCCAGAGAGATTTACAAGGATGTTGCTGTGACTCGAGGGTCTGAGCAGTAGGTTGAGGGTGAGCAGACGAGGACATTATTTCTTGGGGCACAGGAGGATAAGGGGTAATTTTGTACAGGTTTTTAACATTATGGGAGGAATAAATCAGGTAAATGTACAGTCTTTTATAAAGAACAAGAGTACACAGGTGTAAGGTGAGGGGGGAAGATTTAAATGGAACCTGAGGGGAAACTTAAAAAAAAAAAGAAATACATAGGGTAGGGAAATGGAACGAGATACCAGAGGAGGTAGTAGAGCAGGTATTCTCAGATCATTTAAAATACATTTGGACAGGTACATGAATAGGATAAATTTAGATGGGTATGGGCCAAATGCAGGCTGGTGGTATAATTGTAGATGAGGCATGTTGGTCAATATGCACAAGTTGGTCTGTGGGGCATATTTCTACACTGAATCATAACTTTAAAGTTGACCGGTTCCTACAAGGAAAGGTTTTTGTTGGAATTCTTGAGAAATTATATGCAGGAGGAAAGCTTAACGTAAAAACATATTTCCAATATTTCTACATGCCACCAATATCTCATTTATACATTTATCTACAACTCCCCTCTTGATATTATATTTGGAGTCTAAATTATTAAAGTAATAGATCCACATACCTTGCTAATATGCTCCGGAGCTAGGTCTGGTGTGTTGCTGAACTCTCCACCTATCTGGAGATCACTGACACACGAAATGGCATCCCTTAATTCTGTTAGATTCTGACTACCCAGAACGAGCATAGTATGATAGGGTTTATTTTCTCTGTGCTGTCAGAAAACAAGTCAAAAATTTCAGTACAGGTACAAATGTACAAAAACCCCCAGGCAGCAATCAATGAAAAATTGCAAAGTGATATGTATTTCTTAGGCTCTTGAATTCAATAGTTAAGACATGTTAAAATTGTTTTGGGCTTTAACTGTCTATGTATATGTGTAATCTTCATTGTTTTAAAAGGACACCCTAAGTTGAATAGCACATAAACGTACAAGGATGGGTAGTGAGACGAGAATACGAGGCGGAGGGGGAGGGGTAGAGGGAGAGGGAGAGGGTTGAACTTGACCTATCAAGTATAATTTTCCTGCATTTGTTGCTATTTTTGTTTCAACAACATAATATGATCAGGTTGCCACGCTCCTACTTGTGGGATGATCAATCATAAAAAACAATAGTATAGGCTAAATTGGACAGTATAATTTGACTGGAAACTAGTGCTGCTTTCAAAATTAGCAAGCAGGAATTAGTTAATATGTCCCGGTGGCAGGGTGAGGTGGAAATACAATCTAGGGTTTCAATGCAAACTACCCACCGTAAGCAGATACTATGATCTCTTCAGAACACAGGCAGCCGGTTTCACTATGGGTGACCATAGAAATTGACAATTAATCACTTCTATTTACACGTGTGATGATATTCCATTAAACAATGTAACATACAGCCTTCACTATTTTTTGATTGAAGTAACAAAGGTAAATTTATATCTGTTAAAAATACCTTTTTTGCACACATCGTGAATGCTTTCTAAAGAAGACTAGATAATTATATGGTAAAAAAATAACATCTGAAAATATTACTAGAAGCCCAAGTTTAGATGGATGGAAAAAAGAGAAAAACAATGTATAATGTAGCCACTATTATTAATTAATTAAGATGAATGGCACGGAGTACACATTTTGTTTACTTTAGAACTCCACCAAATTCACAATAATCAAAACATAACTTTTTTAGTCCTGGCATTTTTAACATTTTGTTCAAAAAGTTTAAAGTACTTACAGGTACCGAGATTACATGCGCAACAGTTTTGCTCACTATTGATTATTTGCTAATCAAAAGTGCAATCTATCACACCTAGTGTCCCAATATAAATCTGTGGCATGGCCCAATTGATTTGAAATCATTGGCTTATAAGTACAATTTAAGCACACACATGTACCTTGGTAAATATAACAGGGGAGTATATATTAATAGTTAGGATAACCTCTCCAGCTGGAACAAAATTTTCTGAATTACTAGGCTTCCTTCCCACAGTTTGCATTTCCTGAATTACATAAAATAAAGACAAAATCAATAGTTTGTTAAACAAATGGATACATCGAGAGAATAGGTGACCAGGGTAAAAAAGTGTTTCGTTTTAGGTTTGTTTCTGCATGAAATAGAAAGCAATATAAGCTGATAATTGAGGACACTGATCCCCATTTTATTGTCGGGTGTGAATAAATAGCTTTTAATTTTAAATGAAAATACTGTCATCATGCCCATAACCTTTCATTCAAATACTATGTTACCTGTTTCCACAAAACAGGTGCCTTTCCAAGTGCAGTGCAAAAGTATTCCAACCATTGCTCAACACAATTTGAGTACTGCTAAAATTAGAAATTTGGTGCACTGCACATTCAACTTCATGACACAGTATTGCTCCCTAAAATTGAAAAATATAAAGTGAACTTCCCAAGCAAACCCATGTATTATTTCAGACCACCAGCCTTCTTTTGATTTTTAATATAATAAAGAGCAAAATATTTATTTCATACTCAATTTTTGGTGCTTTACAGTAGACAGGTATCACATAGCAATAGGCACAAGAGACAGCAGATGCTACATTATGTACAAAGAGGAGAGCCGCTGGAGGAACTCAGGAGGCCAGGCAGCACCTGTGGAAGAAATGGACAGTCGACATTTCAGACGGAGACCCTTCCTCTCAACTGAATAGAAGGGAAGTAGCCAGCATAAAGAAGTGGAAGAGGGATGGGGTGAGAGCTAGCAAGCCATAGAGGTGAGAAGTGTGGCAGAAAAAGAAGGATCACGCAACCATAGCCTGACATATTGAACTTCACATGGCCTATTAAAAATGACAAATATTTTTGTCAAATATACTTGCATGTTCTTGTTCAAATATTTGTTGCCGACATGTACGGTCACACATCAACCGCTCCTCTTTCTTTTCAATTACTTTCTTTCGGATTCTGTACAAAATGAATAATTTCACGGTAAGTTGCAGCTGCAAGTAAACCACAGGTGACTATGAATTCATGGCATCCAATTGTTTCCACACTTTCCGTGGAAGTGGATTAAACGTTGATCATTGTATAAACCATTGTTAAATAGAGCATGGGGGGTGGGGAGGGAGAGAATGGTGTCTGATACTGCCGATTGTCTGCTATAACCAAGTAAGGTAAGTTCCTCATTCTTTTGGGAACGGGGGTTCCCCTCTATCATAGATGATGCCCTCACATGTGTCTCCTCGGTATCCCACAGCTCCACTTTTGCTACCCTTCCCCCCCAATCGTAACAGAGTCCACCTAGTCCTTATCTTTCACTCCATCAGCCATTGCATACAGCACATAATGCTCCAAGATTTTCACCACATCCAAGAGGATCCCAACACTAGTCACATCTTCCCATTTCCACCCCTTTCCACCATCCAAATCAAGATTTATGTTTGCGTAGTTGTACTCAACTACGCAAACATAATCAAATTTAAGAAATTAAGGAAAAGCCTGATCTAGTCCATGATTTCTGTAGAATTATTATTTCTATAGGAAAAACATTTCTCAGATTTTATAGCATCAATGCAGTGGATCACACAAAATTAAAATAAAATCTATTAAATTCCCAAAACAATGCAGATGTCACTAATAGAAACTATAACATGAAAAGTAAGGAGCAGGAAAAAAACATCCATTTATCATGAATATATCCAATGTTACTGCTTGGGATTACATTGAATCAAGCGGAAGAACCCCTTGTGAGCAGTTTCACAAAAGAGTCTCGATTGCGATAACCTATTACACACATGAACATATTTGCATAATCATTAAAAAAAAATATTATTCACATCACATTTCAAGCATCTCAAACAGAAAACATTTATTTGATGCAAACACCAAAACATATTGAAATGACATTCAAAAAAATAAAAGTTGTTGGATTTTGTTAAAATATAAAAAATGAAAACACATCGCCATACCAAACCAAAAGCAAAACTTCTTGCCCAAATTATACACACATTGAGCTCCAACAATTAAAGGAGCAATAATATGACACCTTTAATTTTTTTCCCCTGCAACCTTGGGAGATGCAACACCTGACCCGACACCTCCTTCCTCATCTTTATCCAAGGAGCCCAGGTGAGACACCGTACTCATCAAGAATATGTGTTTCGGTGGAGGGCTCTATTTCAGGGTGAGACAAAGGTTCACATGTACCTTTTCAAATCTAATCTATTGGATTTCCACGTGGCCTCAATTACATCGGCATATGTTTCACCATATCTAGGTTAGGCTAGAAGATTTTTTTCCAAAATAGTATCTAAAATTACCAAAATGCCTTTTGCAGTACTTCAAAAAAAGGAATCTCAAACATACTGTAACGTGACCAGATCTGTATCTTGCGGAATAACATCTGAATTGGTTGTCTCCTTTGAGCAGTCCAATGTATCTACACTGTTCAAAAACAAACAAAATATATCAAAGTCAGTCAGTCATTTGTGAAACAGCAGTTCAATAAAATTACAAATTCAAACTATTAATTATGGCCTCTTGATCTAGTAAGCTGGTATAAATTTTGTCCTGACTGAGGGAACTGGTAGGAGGATCCCAAATGTATTGCAACGTCTTAAACAGAATTTTAGACCTCTATAAGCGGCATCAAGTCTTCCAATAAATTTACTGAGAATAGTGAAAGTCCCAAACGTTCGAATTATTACAACACTAATGTATAAATGGCAACATTTAATAGCACGAGTTAAATGTGACACAGTAAAACTGATAATCTGCTATTCAATCATTAGGAAATCCTGATGGTTCTGCATTGAAAATCTATTTCCCTTTTAAATGATGCTTCATAAGTAGTTTCAGCAGTTATCAATCTTTACATCCCTGTACAGAGAAACATTTTTTTCTATTTAGTCAACCTAGTCATTATCCGGATCACCGATTTATTCATGTCTGATTATAAAAGCGATTTTCATTCAATCATGACTAGCCCAATTCTCACTACCAGTAATCCATTGTTTCGACCAAATTAGGAAAACAAAAAACAACAGGATTCCTTAATTCATGTTGAGGGATGGTCAAGAATATAGATAACGATCTCCTTAATCTCTTACTTTCTACTCTTCTTTCTTTTTTCTTTTTCATTCTCAACTTTCTTCTTTCACACTTTTTTCTTTCTCACACACTATATATCACATGTTTCTCTATCTTTTATTATCTATTCTCTATTATTCTTTTTCATTATTTAAAAAAAAGCTGTACATAAAATGTAATATGTCAATATATATTAGGCACCTTGGTATCATATTCCTGTACTTACTTCTAATAAAATATTTTAAAAAATGAATAAATAATAATATTTAGTGGAGACTAAAAAAGTTTACATTCTTGTCAAGTATTGATAGATCAATTCCACTCTTGTAAGAACCAATTAAGTAATTGACCCAAACCAATAAGTATATCTCTCTCCATGGTTGCTGCCGATAGACAACACATTATTACAATCGAGCCATCCACCGAGGAGATACAATTTCCTAAATTCATTTCAATACCATTCTGTATGAATGTTGGGAGCACAACAGATTAGACATTTTTTGAGCTGATAAATAAAAATAGTATTTCAAGAAACCATCGCCATTGAATAACTCAGCAACTCCATCAAAACTGTACATCTTCCCAAATCAAAAGAATCAGTCCACTAAAAGATCAGCATGGGCTTCTTTGTGCACAATCATACGGAATGGGTTGGGGTGGGGAAGAATATTCAATTAATATTTCTCATCTGTTTATACTGAGGATATTGTAGAAACCAAGGAATTGTAGCATAATAGCTTTGATGTCTTGGATCGTATGAATTACCAAAGAATCATAGGCATATTTAAAGCAATTCAAGGTAGCTCAAATCTCATGGGAAGCTCAGGAGGAAATTGTTGAGGTCCTTGCAGAGGCACTGCATTACGTTGAGCCGCAGGAGAAGTCCTGGATGACTGGAGGGCGATGAATGTTGTACTATTATTTCAGAAGGACAGCCCAGAATGGGAGACATAAGGAATTGCAGATGCTGGATTCTGGTGTAGAACATAAAGTGTTCTGAGAAACTCAGCGGGTCAGGCAGCATCTCAGGAAGACATGGATAAGCTATCAATGTACTCCTGCGATGCTGCCTGACCCGTTGAGTATTCTGGAACTATGTGTTCTACCAGAGAATTAGAGGCTGGTGAGTCTGATGTCAGTGGTGGGAAAATCTTTGGAAGGGATTCTTTACAACAGGATCTGCAAGCATTTTGATAGGGACAGACTGATTTGGGATGGTGATTTTCAAAGATGTCATCAAGAGGACTGATCAAGTGCACTGAACATTGTCAATATGGACATTAGTAAGGCCTTTGACAAAGTCCCACATAATAAGCTGGACTGGAAGGTTAGATGGCATTGAATCCAAGGTGAGCTATCCAATCGGATTTTAAATTGGCTTGGAAGGAGGAGCCAATTAATAGTCGTGAAGGGTTGGTTTTCTAATTGGAGGCCTGTGATCAGTTGGTGCTGGAGTAATCTCCCTCACTCCAAGGAAAACAGCTCTGCCTAGCCAGTTTGATCGATGAAGGACAAATGCTTTCCTTACACCCTGTCTGTCTGCGTCACCACTTAAAGGAAACTATATACATGTATCTCCTAGATTTCTCTGGTCTACAACATTCTCCCGGTCTCTACCATTTATTGTGTATATCCTGCCCTGGTTTAACTTCTCAAAATGCAACACCGCACTCTAGTCCAAGTTAAATTCCATCTGCAATTCCTTGACCAATTTTCCCATTTAATCTAGATCCTGTTGTGATCTTAGATAACATTCTTTACTGTACACCATACCACAATATCAGTCATGTATAAACTTACATAGCATGCTATTTATGTTCTCATCCAAATCATTCACATAGAAGACAAACAGGGGCCCCAGCAGCAATACCTAACATACCACAGGTCACAAGGTTCCAATCTGAAATACCACCCACAACCACCCTCTGATTCTTTCCTCCAAGACAATTTTGCATCTAATTGGCTAGACTAGGGAGGGCCATTTTAATACTCGAGGACATATTGATGTAGAGAAGGTGGCATTGGGTCCTCTGAAGACCATTAATGTGGATGTCCCCAGGTTCTCATGGGATCTCTCGGGTTACCGAGGCAGGCAATGCAGAAGATTGCTCTGGTCTTGACAAAGATCTTTATATTCCCTTTTGACATGGGCAAGGTCTCATTGTCAAAGTTTGTTTCTTAAAAGCAGATAGCAACAAAAACTGTTAAAGGTAAAACCATGGCAATCTTTAATTAATTCGTAGACGGGAGTGGCAAAAGATCTACAATGAGCACAAATGTTACTCAGTGCTTCTCGGGCTCCCTCTCAGAGAACAAAGAGTTAGCACAATTATACATTTTTCTTAAAAGTAAAACACTCCTACCAAGTCTGAACATGGCATGACTGAAAGATTCTGCAGCCTTTCAGAAGATAGGAACGCTGGGTCCAAATCAAGCTCATCCAATAACAAGTTATTACTTATCTCTGGAGAGTCAGCTTTTTTTCAATATTGGCTTCTTTATGGCCTTGAATGAAGCACATGTTATTACCGCAGGCTGCCATCTTAATGTCTTTATTGAAAAGACAACCTGTCCTCCATATTGTGTTCTTTCCATTTACAAAGTCATTCAGACATGGCACCGAGCCATTCTTTTGTTCTACTAGATCATGTTTTTGTAGAAAACGGCTCCATTTTGGATTTGACTATTAGATTCGACTATTAGCTCTTTCATCATGAGACTGGATAATAGGTAATGTGTTCTTTTGCTTAAGGATGATAATCTGAATAATCCTGGAAATTACAGGCCTGTGAGCCTTGCATCAGGTCTGGAAATTATTGCAGATTATTCATAGTGACAGGATTTGAAAAGACAGGAAGAGTGCTTTGGGCAGGAGAGATTACGTCTCACCAACCCGATTATGTTTTTTTTAAACAATCATGAAGGTTGGAGGTCTGCATGGGGTTTGCACATTCTATCTGTGACTGTACGAGTTCAGGATTTCAAGTGCCCCATGGTCAATTTGGAAACTTCTTCACCGTAAATGCCTAATTGTAGGAAAAACCCTGGTGCTCAACGGCAGCACGGTGCCGGGAGACAGTCACAGCTCAGCAGGCACGTGCCGTGAGTAATTACTCAGGGTAGGCACTCAGTCCGCTAAAAAAATAATTAAACCGCGCATGTGCAGATTGTTCGCTCCCGTTAAATAAATAAATAAATAAAAACCAGTGGCATTTCAATTTGCCCAAGGTTTCCTAGTCCTAGACCAATTGGGGGAACAGTTCCTTTCACATCGTGTGGAGAGTCTGTGTCAGGGGTAAAGTTGTGGGGAGGGCACGAGTGTTGACAAGGAGGGTGTCGGGGATAATGGCAGAAACTTACTCACTCACTGCTGCCGCAGCTCTCCGGGCACGAAGCCCCCGCACTGTAGCTGGGGATAGAAGCAGCTCGGGGAGCTGCGAGCGGCCGCCGGTACCCTTCAGCGCCTTCTGCCGGCCCGCTCACCTCTGGCAGTGCTCTCCGTCGGAACACCTGTCACCTGCCGTTCGCCGACTTCGCTCATGTCAGCGGCTTCCTGCAAATCCTTAAATTCCCACAGCCGAGTAACCTCAATCGCACTGTCGGAATTTTAGGACATGAGTGAGGCCAGCGAGCGGCAGGAGAGTGGTTTGTAGACGGAGAGCTGCCAGAGGTGAGCGGGGACCGGCAGAAGGAGCTAAGGTGGCGGCTGGTTCTGCTGTCCGGCCCGCCCCCCCCGCCCCCCCCGCCCCCCCACACCCCGGGAAATACAGTATTTAAAAACATAAACACAAAATGTACTTACCACATTATTGGTACACAAGCTCCATTCTTCTCTCGTTGTTACCTAACATACACTTAAAATATTGACAAACCATATTTGAAAACCACCCCAAGAAACTTGCGCTGCGCATGCGCAGTAGACCGATGTGCATGCGCAGTGCTGCAAAGGCAGAATTTCTGCTGCCTTCAGCCCTGCTTGTCATTGACGGCGTCAGGCAGCGCTGACGGCACATGGGCTGCACAGAGCTTCCCGTGTTACAAGCACTGCGGATGAAAGGCATGGAGAATTATGCCTACCTAAGAGATCGGTCTCTTACATAGGCATAATTCTCCCATGCCTTTACTTATTATATATTTAGTTATTACCATGTTATAATTTTAGTCAGGGTAGGCAGTGCCTACCTTGCCTACCCTGACGGCACGTGCCTGCAGCTCAGGCCCGGCGGAGGAGATGGAGCTTGGAGCAGCGGAGACCCGGAGCTTTGAGCCGGGCAGCAAGCGGCGGAGCTTAGGGTTGGGCAACAGGCAGCGGGGGAGCCGGTGCATCGGTCGCGGGCAGTTGGCAGGCGAAGATGGCGGGCATTGCCCCTGTTCTTAGCCAGTTCCAATCTTCTTCGGAAGATGGCGGCTTTACGCTCCCCAGTCCGAGTCAATTCGGAGCACCCCGGTACCGAACGCAGCTGTGAAAATAAGGTATTTAAAAACCTCAGAACCCTGAGAACCCCTAGAAATCCCAGTCCCCCCAGAAAACACAGTAAGGGACTCACCTCCAGGACGGGGAAATCTAGCACCCGCACCGTAATCCCGACAGGTTGCACATGGAGCCGAACGGAACTACTCAACATCAGACGTGGCTGTGAGAAACTGGCTTGTGAGTACTACAGTACCCTCACCAAAATCCCGAAGGAGCCCCCTGGATCACCACCCCGGAGGGTAGGAGACGGAGCATGCGCCGGGAGAGAAAACAGAAACGTGGAAGGCGAGCGGGGGTGCAGGACAGGTTACGGAGGGCTCCACAAAGACCATCACTACCAAGCGTCTTTCTCGCGAATGTCCGGTCACTCACCAACAAGCTGGATGAGGTAAGGCTCTGGATCAACACCCAGCGATCCCTGAAAGACTGCTGTGTGCAGATCTTCAGAGACCTGGCTCAGCGCGCTGGTTCCCAACAGGGCTGTGGACCTAACGGACCGGTCACTGCATCGTGCTGACAGAACAAAGCACTCCGGTAAGAGCAAGGGCAGTGGGCTCTGCATCTATATCAACAATGATTGGTGCACCAACCACACTGCAGTAGAGAGCTACTGTTCCCCAGACCTGGAATACCTACTGCTTAAATGTAGGCAGTTTTACCTGCCTCGGGAGTTTACTGTGGTTATCATCATGACCATATACATCCCACCACAGGCTAATGCTAACCTAGCGCTAGCACAGCTGCACTCGGCCATCAGCAAGCAGCAGGATGCTCACCCCGAACACCTGAGCTCAAACACGCTGGATAAAGTGTAGACCAACATCAAGGACGCATACAGAGCTCTCCCCTGCCCATCCCTGGGATAATCCGATCACCTCACTGTTTCTACTGCCTGCATACAAATCCCTCATCCGCAAGACCAAACCTGCAATAAAGACCATATAACCATATAACCATATAACAATTACAGCACGGAGACAGGCCCTCTCGGCCCTTCCAGTCCGTGCCGACCATTTGTTTTCCCCTAGTCCCATCTACCTGCACTCAGACCATACCCCTCCATTCCCTTCACGTCCATATACCTATCCACTTTACTTTTAAATGTTAAAATCGATCCTGCCTCCACCACCTCTGCTGGAAGCTCATTCTACACAGCCACCACCCTCTGAGTAAAGAAGTTCCCCCTCACGTTACCCCTAAACTTCTGTCCCTTAATTCTCATGTCATGCCCTCTTGTTTGAATCTTCCCTACCCTCAATGGGAAAAGCTTATCCACGTCAACTCTGCCTATCCCTTTCATCATTTTAAAGACCTCAATCAAGTCCCCCCTTAACCTTCTGCGCTCCAAAGAATAAAAACCTAACTTGTTCAACCTTTCTCTGTAACATAGTTGCTGGAACCCTGGCAACATTCTAGTAAATCTCCTCTGTACTCTCTCTATTTTGTTGACATCCTTCCTATAACTAGGCGTCCAAAATTGTACACCATACTCCAGAATTGGTCTTACCAATGCCTTGTACAATTTTAACATTACTTCCCTACTCCTATATTCAATGCTCTGATTTATAAAGGCCAGCACACCAAAGGCTTTCTTTACCACCCTATCTACATGCGATTCCACCTTCAGGGAACTATGCACAGTTATTCCTAGATCCCTCTGTTCCACAGCATTCCTCAATTCCCTACCATTTACCATGTACGTCCTATTTTGATTTGTCCTGCCAAGATGTAGCACTTCACACTTATCAGCATTAAACTCCATCTGCCATCTTTCAGCCCACTTTTCCAAATGGCCCAAATCTCTCTGTAGATTTTGAAAATCTACTTCATTATCCACAATACCACCTATCTTAGTATCATCTGCATACTTACTTATCCAATTTTCCACCCCATCATCCAGATCATTGATGTACATGACAAACAACAGTGGACCCAACACAGATCCCTGAGGCACCCCACTGGTCACCGGCTTCCAACCTGACAAACAGCCATCCACCATTACTCTCTGACATCTCCCATTCAGCCACTGTTGAATCCATCTTGCTACTCTGCCATTAACACCCAAAGATTGAACCTTCTGAACCTACCTTCCATGGGGAACCTTGTCAAAGGCCTTACTGAAATCCATATAGACAACATCCGCTGCTTTACCCTCATCAATTTCCCTAGTTACCACTTCAAAAAATTCAAGAAGGTTTGTCAAACATGACCTTCCAGGCACAAATCCATGTTGACTGTTCCTGATCAGACCCTGTTTATCCAGATGCTTATATATATTATCTCTAAGTATCCTTTCCATTAATTTGCCCACCACTGACGTCAAACTAATAGATCTATAATTGCTAGGTTTATTCTTTGAACCCTTTTTAAACAATGGAACAACATGCGCAGTACGCCAATCCTCCGGCACTATTCCCGTTTCTAATGACATTTGAAATATTTCTGTCATAGCTCCTGCTATTTCTACACTAACTTCCCTCAATGTCCTAGGGAATATCCTGTCAGGACCTGGAGACTTATCCACCTTTATATTTTTCAATATAAGACGGTCAAAATATGGCCCGAGGACGCCACCCTACAACTCCAGGACTGCTTTGATCGCACCGACTGGGACCTGTTTGCACAACAGGCTACCACTGGTACAGAGGTAGACTTGGAGGAGTACACATCCATTGTGCACTCCTACATCAACTGCTGTGTGGGGACTGTCACACTGGACAAGCAAATAAAGATGTTCCCAAACCAGAAACCGTGGATGAACAAGGAGGTTCAGAACCTGCTAAGGGCACGCAACATTTCCTTTAAATCCAGGGACACTTCTGCCTACAGTGCTGCCAGGTCGAACCCGAACAAAGGCATAAAAAGGGCCAAAGACATCCACAGGCAAAGGGTGGAAGACCACTTCAACACCGCAAACACCAGAAGCATGTGGCAGGGTGTCAGGGACATCACTGACTACAAGAGCAGCCCCGCCTGCCCCCACAGTGACATCACACTGGCCAATGAGTTAAACACCTTCTTTGCCCGCTTCGAAACTGGCAACACCACCAGGAGAGGAATATCCCCGGCCATGGCAGAGGGACAGGCCTTAACACTGAGCACCCAGGAGGTACAGTGCGCTCTGCGTTGGATCAATCCACGCAAGGCTGCAGGCCCGGATGGAGTCCAGGGTAAGGTACTAAAGGACTGTGCTGTACAGCTGGCGGAGGTATTCACGAGGATCTTTAACCTGTCGCTATCTCTGGCAACGGTCCCCAAGTGCCTGATGACAGCTACCATAGTGCAGGTGCCGAAAAAGTCTAAAGTCACCAACCTGAATGACTACCGCCCGGCTGCCCTAACTCCAATACCAATGAAGTGCTTTGAAAGGCTGGTTCTCTCCCACATTAAATCCAGCATCCCTGCCTCATTGGACTCTCATCAATTTGCATACAGTGCAAATAGATCCACAGAGAATGTCATCTCTCTGGCTCTTCACACTGTCCTGACTCACCTGGAAAGACAGGGCATGTACGTGAGGATGCTCTTCATAGACTATAGCTCTGCCTTCAATACGGTCATCCCCACCAAGCTCACCACCAGCTGGGCTTCAGCTCACCGATATGCGAGTGGATCCTGAATTTTCTGACGGAGCGACCGCAGGCAGTGAGACTGGGCCCGCACCTGTCCTCCACTATCACCCTGAGCACCGGCACACCCCAGGGCTGTGTACTGAGCCCCATGCTCTATTCCCTCTTCACTCACGACTGTGTTCCTGCATTCTACACCAACACCATTGTCAAGTTTGCAGACGACACAACGGTGATCGGGCTGATCACCAACGGTGATGAAACAAAATACAGAGCAGAGGTGCAGAACCTGGAGGACTGGTGCTCACGGAACAACTTGTCACTAAACACCTCCAAGACCAAGGAGCTGATTATCGACTTCAGGAGGTCACAGAATGGAGAATACGCCCCAATCTCCATCTACGGGGACAGTGTGGAGAGAGTGTCCAGCTTTAAGTTTCTGGGCACTCACATCTCAGAGGACCTCACATGGTCCACCAACACCGCTGCGCTGGTCAAAAAGGCACAACAATGACTGTTCTTCCTAAGAACATTGAAACGGACTCGTCTGCCCAGCAGCTGCTGACGACCTTCTACCGCTGCACCACAGAGAGCATACTAATGTATGGCATCTCTGTGTGGTATCTCAGCTGCACGGAGAAGGAGAGGAGAGCTCTTCAGCGCGTCGTCCACAGAGTGCAAAAGATTATTGGGACACCGCTACCAGCCTTGGAGGGCATCTACCACACACGGTGCCTCAGGAAGGCCGTCAGTATCCATAAAGACATCTCTCACTCTTGTAATGGACTGTTCAAACTACTCCCTTCCGGCAGACGTTACAAGGCCTTCTATGCCCGCACCTCCAGACTTAGGAACAGCTTCATTCCCAGAGCTATAGCGACTCTGAACCGGCCCTGCTGAGTGCCCCTCACCCCCATGGACTGTCTCCCTCGAATGGTCACGTCGCACAGACACATCTGCACTTTAGTCTGTTTTGATTGTTTTACTGTTCTAATGTTCTTTTTACAAACCTTGTTCTCGGGGTATCTAAACCTAAATTTTATTAGTTGTTTAAGTTATGACATTGGATGGAAGTTGCAAACCAAATCTCGTTGCACTTATGTGTAATGACAATAAAATATATTATTATTATTATTATTATTATTATTAGAGTAAAAACTGAGATCTACAAGACTGTTGGCGGTAAGGTTATTGTGGAGGATGAGCTACTTAACTTTCTCGCTGTAAAAATTAAGACATTAAGCCAGGACGAGATCGTCCTTTTGGCTGCAAACACTTTCGATTCTGAGTGGATAGAGTCCTTGAAGAAAGTTTTGTTTGAACTCTGCCCCACTACACAGTGGAACGTTACCGTAAGGAGGCACAGAAAGATGTCAACAACATAAAGAGTTGCCTTGGAGTAATGAATGAGTGTGGGGAGAATACTCCCAGATTTGTCTCTCATCATTTGGATGAAGTGCCGCCGGTGACATTTAGTAACATGGATGTCTCGAGCCTACTTGGGAGAATGGAGCAGCTGTACGCTGAGGTCTGTTCTATGAAGCACGTCATCCAGCTATAGGCTGATGAAAGCGAAGATTTTCGTGCCATCACAGCGGAAATTAATCGCCGAGTGTGTGCATTGGAGCGCACCACTGACCTGACTCAGGGCGGTGGTCCGGATGCGTCGGCGGTGATGGATGGAGCCATTGACATGCGCTAGGGGCTGCACTGGCAGGAGCCTCAGGCTTGGTTGCCAGAGTGCAGGCTGCGGTGGGGTGCCTTGCCTTAAACGTTGAGAGGATTACAACAACGGATAGTCCCAGTGGATTAACGTCTTTGCCAGGCTCGCCAAAGTGGAGTCATGTTGTGAAAAAGGGTTCACATCACGTTCCAGAGAACACTGTTGGTAAGCCAAGATTGCGCACTAGTGCCCCCCCGGCAGAGAAAGAAATCCGGTAACGTTATGCCTATTATTGATACCGGAGCTGCGGTTAACATCAAAATGATTAAGACCAAGCTGGTGAGTGTTAAAGAAAAACTTGGCCGTGAGGTTACCTGTCAAAAGATTGACACTGTACACAGTAGATACTGTTCATTTAAAGTATCTGCTGAATGCAATGAGGTTGGCGAAATGTGCAATCTGGAGCTCTGGCCAAAAGGGGCATTTGTCCGGTGCTATTATGAGCCACGCAGGGTTGGAGTCATCGGATCAAGCACTGCGTCTGCTGCGGGGGGAATGAATGTGCCTGCTGGTGCTATGGACACTCATTACTCTCGCTAAATGACCATTCGGGTTTTGTCGTACAACTGCCATGGCCTGCGTTTGGGCCAGAATGCAGGGGTTAAAGCTTGTCACACAGTTGTTGACAACCTTCTGGAGAACTGTGACATACTATGTATGCAAGAGACATTTTTTGCGAAGCAAGACTTGGACAAACTCAATTCTCTCAATAACTTTCATTGGGCTGGGGAGTCTGCAACTGACCTTGGCATGGGAATAGTCAGAGGTAGGATACCAGGTGGTGTGGCTATTGTATGGAACAAGAAGCTTGACTCATCAATAAATGTGGTTCGGTTTGATGCTGACTGGTGTAATGCAATACACTTTGCTCACAACGACAAGGAATTTGTTATCCTAAATGTGTATACAATCTATGAATGCCATCAGAATGAGGATGAATATTTAAATTGGCTTGCTTTCATCTATTCCTATATTCAAAACAATAATTATTCTACTGTATATGTAATTGGGGATATGAATGCAGATATCTCAGACAGGAACTCATTATTTGCCAATCATATGGCTCATTTCTGTCAAAATAATGTTATATTGCCAAGCAAAGTACTTTTACCTACAGATAGTTATACATATTAGCGAGGCCTGGCACACTATGTCATGGCTGGATCATTATATTAGTACAGCTGATGCACATGCCTCATTGGGGTGAACGAGCATTCTGTATGGGGCAGCAATGACTGATCATATACCTGTTGCTATGTCAATAAATGTTGTGGTATCCAATCTACCGTGGTATCCAAAATAGCTTTAACACAGAAAAACTGACCTGGTCAACCCTCACAAAGACATCTTAGCCTATTATGCTTATGCAGATAAATCATTAAGCAATATTCATCTATCTAAATATGCAATAATGTGTAGTAATGTTAATTGTAAGGATGTGAAGCATAGGAGAGCTATCTGCTCCATGTATAATGACATAGTAAGCGCTTTATATGTAGGCAGTAAGCCCTACTGCAAGCTTAAAAATAAGACACATAACATCAGGCCTGGCTGGAATAAGTATGTAGCCGAGTATCATGCTGAAGCCCGTGAAGCCACTAAATCATGGGCTATGGCAGGTAGACCCAGTCAAGGGCCTGTGCTTGTGTACAAGAAGCTCACTAATGCAAGATATAAGTATGCTGTTCACTTCATCTGTAAAATGAGCAAGCTACGAGGGCTGATTCCAAGGATAAGAAGCTGCTAAGTAACAATGCTACTGATTTTTGGAACGAAGTGAGAGCTCTTAACAGCTGCAAAACATCTCTACCATGCACTGTAGATGGAATCTCCGGAACAGCTAATATCGCGGAGTTATGGCGGTAATATTATAGTACTTTATTTAACTGTGTCCAAGGTGACTTGTATAGGGTGGACAATATTGAGAGTAATGACTCAATGGTGATTATTTCACATGAGGTGTATCATGCCATGAACAAGCTGTCCAACAACAAAGCAAGTAGCTTAGATCATATTTCTGCTGAACATCTTAAGTATGCGAGTATGAGGATAGCTCCTCTTCTTGCTATTTGTTTTATTGGCTTTATGATTATTGGCTTGTTACCAGACTCAATGTTGTCTGTTCTGCTAGTGCCGGTCTTTAAGGACAAAGCTGGAAAAGTAGGCAGCCTAAATAATTACAGACTCACAGCATATTGTCAAAAGTCCTGGAAATAATTCTGCTGGATAGATTAAATTAGTTTGTAACTCCACAGATAACCAGTTTGGTATTAAAGCTAAACATGGCACTGACTACGCCCTAAAGGAGATTTTAAAACACATATGGAGGTAAAAACATCAATTCTTATGTGCTTCATTGATGCTGCCAAAGCCTTTGATCATGTTACTCATAGAAAGCTGTTTGTTAAATTGAGTCAAAGAGGGGTGTCTAAATACATTGTGAGAATTCTGGCTTATTGATATGCCCACCAGACTATGCAAGTAAAATGAGGCAATAGGGTCTCAGCCCCATTTGGGGTTAGCAAAGGTGTTGGACAAGGGGGAATATTGTCTCCAGTCCTTTTTAATCTTTATATTGATGATCTGTCCAAGCAATTGAAAGTCTGTAATACTGGATGCACAATTGGTAATACTTTAGTGAACCATATTATGTATGCAGATGATCCTGTGGTCTTTAGTTCATCTAGCGCTGGTCTCCAGCAGCTCCTTACTTTATGTTCTGTGTACGGTGTGGAACATGATATCAAATATAATGCTGGTAAGAGTGCTGTTATGATCTGTAGAACCAAAGAGGATAAATGTCTAAAATTTCCTGATTTTAAATTGTCTGACAATAATCTTAGTGTCTGTAATAACAGGGCTCGAAATTAGCGGTTGCCTGGGTGCCATTGACCACCCAAAGTGCCGCCGGGCAACCAAAACGGCGAGTCATTTTGCCCAGCTTGGCACTGCAGATACTGGTTTGTACCGAAGATAGATACAAAAAACTGGAGTAACTCCGCGGGTCAAGCAGCATCTCTGGAGAAAACGAACGTGACATTTCGTGTCGGCGACGGCTGTATTGCGGGGCAAAGATATTAGGTGCGCGGTGATGAAGGGTTGGAGCAAATGACGGGCCCCGGACAGCGGCTCCATCTCCTCCTCCTCCCGCACCCCGCTCACCATGATAGCGGCTGCTGCTTGCAAATCCGCTAACGGCGCTTTCAAAACAAACCCTCCCGCACACAGAGGCCGGGTGGAGGGAGGGAGGGGGAGGCCTCTTTCCGCCGTCTGAAGCAGCTGCACCAAAGATCCTATAGCTATAGGATCTTTGAGCTGCACCGCTCGGCCCCGCACCTTGCTGTTGGCTGGTGGAGGAGGGGACGCGGTGGCGAAGAGATCCCAACCGCCTCCCCCTTTGGCGGCGGCACTTGGCAATGGACAGGGACGGCCAAGGCAGCGAGGCGATGTTGTCCGAGGAGCGCTGACCTTCCTTCCTCCCCATCTCGCTCTCTCCCTCTCCCTCTCTCCCTCCCTCTCTCTCTCTCTCTCTCTCTCTCTCTCTCTCTCTCTCTCTCTCTCTCTCTCTCTCTCTCTCTCTCTCTCTCTCTCTCTCTCTCTCTCTCTCTCTCTCTCTTGTACCCCCCCTCCACCCCCCCCCAATCCTGGGACCCCTCCTCTCCATCCCGCACTGATCCCCATTCCCGCGTCTATTCAGTCCTCACTGACATACCCTGTCCTCTCCTCCCCATTTACCCCCCTCCATCTATTCTTCCTGCGCTGATCACCCTATCCACCTCGCATTGATTCTCCTGCCACCCCCTCCCATCCATCCAACACTGGTCTCCCAATTCATCCTGTACTTACCCCCCTTCCCATCCATCCTGCACTTCTCCTCCATCCATTCTGTACTGATCCCCCATCCATCCTGTACTAATCCACCCATTCATCTTGTACTGACCCACCCTCCTTTTACCCTGCATCATTCCCTCATTCATCCTGTAGTGATTCCATTCATCCTGCACAGACCCTCCGATCCACACTGTACTGACCCACCCCCCCATTCATCCTGTGCTGATCTCCCCCCCCCCCCCCATCCATCCTGTACTGATCCTCCCATTCAAGAAGAATGGGAGGAACAGTCTGAAGAAGGGTCTCGACCCGAAACATTGCCTATTTCCTTCGCTACATAGATGCTGCCTCACCCGCTGAGTTTCTCCAGCACTTTTGTCTACCCCCATCCATCCCGCACTGATCATCCCCATTCAACACCACTGACATCCCTGTGCTCTCCGCTCACAATTTTCACCTGCCTCAATCCATCCATTCCGCACCGACTTCCTTCTAAACCCCCCCCCCCCACCCCACGCCATCTATCCACCCCGCACTGATTCACACACACCCCCCCTCCCTGACTCTATTGTGCTGGAAATGTCTTCAGATGTCTGACGTTCTCCAGCATTTTTGTCTACCCCCATTCATCCTGTACTGATCCCCCCCCCATTCAATACCACTGACATCCCCCGTGCTCTCCCCCTCACAATTTTACATACTCTAACCAACAAGTACTAATTCACCTGCCTCAATCCATCCATTCCGCACCGATTGCCTTCTCAACACCCTCGCAATCTATCCACCCCGCATTGATTCACACACCTCCCCCCCCTCACCAATTGTGCTGGAAATGTCTTCAGAGCGCACATTGACTATGTTTGATAATGGAATGCAATCAAATATGTTTTAATTCCCAATGTTATTATTTGTTTTAGTCCATAAAGATAGATTAATTAAATTGTGAACACGTGAAACCCATTGGGGCCGCCGTCCTGTATGGTATGGCTGCCCAGCCTGCAGCTGTTTGTTTTTCACTCTTTTTTTAATTTTTAGTGAGTTTTAGTGTTTTGTTTTTGGAGTTCGTCTTTTTTATGTGAGGGGTGGGGGGAAGGGGAAAACTACTTTTCAGGGTCCCTACCTGGTCGGAGAGGCAGTTTTTCTCTGGGCTGCACTTTCGACCCGTCCTTGCAGGCTACCAGCGGGCCTGGAGCGGCGTTTCCTGAGGCCCTGAACCTCGGCTTCGGCGGCAGCACAGCGCTGGAGCGCCATCGCTGAAAAGGCGATGCCTTGCCCAGCTTGCCGCGCTGGAACTGCGGTGAGCTGAGACCGCCGAGAAAAACATCGCGGAGCTGCGGGTCTGTGGAGCGGCCAGCGGCGCTGACTTAAACATCGGGAGCCAGTGGTGGAGCTCCATCCAGCGTGGCCTTGTTGGCTTCGGAAGCCGCGGACTCCGGCAAGGAAGCGGCCGTTCCAGGTGTCCCAAGCCGCTGAGAGGATTCTCTCGACGCCGGAGCGCCATCATCCGGCGAGAATGGCCTGGAACATCGGGCCTCCGTGGAGGCAACTGCGGAGGCCTCAATAGGCCCGACTATGGGTGGACATGGGATGCGGACTGGACATTGTGCCTTCCCTCATTAATGGGAATCATTGTGGGGGGATGTTTTTTATGTTTAAAATCTTTTTATTATTGTTATGTCTGTATTCTTTTTTTATTTGCTGCATTGGCAAGAAGCATTTCATTACACCAATTGGTGTATGTGACCTTTGAACCGTTGAACAATAAAATCACAGTATTCGATTGTCACTGCTACCGTTGCCATGTCATTACAGAATTCATTTTAACGGCTCTTAATATGGAGTATCAGTATTGTAGTTAATCAATGAGCAACATTTACAACTATATGTTGGATTTATCCAGGTTTTAATTCTACAGTCAGTCATATACATCACAAATTTGGTCAGGAGATATTTTAGTTGAAATTCTAATGTTAATTCTGAAGCGGGAATAATGGAAACAGCGTTTATCAATATTTTTTTTAAATCTGGTGCGTACAAACTGGGTATCTTCATTGCCGTTCACAACACATACATCTAATCTGAATGTCCGGTAATGTGGTGTTTTGCCACCTTTAAACATATTACCAAAAGAACATTTGCTGCAGTTATGTCCTTTGGCCATCTCTTGTCAGTTAGTGTAATGTTTAACAGGTCAGATGGGTATAGTCGGCTTTAACAGCTATTATCATAAAATGCCTTTAGAAATTTCCTTGCAACCTGTATATTTTGTTGTGGATAAATTATGTGGGAAGTGAGAGTGTTTCTGTACCAATAGCAATAACGACCCATGCTATGGCCATGTCATGGTAATTTTCGGTCCTTAACAGAAAACATGCTTGTATCAATCTGTAGTGTGCATGGTTAAGCATATATGTTACCATGGTCCAGGATTTATTGACACAGGTTGATCATATGCTGAATAAACCAACCACATTTTTGTTTGGAAGTGGAAAGTACTAATAGAAATTGCATTAATTGCAATGTGTAAAAAGAGTTGAGATATTGTACTATAATTTTGCTGCATGTCATTGTGGTATATATCATGTCTTGATTGGAGAATATGTTTAGTTTGTGAGTTATTTGAAGCAGAAATAATACGTGAATGTAGACAAAAGTGCTGGAGAAACTCAGGAGTTGCGGCAGCATCTATGGAGCGAAGGAAATAGGCAACGTTTCGGGCCGAAACCCTTCTTCAGACTGATGGGTGTTGGCCTGAAACGTTGCCTATTTCCTTCGCTCAATTGATGCTGCTGCGCTCGCTGAGTTTCTCCAGCACTTTTGTCTACCTTCGATTTTCCAGCATCTGCAGTTCCTTCTTGAACATGATACGTGAATTCAGACTGGTAACTATGCACTTCGTCCGAGCACATTATCGCAAGCATCATGCAAACCGTCTTAAATGACCACCTAAACTGTCAATTGGCAACCTAAAAAGCTGTCAAGGTTGCCCGGCTGGCAACGGGGGAAAAAAAGTTAAGCGCGAGCCCTGATATATATATCAAACTGAAGGTCCAGATAAAAGACGACATTACATAGAATGCATTGCATATAAAAACACCATAAAATACATATAAAAGCTTAGTAAACATCATAAATTATATACAAGAGCACAATACATGATTTAAAATCCAGAATGAAAAGATCAATGTCCTACAACGAGACAACTATACCAATGTCTCTACAACTGTGATTGGTAGCGTGTAGTGCTAAACCTCATGTTTGATAAGACCAAGATCATTTCATTTTCTTTTTTTTTCCACTTTAGTCTTTATTGCTTTTATGTATACACAAATATAACAACGAAACATACATTACGATGAAACGTACAACAGTGTGGCGGGGGTTCAGTTTACAATTAATGATGCAGTATACAGAACTATTTTCATATTAAAACTTTTTACAATAACTTACATTATTGTCTATTAAATTATACAGTGCTGATGTCTTTATTTCTATACCTAATCCATTTTTCCCAATTTCTGTTAAACTCGTCTTCTTTCACTCTTAGAGAATATGTCATTTTCTCCATGACAAATATTTCCTGTACTATGTCTAACCATTGTCTAAGTCTGGGTGTGTCCGCTGCAAGCCAGTTTCTTCTAATGGCCTTTCTGCCAGCTGTGAGTAGCATTTTAACCAAATAATGGTCTTCCTTCAGCACCACTGTATTTATATTACCCAGGTATAAAATGGAACACTTCTTGCAGACTATATATCCTAATACATCCGTTAATTCTGAATTCACTGTCCCAAAATGGTTCTATTTTTGGGCAACTCCAGAAGATATGTGCATGATTTGCGCCTGTTTAGCCACATTGCCTCCAGCATGTTTGCTGCCTTAGAATTTGCTTGCTTTTTATGTTAGGCGTAATAAAGAAACAAATCAAATTTTTCCAATTAAATTCTCTCCAATTTTGTGAATTAGTGGATGTCTGTAGTTACACACATATGATGCCATTCTTCTTCTGAGATTGTGATGTTAAATTCCTTTTCCCACTTAAATTTTACATAAAATGTAGTTTTAGCTTGACATTCCATTAAACTATGATAAAGTTTAGAAATAATCCTTAATGTTTTTTGATGATACGCACTAACTATCACTTCTATCACTGGATTCTTTTCTTCTAGTGCCTCCCTTTTTACCTTTTTATTGTAATAATCTCCCAGTTGGAGGTATCTAAACAAGTCTTGGTTCCGAAGTGCAAATCTATCCTTCAAATCTTGAAAACCTCTTTCGTCTCCATTTTCAATAACAGTACAAACTGCAGTCATTCCTTTCTTCATCCACTCTTTAAATGTTGAGTCATACATCCCTAGTTTAAATTCATTATCCAAAGCTATCCATCTTAAAACTTTTTGTCGTTTATTCAGTTTAAGTTGTCTGGTAAGAGTGAACCAGGTTTCTAAAGTAAATATCGTTATTGGATCGACTATACTCCTGATATGTCCAGGAAGCGCTTTTTCTCCCAAAAGTGTTTGGATGTGGAAGTCAGGGATATATGTCTCAATCTCTTTCCACCTAGCGGTAAGGAACAGGCCCCCAGGTAAGTAGATCGAATTATTTTACAGGACATGTTCAAACTCCGTGGTGCTGGCGTGCAGAGCCAGCAGGAGTTGAATGGAAAAGAGGAAATACTCAGGATGAAAAACGGAGGTAAAAATGCGTCCCGAGTAGAATCTCAGTAAAGATCGGGACGGCAGATTAGTGCGGAGCCAGTTCCGATACCGGTGGCCGTTAAAAATAACCGTAGGGAGCATTTAGTCGCTCCACAAACAAAAGCCACGGGGAGAATCTGCAGTGGGAAGGAAAATAAAGAAGTCTGAGAGGCCGTGGTTTTAAATGGTTTTAAATGATTTTAATAAGGAAAGGTCTCCAGACAAGAAAGTCTTATGGCTCAGAATAAATTAAATGGAGAAATACTCCAAATTATTTTTCAACCAAGGGTCTAAAAAACCCAGAATATTCCCAGGCAGGCCCGGAGGGGTTTCCATATACAAGTATATGGTGCTTTTACCACTGTGGGAATATGACCCTCAGATTGGGCTGGAGGTAGTCTCCTTGAGCAAGTCTCAGGAATACCAGGGCAATAAAGAAACTGACCCTGAAAGTGGTGTTTTTGGTCATAAGTACCCACCACAGCACAAGTATAAATCCAGGTGTACTTAATGGGTACAAAGTACGATACCTGAAGGAAGCAGTGAGGCCATGGAAGGTAACCATGGTGGCCAACATCAATTGGTTTCTCACCAGCTTCAGGAGGCTGTTATGGTTGAAACAGCAGATTTATATGAAAACACTTGTGCTTTACTAGGGTGCCAACCGTGAATCCGTTTAAGGCACCCATGTCTTCAATAGTGTGGAGGCACAGGGAATACGATTCCAAAGAATTTCAAGTTTGCGGGTGGCGTCACTGCTTATGGGAAGCAAGTGAAAGATTGTGCAATGACCAAAATTTAAAAAGGACAAGTGGCTCATATGTTGAGCTCATTGGTATGAGAGAAAAATTGCCATTCGGACCATTTTGCACATTAGATTTGCAGGTCAATACAGATCACGCTATGTTCAAACTCCTGGTTATTACGGAGTAAACCTGCCTAAAAACAAATCAAAGACAAAACATATCAGCCTCATAAAACTTTTGCAAAATTGGTGGTCCAATGTGAAGGGGATTTGATATATGGATCAAACAGAGGCAGGAGTACGGTGAGGAAGTATTTTTATCCAGCACAGCCTTATGTTAACCCATATTGTTGGGGAAGAAGGCCATCACGTGCATTTGGAGAGGTACAAAAACTTTATTCTATCACAGAGGAAGCTTTTGTTGAACATCCGATTGGTGGTAGATTACAGGTGTGTTATGATAAATGATATTGCATAACAGCTGAACGGTTTATATTAGATACTGTGTAAGGATCTACAATAAAATTTGTAGAAGGAGTTGATCCACCTGTACAAAATTAACCTAATCCTAGTTTATGTTTCTGCACCTGAAAAATCTCAAATAAAGAAAAGGTAAGAAATTATTTAGGGAAAGTGTATGGGGAAAAAACGGAGTAAGCATCCACAACAATTTGTATCAAATAATTTCCCCAGGCAGAAGAAAGATGGTGGTTGAAGAGTCATTCTAGACATCACACATTTTAATACATCTGTCCAGTATAAAACATTTCAAAAAGGACACCTTCAACACTGCAAGGCAGTTGTTATCAACAAGTTGTAATTGGTTACTATAGATTTGAAGGATGCGTATGATTTAGTACCAATTTATCATCATGTTCACAGGTATTTGAAAATTAATTAAATGGGTCAGCTATGGCAATTTAAGGCATTATCTAATGGATTAAGCTCAGCTTCTAGGCTGTTCACACAATGGTTGAAACCAGCACTTGCACTGATAAGAACACATGGTCATGGTTTATCTTGATGACATTTTTAATTGGCAATGCTGATCAGGAGTCAGCTGAAAAATTAGTGCAGCAATTACAAGCCTGTTGAAAGACTAGGGTTCTGATCCATCCAACAAAATCTAAAGCTTCAGCTGAAGAAGGGTCTCGGCCCGAAACGTCGCCTATCTCCTTCGCTCCTTAGATGCTGCTGCACCCGCTGAGTTTCTCCAGCTTTTTGTGTACCCTCTAAAGCTTCAGCCATCCCCAACAATTTACTATTTGGGGCTTGTGAGTGATTCAGTACCATGTTCGGTAAATTTACCAAGAGACAAAGTGTCAATATTATAAATGTGTGTCGTTGCCTTGTTGACAAGCCTTATCCCTCCATCCGAGAAGGAGTTTAGGTAAATTAGTAACACTATTTCTGCAGTAGTTGGTCCACTGCATTACCAAAAAAAGCTCAAAAAGGGCAAAAACACAAGCACTAGAAGAGTGTGCAGGCCATTTTGACAGGCCTATGCAATTGCCAAAAGAAGCTTTATCAGAATTACAGTGGTGGATTGAGAATGTGCCACAAGCTGCTTAAAAACATATTAGCTCAGCAGCCAGCAGTCATTGCAAACTGAAGCAAGTATTCTCGGATGGTGGATAGCTTTTCGGTTTTTTGGGCTAAGATAAGTGTAATATCTGTTCTTATTAGGTTAATATCTGATACGTCCCTTATCTAGGGGGCTACGGACAATAACACCAGGTGGTGGCAGATGGATTGTCCAAGAAACTTATTTCTCCAAACATTTGGTAGTAATTATTTGGAGTTGTTAGGAGCTTTTATGGATTAAACGTTTATTGTTCTACTATGAAAGATTTGCATGTCCAATTACAATTAGACAATACCACAGCTGTGGCATTTATCAATCACATGAGTCGAGTAAGATCATTATCATGTGTTTATCTGGTTAACCAGATGTGGCATTGGTGTATCTTTAAGAATATTTGGTTTTAGCTATTTATCTCAGGGAGAGACAATATTGTGGCAGACAACAGATCACGAAAATTTAAATACAATACAGAATGGATATTAAATCCACAAGTTTGAAAACATTGTCAGTGGTATGGATTACCTGACAATCATCTGTTTGCGTCTAGATTAAATCACTAATTGCCCAAATACGTCTCATGGGAACCCAACCCAGGAGCAGTAGCTGTGGATGCATTCTCACTACATTGGGGGGGGGGGGGGGGAAATATGTTCTGATGAGGCAATGTCTGATGAAAATATAGCAAGACTCTGCCACGGGCGGTTTGGTGGCCCAAATCGGAAACAGTCATGGTTCTCATTGATGTTTAGAATAATAATTGAACCATTTATGACGATTCCTAGCTGCAGTAATTGGTGGCCCAAATCGGACACAGTCATGATTCTCATTGATGTTTAGAGTAATAATTGAACCATTTATGACGATTCATAGCTGCAGTAATTTGTTGAAAAAATCATCCATGGCATGATCGTATGAATTTGTTAATCTGCAGGTTCTGACCAGACCATTACTAGAGCTTGAACTGTCGGATAGGACCATGAATGTTATAACTGCAGCTTGGAAAATAGCATTAAAAACAGTATTTTGTTTATATAAAGAAATTGGAAGTCTTTGGTAGACAGTCAAAGATATTTTATCATACAGCTAACATATCAGATATATTGGAGTTCCTTGCTGAATTGCATTTTTTGATCAGCACCTAAGCGATAGGGCTCATAGTGCTTTATCGTCCTATTTAGGACAAATTGCTGACCATGAATCTAGCGGGTCTCATCCGTTAATATCCCGATTGGGAAAGGAATATATATTAAGATCTGCCCAAAGTAAAAATACAGAAGTTGGGAGATCAGCATAGTTCTTACTTTGCTTAGGCAATGGGCTCCAATTCTATCATTGTTTCGGAAGTTAACATTTGAAGTAATAATGCTCATGGATTTAATATCAGCACAAAGAGTGCAAACATTGCAAATGTTACATTAGACTGTATGCATGTGGCTACAGATAACATTGTCTTATATGTTTATGACTTAACCAAACAAAGCAGACCAGGAGCAGCTGGAACCAAGGTAAATTTTAAAGCATATCCTGTCGACCAAAAATTGTCTGTGGGTAAGCATTGACTCAATATGTTGAAGTAGGCAAGAGTCTCCATGGTGGTGAGACAGCGCTATTTATTACACACAAAAAAACACATAAAAGTATCAGTACAAACTGATGGTTCCAGATAGTTACATTCAAGATGGTTAAAACAGGTTTTGGGACTTAGCAGGAGTAGACATTGAGATGTTAAAAATCACTCCACCAGGGAAGTAGGTACATCCACGACAAAGGCACAGGACGGGCCGCTCGATCAAAAAATTAGAGGCCGTAGGATGATGTAAAAGAAATTTTTCAAAGTTTACAAGAAACCAGTTCTCACGGTGTCAGGGTTGGACACGCAGTGTCGGGTTCTCTTTGATTGTGCTTTGTTTTATATTATCAATTTATATCTTTGGTTATAAATCTTCCCCTACGATAGAAGGGTTATTACTTTCATTCTTTTATAATGAAAAGACTTATTACATAAACTAAAGAAATGTTTAAAAGATGTATTATTTACTCACTACTGTGTTGATTGAGCCAGAGTGTCGTATGGAATGAATCTACGACATAAAAAACAGAGCTACAAAATCTTCACGTAGTCACTCACGTGACTCCGAAGTAAAATAGTACGATTAAACGAGAACTTAACAAGTTTGAAGTTTGATCGTTATTTTATGAGGAGTTACGATGAGGGATTACGTGCCCTCCACTCCCAACCCTCATAAAATAAATGATCATCTGGTAATTCTAGTCTATATTGAGCCTTACTATCTTACTCCGGCTATTAGTGCTGTGTTTTTCATGCCGCTGCTTTGAAGTATGCCGATCATGCGCCAGGCGGGACTTCTTCACGTAATCCCTCATCGTAACTCCTCATAAAATAACGATCAAACTTCAAACTTGGTAAGTTCTCGTTTAATCTTACTATTAATTAGTGGTCGAAGTTGGGCTGCATAGAAATATATCCTAAAATTTGGAAGTACCATTCCACCTTTGTCCTTTGGCAACTGGAGTGTAGTGTATCGAATTCTGGCCTTATTTCCTCCCAAATAAATCTAGATATTAATTTATCCCATTCCGTGAATTGTTTTAATGGTACCTCTATTGGCAGAGATTGAAACAAGTACAACAGCCTTGACAAAATATTCATTTTCACCACATTTATCTTACTACTAAAATCCATTGGGTAGGTGGACCATCTTTCTATATCCTTTCTTATGTTTCGGTTGATGTGATTATAATTGGCCCCATACAACATTGATATATTTTTTGTTATATGTACCCCTAGCTATTTGATTGATTTTGAATCCCATTTAATATTATAATTGTGTTTGATTTCTTCTGGAGGACAATTAAATACGAGGATTTGAGTTTTTTAAATATTCATTTTATATCCTGCATAAAAATTAAATTTATCTATGATCCCCATCATCCTTGGAAATGAGGTGTTTACTTCCATGAGATACATCATTACATCATCTGCGAAAAGGCCAATTTTATGTTCTCTGTCTCTTATAGTTACTCCCCTCAGTTCCCTATCTTGACGAATCGCTTGAGCCAATGGTTCAATATACAGTGGCTTGCAAAAGTATTCATACCCCTTGAACATTTCCACATTTTGTCACGTTACAACCACAAACGTAAATGTATTTTATTAGGATTTTATGTGATAGACCAACACAAAGTGGCGCATAATTGTGAAGTGGAAGGAAAATGATACATGGTTTTCAAATCTTTTTACAAATAAAAAAACTGAAAAGTGTGGCGTGCAAAAGTATTCAGCCCCCTTTACTCTGATACCCCGAAATAAAATCTAGTGCAACCAATTGCCTTCAGAAGTCACCTAATTAGTAAATAGAGTCCACTTGTGTGTAATCTAATCTCAGTATAAATACAGCTGTTCTGTGAAGGCCTCAGAGGTTTGTTAGAGAACATTAGTGAACAAACGATGTTCCTTGGGCATCATGAAGCCAAAGGAACACACCAGACATGTCAGGGATAAAGTCTGAAACAAAATTGAAGTTTTGGCCTAAATGCAAAACACTATGTGTGGTGGAAAACTAACACTGCACATCACCCTGAACACACCATCCCCACTGTGAAACATGGTGGTGGCAGCATCATGCTGTGGGGATGCTTTTCTTCAGCAGGGACAGGGAAGCTGGTCAGAGTTGATGGGAAGATGGATGGAGCCAAATACAGGGCAATCTTGGAAGAAAACCTGTTAGAGTCTGCAAAAGACTTGAGACTGGGGCGGAGGTTCACCTTCCAGCAGGACAACAACCCTAAACATACAGCCAGAGCTACAATGGAATGGTTTAGATCAAAGCATATTCATGTTAGAATGGCCCAGTCAAAGTCCAGACCTGAATCCAATTGAGAATATCTGGCAAGACTTGACAATTGCTGTTCACAGACGCTCTCCATCCAATCCGACTGAGCTTGAGCTATTTTGCAAAGAAGAATGGAGAAAATTTCAGTCTCTAGATGTGCAAAGCTGGTAGAGACATACCCCAAAAGACTTGCAGCTGTAATTGCAGCGAAAGGTGGTTCTACAAAGTATTGACTGAGGGGGGCTAAATACCTTTGCATGCCACATTTTTCAGTTTTTTATTTGTAATAAAATTTGGAAACCATGTATCATTTTCCTTCACCTTCACAATTATGCACCACTTTGTGTTGGTCTATCACATAAAATCCCAATAAAATACATTTACGTTTGTGGTTGGAACGTGACAAAATGTGGAAAAGTTCAAGGGGTATGAATACTTTTGCAAGCCACTGTATATAGAGCAAACAGGGTAGGGTTAAGACAACATCCCTGTCTCGTTCCTCTTTCTAACACAAATTTCTCAGTTAAGGACCCATTCACCTTTACTCTTGCAGTAGGTTACTGGTAAATTGCTTTAATAACTTGAATTGACTCTTCGGTAAAGCCAAATCTTTCTAGTGTTTGATATAAGAATTCCCAATTAACCTTATCAAAAGCCTTTTCCGCGTCTAGACTTATCAGGGCAGCACGCGTACTTTCCTTTTGAATCTTGTGTATTATATGTAGGGTTCTTCTAATGCTGTCCTGTGTTTGTCTGCCTATTATAAAACCAGTCTGGTCTTCATCAATTAAATCTGGCATTAACTTTTCAAATCGTTTGGAGATAATTGAAGAATATAATTTATAGTCCACATTTAGAATTGATATTGGTCTGTAGTTGGTACAATTTTCCTTGTCTTTGTTCTCTTTGGGGATTAATGTTATAATTGTGTCTTTCCATGATGGGGGTGTCTTGCCTTCTTTGATAATCCAGTTAAAGGTTCTCAGAAGTGGGTTCAGCTCATTCCGAAATATTTTATACCATTCTATAGGGAATCGGCCGCTGCCTGGGGCCTTGTTTGATTTCATCCTACCAATTGACTTCTCGATCTCCTCCAGTGATATTTCTGCTGTGATTATTTTATTTTGTGTCTCTCCAATACAGGGCAGATCTACTGTACTTAAAGTCCTCATTGATTCCCCATCTACTGTAGATGTTTGTGTATATAATTCTTTATAATATTCCTGGAAGAGATATTCTATTTCTTTTGGATCACTCTTCAAATTCTGTGTACAGGGGTCCTTAATTTTGTGTACAGTGTTGTCAGCCTGTTGTTTGCGTAGCCTTCGGGCAAGTATTTTAGTGGATTTAGGGCCAAGCTCATAATGTGCCTGTTTTACAAATCTTGCTTTTTTCTCCACCTCTTGACCCAATATTCCAACCATTTGTCCCCTCAAATCTTCCATTTGCTTATAAGTTCTCTGGTCCTTATTATTTTTGTACTTCTGTTCTAAATCCTTCAGGTCTGTTATCAACTTATTATATGTTTTCATTCTGGCCTTTTTAATATGAGATGCCCTCGCTATTAACCTACCTCGCATTACAGCCTTCAATGAGTCCCATAGTATGGATGGGTCCACCTCCCCATTGCCATTCTCCTCTAGATAAGTTTTGATTTCCAATTTAATATAATTAACAGTTGTTTTATCATTCAGTATTCCAACATTTAATCGCCACACTGTGTTTTTCCTTCTACTGTCCATTTGAATTGTTAAGTATATGGCATTATGGTCTGATACATCTGCCACACCAATTCTGCAATCATTTCATTTTCAGTCATTAATTCTGCAAATAAATTTATACATGTGATTTCTTAGGATAGCTTGTAAAGTACTGACTCCTGCAGCCATAAACATTTCCCTTGCACTACACCATCTAGGTTTCTTTAGTAGTATTCTCATGGCATTATTATAAGCTACTTTAAGTCTCTGTAAACTTGTTTTTCTGTAGTTTGACCACAGGTGTGCAGTATGGAGTGGTGTACATTATGCTCTGAACATACATCTGTACGTGCACCAAACTTGCATAAAATAATATTTGCTTATACATATAGCATATGACGTTGCCTATAAATGTCCTCATCATCTGTCATTTGTTCTGTAATAAAATGTCCAAGATATTTTATCTTATTCAGGGCTTTCACTTAACTTTTATTTCCCTGTTGCCAGCCAGGCAACCTTGGCAGCTTTTTAGGTTGCCAAGTGACGGTTTAGGTGGTCATTTAAGACGGCTTGCATGACACGTGCGATAATGTGCTCGGACGAAGTGCGTAGTTACCAGTCGGAATTATGCTCAATGAAACATTCACATATTATTTGTTTCAAATAAACTCACAAACTAAACATATTCACCAATCAAGACATGATATATGCCACACTGACATGCAGCAACATTATAATACAGCATCTCAATTCTTTTTACACATTGCAATGAATGCAATTTCTATTAGTTCTTTCCACTTCCAAACAAAAATGTGGTTGGATTATTCAGCGTATGATGCTGTGAATGACCAAAAATTACCATGACATGGCCATAGCATGGGTCGCTATTGCTATTGGTACAGAAACACTCTCGCTTCCCACATAATTTATCCACAACAAAATATATAGGTTGCAAGGAAACTACGCATGTTCGCTCTGAATACCATGAAGCACAATAGGGTCAGGGGGTGTGTGAATCAATGGGGGATGGATAGATGATGGGGGGGGGGGGGGGGGGAGCAATTGGTGCGGAATGGATGGATTGAGGCAGGTGAATTAGTACGTGTTGGTTGGAGTATTTAAAATTGTGAGGGGAGAGCACGGGGGATGTCAGTGGTGTTGAATGGGGGGATCAGTACAGGGTGAATGGGGGGGGGGGGGGGGGGGAGTCAGTACAGGATGAATGGGGGGGATCAGTACAGTATGAATGGTGGATAGACAAAAAATGCTGGAGAAATTCAGCCGGTGAGGCAGCATCAATGGAGCTAAGGAAATAGGTAACTATATAAGTAAAATAGGTCAAACTAAGGAAATGGGTGAGGTAGCATCAATGGAGCTAAGGAGATAGCTAAATAGGAAATAGCAAGAAGATCCCCCCATTCTTCTTGAATGGGGGGATCAGTACAGGATGGATGGGGGGGGGGGGGGGTCAGCACAGGATGAATGGGGGGGGGGGATCAGTACAGGATCTGTGCAGGATGAATGGAGGATCACTACAGGATGAATGAGGGGATCAGTATAGGATGAATGGGGGATCAGTACGGGATGAATGAGGGGGATCAGTACGGGATGCATGAGGGGATCAGTACAGGATACATGAGGGGATCAGTACAGGATGCATGAGGGGATCAGTACAGGATGAATGGGAGATCAGTAAAAGATGAATGGGAAGATCACTACAGGATGGATGGGGGGATTGGTGCAGGGTAAATGGAGGGTGGGTCAGAACGGGATGAATGGGTGGTTCAGCAGTATGAATGGGGGAGGGGGGAATGGGAGGGAGAGAGGGGGAGAGAGGAGGTGGGGAGGAAGGAAGGTCAGCACTCCTCGGACAATATTGCCCGCTGCCTTGGCCGTCCCTGTCCAACGCAAAAGTGCCGCCGTCAAAGGGGGCGGCGATTGGGACCTCCTCTCCACCGCCTCCCCTCCTCCGCCAACCGACAGGAAGGTGCGGGACCAAGTGGTGCAGCTCAAAGATCCTATAGCGATAGGATCTTTGGTGCAGCTGCTTCAGACGGCGGACGGTCTCCCTGCCTCCCCCCCCCCTCCCCCCGGCCTCGACGTGCGAGAGGGGTTGTTTTGAAAGCGCCGCTAACAGATTCGCAAGCAGCGGCCGTAAAATCCACCAGCGGCGCTTTCAAAACAACCCCTCTCGCACGGCGAGGCCTGAGGGAGGGAGAGGGAGGCTTCCTTCCGCCTTGCGGGGTGCGGGAGGAGGCGATGGAGCAGCTGTCACGGCCGCTCCTGCCGTTGTTCAGGGCCCGTCATTCGCTCCGACCCATCGTCACCCCGCTCCTAGTATCTTTGCCCCGCGAGGAATACAACCGCCGCCGACACGAAACGTCACGTTCCTATTCTCCAGAGATGCTGCCTGACCCATGGAGTTACTCCAGTTTTTTGTCTATTGGTATAAACCAGTATCTGCATGCCACGCCGGGTAAAATGAGTCGGCGTTTAGGTTGTCCGGCGGCACTTTGGGTGGTCATTGGCACCCGGGCAACCGCTAATTTCGAGCCCTGTATATATGATTGATGAGTACAGGGCAGTGGATGTTTTGTACTTGTATTTTAGTAAAGTACTTGGCAAGGTCTTTCGTGTTAAGCTGATCCAAAAGTCACATGAGCATAGTTTAAAAAAAAGACAATGGATACAGCAGAATATGATCAGCTGGAAATGTGAGTGGGTAAATGGCAGACGGAGTTTAATGCGGGCAAGGTGGTGCTTTTTGGGAGGTGAAAGAGGAAAGCAAGCTAGAAATTGCTGAGCATGTTGACACAGATGACATACATTACATAGGAACACAGACGAGTTTCTGCAATACGAGTTTAACGGGTTGGGCAAAAAGCTAAAAAGCAGGACCCTCAGGTTAGTGATCTCTGGATTGCTTCCAGAGGGTAGGAACAGGAACATAGGGAAGATTATAGTGCAGGTGCGGAGTTGGTGTAGGGGGTAAGGATTCAGATTTCTGGATCGTTAAGATCTCTTCTAGGGCAGAGGTGACCTATACAAGAGGGATGGGCTGCACCTTAATAGGAGGCGACTGAATATCTTGGCAGGCAGCTTCACTAGTTCTACACCGGTAGGTTTAAACTAAATTAGAAAGGGGTGAGATCCTCTGCAGGACCAAGGGACACAAGAGGCTGTAAGTTAGTATGGAGAATAATGAAAGTTTAGTGGACAGAATAGGCAGGAGAAGGGCAGGGAGTGTGGAAGGACTGTTGGTTTAAATTGCATGTAGTTTACTGCAAGAGGTCGGACAAGTAAGACAGATGAACTCAGGGCATTGATAGGCACATGCAACTGGGATATTGTTGCCATGACAGAAACCTGGTTAAGAGAGGGACATGACTGGCAGCTCCATGTTCCAGGGTACAAGTGCAACAGGAGAGGCAGGTAAGGGTAAAAGAGGAGGGGATGTTGCTTTATTGATTGAGGCAGTGGTCAGAGGTGACATTATTGAAATTCTAAAGTGGGGCAACTTTGAGGGTTTTTGACAGAAATTCGCTCAAGCTGATTGGAGCCAGTTGTTTGAGGGAAAAAGAACGTCAGGAAAATGGAATGTTTTTAAAAGTGTGTTGACAAGAGTCCAGGACATGCATATTCCTATTAGAGAGAAGGGCAAGGCAGGTGGGCATAAGGAAGCTTAGAGACAAGAGAAATTGAGGCTCTGGTCAAGAGTAAGGAGGCATGGGAGCTACAAGCAGCTGGGATCAAATGTACCCATGGAGGAGTTTTGGGAACTGACGAGCAAGCTAAAAAAAAAAAATCAGGAGGGCATAAAGGGGACAAGAGATCGCTCTGACAGATAACATAATGGACAATCCCAAGAGGTTTTATGTACATAAAGGGAGGCAAATTAATACCCTAGTTTATGGAAGGACCTGATGCCTGATAAGAGAGGAAGAAGCTGTTCCCGAGTTTGACGATGTACGCTTTCAGGCTTCAGTGTCTTCTGTCCTACCAGAGAGAGGGAATGAGGAATTACCAGAGTGGAATGCAGGCAGAGATTAACATCATGTTCCACTCAGAAACTATGGGCCAAAGGGTATGTTTATGTGCTGTATTCTTCTATGTTTTTAAATGACAGGATGATGAACAGCATTGATGTACATGGCTCCCTGAAAGTCATAATACAAATACAACACACGATAGGGTGGTAAGTAAGGCATACCGAATGCTTGCCTTCATCAGTCAGGGCACATGGTATAAGTTTGCAAGTCATGTTACAGCAATATAAAACTTTGGTTAGGTCACATGTGGAATATTGACTGCCCCGTTCTGGTTGCCACATTGCAGGAAGGCTTTGGAGAGGGTGCAGAAGAGACTCACCAGTATGTGGGCTGGTGTTAACTGTAGGGAGGTTGCACGGAGACAAGGTCATGACCTGTGACCTGTACTGTTGCCACGCAGCGGCAACTGGAGGGCACGCGGTGAACTGCAGGTAAGCATTTACTATGGCTGTCAGCACAGCGGGCCCTTCTTCTGGCCCAGCATCCGGACTGGTTGCATACCCATGGAACCCGGGCCGTCTACCCCCACGGCTGGGGGTGAGGTGGACGAGGAAGAGGTCGGGGTGCCGCTGGGTGGGTGGAGGGAGCAGACCATCCCCAACTCTGCTGCAGCTGACGTTGTCTGGAGCCACGGCCCCTCGCCCCCAGCCCTTCTTCCCCCCGCCCGTTCTTCTCCCCCGGGCCCCGGACCCGCTACAACGGCCCCGTGTGTGCGTGCTGCGACCCACAGCCCGCTCACAGAGGGAGACGGGGCGGAGGGCGCGCCGTGGCCGGACGGCGCTGACCCCGGGGGGGGGGGGGGGGGGGGGAGTGGGGGCTGTCCCGAGGGATGTGCTCCTTCGGCCGCTTACACCTTGGTGCTCGAGTTCAGAACAAACCTTCCTGCTTTCAATGACAGTACCCACAAATATTTCTAGCACAAAAATGACAATTTTGGCATTTTTTAACAGGTAAGAAGGTACGAGTCCCGTGTGTTAACAAGCTGCCATGTCCTCCACATGGATTGAGCTGCTCCCTGCGTTACGCCCTTTGACCCGATGACCTTACCTGCAACTCCCCTATAAGGAGAGTTTGAACAAACTTAAAACATTGCGCTGGATGATACGAGGCTGACGGGCAACCTGATAAAAGTATACAAAATGATGAAACATGACTACATGTGCAAGTTGAAAAGTTCAAAGGAGATTTATTTGCAAGGCACTTTTTTCACACACATGGTCGGTGTCAGAACATGCTGTTAAGGTAATTAATTGGTAGAAGCAGATCAATAGCATCCAATAAAAATTATTCACAGGCATATGAAGGGGCAGGGAGCAGAGTTTGTAGACCATGTGCAGGCGGGTGAAATTCATTAAATGGATTGGAATCATGGTCAGCACAGACATTGTGGTTAAAGGACACTGTATTGAAGAAGGGTGCTGACCCGAAATGTCACCCATCTTTTTTACTCCAGAGATGCTGCCTGACCTGCTGAGTAATTCCAGCACTTTGTGTCTATCCTTGATTTAAACCAGCACCGCAGTTCCTTGTTTCTACATCTTGTACTATTCTTTGTTTTGCTATCTCCTCCTTCCCCGAGCTCCACTTAAAGACTATTATCAATTACTGTCCTCATCACTCGCCCCTTCTCATCTCGTTTACGGCGCACTCACCTGCACACCATTTGCAACTCGTCCACCATGTTGGTGGGCAGGCTCCGCTGGGCAACCAGCTGCTGCGCCACGTCCCCTTCGCGACCCAGCGCCAGGTCCGTCTTCTTCAGCTTCTCTCGCCACAGCCCACCGAAGCTGCCGACGTTGAAGACTTTTGTGTTTACATCTATCAGCTCATAATCGGGGACGTGGTCGGGTCCGGAGACGGCAGCCACGCTCGGCCCCGCCGCCATGTCTGCGCTCGGCATTGTGGGATGGAAGTCACTTCTAGAAACGGTGACGGCGAGAAGCGACCTGCTTGAGACGTTTAAAATAACTGGGGACACGAAACGGTAAACTAAACATTCACCAAAGTAAAATAATAAATTAAATTGCTTTAAAAAATTGGGCTGAGGATTGATGGAAAATGCAGATCAGGTAAGATCCGTTCTTACATTTCCCTTGAACAACGTCCCCTTTGATGTCTCGTTTTCACACCTTACCTTTCCATATCTCTGTCTCCCTCTGCTCTGACTCTCAGTCCGAAGAAGGGTCTCGACCCGAAACGTCGCCCATTCCTTCTGAGAGATGCTGCCTCACCCACTGAGATACTCCAAAATTTTGTGTCTACCTTCAGAACAGAGTTACTGTCTGCTGTTATCAACTTGTTTCATAATGCAATTAAGGTCATAAAACCAAGCCTCTTATTTCGTAGAACCACATGTCTTCCATGCTATTTACAGGATTCACTAGTGCAAAGAAATTGAAACTCCAATTTAGTTTAGTTTAGGGATATATCGTGGAAGTAGGCCCTTCGGCCCACCAACGATGACCTGTACACTAATTGTATCCTGCACACTAGGGGCAGTTTTGCCAAAGCCAATTGACCTAAAAACCTGTACATCTCTGGAATGTGGGATGATGCCGATGCACCAGAAGAAACTCCGTACTGACAGCACCCAAGTCAGGATCAAAAGACAACAACTTCAACCGCTGTACCACTGTGCCGCCCTCAAATTGTGAAATAAAAACTACAAGGGGGTCCATTTCAAGGTAGCTAAGTAAGCAGTGAAGAATGGTTCTACATTAAAACTTGGTATAAACATGAGGTTCACCTGTTAGTGACAATTCACATCCCTCCTGTGTATTTCGGAGAAATGAACCATTGTTCCTCGGTCATTTTTGTCATGTGTACTGAGATACAGTGAAAAGAGTTTTGTTTGCGTGCTATCAAGTCACATCAAATCAAATCATACTATATATAAGTACAATCGAGCTGTACACAAATACAATGGATAGTACAAAGGAAAAAATAAACAGTTACAGAACATAGTGTTGCACCATATTGTTACAGTTACATGGAAAAAGTCCAAAGACAGCTATGAGGTAGGTTGGAAGATTGCACTATACCCTAATTTATAGGAGGGCCCATAAATTCTGCAGAGAAGATTTACGTGGATGTTGCCAGGGCTTGAGGGCCAGAGCTATACGGAGATTTATGATAGGCAAAAACTTTATTCCTTGGAGTGCAGGAGGATGAGGAGTGATCTTATAGAGGTGCATAAAACGGGAGCTCCGGTTTCCTCCTATTCTCCAAAGACGTCCAGGTTTGTAAGCAGATTGGCTGGGTAAAATTATATCTGCTCTCACCACCAATGCCTCCAGTATGCACCACTAAGCAGCTAGCTAAGTATATATACACTAAGTACATTCGCACATTCACTCCCTGGTCAATTATTTCCCCAGATTATGAGTAAAATTCATCACAAAACTCAAACACAACTCAATTTTTAAGCTCAAACGGCCACTTACAACAACCAGCTGCTGGACGTCACAATGCCGACATGCCAACCAATCCAGGCCCCCCCCCGACCCCCCCGACATGCAAAACCCCCCCCCCCCCCCCCCCCCCCCCCCCCCCCCCCCCCCCCCCCCCCCCCCCCCCCCCCCCCCCCACCCGTTCTCAAAAATGCTCTGCAGATCAGGAAAAAGAGATTAAGGGGGTGGGCAGGGTAAAGGCCAGACGCTGTCATCGCACTTTCAATCCCGCCCCGCCCCCCCCCCACGCCAGGGAGTGAGGCCATGGAGCTGAGGCTCACTCTGAGGGCCGACGGCTGTTGGGCCCCTCTCCTCCCTCCCTTCTCCCCCATCTCCCTGCTGGCCCCCTCCCCTCTCCCCCCCCTCCCCCTTCTCCCTCTCCCCCTCGCCCCTCCCCCTTCTCCCCCCTCCCCTCTCTCTCCCCCCCCCTCCCCCTCTTTCTCTCCCCCCCTCTTTCTCTCCCCCCCTCTTTCTCTCCCCCCCTCTTTTTCTCTCCCCCCTTATTCTCTCCCCCCCTTATTCTTCTACCCCCCTCCTTCTCTCTCCCCACTCTGTCTCAATCGGCCAGCACTCTGCTGCTTTTGAACGTCCGCTCCGCTCGCACCAGCAGGGTCTCCCGCTCAAAAGACACCGCAAATCGGAAACTCCAGCTCCAAAAGGCAGGAAGCTCCCCTGCCTCTGTGTGCCCTCTCTGTGCGTATCCGTGTCCCTCTCTGTGCGTCTCCGTGTCCCTCTCTGTGCGTCTCCGTGTCCCTCTCTGTGCGTCTCCGTGTCCCTCTATGTGTCCTCTCTGTGCGCTCCGTGTCCCTCTCTGTGCGCCTCCGTGTCCCTCTCTGCGTGTCCCTCTCCGTTCCCTCTCTGTGTGCCTCCGTGTCCCTCTCTGTGTTCTCCGTGTCCCTCTCTGTGCGCCTCCGTGTCCCTCTCTGTGTGCCTCCGTGTCCCTCTCTGTGTGCCTCCGTGTCCCTCTCTGTGTGCCTCCGTGTCCCTCTCTGTGTGGGCTCCGTGTCCCTCTCTGTGTGGGCTCCGTTGTCCCTCTCTGTGTGGCTCCGTTGTCCCCTCTCTGTGTGCCTCCGTGTCCCTCTCTGTGTGCCTCCGTGTCCCTCTCTGTGCCTCCGTGTCTCCCTCTCTGTGCCTCCGTGTCTCCCTCTCTGTGCCTCCGTGTCTCCCTCTCTGTGCCTCCGTGTCTCCCTCTCTGTGCCTCCGTGTCTCCCTCTCTGTGCCTCCGTGTCTCCCTCTCTGTGCCTCCGTGTCTCCCTCTATGTGCCTCCGTGTCTCCCTCTCTGTGCCTCCGTGTCTCCCTCTCTGTGCCTCCGTGTCTCCCTCTCTGTGCCTCCGTCTTCCCCTCCGTGCCTCTGAATTGGGGGCTATGTGCGAGTGGATAGGGCAGGGCAAGGGGTAAAAGGAGTGAATTAATAATATTAATATAATATCAATGGGGGTGGTTAGTGTGTGTGTGAGGGGTGGTTAGTGTGTGTGTGTGTGTGAGAGAGAGGTTGGTTAGTGTGTGTGTGACGCCTCTGGCCGCCCACTCCCCTCACAACCGCGTGTTGGGGAACAGACCCAACGGGTCTGCACTTGGTCTAGTACTGTTTAAAATCGAAAGGAATACACTTACCACGCGTTATACATTTCCTTTCTACTCCCAAATGACTGTTTCTTCTCCAAATCCATATACTGCCTTTCTCTGCTGCCTCTGACATCTCCTTTGTGTCCTGACACAAACTACCGCAAATTCCTAACTCTCCAGATAGTGACGTGGTCGATCGCGGAATGAAACCTCTACAACCCGAAGTACATTTGCTATTCATCCTCGTTGCTCAACTTCTGCTGCCAAATCTACATATCTAAACTTTTTCCTTTCATAAGCTCTACATTACAGCATCTCCAGCCTCTTATGTCATCTAGGTAAGAATGTAACTGGGAGAGTTCAGCATAACCCAAGTGGATAATGCTAGAGGCTCCAGAAGAAGAAGATGTGGGGTAAACAAAATGTTTTTAAAAATGGCAAACGATATGATGGAGTAGGTTGCCACAGGAAGGATCTGGAGGCTTTGAAGAGGATCCAGAAGAGGTTTAACAGAATGGTGCCTGAATTAGAGGGAATTATCGAGAAAGTAAATACTGCTAAAACCTGGATTACTTTCTCTGGAGTGACAGAGGTTGAGGGGAGACATTAAAGAAGTACTGTATATTAAATTACAGAAGGCAAAGATTGTGTAAAGAGTTAGAACCTTTAACCTAGGATGGAAATGTGAAAGATAGGAGAGTATAGCTATCATGTCAAGGGGAAAAGTCTGAAAAAGGTGTACACGGCAGATGTTTACACAAAAAGTGATGGGTGCCTGGAATGTGCTGTCAGGGGTGGCAGTGGATGCAAATATGATAGTGGCAATTCAGAGGCTTTGAGATGGGCACATGGATAATTTATGGAAGGCATCATATCCAGCACAGAAATTGTGAGCCGAAGGGCCTATTCCTGTACAGTACTGTTCTATGCTCTATGGTGGCAGATTTATAGAGATGTGGACAGTCCTTTACGACTGACCTCAGGAAGGAAATCATTTAACCATGTTAGCTAACACAGAGATCAAGAAGTGAAGGCAGGTGATCAGTAGTTTGGTAGAAAGATGGACCCAGAACATTGTGAACAAAATAAACTTGGAATGAGCATGGGGAAATAGAGAATCTAGAGTTTGGAGAAGGGAAAAGGAAGCCTTTTCAGAAGTTTCGAGAAGCAGGATCATGAGGCTTCTTACATATATTATCAAATGCAGTTTTGAAAATAATCCATTAGATAGGAGGAAACAAGGGCAAATGGTTTAAATATCAATTTATCATGGAGCCGAAAGCATTACATCTTTGCATCCCTGGAAATAATCATCAATTACAATAGAGCAGGCTATAACTGTAAAATAGATAAATATAACTGTAAATTATAGATAAATATACTGCATGCTTCCCTGAAGTATCTTGCATAAATTGATAGAGATGATAAATACATCTTTAGCTTCAATGCAAAAAGTGGTTATTGAAGCAGGAATTAAAGGATTTCAGGAAATAAAGAGACAGAAGCTTTCTTGCTGAGAATTCTAGCAAAAAAGTTTTGGGCGGCTTAAGACATAGTCTCCAATGGTAGAGTATTATTTGGAAAAACATATCACAATCAGGGTCAATCATCTTGAGTTTATCTAACTTTCATGACTGAATTTGTGAACAGGTAGAAAAGAGGCAATTGCATATTCACATGAATTTTAGAAAGGCTTTTAACAAGACTATATATGGCATACTGTTCAGTAAAAATCCATGAGGGAAAGTGTCAAATTGGATGAAACCTGGCAGCAGGAAGAAGCAAATAGCTGACGGGCTGTATATGCTGGAATTCCTTAAGGTGTAGTAGGATCAAGGTGTTTGTTTTCCATGGCACTCGTTTAGATAGAAATGAAGGGGAGTGACTAATAAATAAAAGTTGATACAAAATGTGACCATGTGGTTAATAGTAATGAAGAAAATAATAAAACAGATAATTGTACAGATTCTGTAAAGTATGAAGTTATGCATTTTGCAGACACTTTCTTTCTTGCCCTATCTATAGATTATAAAGCAGGAAGTTGTTGTTTGAACTGCATAAAACTTCTACTAAAAGAAAGTTAATTGATAAGTGCATTGCAGGAAGAATGTGAAAAATTTGGAGGGGCTTGGGGAAGATTTACAAGGATGTCACAAGAGAACATCTTTAGCTATGAGAAAATATGGTGGTGGAGAGAGTCAAAAACTTCAAATTCCTGGGTGTGCATATCATAGATGATCTGTCGAGGATCCAGCACGTTGATGCAATCATAAACTCAGTCCATCAATGTCTCCACATCCTTAGAAATTTGAGGAGATTTGGTTTGTCAACAAATACTCTCTTGAACTTCTACAGGCATACAGTAGACAGCATATTGACTGGTTGGATCTTGGCCTGGTTCGGCAACTAGATTGTCTAGAAACAAAGAAGATTGCAAAAAGTCCATCCCAGTCCATGACGGGCACCTACTGTACGTCCCCACCATCAAAGAGGTCTATAGGAGTTGCAGCCAAAATGCAGCCAGCATCATCAGAGACCCACACCACCCTGGCCACACTGTCATTTCAATCCTACCATTTGTGAAAAATGTATGGGAGCCTGAAAATTGTAATGTCCAGGTTCAAGAGCAGCTTCTTCTCTGCAACCATCAGGCTATTTTACTTCAGAGTCACGTGAGTGACTATGTGACGTGAAGACCCTGCCAGCACGCATGCGCAACATATCGTCCAACGCATTGCGCAGCGACAGGCGGGAGGAGCATCGCTCCTCCAGCGGTAGGTTTAAAACGGACCTGCAGGTAAGTTTTTACTATTCTGAGGTCGTTTTTTGGCCTCTCTGTATAATTTATTTTACAGAGCAAAAACAACTATGGACAAGTCTAGGACGAAGTCTAAACAGACTGCAGCGAAACTGCGGAGGACCGGGTAAATGCGGGCAGTCAACAGCGGCCGACTTCACCTGAGCTGCTAACCGTACGACCAGCAGCCCCCGACTTGGCACCGCTACAGCCCGTAGGTGTACCTCCGACTGGCGGCAAAGCCACCCGAAAGTCGGATAGCCCCGGAGACTCGGCAGGGTCCGGGCTGCAAGATTCACTGCCTGTGGATAACGACAGTGGCCGTTTATTTCGCATGGAGCGGTTGATGGAGCAACTGCTCCAACGTGACCTACTCCAACAAACAGAGTCTGGTCACCGTGGGTCTCCTCGGACACCCACGGCAGCACCTTTTACAGGGCTGCCAAATGTCTCCCTCTCCTCGGAGGGGAGCATAAGGAGTCAATACTGGGCTGACTCTGAACATGGGGGTTTGGCTTAAGACTTCCGGCATGCTAGGGGCGCAGGAACAACAAGAGTTGCTCGGCATGGTCTCCAAATTTGCGATGCCCTCGCAAAAGGCACAGCCATTACAGCCGTAGCTGGCAGCCAGCATCAACTACCTCACCACCAACCAGCTACAGGAACAGGCCATGAGTGACACAGCTACTAAATATTTAGCACCAGAGAACTGTGTTTCCCTCAATGTTCCTGCGGTGAACAACCCGATCTGGGGAAACATCGGTGCTGGCATCAGAACCCAGGAAATAAAGATACAGAAGACCCTTAAACTACTGGCTTCCGGAATAACAGCATTTGCCAGGTCAGTGGATGGCAAGGACATGTCGGAAGAACAACAAGATGCCCTGGCACTCTTCTGCAATGCACAGTTTGAAATAAACTGTTTTAGGAAGAGTGTTATCCGACCTGCCTTAAACCTAACATTTGCGGGGTTGTGCAAGACCAGCAGCATGCAGCCGCCTACTTTACTGTTCAGGGACTGTAGCCGCCTACTTTACTGTTAAAGATCTCGATGAGGAGGCAAAAGCCGTTGGCCTAATGAAACCGCCATCCACTGCCAAGACCTCGTATCCTCGGCGGCAGCACCCCTACGCATCCCCCAGCAAGCCACGATACCACAACGAAAGAACAGCAGCTGATGAAAGCTCCAAGGCCGTACGTCCAGGACAAAGGTCTTTTTTAGACCAAGACCCAGAACGGGCATCGTGGAAGATGCGCCAGCCCCACACCCTAGCTCCTCCAAACCCCAAGAGACAAGGACGGAAGAAACCAACACAGCACCACCGGTAACTATGGAGGTAGGTGGGTCTGGTTTCTTCCGGAACAAAGCATGTGTAAGTTCTTCACAGACTGTGGGAAGGTTACACTTGTTTAGAAATTCATGGAGTTCCATAACTTCTGATCCTTTTATACTGCAAAGTATCCAGGGATACAAAATTGAATTCATTCACAAACTCTTCCCTCCGATTTAACATGCACCTAGCCGAACGTTCGTGCTTTCACAAAAAGAAAGATTGGAAGATCATGCAGAACTTTTGAGGTTACATACAAAAGGAGTAATTGAGAAATCCAAACACGAATCTCTTGAGTTTGTGTCAAATATTTTCACAAAAAACAAAAAAAAATGGTGGATGTCGCATCATCATTGATTTGACACAGCTGAATACTTTTGTGCAGTATACCCACTTCAAAATGGAAACTTTTGTTACTACCAAACAATTAGTTTCCAAAAGATTTTGCATCAACCTAAAAGATGCTTACTATTGAGTACTAATAGAGAAGGGTCACCGCAGATATCTGAAATTTAACTGGATGGAGCAGCTCTGGCAGTACAAAGCGCTGTCTAATGGATTGACATCAGCCCCCAGACTATTTACCAAAATATTGAAACCAGCCTAGGCGTTTCTCCGAAAACAGAAACATATCGTCATGGCATATCTGGATGACATTTTAATTGTGGGAAAAACTCTGGAGTTGGCCAAATTGGCTGTTTCAGCCACCAAGCTCTTATTTGAAAAGTTGGGGTTTATCATCCATCCAGATAAATCCAAGTTAACGCCTTCTATGACAATGGACTACTTGGGGTTCACAATTGAGTCTGTTCACTTGTCTATGACTTTGCCAAAGGACAAAGCAACAGACTTAATAGAGGCATGCAACAGCCTCGTTTGTGTCAATCAACCATCTATTCGACAAGTAGCCAGGGTAATTGGGAAGCTCATGGCTGCATTCCCAGCCACACAATTTGGACCTTTGCATTACCAAAATTTACAGAGGACCAAGATTGAAGCACTCAAATACCATGCTGGCCATTTTGACAGGCCAATGCAGTTACCAGCCAAAGCAGTTTTGGAGTTGCAATGGTGGATTAACAACACCCGACATTGCTCTAATCCCATCATAATCAGCAATCCTTCAGTTGTGTTACGAACTGACGCAAGCGCTCACGGCTCGGGAGCAACCAATACCACCTCCAGTTGTGGTGGTAGATCGAATGCACATGAGTTAACTTTACTTCAGGCACTGGATATTAATCATCTAGAGATGTTGGGAACGTTCCACGGACTTCGGGCTTACTGTTCGGACATGCATCATCTGCATGTTCACCTACAAATTGATAATACCACCGTGGTGGCATATATTAATCATATGGGTGGAATTTTGTGGGTCGATATCTTGTGAAGAATTGGTCAATACAATCTGGCCCAGTTGCATCAAAAGAAATATCTGGATATCAGCTACTTACCTTCCAGTTAAGGTCAATACAGTGGCGGACACCAGGTCACGCAAATTTAATGACAACACCGAATGGATGTTGGACCACCAAGTATTTACTGACATTGTAGCTCAGTATGGAACATCAGATATCGATCTATTCGCATCCAGACTTAATCACCAATTACCAACATATGTTGCATGGGAACCTGACCCTGGGGCAGTAGCGATGGGCGCTTTCTTGCTACACTGGGGGGAATTGTTTTTCTATGCTTTTCCCCCCTTCTGCCTCATCAGTCAGGTCTTGCGGAAAATACAACAAGACTCCGCGTCGGGTATCTTGATAGTACCCGACTGGCCTACTCAGCCGTGGTTTCCTGTGGTACTTAACATGGTCTCGGAACCATGTATACCCATTTCCAAACGCCCGAGTTTATTGGTTCATCCTGTGACAGGCGAAAGTCACCCGTGCCATGACAGAATAAATCTGTTGATTTGCAGGATCTAAAAAGACCACTCCTGGAATTTGGACTGTCGGACCGAACCATGAACATCATCACGGAAGCCTGTAGAGAGTCCACAATACCTCTCAAATATCAGAAAATGGGAGATATTCTGTACCAGGGCGAACTTCACTTACCATACGGCTACTATAACGAATGTGCTGGAATTCTTGGCGAGCCTACACTTTGATGAAGGCTTGAGGTACAGTGCCATCAACTGTCCTAAACTGGGACAGGGTTTAGGACACCACAGGGTTGGATCTCACCCTCTAGTATCAAAACTAATGATGGGTATTTTCAACTCTAATCCCCCCAGGCCTAGGTACTCCCAGACCTGGGATATTGGTATTGTGTTAACGCAGGGGTTGGGCACCAGCTACGTCCCTAACACTAGCGAAACTAACATATAAAATGGTGATGCTGATGGCACTAGTAACGGCACAACGGGTCCAGTCTCTGTACAAATTAAGACTGGACGCTATGGTAACATCCAAGAATAAAATAACTTTCTATATATTTGAGTTACTTAAACAAAACAGGCCTGAATCGTCTGGCCTCAAATTGGAGTTCCTGGCACACCCCATAGACCTTCGTCTATGTGTAGTGACCCATCTGTTACATTACCTAGAGGTCACCAAAAGCCTAAGAGGCACGGAAATGGCGTTATTAATAAGTCGTAAACGTCCTCATAAAAGAGTGATCGTGCAGACCATTTCAAGATGGCTTAGACAGGTATTAGGTGCAGCAGGGGTGGACACTGATGTCTTTAAATCTCATTCCACCAGGGCTGCAGCTACATCGGCAGCAAGAATGTTGGAAGTTCCCCTGGACCACATCCTTGCAACGGCGGGATGGTCTAACGAAAGAACCTTTCAACGGTTTTATAATAAACCCGTTGCCAGACCTGAGACACTTGCAGACACGATTTTGAGTTCTGTATTATGATTTTACCCCGAATCAGGGGTTATTATTATTTGTTAATAAATGCATCATTGTTTTTTCAGCAACCAATTCATGTCTGAATACGTTAACATACTTCCTCCATTGGTCATTATGGCAGTGTGTGACTCCGAAGTAAAATAGTAAGATTAAATGCGAACTTACCAGTTTGAAGTTTGATCTTTATTTTATGAGGGATTACGTGTCCTCCGCTCCCAACCCTTTATCATAAAGGTCACCTGGTATTCTAGTTCTCATATCTTACTATATTTAGTCAACCTGTTATCTGTGATTTCACACCGCTGCTTTGAAGAATGTCGTGCATGCGTGCTGGCGGGTTCTTCCCGTCACATTATCTCTCAACGCAACTCCTCATAAAATAAAGATCAAACTTCAAACTAGTAAGTTCTCTTTTAATCTTACTATTAAACACAACAACTTCCAAATAAGCTCTGAACTACATAGACTTGGGGGCATTATTTTTTGTCTTTGAACTACTATTATTTTTATTTGATTTTTCAATATATGCACTGAACTTTCTTTAGTTGTTTGTTTTGGGTTTTACAGTTGTGTTGCTGTAAGTGAGAATTTCATTGTTCCTTTTCGGGAGCTATGACGATAAAACACTCATGATTATTTAGTCTGGGTTTTTAATCTTTGGTTCATACACGGTGAGGGGAGAACAACATGGGAGACCTAGATTGAGGGGATAGAATGGAACTATTAGGAGATATTGATTTAAAGTAATCGGTTGCAGGATTATTTTTTTTTTTTTTTTTTTTTTTTTTTTTTTTTAAATATTTTTTTATTGTAGAAACAGTATATACCAGTACACTCTTATACAACATTGAGATTTATACAATGTATAAAATTATAACGTATTGATTATTAATTAGTACTATTTGTGATAATTATAGTATTATCCATTATACATTCCGTTATTATTTATTTTTATATAATTGGGGGTATATGTAGTATATTCCTAATATAAGTAATACACTTAGATTTCTTAAAACATAGATATTCTTCTTTTACCAAATAGAAATCCCCGCTAATTTAACTACGTAATACCAATCTTAAACAACTTTTATTTTAAATATTCATAATGTTATCAAAGTATTAATAATGTTTGTATTATTGTTAATTTTATATTTCATAGTTATTGTATAATTGAAAGTACATCGTTTTATATAATTACAAGTTTAAGACATCTATAATCTTTTTCATACAAACAGAGATAAGTGTGTACATGTTAAAAATTTATATAGTATGTTTCTATAATTTTTTCCTTAATTAAAGATAGATAGATAGAAAAAAAGGAATAGAAATAGAAAAGAAGTATGAAAAGTTTGATGGAGATTAAAGTATTACTAAGTAATCCAATCTTGGAGATACATTCATGATTTGTTATGTGTATTTCTTCATCCATCTCAGGTATTCAGGCCTCAGTCAAGTCCCTGCGCCGAACCATTGTGACCCTGTAGATATTTAATATAGGGAGACCATATCTCCTTGAAGAGATCTAACCTGTCCATAAGGACAAGTCTCAATCTCTCCAAGTGAAGTTGTCCTCCGTCATTTCTGTATTCCACATTTTAATTGTTGGGGATACAGGGCCTTTCCAAAATTTTAAATATTAATTTTTTCCCAATTATTAAAGAATAGTCGATAAAAGTTCTATGATTCCTTGTAATTATTTGTTCCATTTCCGGTATTCCAAGTATGATTAACTTTGGGTCGTAAAATCATAGTAATATAATAAACTTTCGAGATTTGTTTTGAATATTTCATTCCAATATTGTAAAATCTTCGTGGCAATTAGTAAATGAATGCGACAGAGTTGCTTCCATGATTTGACATTTATCACATATAGGTGATAGTTTTGGAAATATATTATGTAGTTTAGATTTAGAATAATGTAGTCTATGTAGGATTTTAAACTGTATAAGTGCATGTTTAGCGTTTAAAGAGCAATAAATGTATATGTTGTAGGCTTTCTTCCATATTTCTGACTTATTATTTGACTTTAGTTCATTTTCCCAGCGCTGTCTATGTATTTCCGATGATGGGATATCACTTCCAACAAAATGTATAAATGTATGATATCATTTTTTCTGTATTTGGGTGTTTATTCAAGCATTCATCTAAAATTTCACTCTTTCTATTTCTAAGTTCTTGTGTATTTGCGGAAATATAGTTTCTGATTTGTAAATATCTGAAATATTCATTATTATGAAGCCCGTAAGTTTGTTGTAATTCTTGAAATGAAAGAAATGAATTATCCTTATAGAGATCCCCTATGTTTAGAATTCCTTTATTTTTCCATGTGTAAAAGCTTTATCCATCATTGACGGTTTAAACGTAAAATTATTGGCAATTGTAAGAGCTTAGCGGTATAAAATTTTTAGTTTTAGTGTTTTCTTTATTTGTTTCCTCCAAATACGTATTCCACTTTCTATTATCAGATTTCGCTATTGTTTGCTTAAGGTACATTATTATTAGCAAATATTATAGAGCTAATTTCAAATGGAAAACAGTCTTCTCTTTCCATTTTTAACCAATTTGGTTTATTATCTATTTCTCCTAACCAAAAAATTCATATTTCTAATATTTAACTGCCCAATAATAGAACATAAATTTGGGTAAAGCTAAACCCCCGTTTATTTAGCTTTACATAAATGTTTTTTATTTATTCTATGATTTTTGTTGTAAGTCCCAAATAAAGTTAGTGACTATGAGTCTACTTTTTTAAAAGAAATTTTTGAGAAAGGTATATCGGGATTGATTTGAAATAAATATAATAATTGTGGGAGGAAAATCATTTTTATTATGCGTTTATTTTACCTAACATTGAGATAGGCTAGCTTTTCCAATATAATAAGATTTTTTATTTAATTTATTCAATAATAACGGGAAATAAGATTTAAATAAAGAGTCAAATCTTTTGTAACAAAAATACCGAAATATTTAATATTTTCATTTGTTATCTTGAAAGGAAATTGTTGTAATATCTGTAAAAATTATTTTACATGGGTTATTGGCAATAAGTTCACTTTTATTCCAATTGATGCTATAATCCTGAAATTAAACCAAATTCCGTTATTAGTTTTTTAACAAATTACAGAATACTTATTTCCGGTTTTGTAAATATAAAGTAGTATTATCGTCCGCATATAACGAGATTTTATTCTTAGTATCTTAGTATCGTAGCCATATATTTCTGGATGTATGTCTTACCTTTGAGCAAAGGGGTTCGATTGCTAATGCAAACAGTATTGGTGATAAAGGACGCCTTGTCTCAACAACCTCGTGATAAACTAAACTTAGTTTAAAACATACATTATTTTGTTATTATTTCTAGCTGTTGATTTGCGTTATAATAATTTAATCCAAGTAGTAAACTTAATCACCAAGCTTAAATCTTTCCATCACCGAAAATAGATTAAGGCCATTCCACCTGGTCAAAAAGCTTTTTCCTGCATCCAACGAGATAACTACTAAATCTTTTTGTATCACTTCTTTTCGAGTATATAATATTAAATAACCGTCTTAAATTATATGAAGAATATATCTTTTAGGTATTAAAGTCCTGTTTGATCAGGATGAATTAATTCATTAACTATTTTACTTATCTTTGTGCAAGAATTTTTGTTAAAATTTTTTTGATCAGTATTTAATAAAGGCAATTTGCTCTATACGATCCTGGATCATCCAAGTCTTTATTTATTTTGGGTATAAGTGTTATAATAGATTCGTTCAATGTGTCTGGTAATTTCTCTTGTATATATATCTGTTCATATAATGATTTTAAATATGGGACCCATTTGGGCATGAAAAATTTTATAAAATTCCGAGCTATACCATCTGTCCTGGAGTTTAATAAAAAAACCATTTTTTAAAGATTTAATAGATTCTGGATTTCTTTTATTGAAAATATCGGCATTTAAAAATTCTCTATTTTTGTAAAATCTAATTCTTTTAAGTTACATTCCATTTAAAAAGGCATCTATTTCTGTTTTATTTACCGTTGTGTTACAGTATACAAGATTTTTTAAATATTATATTGCATAAATATCTTTCCATTAATAGTCCTTGGGTTGTATTAATAATTCACCGTTTTGTGATTTAATCCTATGTATAATTTTTTCGCTTCAATTTTCCTTAATTGTCGAGCCAATAGTTTTTGTGGGTTTGTCTCCAAAATTCAAACAACAATTGTTTAGTATGTTGGTAATATTTTAGAACTTGATCAGTATATATTTTATTTAATTTATACTTCAATGCTACAATTTTATTATTATTATTATATCTGATTTTGTTGCATTCTGTATATCTAATTGTTTGATCTCCCTTTCTAAGTCATGTTGTTCCTTCACGAATCTTCTTATTATGGAATGCTTGTGAAGAAATCATAATTCCTCGAAGATATGCTTTAAATGTTTCCCATAAATAAAGAGCGAGATATTTCTGGTTGATCATTTATTTCAAAAAACATCTTAATCTGGGTTGTGATGTATTCCTGAGTTGTTTTATTTTTTAAAATTTGTGATTAAGTTTCCATTGTCTAGATTTCCTGTTTTACCATTTATTTTTAATTTTAAATGTTAATGGTGCGTGATTCTGAAATTATAATATTATGATATTTGGATTCATAAGTAAGTGAGATAAGCTTTGCATCTACTAAGAAGTAATCTATTCTAGAATAGGTTTTATGTACTGGCGAGTAGAAGGAATATTCTCGACCAGTAGGATTTTCTGTTGCTCCAAACATCTTTAATGTTAGACGTTTGAATGTATGCGTTTAATAAATCACTAGAGTGCGATTTAGTTTTCCTTTGTTTTGAAGATCTATCTAAATAAGGGTCTAATGTACAATTAAAATCTCCTCCAATTATCAAATTGTAATGTGTTAATTCTGGAAATATTATTAAGTACTTTCTTAAAGAATAAAGGGACTATCAAAAATTTGGACCATAAATGTTAACAAAAATCATTTTTTCCCTATTTATTTCTCCTATTTACAATAATGTATCTGCCATCTTTATCAGATATAGTAGATATATGCTTAAATAAAAGTACCTTTACGAAATAATATTGCTACGCCTCTTGTATTTGTGTGTAAAGGAAGAGTGGTATATTTTATCTATCCATTTAGCTTTCAGCCTGTTTTCAGCGTCTTTCTTTAGGTGAGTTTCTTGGATGTAATTACGTCAGCTTTCATTGCCTTTAAATGTGTGTCAATATTTTTCCTCTTTTTATTGGTTCATTGATACCTTTAACATTCCAACTGCAAAAAGGTTAATCCCTCGTTCCCCATATTTCTTTTTAAATCCTGCATTTTTAGATTTGTGGGAATCTAGAATAGGGTCCAAGGGTCCGCGCAGTAGACTTAACCTTACACCCGAACACCGAGTAGATGAATTTTAGATCTTTCTTATGTGCTTCACGAGTGTATCTCCATTGTTCCAAGTATATAACTCCATTCAAACGAAAGATATAGTAAACATAAAAACATGGTGAGAAGTGAATAAAAAAGCTTAGAAAGGTGTATAAAGAATAGAGAACTACAAATACAATATTTGTAGTTTGTGAAAGCCAAGTTGTGTTGGCCATTAATCTAAAGGCTTCCGGCATTGATGTTCTTTAGTTAGCCAGCTCCTAATTTTAAGGAATTATTATTCCATAGTAATATTTTAACGGGAATATAGTATTAAAGAAATGAAAATTAGTAATATTAAACATCATAAATGTATATATATCTAAGGTTAGTTTAAAAAAGAAAAAAAAAATCCAATTATAAAGCCACAGTTAAAAATGTAAAACATACTATAAAAATGCAAAAAATAGAAGTCATTATTAAAAAAGGAAAGAAATATATTGAGGAAGGGATATCCCCATATGTAACAGGACATAAGATATTAATTATTAGTAGTATTAGTTAGCGATGGTGCAGAGTCTTGTTAATAACAGTCATAGTAATAAAAAAACCGCGTTATCATTTTAGTAGGTGTGTTATTTGTTTATGTTAGTTCGGTGAGCTTCTTCCAATCTGGGAAAACATTTCGTTCCATACGACATTGTCCATTCCTTCTGATTTCTGCTAAATTCCATACTGTCGTATAAAGTTTCATAAAATGTCAAGAGACTGTGCTAGGTCTTTCGTTCCATACGACAGTGTCCATTCCTTCTGATTTCTTCTAAATTCCATGTTGTCGTATAGAGTTTCATAAAATGTCAAGAGACCGTGCTAGATCTTTAAAAATAGAAAAAGGCAGTATATTTGCTTGTAGATGTTTTTCAAGTGTGTCAAACTGCTTTGCAAATTCCATTGCTTCTGCTGGAGTCTTGAAAAAGTGTTCCACGTTGTTATAAGTAACTCGTAAAGATGGCGGGGTAATTCAGACCGTATCTCAAGTTTTCTACACCCCTCATAAGGTTTTGGCTTCGTTAAACGCTTTTCGTTTTCTGGCAACCTCTGGGGGATAGTCTCGATAGATACTGATTCTTTGTCCTTGAAACATCAGATTCTTTGTTCTCGAGGCTCTTTGCATAATGTCCTCGAGGGTGTAATCATATTGTAACTTGACAATGATTTGTCTTGGTGGGGCATTTGTACTGGTCTGTCTTCTGCCGACTCGGTGTGCACGAGCTAAAAACAGGCATATCATCCAAAGATAAAGCAGCTTGCAGTAATTTAGCAGTGAATTCTCGAGTGTCTTCGTGTTTCTCTAAACCTTCAGGAATCCCTGCAATCCTCAAGTTCTGCCTTCTTTGATAGCCTTCCAGCTGCGTGCATTTATCTGTTACTTTGGATAACAAACTCCAGTAGACGTTCTTGTTCTGTTAATCAGCTTTGCTGTAGACACAGTACTAGCCTCCGCTATCTTTTCAAGGTTTTTAATGCCGTCAACTTGTTGTTCGACCACTTTTTTGCAATAGGGTCAATCTTTATGTTTAAAGTCTTTTTTTAACATTTTTCAAGTTTACCCTCCATCTTACGTTCCCAAGTTATTAATCATATCAATGATTTCATTCTTCAATATTTCTGAGTCTCTCTTGAACTTATTATCAATTTGCGTCTTTATATCTTTTTGAAATTCACGCCATTGATTTTTCATCAAGTCCATCTGATTATTGATTTGAGATATTTCTTCCTTTATCTCTTCCTGTATTACTTTCATTTCTTTCTTTATATCTTTCATTTCACGTTTTAAATCAGCCATCTGATGAGAAATAAAAATTTTCAAGTCCTCACCTCCTGTGTCTGCTTTCCTGGAAACGTCTTCCACGGAGCTGGCCCTACTCGAGTCCGAGGCTTCTCCCAGGCCTTCTCCGGTCTCGCCCGGGTTTTTCGACCCTTCGTTTTCTCGGTAGGGCTCCGTGCCGTCATAATTCGTCGCAGGGCTGATGACGTCAGCCAGTACCGTCGAGATGTTAAGGCGGCAGATAGTGAAAGCAGTCGATCGGTAAGTGTTTTTAAATCTGTTTAAATCCCCTTTTTTACAGAATTTTTACGGAGCTGGCTGGTGCTGTGGCTTACTACTCCATAGCGCCACCGGAAGTCGCCCGGTTGCAGGATTAGAGAGGGAATTTATCTTTCTTCCAAAGGTTGGTGACAGTCTGCAATTCGTTATCTGAAGAAACTGCATGGATTTAAGATGAAAATAAAGTTTTAGCTACCTGTCAAGGGAAGGAAACTTTTCACTGGTCTGACACAAGCAACTCGAGGGAGCTCTGAACACTGCTGTAGCAGGACAACCTGGGAACTCAAACGCTTTGACATTGACATAATTACATTGAATGAGACAAGTCATTCAGGAAATAGCCAATTTAAAGAATCAAGCAGTGCATATACAGTACGATAAACAACAAACTGCAGATGCTGGTTATTAAAGCACAAAAGGAGTCAAAGTGACTCACTCATTCCTTGGATCATTCTCATAAATCACCCCTGGACCCTTCCAGCGTATCCTTCCTCACACTTGGTGCTCACAATACTCCAAATGACGTTTGACCAGCGCCTTATAAAGCCTGAGCATCACATCCCTGTTTTTGTATTCTAGTCTTCTCGAAATAAATGCTATCCTTCCTTACTACCAATTCAACATGCAAATTAACCTTTTGGAATCTGCACCAGCACTCCCAAGTTCATTTGCACCACTGTTTTCTGAATTCTCTCCCCATTTGGAAAACAGATTGCTGCTTTATTGTACATTCCAGACTGCAGGAATATGGGCTGAAGGTTGGTGCAGACAATGCAAAGTCTCTGTGGGGAAGGACCACAGTCATGGGTCCTTTCCCTACTGGATATTGGTGCGGATCCTGTCCAGTGTGGAAGCCCCTCAAACATAAAGACGTTTGGAAGCCGCAATTGATTCTATGAACACAAATAAAGAGGTGCTCACACTATCATGAATACAGCCAGTAGTGCAGAATGTATAGATATGTGTTTTTTTGTATAATTTTTATAATGCAAAAAGTTTGTTTCTGAAATAGGTAATAGACCTCAGACCTTCACATAGTCAGACCTAATGGGGAAGGGGAGGAAGGACCCGTTGGTTCAGTTGAGAATGTGTTGAGGATCTAGAACAACTTATGGGCCAAGTGCAAAGGGGACTGAAATCATAAAGGACTGCAAGTTAAGAGAACTAAAAATACATGTGAACGGACCAGTTAAATATTACTTAAAAACATAAATGAACCTATCATGTTATCATGTCATCATGTTGCTGCTAATTTTCTTAATGACTGAGTATTTAAAATGTGGGATTTGAATTAATTTCAACATTATTTGTCCAGCTTTCTTGGCAACCACGTAACCCCTGAAGAAGGGTCTCGACCCGAAACGTCGCCTATCTCCTTCGCTCCTTAGATGTTGCTGCACCCGCTGAGTTTCTCCAGCCTTTTGTGTGCCCTCGATTCTCCAGCATCTGCAGTTCCTTCTTTAACACAACCCCACAATACTGTTTCCATACGGAAATAGAATTGTGCCTGTTCTATATATTATGCTATATTGAAGGGTATATCGAAGACATGTACGGATTAGCATTGTACCTGGGGGTCAGGTGCTGGGACCTATCCAGCGCTGTTGAAGAAGGGGGAGGAGTCTGACGAGCTGGCGACTAATTGCACTGGCTCCCCTTTCATTTTCTCGCAACACAGCTACCGAAACCATCCAGCGGGAAGAAGGCGTCCCAGGAAAACGCAGGTCTCTGCACTGTGAACCGTCGGAGAGAAAGTTTCCGTAAGCTTGCTGGCTGACTGAAGATCATGGCCAACTTCACCGATCCCAGGGCGGACGAGGTATAGGCTCCACGCTGCTCTCACAGCTGCGGAGGATATTTGATTATTTATGTTTTCTCACGGGATTCGTTGACATCAATGTGTCACTGCGAGCGGTTAAGCAATATTGGAGAAAGGAATTGTACACAAGCTTTTTATATATTGGCGGTGCAGTCAATAGGATTCTAGTTGGTGAGGGTCGAAAAAGACGTGCGTGTCCTTAAATTCCTTTTAACAAACCAGGGTATGGTTGCCAGCCAGGGGTTCCTTCCTTCCTACTTGCATCCCATTCTGTCAGTTTAGCCACTGCCGCCCTCTGCAGTGCCTATAGTGGCAATCTGCACATCCAGGACTTTAAATGTATATATTCTGGGAGATATCAGACATTTTAGCTACCGATGCCATTTTGTGGTGCTTTTGAGAAGGGGTCAGTGTTCTCTCCTCGGTTGCCATCTGTTTGCTCACTTCCCTTTCCTCCCTTAGATGAAGTATGCGTTTTGAAATACAGGCATGTATTTTAATTTTTGATCTCCGATCTTGCTTCGCTATACCTCGCATGCGTACATGCTCTCACTACCTTCCGTTTGTATAATCAACGTGAAGTGGCTCTCAAAATGGTTAGGAAGGAACTGCAAATGCTGGTTTAAACCGAAGTTAGACACAAAAAGCTGGAGCGGGTCAGTGGAACAGGCAGAATCTCTGGAGAGAAGGAATGGGTGACGTTTCGGGTCGAGACCCTTCTTCAGACAAATGGTTATCGGGCGATAATCCCGCTGGATCGTTGTTCCTTTCATTGAAGCTCCGGTGCAATCACTGTGTAGCAACCATACGAGCTCCTGGTCCAGCCTTTATTCAGGCCATTATGGAGTTATTGGCGGACTCTGGTTTTCTACCCCATTAGGAGAATTCATACCTGTACATAATCCATATCCTTCCATTATCGACATGCCTATCCAAAAGTCTAGGAGCAGGATTAAATCATTCAAGTTTACTCCTCCATTCAATCATGGCTGATCTATCTTTCCCTCTAAACCCCATTCTCCTGCCTTCTCCCCAAAACCCCAGACACCCTTACTAATCAAGAGTCTGTCAATCTGCCTTCAAAATATCCATTGACTTATTGACTTGGCCTCCATAATCGTCTGTGAGAATGAATTCCATCGATTCACCACCATCTGACAAAAGAAATTCCTCCTCATCTCAAGAGTCACAAGAGTCCAGAGTGTATTATTGTCATATGTCCTGGACGGGACAATGAAATTCTTACTTGCTGCAGCACAACAGAATATGTGAATATGTAAACATTGTACATAATGGGAAAGAAAAAGGTCAATAAATAACAAATATAGTGCAAATAACAAATAATAACGTAGTCTTTTGCAGCTCAGAGCTTATTTAGTTTTGCAAATGGGGCCTCACCAATGTCTTGTACAACTGTAACATAACATCAAAGCACCTCACCCATTGCATAGAAAACAAGTTAAAATTCCCTCCACAGCAGTCTGAGAATATGAATTTAAGTTAAATGTATGGATATTAAAATGAATGTTAACTTAAAAATGACCAGGAAGTTCACAAAATTAATTAAACCACAATTTTTCCTTCAGAAAGGAAAACTTTCCATCTACCTTTTCAAGTTTACACATGTCTCCATCTCCTCAGTGTTGATGATTCTTCATTGCCCACGGAAGTACCTAAATTTTCATTCAGCTTTTTAGTTTTAGAGATACAGCTAAAAATTCTACTAATCCCGTAATTTTCCTATTTGTCTTATAAAAGGAGGACATTTGAGACTAGGCTGCCTCTCAAAGCATTGGTATTTCCATTAACATGTTCTTTCTACATTGCCATCAGCTCCTCACACCACACTTTTGTAATTCCACCACTCGCCAATACATTAGGGACAACTTACATTGGTCAATTCTACAAAATACACATTTCTGGATGTGAGAGGAAACTGGTGAACGCCAAGTAACCCATGCTTGTTTTTCACAAACCCCATCAGAAATTCAGTTTAATCTATGAGCTTCCAGCAGAAGTGGTGGAGGCAGGATCGATTTTAACATTTAAAAGTAAAGTGGATAGGTATATGGACGTAAAGGGAATGGAGGGGTATGGTCTGAGTGCAGGTAGATGGGACTAGGGGAAAACAAATGGTCGGCACGGACTGGAAGGGCCGAGAGGGCCTGTTTCCGTGCTGTAATTGTTATATGGTTATATGGTTATATGCTGCGTCACAATGCTGCCTATCATCTTTCTATTATGTAGCACCGTAGTTATTGCCACAATGACAAAAGATTATCTTTAACAACACGACTTTCTGGGAAAGACTTTGAGACTATAGAGAAAAAAAATATTGACAGATCCAAAGGGAAGTAATTATTATTCATCTTGAGTTGAGGACCTAGACATCTCTGGTCCCATTGTTTCTAATAAGTGTAATTTTGTGTTGATCTTTGATAACTACTCCATTTCGCCTACTCTCACCTTGATGATTACTATTATATTTTAAATGTCATACACTAAAATTACACACACATTAAAATATTTGTTATTGTTGGAAATCCTCAATCAGTTGTTCTTTGCTAAATTACAGCAATTGCCATTGGAGTCTCATTGTTGTGTATGATTTGACTATATTCACTTGCACTTGAGGTAATCAAAATCTTTCCATGCTGCCTAAATAGAGTGCTTGTTCTAAACCATGAGTTTTGAATCATGGCCATTGTAATTACAAACAAAGAAGTCCATAACTACAATGAATCTAATGTGTCTGGGGAATGTATTAAAACCATGTAACAAAATCCATCCAATGAATAGTATGTAAGTGTCAGATGCAGTTCCTTGTATTAGAATGAATAAGAGCATGCCTATTGTTCTCCGGATGAGAAGGTTAAAGGGAGATTTAATGTGTTCATAATTATTTAACATAGCATACACTATAGTAGTTAACACTGGAAGAGATGGTAATCAGTAATATAAGATAATTGACAAATAAAATAAGGATAGATGAGATTTTTAACGCAGCCAGTTTTTACGATTTACAGTACCTTGTATGGTGGAAGCAAATTTAAAAGTGTAAAAAATATCTGATAAGGAAATTTTGCAGTACCATGGAGAAGGAGCAGGGTAGTGATGCTAACAGTATAACTTTTCAAAAACAGCTCGCCTAAGCTTAATGAGTTATGTTCTACAACCCAAGTGTTTAGACTAGTATGGGCCAGATGATGAAAATACAAAACTTCTTGTTTGCCATCAATCCTGATGCGATATGGATGCGATTTCGCTGGCCCTCCACTCCGCTCTGGACCACTTGGACAACAAAAACTCATGTCGGGCTGTTATTCATCGATTACAGTTTGGCATTTAACACAATCATCCCCTCCAAGCTGGTTACCAAACAGATCTGGGTCTCTGCGCATCCCTCTGCAATTGGATCCTCGACTTCCTCATTCGCAGCCACAGTCTGTTCGTATTGGTGGTAGTGTGTCAGACTCGATAGCAATCAGCACGGGAGCACCTCAAGGTTGCGTGCTCAGCCCCCTGCTGTACTCACTCTATATTCATGACTGCGTAGCCGGTCATAGTGCGAACTCCATCATCAAGTTCGCTGACGCCACCACTGTTGTGGGATGTATCACTGATGGGGATGAGTCAGAGTATAGAAGAGAGATTGAGCGACTGTCCATATGGTGCCAGCACAATAACCTGTCCCTCAACACCAGCAAAACCAAGGAACTGATTGTGGACTTTGGAAGGAGTAGGATGAGGACCCACAGTCCTGTTTATATCAACATCTTCAGAGATGTGCAGAGGCGTGCACATCTCTGAAGATCTTTCCTGGTCCGAGAACACAGATGCAATTATTAAGAAAGCTCATCAGTGCCTCTACTTCCTGAGTAGATTACGGAGAGTCGGTCTGTCAAGGAGGACTCTCTCTAACTTCTACAGGTGCACAGTAGAGAGCATGCTGACCGGTTGCATCGTGGCTTGGTTCGGCAACTTGAGCGCCCTGGAGAGGAAAAGACTACAAAAAGTAGTAAACACTGCCCAGTCCATCATAGGCTCTGACCTTCCTTCCATAGAGGGGATCTATCACAGTCGCTGCCTCAAAATGGCTGGCAGCATCATCAAGGACCCACACCATCGTGGCCACACACTCATCTCCCTGCTACCTTCGGGTAGAAGGTACAGGAGCCTGAGGACTGCAACAACCAGGTTCAGGAATAGCTACTTCCCCACAGCCATCAGGCTATTAAACAAAACTCGGACAAAACTCTGAACATTAATATCCCTTTATCTGTTAATTGCACTTTATCAATTTATTAATTCATGTGTGTATTTACGTATATAATGGCATATGGACACACTGATCTGTTTTGTACTAAATGCCTACTATGTTCTGTTGTGCTAAGCAAAGAAAGAATTTCATTGTCCTGTCAGGGACACATGACAATACACTTTTTTGACTTGATACTTATTGAAATTTATATTAGATCTTTAAAAATTGGAAAAGCCGCAGGCCCTGATGGCCTAAGCTCCGAATTTTGTTTAAAAATTTATTATCTGATTTCTCCACGCTTACAAACACTGTATAAACACGTTTATACTCAACAGAAACTCCCGGAAACTTTAAACGAATCTACAATAATACTTATACCCAAAACTGATAAGGATCAGGAAGACCTGGTCTCATATAGAGCAATAGCTCTCTTAAATACTGATCAGAAAATATTAACTAAAATCCTATCTCATAGATTGAGTTTAGTGATTAACATATTAATACACCCCGACCAAACAGGTTTTATCCCAAAACGTTACTAATTTTACAATCTGAGACGATTATTTAATATTATATACTCAAATAGAATTGCTAATGCAGATCTAGCAATTATTTCGCTAGATGCTGAAAAAGCCTCTGATCAGGTAGAATGGTCATATTTATTTTCGATGATGGAAAATTGTCAATTGGGAGAGAGTTACTGTACATGGGTTAAACTTTTATATTCTAACCCAACAGTTAGAATACTAACAAACCAAGTGTTATCAACTAAATTTAATCTTTCTAGAGGTTGTAGACAAGGATGCCCGCTATCTCCATTATTATTCGCTTTAGCAATTGAACCACTCACAGAAAGTGTCAGAGCTCATCCAGAAATACATGGATACAATACTAAAGACACAATGAATAAAATCTCTTTATATGTAGGTGATGAATTAATATATATTACAAAGCCAGAAACTAGTATTCCAAATTTATTATATCTAATAACTCAATTTGGTCAGTTTTCAGGATATAGAATTAATTGGAATAAAAGCGAAATCATGCCAATAACGGAACTCAATTTACGGACACTACAACAATCACCTTTTTAAATAGTTGAGGAAAATTTTAAATATTTAGGTATTTATGTAACTAAGATGTATACTTCTTTATTTAAATCAAATTTCCCACCTTTACTGAATAAACTAAACAAGAATATTCAATATTGGAAAACACTTCCCATCTCAATGTTTGGTAGAATTAATGCTATAAAAATGATCTTTTTGCCGCAATTATTGTACTTATTCCAGTCAATCCCGATATATATTTCAAAATCTTTTTTTTTAAAGTCGACTCTACTGTTAAAAGTTTCATCTAGGATTATAAGAATCATAGAATAAATAAAAAACATTTATGTAAATCAAAGATTAATGGAGGTTTAGCTCTACCAAATTTTCCGTTTTATTTTTGGGCAGTCCATATAACATATAACATATAACAATTACAGCACGGAAACAGGCCCTCTAGGCCCTTCCAGTCCGTGCCGACCATTTGTTTTCCCCTAGTCCCATCTACCTGCACTCAGACCATACCCCTCCATTCCCTTCACGTCCATATACCTATCCACTTTACTCTTAAATGTTAAAATCGATCCTGCCTCCACCACTTCTGCTGGAAGCTGATTCCACACAGCCACCACCCTCTGAGTAAAGAAGTTCCCCCTCACGTTACCCCGAAACCTCTGTCCCTTAATTCTCATGTCATGCCCTCTTGTTTGAATCTTCCCTACCCTCAGTGGGAAAATCGTATCCACGTCAACTCTGTCTATCCCTTTCATCATTTTAAAGACCTCAATCAAGTCCCCCCTTAACCTTCTGCGCTCCAAAGAATAAAGACCTAACTTGTTCAACCTTTCTCTGTAACATAGTTGCTGGAACCCTGGCAACATTCTAGTAAATCTCCTCTGTACTCTCTCTATTTTGTTGACATCCTTCCTATAACTAGGCGACCAAAATTGTACACCATACTCCAGAATTGGTCTTACCAATGCCTTGTACAATTTTTAACATTACTTCCCTACTCCTATATTCAATGCTCTGATTTATAAAGGCCAGCACACCAAAGGCTTTCTTTACCACCCTATCTACATGCGATTCCACCTTCAGGGAACTATGCACAGTTATTCCTAGATCCCTCTGTTCCACAGCATTCCTCAATTCCCCAACCATTTACCATGTACGTCCTATTTTGATTTGTCCTGCCAAGATGTAGCACTTCACACTTATCAGCATTAAACTCCATCTGCCATCTTTCAGCCCACTTTTCCAAATGGCCCAAATCTCTCTGTAGACTTTGAAAATCTACTTCATTATCCACAACACCACCTATCTTAGTATCATCTGCATACTTACTTATCCAATTTTCCACCCCATCATCCAGATCATTGATGTACATGACAAACAACAGTGGACCCAACACAGATCCCTGAGGCACCCCACTGGTCACCGGCTTCCAACCTGACAAACAGCCATCCACCATTACTCTCTGACATCTCCCATTCAGCCACTGTTGAATCCATCTTGCTACTCTGCCATTAACACCCAAAGATTGAACCTTCTTAACCAACCTTCCATGGGGAACCTTGTCAAAGGCCTTACTGAAATCCATATAGACAACATCCACTGCTTTACCCTCATCAATTTCCCTAGTTACCGCTTCAGAAAATTCAAGAAGGTTTGTCAAACATGACCTTCCAGGCACAAATCCATGTTGACTGTTCCTGATCAGACCCTGTTTATCCAGATGCTTATATATATTATCTCTAAGTATCCTTTCCATTAATTTGCCCACCACTGACGTCAAACTAATAGGTCTATAATTGCTAGGTTTATTCTTTGAACCCGTTTTAAACAATGGAACAACATGCGCAGTACGCCAATCCTCCGGCACTATTCCCGTTTCTAATGACATTTGAAATATTTCTGTCATAGCTCCTGCTATTTCTACACTAACTTCCCTCAATGTCCTAGGGAATATCCTGTCAGGACCTGGAGACTTATCCACTTTTATATTTTTCAAAAGTGTCAGTACTTCCTCCTCTTTGAATCTCATAGTTTCCATAGCTACTCTACTCTTTCCCCTTAACTCACCGAGTTCAATATCCTTCTCCTTGGTGAATACCGAAGAAAAGAAATTGTTCATTATCTCCCCCATCTCTTTTGGCTCTGCAGATAGCTGTCCATTCTGGTTCTCTAATGGAGAAATTCATATTAAAAACATGAATTTCTGGAAGAAATGGATCAACAACCAGACTGCTTAAGGATGGAAAAGGAGGACTGTTTACCTTTTGAAATCAGTTTGATTATGTTTGCACCGACAAAATTGCACAATACAACCTATAGGGAAAACCCTATAATACATAGTGGTACACAAATCTGGAAACAATTTAAAAAAGGCTTTAAAATTGGATAATGGGAGGCATTTTTTAGTGAGAAAAAAATGCAGACATGACATCAATTGATCAGGTGATCATTTGAGCTGTAGACACCCGTCACTGGTCGTTGTTGGTTTTTGGGGCGGTCCTCTGAGGTGGAAAGGGGTCGTGCTCATTCACAGACATAGTCGAAGCCAGTATTCTTCATAGTCGGTGGAGGTCTTCAACATAGTCGTAGGAGGCTGTGCACATATTTGTGGAAGGTTGTAGGAAGGCGTAGGTCACTGCGAGCTTGATTTAAAAAAACAAGTCCCTGAAGGTCACCAGAGGTGGCTTTGGAGGTCGCCCAAGTGGGACAGGGGCTTTACATTGGTGCAGCCTTATTCTGGTGTGATGTCAACTACCCTTCGAAGTGACCTAGTTAGCCACTCATCTGGAAATAATTGTACAAAATATAATTGGAGCACTGTAAACAAAGGAGATAATGGATCCAGTGGAATAGTTCCCCAAGCAGGCTGTCATTTTGTTTGGAAAAATGCATTATCCCCAAGTTTCAATCAAACTGGAGATCCAAGGGGTGTGTTTTAATGGCAAGAGTGGTTCTAGATCAAGCTGCCAGAGGAAGTGTATTAAAGGTTTTTGGACAGGATTAAAATAATAAATGTGGGAAAATGGTCTTCATGGGTGAAGTGGCTGGAATGGCCTGTTTCTCTGCTAAATGCTTCTATGATTCCAAGACCTTGCTTGGGTAGTGGTGAAAAAGATACCCCTATCAACCTTTTGTACATGGAAAACTCTATAGATGCATCACAAGCTCCCTTGTGATGACTGCACTGGAAAAAAGATTATTGCTTATTTCATAGTCATACAGCACATAGCCATGCTCTTTGGCCAACTCGTTTATGCCGACCAAGGTGTCTGAGCTAGTCCCATATGCCCACATATGGGCTGTATCCCCCTCAGCCTTTCCTGTCCACGTACCTGTACGTTTGTTTTTAAATGTTATACCTACCTCAACTGCTTGCTCTGGCAGCTTGTTCCATGTGAATATGCCCTCTGTGTGAAAAAGTTGCCCTCAGTTTCCAATTAAATCTTATCCCTTCTCACTTTAAACCTCTGACCTCTAGTTCTTGATTCCAGTGCCCTGGGAAAAAAGACGTTGTACATTACCCTATCTATTCTGCGCACCTCCATAAGATCACCTCTTCATCTCCTGCACGAATGCATCTTTGCATTTGGAAAATCTGAGATGAAATACCGTTTGTGGAGGTTCTTTCCCAAACAGCTTTAAAATATTGGTTAGACTGCATTTGGTGCATTGTGTGCAATCTGGTCACTTGATAATGGGAAGAATGTTGTAGCTTTGGAGAAGGCACAGAAGAAGTTTACCAGAATGCCTCCTGGATTAAGAGGTAATTGCTATAAGGAGATGTGGGACAAACATGAATTGTTTTCTCTGGAATGTCTGAGCTTGAGGGAAATCATGATAGAAGTATACATAACTGTGAGAGGCATAGAAAGGATAGACAAAAACTGTTTTTCCCAGGGTAGAATTGTCAAAAACTAGATGGCATAGTTGTAAGGTCATGGGGAAAGATTAAAGGAGATATGCAGATGCTTCTGAATTTATTTTTTGAGAATAATGTATGTTTTGAAATAATAAAAACATTAACATTCATTCTTGGCATGTGCCTAAAGTAATTGGATCAAAACAGTTTTGATGATGCCAGTTGTTTACTGATTACTCAGCCTACCTTTGAGGCTGCTTTGGAGAAATGTGTTGTCTCTTTGGGATTCATATCTATTATTAGATTCACGTTATTGAAAAAGAAAATCAAAGTGGTTCTGTAATATTCTAGTTGCATGCGCTATTTACATTTGTGGATTACATGTTAACTGGAGAAACAGAAAACAGCCTTGAGTATCATATAAAAGTCTGAAGAAGGGTCTCGACCCGAAACGTCCCTATCTCCTTCGCTCCTTAGATGCTGCTGCACCCGCTGAGTTTCTCCAGCCTTTTGTGTACCCCAGCCATCTCTTCATTGTTAGGATGACAATGGTAGGAAAATAAGCACAATATCGTCAGTACCGCCAGAAATGTGAGGACAGTTTTTAATGTTCTGTTGAAGCCAAAAAAATCATCTTTCAAAAGTTGAAGAATTGGGCTCATGATTTCTTTGTGTTGTGAAGGGATTTCAACAATAGTTTTAGCCACATTTTAAGCATAACATGCCCAAAGTTCAAATGGAATATTGAAAATTTTCTTTATCCAATATCATTTTTCAAAATAATATACATGGAAGATTAAAATAATTGCATGCTGTCTTATTGATTTTAAAGTAACCGCTCCTCAAACTCTTGCACAACAGTTAATGTTGTGCTCTACGATAGTAAAGAAAGACATTTTTAAATTCACTTTTTTGGAATGCTTAACTAGGTGGAAAGTATCAGGGCTGGCAATGGAACTTTTTTCCACTTTGGTAGACTTGGGGGAGGCAGCATAAGAGAGATGCTGAATGAATCTGTTGACAACAAGCATAATATTTTTTGTTTTGCACTGGCAATTAGGATGTGAATGTGCTCCGTGACAAAAATACATTTAAGGCTTTGAATGGGGAGTAAGGCTGATCTTGCGACTTTGTATCTAGGTAGTTCAATTGTTGAAAGAACAATAATGCAATTGCTTCTTTGCTTTGCTAAACACACGCCATCCAGTAATTATAGGAACTGTGGTGTCAAAAGTGTGGAACTCGAGTTGTCCACAGAAGGCCTGACAAGCACAGAGCTGCCAACTCTCACGTTTTGAGTGTGAGAATCACGCATTTTAACAAATTCTCACGCCCTCATGCTGATCAGAAATTTCTCACGCTCGGTGGTGAGAAATTCTGTGATCAACGAAAATTTCAAAACTTAGATAAACTGCATGGTCCGTGGGTGTTAGAGACCCGTTGCTGAGGAAGGGATGGAAGCACAAGCAGCAGCGGAAATAGATGCGGACGGGGATCCGGGGCTGGCGAGTGTTTGCCGGGGACAGATGCCGGGAACGGGGCTGGCGAGTGTTTGCGGGGCTGGTGAGTCGCTTGCTGCAGCTCCGGCCATGGAGCAGCCTCAGTGGAAGCCTCAGGGTCCCAGGGCGTCGGAAGCCTAGCGTCGCTGCCGCGAGAGTCTCTGTGCCGAAGAGACAGACACTCTCAAAGGGAGGCAGAGAGAGAGAGGGGAAGGAGACGGGGGAGGGGGGGGGGAGAGACAGAGGGAGAGAGAGGTAGGGGGGGAGAGGGGGGGAGTGAGGTGGGAGGGGGAGATGGGGAGAGAGAGGGGGAAAGAAGAAAGAGAGGGGAGAGAGAGGAAGAGAGGAGAGGGGGGAGAAGAGAAAGGGGGTGATAGGGAGAGACAGAGAGAAAGGAGAGAGGGGGATAGAGAGGCGGGGTTGCCAACTCCCATGCATTGAGCGTGAGAATCACGCATTTCGCCAAATGCTCACGCTGATCACAAATTTCTCACGCTCTGTCATACGAAATTCTGTGATCCATGAAAATTTCAAAACTCCTATCAACTGCATGGGCCATGGGTGTTGGAAGCGGAAGCAGCGACAGGAACAGATGCGGACGGGGAGCGGGGCTGGTGAGTCGCTCACTGCAGCTCCGGCCATGGAGCAGCCTCCGTGCAAGGCGTCGGAAGCGTTGCGCCGCTGCCGTGAGAGTCTCTGTCCCAAATTCGCCCAGGTGACTGGCATGGATCAGGCTGCGGCTCGGTGCATAGAAACATAGAAACATAGAAATTAGGTGCAGGAGGACAACCAGTGGCTGCTGGAAGTAAGTACCAAGCACTGGGTAGAATCGGTGGAAGATAGCACAGTTTAAGAATAAAGGGATAGCCAGTTAGGACTGAGATGAGGACAAACTTTCTTCACGCAGAGAGTTGTGAATCTGCGGAATTCTCTGCCACAGAAGGCAGTGCAGATCAATTCACTGGATGCTTTCAAGACAGAGTTACATTTAGTTCTTGGGGCTAACGAAATCAAGGGATATGGGGAAAAAACAGGAAAGAGATACTGATTTTAGATGAATAGCCATGATCATATTGAATAGCAGTGCTGGCCTCGAAGGGACAATGGCCTATTCCTGCACCTATTTTCTATGTTTCTATGCTTGAGTATATGGCAATAAAACTCAATCACTTGATTTTGAAGCATTCATGCATGGTGGAAGTATAATGTAGTCATAGAGTGATACAGTGTGAGAACAGGCCCTTCGGCGCAACTAGCCCACACCCGCCAACATGTCCCAGCTACGCTGCCTGCTTTTGGTCCATTCCTCCAAACCTGTCCTCTCCATGTATCAGTCTAACTATTTCTTAAATGTTGAGATGGTCCCTGCCTCAACTACCTCCTCTGGCAGCTTGTTCCTTGTGGATAAAGTTACCCCTTAAAAATTTACCTCTTAAAAATACTTCATACAAAAAACATTGAAATCATACTTCTACAATGCTCCAAAACATGATTTTAATACATCGAATTTCAAAAAATTGCTACCCTGGGAGGGGGGACACCCTTCTTCCACACCTTCTCCCCACTTGGTTGCTCCACTCCCTCACCGGGTACCCCTAAGGCCAGTGATCAGTGATCGCTCAGCCTCCCCACTTTCGAAAACGCTCCGCAGCCCCTGGTTCAGACGGAGAACACTGCCAGATGTGAGCGGGGAACTGAGGCCAGTTGTCTGTGATGTCTGGATCCCAATGCTCAGCGCTTCATGTTTCGGAGTTGGCTAATGTTATAGATTTGTAATTAGCCTGATTTGTAATTAGTTGACAAAACCTTAATTTATTAATCCGGAATATCCAGGGGGATGGGATAAGTGTAATATTAAATGACATGCAAGGTGTCAGGCTGTCTGTCACAAAATACAGCCCCGATAACCCATTATTTCCTTCAGTTAAATATTGGGAAGGTAGCACTATTGTCATTTGCCACTCAATTATTATGCTTGTTTACCTCACTGACTATTTCTAACCCCCCCAATTCCTTTGACGGGTTGAATAGAAATGTCCCCAATCTCGTTGTTTTATTAATTGAACACGTAGATGAACATCCTCAAGGAGTGTAATCAGATGGAAACTGATTCAGATGTGATATTTAAGAGCTTGTTCAAAGAAAGGGCATATTTCTAACCCCCCCAATTCCTTTGACGGGTTGAATAGAAATGTCCCCAATCTCGTTGTTTTATTAATTGAACACATAGATGAACATCCTCAAGGAGTGTAATCAGATGGAAACTGATTCAGATGTGATATTTAAGAGCTTGTTCAAAGAAAGGGCATATTTTAAAGGAGTGACAGAGATACTTGCAGGGGAATGTGTGAGGAGATTATTATTTGTCTTTAGTATTAGCTTTAACCAAGACATCCGAAGATTCAAAGTTTAATATATTAACTGTGCTGATACTGACCCCAACCAATCACGTAATGCATATCATCCATTCTGGAGGTTTTACTTTTATGATGCCATTTAAACTTCACTTGGATTTCAATCACTTCAACGTAAAAGTAATTGGGAATGGGGAGCATTGGAACAAAAATTTGCCCTCAGTACATATTAACTGTAATGTAATAATTTATGCATGTTGGTAGGTAAAATCAAAACAAAGATAATTTTTATCATTGTTGTGTTATGAATACCACAGAAAATATTATGTACTCTCAAGATCACAGTTAATAGAATAATATTGCTTAAATATATAGTTATTGGACTTTGCATTTCTGAAAAGTCCCAGCTGAGAGGAAGAAAGCAAAATACTGAGAATATTGGGGGTGAAAATGACTTCAGGACAGTTTGTTACGAAAATGAAAGAAATTGTATCAGAATACTTATACAGCTGAGTGAGTTTCATTTTATGGATGGGAATTGTGTTCAACCAATTGATGACTTCTTTGACAAAGTAACTAGCATGTTAGAGACAGTTAGATAGAGCTCTAGGGGCTAGTGGAGTCAAGGGATATGGGGAGAAGGCAGGCATGGGTTATTGATAGGGGACGATCAGCCATGATCACAATGAATGGTGGTGCTGGCTCGAAGGGCCAACTGGCCTCTACCTGCACCTATTTTCTATGTTTCTATGTTTGATAACAAGGAAGCCAATGAATGTACACATTTTGTTATCCATAATTTGGTCTGTGAAGCGCCCCATAAAGGATTACTGCATTAGATAAGCTCCTGTGGACTTGAACGTAATAGGTTAAGTCCAGGAGGGATATATTGTCAGTGCAAATGGGCTAGGAGCAAGGCCAAGTTTGCATCCAGAGTCACGGTCTGGAATAGTACTAGGTGTGCAGTCAAAGCTGGGACCAGGGGTGTGTTCAGCACTGGGTACCTAAGCAGGTAAGCAGCTATGATCAGGGTGGAATAGGGGGCCAGGTGTAAGGCTGGACTCGGGGACAGGAATGAGATAAGGTATGCAACTGGAGGCAGGGCCAGAAGTAGTACCAGGTGTGCAGTGAGACAAAGGTTGGTCAACATGGGCCAAGTGCTTGATTATATTCTGATTTCCGTACATGAATGCACTAAGATCATTCATGTGCTGCACCTGTTGCTTAGAGCCTGGGCTCTTGTGTGGAATGTAATCACGAATGATCCAATTTAAAGCAGATATGTTGCATTCAAGTATGTTAAAAGACTCGCTACAGTATACAGTATATTTTAAGCTGAAAAATGCAAAAGATCGTACCAATGGCAGGGGGTACACTCTCCTCCCACAACCACCCCCCCCCCCCCCCCCCCCCGGGCCTCTACGCTCCCTTGTGCTTGGTCTGACGCAGTTTCTCACTCCCAACTCTCACCCAATGTTAGCAGCCCTGAGGCATGTGACTTTTTCCATCAATTGGATTTGGCAGACATTTTATTTGAAAGAGAAAAAGTAAAGAGAGGTTGTTTACTGTTCAAAGTACTTTAGATATGGAATTAAATTGAACCAATCAACTGACTTTCTAAATGACCTCTTCCCCTGGGGAAAAAAAACCCTTTATTGACCTGCAAGCAGTTCTCTTCTCAATCCCTCCCACTTAATTTTCAAAAAAGCGTGGCTTGCTCTACTCTCACAACAGAGACTCGCTACTCTCCTGAACCATCCTCAACCAAAGGAAAATCATGGAAGCTAAGGAATTGGGGAAAGGAGTTGTGATGTCTTAAATCCTATGCAACTTACCAAAGAGGTACGAGAAGTTTTAAAGCACATGAAGGTGGATAAATCTCAGGGTCTGACCAAGTACAACATAGAAACATAGAAAATAGGTACAGGAGGAGGCCATTCGGCCCTTCGAGCCAGCACCGCCATTCATTGTGATCATGGCTGATCGTCCCCTATCAATAACCCGTGCCTGCCGTCTCCCCATATCCCTTGATTCCACTAGCCCCGGGAGCTCTATCTAACTCTCTCTTAAATCTATCCAGTGATTTGGCCTCCACTGCCCTCTGTGGCAGGGAATTCCATAAATTCACAACTCTCTGGGTGAAAAAGATTTTTCTCACTTCAGTCTTAAATGACCTCCCCTTTATTCTAAGACTGTGGCGCCTGGTTCTGGACTCGCCCAACATTGGTAACGTTTTTCCTACATCTAGCTTGTCCAGTCCTTTTATAATTTTATATGTTTCTATAAGATGCCCTCTCATCCTTCAAAACTCCAGTGAATACAAGCCTAGTATCTTTCAATCTTTCCTCATATGACAGTCCCGCCATCCCAGGGATCAATCTTGTGAACCTACGCTTCACTGCCTCAATCACAAGGACGCCCTTCCTCAAATTAGGAGACCAAAACTGTACACAACATAGTTTGACCTTGTGGGAAGCTAGGGTGGAAATTGCAGAAGCCGTGGCAAGATATTCGCATCTTTCGCAATAGGTAAGCATCCGGAAGATGAGTGAGTGGCAGATGTTGTACCATTATTTAAGTGGGAAAATTGTTATGGATTCGTACCAACAGGATTTTTTTTTAAATTAAAAGATATAGCATGAAAACAGGCCCATCGAGTCCACACCGAACTTCGATCACCCGTTCACACTAGTTCCATATTATCCCACTAGTTCTATGTTATTCCACTTTGTTTTACCAGCATTTGGATGGGCACAGACTTATTAGGATCTATCAGTTAGGTGAATGATATTTAACTTTGGCAAGTGTAAGGCATTGGATGTTGTTCTGTTAAGCTAGAGCAGGACTGTGTTGGATAGAACTGCAGGTGCTGGTTTCAATCGAAGATAGACACAAATGCTGGAGTAACTCAGTGGGACAGGCAGCATCTCTGGAGAGAAGGAATGGGTGATGTTTAGAGTCAAGACCCTTCTTCAGACCTGCACAGTTAATGATTAGAATCATCGCTCAACATCCCTTACACTTCCAAAGGGATTTTTTTAATCCCAATTGGCTTTACCTGCCATTAGGCTTCATCTTTTTTTCTTACCAAAGCCTCAATATCTCTTTGTTAATTAGGAGTACAGGTACTTAATTCCCTAAAAGTGATGTCATAAATACATAGGGTGGTCAAGAGGACCATTGGTACATTAGTCTTTGACAGTAAAGGTATTGAATATATATTTTGAACAGGACATTATGTTAAAGTTGTACAGGACGTTGCTGAGGCTACACTTGGAGTAATAGTGTTCAGTTTTGGTCACCCTGCTAGAGGAAGGATGTTTTTAAATTGGAAAGAGTGCAAAGAAGATTTGTGAGGATGTTGGCAGGACTTGAGGGGAGCTATCTGGAGAGGTTGGGCAGGATAAGACTAAGGGATGGTCTTATAGAGGTGTATAAAATCATGAGCGAAATAGATAGGGCAAATGCACAGTCTTTTATTTAGAGTAGGGGAATCATGAACCAAAGACATGGGTTTAAAGTGAGATGGTCAAGATTTAATATATTTGTATTGTATGGCTTGAGGGGCTACTTTTCAAACAGAGGGTGGTGGGTATATGAAACAAACTGCCAGAGGAGGTTGTTGAACAACATTTATAAGAGACTAGGACAGGTATGTGGATAAGAAAGGTTTTGAAGGATATGGGACAAATGCGGGCCAATGGGACTAGTGTGGCGCGGTGATAAGCCCGAAATGAAAGCGAGGAGCCGGGTATTTCGGGAGGAGTTTTGTTAGTTGTTGTTCTCTTGTCCAGTCATGTCTGCAAGAGAACGATCGCGCCTAAACCCCTGCCCTTTATCCCTGTAGCTATGGGCTGTCCCGGACTAGTCCATGGTGTGGTGCAGCCGCACACCCAGCTGGTGAGCCATGGCCGACCACAGCTTAGAGGTGAGCTGTGGACCCCGATCCGAGGAGATGTCAACCGGCACCCCAAAGCGAGCAATATAGTGCGTGGACAACGCACGAGCGCATGTAGCTGTCGAAGTATCGGCCAGCAGTATGGCCTCCAGCCACCATGTGAAGTGGTCCACCACCGTGAGGAAGTGGGTGATGCCCCACGACGGCGGGAGAGGTCCATATGGAGGTGGTCGAACCGCCAGCATGATAGACCGAACTCCCGGAGGGGTGCCCGGACGTGGCGCTGGATTTTTGCCGTATGGCACGGAATGCAGGTGCGGGCCCAGTGACCAACCTGCTTGCGCAGACCGTGCCACATGAACCAAGCAACCACAAGTGCCGTCCTTGCCCGGATGGATGGGTGAGCCAGCCCGTGGATCACGTTGAAAACCCTCTGGCGCCAGGCGGCAGGGACGATGGGGTGCGGCTGACCGGACAACACGCAAAGTATTGTTGCTCCTCCAGGGCCGAGAGGGACATCCTCCAGGCGAAGGCCGGAGATGGCAGTCCAGTAGGCGGGCATCTCACCGTCTGTGAGCTGAGCCTCCGCCAGGGCAGAATAGTCAATGCCGGATGCCACCTCGAAAACAGCGTAAACGACGCGGCGGCCACCCGGTTCTCCTTCCCCTCGAAGAAGCGGATGGAGTAGGCGTACTCCGAGATGTACGCCAACTGCCGCTGCTGCCGTGCCACCCAGGGGTCGGAAAACTTTGCCAGGGCGAAGGTAAGCGGCTTGTGGTCAGTGTAAGTGGTGAATGGGCGGCCCTTCAGGAAGTAGCGGAAGTGACGCACCGCCAGGTACCGAGCCAGGAGCTTGCGGTCAAATGCGCTGTACTTCCTCTGGGCTTTGTTGAGGTGCCGGCTGAAGAAGGCCAGGGGCCGCCAAACCCTGTCCGTCAGTTGTTCCAGCACGGCACCAACCGCCGACTCCGAGGCATCCACCATAAGGGTGGTCGGGGCATCCTCCTGCGGGTGAACCAGCAGCGCACCCCAATCAAGGGCCTCTTACGTGACGTCAAATGCCGCCACCGCCTCGTCGGTCCACTCGACGTCCTTATGCCTACCCGCCAGAAGATAATACAGCGGCCGCATGATGTGGGCTGCGGATGGCACAATACGGTGATAAAAGGCCACCATGCTGACGAACTCCTGCAGGCCGCACACAGTGTATGGATGGGGAAACCGGCGGATGGCGTCGACCCTGTCTGGCAGGAGAGCCCTGTGAAGTCACACGGCGGCCGAGGAAGTCAGTGGTGGTTACCCCAAACCGGCACTTTGCGAGGTTCACATGCTCACTGAGCTGCTGACAGAGCTGCTGGAGGTGGGCACAGTGCTCCTGCCGCGAGCGGCTGGCCACCAAGATGTCGTCGAGGTAGTGGAATAAAAACTCGAGACCACATCCTGTCCATTAAACGTTGAAATACCTGAGCGGCGTTCTTAAGGCCGAATGGCATCTGTACGAACTTGTACAATCCAAATGGGGTAATAATTGCCATCTTGGGCACATCCTCCGGGTGGGCCGAGATCTGGTTATAGCCCCGCATCAAATCCACTTTTGAGAAGATAGTAACCCCGGCCAAATGGGTGTTGAAGTCCCGGATGTGGGGCACGGGGTATCGGTCTGCGGAGGTAGCGGCATTCAGCCGCTGATAATCCCCGCAAGGTCGCTAGCCCCTGCTTGCCTTGGGGACCATGTCAGGGCTCTCACTTAACTTTTTTTTCCCTGTTGCCATCTGGGCAACCTTGGCAGCTTTTTAGATTGCCATATTACAGTTTAGGTGGTTATTTAAGACAGTTTGCATTACGCGTGCGATAATGTGCTCGGACGAAGTGCATAGTTACCAGTCGGAATTATGCTTCAAATAAAGTCACAAACTAAACACATTCACCAATCAAGACATGATATATACCACAATGACATGCAGCAAAATTATAATACAGTATCTCAACTCTTTTTACAATTGCAATTAATGCAATTTCTATTAGTTTTTTCCATTTCCAAACAAGAATTTGGTTGGATTATGCAGCGTATGATCAACCTGTGTCAATAAATCCTGGACCATGGTAACATATATGCTTAACCATGCACACTACAGATTGATGCAAGCATGTTTTCCGTAAAGGACTGAAAATTACCATGACATGGCCAAAGGACAAGAGATGACCAAAGGACTTAACTGCAGCAAATGTTCTTTTGGTAATATGTTTAAAGGTGTCAAAACGCCACATTGCCGAACATTCAGATTAGATGTACGTGTTGTGAACAGCAATGAAGATACCCAGTTTGTATGCACCAGATTAAAAATTTTATTGATACACGTTGTTTCCATCATTCCCAGTTCAGAATTAACGTTAAAATTTCAACTGAAATATCTCTTGACCAAATTTGTGATGTATATGACTGACTGTAGAAGTAAAACCTGGACAAATCCAATGTATAGTTGTAAATGTTGCTCATTAAATAACGACAGTACTGATACTCCATATTAAGAGCATTGATTTGCCGTTAAAATGAATTCTGTAATGACGTGTCAATGGTAGCAGTGACAATCGAACATTGCGGTTTTAATATTTCACCTGTTCACCATTTATTTTAATCCATCTTTATGGACTAAAACAAATAATAACATTGGGAACTAAAACACATTTGATTGCATTCTGTTATCAAACATAGTCAATGTTCGCTCTGAAGACATTTCCAGCACAATTGGGTCGGGGCGGGGGTGGTGTGAATCAGTGCGGGGTGGATAGATGGGGGGGGGGCTGAGAAGGCAATCGTGCGGAATGGATGGATTGAGGCAGGTGAATTAGTACGTGTTGGTTGGAGTATGTAAAATTGTGAGGGGAGAGCACGGGGGATGTCAGTGGAATTGAATGGGGGGGATCAGTACAGGATGAAGAGAGAGAGGGGGGAGGTGAGGAGGAAGAGGGGGTAGATGAGGAGGAAGGAAGGTCAGCGCTCCTCGGACAACATCGCCCCGCTGCCTTGGCCGTCCCTGTCCACCGCCAAGTGCCACCGCCAAAGGGTGAGGTGGTTGGGATCTCCTCGCCACCGCCTCCCCTCCTCCGCCAGCCAACAGGAATGTGCGGGCCGAGCTGTGCAGCTCAAAGATCCTATAGCTATAGGATCTTTGCATGCAGGTGCTTCAGACGGTGGAAGAAGGCCCTCCCCTCCCTCCCTTCCCCGGTTGAAAGCGGTTATCGCCGTTAGCTGCTTTGCAAGCAGCGGCTGCTATCAGGGCTGGCGGTGTGTGGGAGGAGGTGGTGGTGGAGCCGCTGCCGTGGCCGCCGCTGCCGCTGTGTGGGGCCCGTCATTCGCTCTGACCCTTTGTGACCTCGCACCCTATATCTTTGCTCCGCACTACAGCCGCCGCCGACACGAAACGTCACATTCCTTTTCTCCAGAGATGCTGCCTGACCCGCTGAGTTACTCCAGTTTTTTGTGTCTATCTTCGGTATAAACCAGTATCTGCAGTGCCAAGCCGGGCAAAATGACTCCACTTTTAGGTGGCCATTGGCACCCGGGCAACCGTTAATTTCAAGCCCAGCATATGGAGTGGGGACGCCCATGGGCTGTTCGAAGGGCGGACGATCCCTAAGGACTCCATCGTGTGGTAATCCTGCCGTGCCAGACATAGCTTGTCAGGCGGCAGTCAGCGTGCTCGTGCGTGGAGGGATTGGCCGGTAGTTGATATGAAATGCACCACCCCGTGCTTGGGGGTCGACGACCGGAACTGTGGGGTCAGGATATCCGGGAACGCGGCCAAGACCCGAGCAAAACAGGAATCCACGGACGACAGGGGCACGCGTGGGCCAAGTGGTGCCGCCTGACGTCCACCAGGAGGGAGTGAGCCCGGAGGAAGTCGACACTGAGCAAAGGCTGGGAAACATCGGCGATGGTAAACTGCCACGAGAAATGACAGGAGCCAAAAACGTGGGACTAAGCGGACCCCATACGTACGGATGGGGCTGCCATTCGGCGCGGTGAGGACGGGCCCCTGCTTACCGGAACGATTGTCCGCCAGCGAAGGGGGCAAGACGCTCAGCTCCGATCCGGTCTCCACGAGTAAGCGACCCCCGGAGCGCCGATCCCAAGTGAAGAGGCAGTGAATCTGGCCAGCCGCCGCGGGGACTATTGGCAGCCGGCCCCGGCGTTTCCCAGGAACGTGCATGGCTGGCGGCATTGTCGTGCTGCGGCACCCCAGCGCTGGTGGTAATAACACCAGTGCCTCCTGTCGGTGGCGCTTGGAACCCGCTGGTGCGGGACTACAGGTGCAGTACTTGCCAGGGCTACAGGGGGCGATCGCACAGGCCTCTTGTGCGCAGTTGTCACTCCCTCCACAACTCCCCCGCCCAACCGGAGGAAATCGGGCGCTGCTAGAGTGACGGCCAGCGTCCTGACGTCATTCCGGCGCGCCTGCCGAAGGCCCGGGTGTCGGCGAACAAGGCGTTGGTGAGCTGCAGGCTCGGCTGGCAGCAGATGCAGGTAAATATACTCAGACATGCGGCACGGCGTGTGCCCATCCAGGAGCGACCATCACTTTAAGGAGGCTTGATGGCCGCCGGTACCCTAGGCCCTCCATATGAAGGAGCCTGGCAGCCCGTTCCATCCGGCTGAACCTGTAAACCTGGAGCAGGAGCTCTGTAAGGCCGAGGTATTTCTCGGCGGCCGGGGGGTCTTCGAAGAACTGAGTGACTTCTCTGGCCTTGTCCTGGTCGAGGGCCCCCACCAGGTAGAAGTAGCGGGCGTCGTCCGCCGTAATGCCCTGCAGCTGGAATTGGACCTCCGCCTGCTGAAACCAGACTCGAGGCCAGGCGGTCCAAAACGTAGCTAGTTTAATGGAGACCATGAGGCTGAAGTGGACGGCTCTGTCTTTTGACACCATTATGACACCAATGGAGCATCGGGGTCACCAATGTGGCGCGGCGATAAGCCCGAAATGAAGGCGGGTATTTCGTGAGGAATTTTATTTTTTGTTGTTCTCTTGCCCAGTTGGGTCTGCAAGACAGCGATCGCTCCTAAACCCCTGCATTTTATCCCTATAGCTAAGGGCCGTCCACCGACTAGTCCATTCCCGTGCTGAGGGGTTCGATAGTGGAATGGCCTGACCCTTGGGAGCCACCACACTAACTTAGATAGGGCATCTTGTGTCTGAGTATGAGTTTAGTTTGTTATCATGTGTACAAACTACAGATTTTCAGATTCAGTGAAAATCTTTGGTTGCATGTTAACCAGACAGCAGAAAGGCAATACTTGATTAGAATCGATCCATCCACTGTGTACAGATACATCATAAAGGGAATAACATGAATATTGTTTAATGCAAGATAAAGTCCAATAAGGTCTGATCAAAGATAGTCTGAGGGTCTGCAATGAGGTTGATAGTAGCTCAGGACTGCTCTCTAGTTGTTGGTAGGATGGGTTCAGTTGCCTAATAACAGTAGGGAAGAAACTGTCACTGAATCTGGAGCTGTGCGTTTTCACACTTCGCCACCTTTTGCCTGAGAGGAGAAGAGGAAGGGACCAGGATGCTACTCATCCTTGATTATGCTGGTGGCCATGCTGAGGCAGTGTGAGGTGTCAATGGAGTCAATGGAAGGGAGGTCAGTTTGTGTGATGGTCTGGGCTGCATCCACAATTCTATGCATTTTCTTTTGTGGTCTTGGATAGAGCTGTTCCCAAACTATGCTGTGATGTATCCCGATAAAATGCTTTTATCAGCACATCTGTAGAAGTTGGTGAGGCGTTGGTGTGCTTTCTTGGCCATTGCTTCAATACGGGTGGTCCAGGACAAGTCGTTGGTGATATTTACTCCAAGGAATTTGAAGCTTTCAACCATCTCTACTTCACTGCCATCAATGTAAACCGGGATATGTACTGAAGATAGACACAAAAAGCTGGAGTAAAGGGCCTGTCCCATTTGTTCATCATTTGCGCGTCATATACGCGACATCATTTACACGTCACGACTCACGATGCGTGCATTACGTGTGCATGGCGTGCATTACGCGCAGATGGCACGCGGTGAGGCATGGTGGCACAGGCATTGACGTGCGGTAGCGCGCGGTGCCCCATGATTTTGGGATTCTCAAAATCCTCGTGTGCCATCTGCATGAGCCTTCTTCAGAATATTCAGGGGAAAGGGAAACGAGAGATATAGACAGTGGTGTTGAGAGATATAGAACAAATAAACAAGTAAACATTGTTAGCTGTTTGCTGGGTGAGAATGGGAACCTGGTTCAATTTGGATGGAGACGGAGGGAGTGCAGGGGTTACTTGAAGTTAGAGAAATCAATAGTCAAACCACTGGGTTGTAAGCTGCCCAAGCGAAATATGACATGCTGTTCCTCCAATTTGCAAGTAGCCTCGCTCTGACAATGTAAGTAAGCTAGGACAGAAAGGTCAGTGTGGGAATGGAAAGGGGAAATAAAGTGTTTGGCAACCAGGAGATTAGGTAGGCCCAGGCAGACGGCGTGAAAGTGATCTCGCTGATGTATAAGAGTCCACACCTTGAACAACGGATACAGTAGATGAGGTTGGAGAAGGTGGAAGTGAACCTCTGCCTAACCTGAAAGGACTGTCAGGGTCCCTGGACAGAGTTGAGGGAGGAGGTACAGGGACAGGTGTTGCATCTCCTGCGGTTGTGGGATATCTACAAAGATTCTTCACAAATACCAGGAAGCAGTAAAATCTGCAAGAACAAAATACTTTTCCACCCTTGTCTCCAAAAACGCTCATAACTCCAAGTTTTTTTTTTTCCTTCTCTCTCTCTCTCTCTCTCTCTCTCTCTCTCTCTCTCTCTCTCTCTCTCTCTCTCTCTCTCTCTCTCTCTCTCTCTCTCTCTCTCTCTCTCTCTCTCTCTCTCTCTCTCGTTCTCGTTCTCTTTCTCTTTCTTTCCTCCCCCCCCCCCCCCCCCCCCCGACAGTGTCATTAAAGACTGAATGATTCAACATCCATTCTGTGTTGTCATTGAATTTCCGTGATGGCCACCATGTTCAATGTACTTGGTAAGTACATAGCTGAAACCAAAATGTTTCTTGTAATACACCAGTGCCAAATAAGCTTAGCCAATTTATCACAGGATACTAGCTTGTTTTCTCCCATGTGATTAACGTATGCCACCGCTGTAGTGTTGTCAATCTGAAGTTGAACATGCAAATGATGCATATTGCCACAATAAGCCTTCAGCCCATTGAGTGCTCTCAACAACTCCAAGTAGTTAATACCATGTGACTGAAGAATTAATGAGTCATGCACATTCCATCTGCCACCGCAGCTAGAGGTGGGATTAGTAGCTCCCCATCCTAGAGTACTGGCATCAGTTTGTAAAATAATTGAAGGTTTATCCACCAAAATGTTACTGGAGCAATGTCGAATATTTGTCGTCCACCATTGTAACTCAGCAATGGCTTCAGTTGGCAACCTCATGGGTCTACTGAAGTGACCTGCATGGAATTTGAATGCCTGCTCCTTTGCATGTTGTAATTTTTGATAATGCAAAGTCCCAAACTGTGCAGCTGGAAAAGCAGCCACTAATTTGCTAATTATACCGGCTACATGTCGAATAGAAGGTTGCTCCTTAACAATGAGATAGTTACAGGCTTCTATTAATTCTAATCTCTTGCCCCAAGGCAGAGTCACAGACATGTGAATTGAGTTAATGGTAAATCCCAAATAATCAATAACTCTAAATGGTATCAACTTGGATTTAATTGGATGGATGAGAAACCCCAATCTCTCAAACATGAGTTCACTAGCTGAAACAGATAATTCAGCTAATTTCAGAGTTTCCCCTATGATTAGGATATCATCCAAGTAAGCCATTACAATATGATTCTGAGACCGGAGTAGCCCCAGCACCGGTTTTAATAATTTTGTAAATAATCTGGGGGCTGAAGTTAACTGCCACGGTTTCCCCATCCAGCTAAACTTCAAATATCTCGGGTGATCCCAATGAATGGGTACTGAATAGTATGCATCTTTAAGATCGATGCATGCCATATAACATCCTTTGGAAACCAGTTGTTTGGCAGTAACAAAGTTTTCCATTTTGAAATGTTTATACTGCACGAAGGAGTTAAGTAGAGTCAAATCTAGGATTAGTCGGCATCCTCCATCCTTCTTTTGCCTTGTAAATATATTAGACACAAATTGGTGAGGTTCCTGACACGACTTCTCAATTACCCCTTTTTTGTATAATAGTTCAAATTCAGCTGGTACATCCGAACATTCCTGTTGTGAAAGAACAAATGTCCGGTTCGGTGCATGCTGTGTGCGTGGAAATGAATTGAGAAGGAATTCGATTTGGAACCCTTGTATACTGTGCAGTACAAACGGATCTGATGTTATCCAACGCCTTTCATTCAAAATCAAGTGCAATCTCCCACCAACTTGTAACTGATCCATACACAATATGTTCCGGAAAGAACCAGAACCACCTACCCCCATAGTTACCGGTGGATGAACGGTGTTTATTTCCGCCCCCGACGTTTGGGCGGTAGGACTGATGGAGTGCGCCAACTGCGCATTTTTGACGTGGGCTGGCTTGGGCCTTGACCTAAAAAAAACCTCTGCCCAGAGTGTTCGGCCTTCCCACCAGTTTCAGCGAACCGTTTGTTATTGAAGGGAGCGTAGGGCTGCTGACGCCAGAGTAATGAAGCTTTGCTAGTTGACGGCACTTTCATTAGCTCGACCGTTTTTGCTTCGTCGTTCAACTCCCTGACCTGCTTCGACTGATCTTCTCCGAACAAGAAATTTGGTGGTTGTACGTTGCTGGCCTTGCACAGTGCAGCAAATTTGAGGTTCAGGGTAGGACGGATGGCATTTTTGCGTAAGCAGTTTATTTCAAAATGTGCGTTGCACATTAATGCCAGGGCATCCTGCTGCACATCAGACGGGAATCCCCCATCCACCGACCTGGCAAAAACCGTGATGCCTGAGCCGAGCAACTTTAGTATTTTCTGGAGCTTCACCTCCTGGCTCTGATGCCCCCTCCGATATAACCCCAAATGGAGTGGTTAACAACCGGCACATTTAACAAAACACAGTTAGCAGGTGTGTGGTACTTTGTTGAAGTTTCTTCCATTGCGTGTTCTTGGAGCTGGTGTGAGGCCAGGTAATTGATGCTCCTAGCCAAGTCGTCATCCAGCGGTTCACCTGTTTGTGATGGAATTGCAAATTTTGATGCCGTAGCAGGCACATCTGCTTCATGCCCTTCGTGCCTCGTGGTTTGATCCCCGGCTATACTTCCGAACTCCGAGTCAGACCCAAAACTGACCCTGACCCTTCTCAGAGAGAGAGACATTGTGCAGCCCTGAAACAGGTGCCGCTGCCGCGAGACCTGCGCTGATATGACTCCGTTTGTTGGAGCATATCATGATGGAGCATCCTCACCACCAGGAGCTCCATCTGGGATAAACGTCCGAAGACGCTATCCATTGTAGGAGGGGAACCCTCCTGGCCCGACTCGTCCGAGTCAACGGGCCTCACAGAGTCCCAGCAGAGTTGCCAGGGTGGCCTCGACCGGCACCAAGTCTGAAGCCACTGGTCGCACCGCCAGTGACAGAGAGGAGAAGAAGGAATGGCCAAGATAGAAAAGATTGTTGAGTATGTTGGCTGCTTTCCTGAGTGAGCGTGAAGTAGAGATGGTGTCAATGGTAGCGAGTCTGGTCAGTGTGATGGACTTGGGTACATCCACAACTTGGCAAAATCTTAGTATGCTTTCTAAGGTGCATCTGCAGAAGTTTGTGTGAATGATTGGAGACAGGCTGAATTATCTCGGTCTCCTAAGGAAGGATAATAAGGGTGGTAGGTTGTGTATTGTTGCTACACGTTCGATTGGTAAAGCAGAGATGAACACTGTACACATTGATGTTGTCAAACACATGTAATCAATACAGGAAATCTGAATCTCTCCAGATCAATAGACAATAGGTGCAGGAGTAGGCCATTTGGCCCTTCGAGCCAGCACCGCCATTCAATGTGATCATGAATGATCATCCACAATCAGTACCCCGTTCCTGCCTTCTCCCCATATCCCCTGACTCCGCTATTTTTAAGAGCCCTATCTGGCTCTCTCTTGAAAGCATCCAGAGAACCTGCCCCCACCGCTCTCTGAGGCAGAGAATTCCACAGACTCACCACTCTCTGTGAGAAAAAGTGTTTCCCTTGTCTTCGTTCTAAATAGCTTACTCCTTATTCTTAAAACTGTGGCCCTGCTTCTGGACTCCCCCAACATCGGGAACATGTTTCCTGCCTCTAGCATGTCCAAGCCCTTCACAATCTTATATGTTTCAATAAGATCCCCTCTCATCCTTCTAAACTCCAGAGTGTACAAGCCCTGCTGCTCCATTCTCTCAGTATATGACAGTCCCGCCATCCCGGGAATTAACCTTGTAAACCTATGCTGCACTCCCTCAATAGCAAGAATGTCCTTCCTCAAATTAGGGGACCAAAACTGCACACAATACTCCTGGTGTGGTCTCAGAAGAGCTCTGTACAACTGCAGAAGGACCTCTTTGGTCCTATATTCGATTCCTCTTGTTATAAAGGCCAAAATGCCATTCCCTTTCTTCACTGCCTGCTGTTCCTGCATTCTTACTTTCATAGACTGATGTACAAGGGCCCCCAGATCCCGATGTACTTCCCCTTTTCCCAACTTGACGCCATTTAGATAGTAATCTGCCTTCCTGTTTTTGCTACCAAAGTGGATAACCTCACATTTATCTGCATTAAAGTTCATCTGCCATGCATCTGCTCACTCCCCCAACCTGTCCAAGTCACCCTGCATTCTCATAGCATTTTCCTCACAGATCACACTGCCACCCAGCTTTGTGTCATTGCAAATTTGCTAATGTTACTTTGAATCCCTTCATCCAAGTAATTGATGTATATTGTAAATAGCTGCGGTCCCAGCACTGAGCCTTGTGGTACCCCACTAGTCACTGCCTACCATTCTGAAAGGGACTCGTTAATCCCTACTCTTTGTTTCCTGTCTGCCAACCACTTCTCTATCCATGTCAGCACTCTACCCCCAATACCATGTGCCCTAATTTTGCCCACTAATCTCCAACGTGGGACCTTATCAAATGCTTTCTGAAAGTCCAGGTACACTTCATCCACTGGCTCTCCCTTGTCCATTTACCTAGTTACATCTTCAAAAAATTCCAGAAGATTAGTCAAGCATGATTTCCCCTTCGTAAATCCATACTGACTCGGACCGATCCTGTTACTGCTATCCAAATGTGCGGCTATCTCATCTTTTATAATTGACTCCAGCATCTTCCCCACCACCGATGTCAGGATAACTGGTCTATAATTCCCCATTTTCTCTCTCCCGCCTTTCTTAAAAAGTGGTAAAACATTAGCTACCCTCCAATCCACAGGATCTGATCCTGAGTCTTTTGAACATTGGAAAATTATCACCAATGCATCCACAATTTCTAGAGCTACTTCCTTAAGTACCCTGGGATGCAGACCATCAGGCCCTGGGGATTTATCAGCCTTTAGTCCCATCAGTCTATCCAACACCTTTTCCTGCCTAATGTGGATTTCCTTCAGTTCCTCTGTCACCCAGATCCTCTGGCCACTACTATATCAGGAAGATTGTTTGTGTCCTCCTTATTGAAGACAGATCCAAAGTACCTGTTCAACTCATCTTCCATTTCCTTGTTCCCCATAATAAATTCACCTTTTTCGGTCTTCTAGGGTCCAACTTTGGTCTTAACTATTATTTTCCTCTTCACATACCTAAAGAAGCTTTTACTATCCTAATTTATATTCTTGTTCAAAGCTTAAAAAGGTGGGGAGGGGGGGGGGGGGGGGGGGGGGGGGGGGGGGGGAAGGAGCATTTGAAACATGAAATAGTTACTGCTTTGTTAGAAGATGCATGAAATTTGTCCAAAATTCAAGGTACAAAAAGGCCTAATTTATAGGATTAATATTTCTGGAGAAGAACCATTTAATATTTGTTAATTAATCTGTGAAGTATGAACAATTTATAGCGATCAGATATTAATCTACCATTAAAATATATTCCTTCCACTGAAAAATAACATTTATAAATTTGTATACTTAACTTAATCAACTTCATCAAGTTCATTGCTGTACTTTATTTTTGCAGGATGAATATGAAGATGCATTTGAAGACATTCCAATGTACGTACATTGCCACTGTATTATGTAGTAATAAATTGGGGAAACAAGCAAACATGTTTGTTCAAGTACAACTCAAAGTTGACTTGCTCAAGCAAAAGGTTATTTGAAAGTTTCTTCAGCACAACTTTGTTCTTTAGATGGGTATTATTGTCTACATTTTGTGTTCTACATTGGAAAGAATGGGCCACAAGAAATCATCATGTAAAGCTGTTTCATGCTCGTGGACATGTAGCACAAGTTCTCTGGTAAACCAAATTCATCAAGTATATTGTGCTAATTCAGTATCCTGTCCTGGGATCCAGCCTTGGTACATGTCAGTAGTATTTGACCTCATTGGTACTGGCACCTCCACCGTTTTATTCTGCATTGAGGCTCATCGCCTCTGTTCTGCAGATCTGAGCTAGTGGCTTTGTAGTACCTTAGTTTTCACTGTTGTGTCTCTCGCTACTGTTAGTTGGACTGCTGACTTCTTCCTAAAATGGCAAGTTTCAGTGGAGGAAGAGAGTTAAGAAGTCATGCTGTCGTCTACAGCTTGTAAGAGATTGTGGAAGAAAGCAACTTGATCACTGGAAGGGAATTGGATACGTGTCTTTTAGTATTTCAGCGGGCCATAGTGATAATGGTGTGTGTGGCTGCCTTTGTGGGTGTAAAGTTGTGGTGCTGTACTCATCGCTGCTGTTGATACCTCCAATCGTGCATAACAGGAGTTAACTGATGAGGCAGATGACTCGAATGTGTGCAATGTCATGAGAATGTGTTCTTGTTGTCATAGAGAAGTGACAGGGCTAGTGAAATCTGAACATTCAAGGCTATAGAATTTTCAGGTGCATTGCAGAGGTGTGGTTGCTAAAAAAGTGGCATTGCGCTATTGATTAAGGAATCCATTGACACATTAATGATGAAAGCTATTCTCGAAGGCTGTCCAAATGACACTATTCTTAAACCAAAGAATATAAAAGGAGTAACCCATTTTGTTGCGGGTGTACTACAAATCCCCAATTGGTCAACAAGTGAGACAGATGTAAACAAATACGAGCAAGATGCAAGCAAAAATGAGGTGTAAGAATAATAGTTCTTGTAATAGGGGATTTTAACTTCGCAATATTAACTGAGATTATTTTGTACAAAGGGCTTAGAGGGTGTGGAATTTGAGCACATCTGGGAGAACTTTTTCATGCACACGTTTTCAAGAGTGGGTTAGATTTAGTTCTTAGGGCTAAGGAAATAAAGGGATATAGGGAAAAAGCAGGAACGGGGTACTGATTCTGGATGATCAGCCATGATCATATTGAATGGCAGTGTGGACTTGAAGGGCCGAATGGCCTACTCCACCACCTATTTTCTATGTTTCTATGTTTCTTTCTCTGCATTCTTAGCATCTGTTCTTATTAATACATTAGATGAACATTTTATTGAGGGTGAAAAAATTGTGCTTAGTAAAAACTGGCATTACATGATAATGTGCTGTTTGTCAGTTACGTTTCGGAAATAAGGGATATACATAGTGAGAAAAGAAGCAGTTTGCTTGGCGAGTCTGTACTTACAATGCCTTTGTTAAATCAATTGTGTTTGTCAAGTATTATTTGAAAATCTCTGCTAGAATAGTTTAATGTAATTTTTTTTATTCACATGGAGTCATGCAGCATGGAATTATAGAAGCATGGAAACATAGAACATAGGCACAGCAGTAGGCCATTCGGCTCTTCGAGCCAGCACCATTCAATATGATCATAGCTGATCATACAAAAACAGTACCCCTTTCTGGCTTTTTCCTCTTATCCCTTGATTCCCTTAGCCCTAAGAGCTTCTTCTCTTGTGAGCATCTTGTTTCAAATGTTGACCTCTCTGTCATTGTCCGTCCTGAAAAGGACTCAAGCTTCCTGCGACTATCAGTGGAAGCCATCACTTGTCGCAATAGATGATGATCGTAGCAGAATTAGTTCAGATAATTTCAGTTTCCAGTGGTGCTTATGCTATGGGCTGCCCTTAGAACTAAATCTAACTCTCTCTTGAAAATATCCAGTGAATTGGCCTCCACAGCCTTTTGTGACAGAGAATTCCACATTCACAACTCCCTGGGTGAAAACGTTTTTCCTCATCTCAGTCCTAAATGGCCGACCCCTTATTTTTAAACTGTGACCCCTGGTTCTGGACTCCCCCAACATCGTGATTTTTTTTTCTTCTTGCATCAACCTTGTCCAATCCTCTAAGAATTTTATATGTTTCTAAAAGATCGCCTCTCATCCTTTTAAATTCTGGAGAATACAAGCCCCATTCTTTCATCATACGTTAGTCCTGCCATACCGGGAATTAACCTGGAGAACCTATGCTGCACTCCCTCAATAGCAATAATGTCCTTCCTCAAATTAGGAGACCAAAATCACACACAATACTCCAGGTACAGTCTCACAGAGCCATGTACAACTGTAGTAGGACCTCCTTGCTCCTCTTGCAATGAAGGTCAACATGCCATTGGCTTTCTTCACTGCCTGCTGTACCTATATGCTTACTTTCAGTGACTGATGTACAAGCACACCCAGGTCTTGTTGCACCTCCCCTTCTCCGAATCTGACACCATTCAGATAATAATCTGCCTTCCTGTTCTTGCCACCAAAGTGGATAACCTCAGATTTATCCACATCATACTGCATCTGCCATGTTTCTGCCCACTAACCCAACCAATCCAAGTCACCCTGCAGCCTCATAGCATCCTCCTCGCAGCTCACACTGCCACCCAGCTTTGTGTCATCTGCAATATTAAGGTTTCAAGGTCAGTTTATTGTCACATGTACCAGTTAAGGTACAGTGAAATTTGAATTACCATACAGCCATACTAAAAAAAAGCAACATAAAAGTTAACATAAACATCCACCAGAGCAGTTTCCCCACATTCCTCACTGTGATGGAAGGCAATAAAGTCTAATCTCTTCCTCCTTATTCTCCTGCGGTCGGGGCAGTCAAACCAGCCGCAGTCAGAGCGATCGAAGCTCCCGTAGCCGGCGATCAAAGCCCCTGCGTTGGGGCGATCGGGGCGATCGAAGCTCCTGCAGCTCAGAGCACCCGAAGTCGGTCTCTAACCAGGGACCACGAGCTCTACGATGTTTAAGTCAACAGACTTGCGCGGTTGGAACTCGAAAGTGGATCCCCAACAGGGATCGCGAGCTCCACGATGTTAAGTCCGCAAGCTCCCGCAGTTGGAACTCCAGATCGGTTTCCAGTAAAGGCCGCCAACTCCTCGTTGTTAGGCCGCAGAGCAGACGGAGATACGATCCGGGAAAAAAATCGCATCTCCATCGAGGTAAGCGATTTAAAAAAAAGTTTCCCCCAACCCACCCCCCACAGAAAGAAATTAGGAAGGCTAAAAGAAGATATGAGGTTGCTTTGGCAAGAAAGGTGAAAGTAAACCCAAAGGGTTTCTACAGCTATATTAATAGCAAAAGGATAACGAGGGATAAAATTGGACCATTAGAGAACCAGAATGGACAGCTATCTGCAGAGCCAAAAGAGATGGGGGAGATATTGAACAATTTCTTTTCTTCGGTATTCACCAAGGAGAAGGATATTGAACTCGGTGAGTTTAGGGGAAAAAGTAGAGTAGCTATGGAAACTATGAGATTCAAAGAGGAGGAAGTACTGACACTTTTGAAAAATATAAAAGTGGATAAGTCTCCAGGTCCTGACAGGATATTCCCTAGGACATTGAGGGATGTTAGTGTAGAAATAGCAGGAGCTATGACAGAAATATTTCAAATGTCATTAGAAACGGGAATAGTGCCGGAGGATTGGCGTACTGCGCATGTTGTTCCATTGTTTAAAAAGGGTTCAAAGAATAAACCTAGCAATTATAGACCTATTAGTTTGACGTCAGTGGTGGGCAAATTAATGGAAAGGATACTTAGAGATAATATATATAAGCATCTGGATAAACAGGGTCTGATCAGGAACAGTCAACATGGATTTGTGCCTGGAAGGTCATGTTTGACAAACCTTCTTGAATTTTTTGAAGCGGTAACTAGGGAAATTGATGAGGGTAAAGCAGTGGATGTTGTCTATATGGATTTCAGTAAGGCCTTTGACAAGGTTCCCCATGGAAGGTTGGTTAAGAAGGTTCAATCTTTGGGTGTTAATGGCGGAGTAGCAAGATGGATTCAACAGTGGCTGAATGGGAGATGTCAGAGAGTAATGGTGGATGGCTGTTTGTCAGGTTGGAAGCCAGTGACCAGTGGGGTGCCTCAGGGATCTGTGTTGGGTCCACTGTTGTTTGTCATGTACATCAATGATCTGGATGATGGGGTGGAAAATTGGATAAGTAAGTATGCAGATGATACTAAGATAGGTGGTGTTGTGGATAATGAAGTAGATTTTCAAAGTCTACAGAGAGATTTGGGCCATTTGGAAAAGTGGGCTGAAAGATGGCAGATGGAGTTTAATGCTGATAAGTGTGAAGTGCTACATCTTGGCAGGACAAATCAAAATAGGACGTACATGGTAAATGGTAGGGAATTGAGGAATGCTGTGGAACAGAGAGATCTAGGAATAACTGTGCATAGTTCCCTGAAGGTGGAATCGCATGTAGATAGGGTGGTAAAGAAAGCCTTTGGTGTGCTGGCCTTTATAAATCAGAGCATTGAATATAGGAGTAGGGAAGTAATGTTAAAATTGTACAAGGCATTGGTAAGACCCATTCTGGAGTATGGTGTACAATTTTGGTCGCCTAGTTATAGGAAGGATGTCAACAAAATAGAGAGAAACATAGAAACATACAGAGGAGACCGCCATTCAATATGATCATGGCTGATCATCCAACTCAGTAGATACCCTCTGATGTCCAACTGTCCAGCTAACTATGGAGAAGGTCAAGTTGGGTCTTTATTCTTTGGAGCGCAGAAGGTTAAGGGGGGACTTGATTGAGGTCTTTAAAAATGATGAAGGGGATAGACAGAGTTGACGTGGATACGTTTTTCCCATTGAGGGTAGGGAAGATTCAAACAAGAGGGCATGACATGAGAATTAAGGGACAGAGGTTTCGGGGTAACGTGAGGGGGAACTTCTTTACTCAGAGGGTGGTGGCTGTGTGGAATGAGCTTCCAGCAGAAGTGGTGGAGGCAGGATCGATCTTACCATTTAAGAGTAAAGTGGATAGGTATATGGACGTGAAGGGAATGGAGCAGGTATGGTCTGAGTGCAGGTAGATGGGACTAGGGGAAAACAAATGGTCGGCACGGACTGGAAGGGCCGAGAGGGCCTGTTTCCGTGCTGTAATTGTTATATGGTTATATGGTTATATGGTATAAAACAGGCTAAAGAACTCTAAAACATACATTTAACACATACTATCAAACAACAAAGAAGGAAGGGACAGACGGACTGTTGGCGAGGCAGCTATTGCTGGTGCCACCCAATGAAACTTAGAGATGTTACATTTAATAACCTCATCTAAAAAAACAGGCCCTCCGGTCCAACTTGCCCACACCGACCAACATGTCCCATCTACACTAGTCCCATGTGCCTTTGTTTGGCCCATATCTCTCTAAACCTGTCCTAGACATGTACCAATCAAAATGTTTCTTACATGTTTAGATCGTATCTGGCTCATCTACCTCAGCCGGCAGCTTGTTCCATACACCCACCATTCTATGTGTGAAAACGATGCCCCTTGGGTCTAGTTTAGTTAAGATATAAAGCACGGAAACAGGCCCTTCGGTCCACTGAGTGCACCGACCAGCAATCCCCGCACATTAACACTATCTACACACACTAAGGACAATTTACATTTGTACAAAGCCAATTAACCTACAAACCTGTACGTCTTTGGAGCGTGGGAGGAAACTGAAGATCTTCGAGAAAACCCACACATGTCATGGGGAGAATGTACAAACCCATAAAGACAAACGCCCGTAATCAGGATCGAATCCGGGACTCTAGCGCTGTAAGGCCGCAACTCTACCGCTCCGCCACTGTGCCGCCCAGTTCAATCTTTCCCTCCTCACCTTAAACCTATGTCCTCTGGTCCTTGATTCTCCTACTGGGCAAGAGACTGTGTCTAGTCGATCTATTCATCTCATGATTTTGTACACCTCTATAAAATCACTCTAGCCTGTTCAACCTCTCCCTATAGCTCGGGCCCTCAAGATCTGGCAACGTCCTTGTAAATCTTCTCTGCATCATTTCTAGCTTGACAAGATCTTTCCTGTAACATGATGCCCAGAGGTGAACACAATATTCGAAATGCGGCCTCACCAGCGTCTTATATAACTGCAACATGATCTCCCAATTTCTATACTCAAGTTTACCTTCCTTTTCATGTGCCACTAACCATAGTTGAGGATTTGGATGATAGTATGTTTGGAGCTAAAAGAAGGAAGACTTCATTGTTATTGTACCCGTGGCAAATTCGATTAGGAAAAGGGGAGATGCAACGAGACCTGGGTGTCATGGTACACCAGTCATTGAAAGTAGGCATGCAGGTGCAGCAGGCTGTGAAGAAAGCGAATGGTATGTTTGCATTCATAGCAAAAGGATTTGAGTACAAGAGCAGAGAGGTTCTACTGCAGTTGTACAGGGTCTTGGTGAGGCCACACCTAGAGTATTGCGTACAGTTTTGATCTCCTAATCTGAGGAAAGTCATTCTTGCCATAGAGGGAGTACAGAGAAGGTTCACCAGACTGATTCCTGGGATGGCACGACTTCCATATGAAGAAAGACTGGATAGACTCGTACTCGATGGAATTTAGGAGATTGAGGGGGATCTTATCGAGGCTTACAAAATTCTTAAGGGGTTGGACAGGCTTGATGCAGGAAGATTGTTCCCGATGTTGGGGAACTCCAGAACAAGGGGTCACAGTTTAAGGATAAGGGGGAAGTCTTTTAGGACCGAGATGAGAAGATCTTTTTTCACACAGAGAGTGGTGAGTCTGTGGATTTCTCTGCCACAGAAGGTAGTTGAGACCAGTTCAGTGGCTATATTTAAGAGGGAGTTAGATGTGGCCCTTGTGGCTAAAGGGATCAGGGGGTATGGAGAGAAGGCAGGTACAGGATACTGAGTTGGATGATCAGCCATGATCATATTGAATGGCGGTGCAGGTTCGAAGGGCTAAATGGCCTACTCCTGCGCCTATTTTCTATGATTCTATGAAATTCGGGGTATCCCAAAGTGAATTACTAATAATGAAATACTTTGCAAATATACTGTAGCGAATATTGTAGGAAATTTTAGACCAATATTCATCATAAACAATGAAACAATAACCTCATTAGCTGTTTATTGATAGCATTGGTTGAAGGATCAATATGTTCAGATAAAAGCAAGCATACACTCCCCTGCATTTCTTATAATTAGAGCACGAGATCTTTTGTGACCACTTGAGTTTTCACCCATGGGTAAGTACCTCTGATTAATGCAGCACTACCTCCGTAGTGCACTGAAGTTTACTTTTTGCCTTTGGGTATTGGGATGAGGAGTTGGATTTTCAAATAAATAAATTCTCAATTTCTGAAACTCTTAGTCACATGGGTTATACCGTATTACATTAGCAGAATTCATTCATTCAAGATTAGATACCCTGACACTCGTGCACTATGGAGGATTATATCTCTTTTTCCACCCTATCTCCCTCCATGCCCCCCAACTGGCCAGGAATTTGCAGTCAGTGATTATAAAGCTTAAGAAAACAGTTTGTCACAGTGGTGAGATTTTTCAATTTTCTGAATATTTAGTGTTGTCATGTGCAAGTTCAAAGGAACCCATGTTGTAAAGCTGGCTGAGGAACTGGTCACATTCAACAATTCACATGAACCAGATGCAAAATGCACAATTTGTAATTGATATTTTTTTAAATGATGCAGAGACCAAAATAAGAGACTAGAAATTGCAGAGAGCTGTGGATGTAGCCCAGACCATCATGCAAACCAACCTCCTTCCATGGACTCCATCTGTACTTCACGTTGCCTCAGCAAGGCCACCAGCATAAGGAAGGACCAGTCTCACTCCAATCATTCCCTTTAGACTTTAAAGATACAGTGTGGAAACAGGTCCTACGGCCCACCGACACTATTCTGTACACTAGGGACCTTTTACAATTTTACCAGAACCAACTATAAACCTGTATGTCTGGGATGTGGGAGGAAAACAAAGCACCTGGAGAAAACCCATGAGTTCACAGGGAGAATGTACTAACTCTGTATAGACACCACCCATGGTCAGGATTGAACATGAGTCTCTGGCACCATAAGGCAGAAACTCTATGACTGTGCCACTGTATCGCCACTTTACTCCCCTCTCCCACAAGGCAAGTGGAACAGAAATTTGAAAACTCAGACCTCCAGATTCAGACACAGTTTCTTCCCAGCCGTTATCAAGTAACTGAACCATCTCCTCACCAGCTAGAGTGTAGTCCTTACCTCCCATCTGCTTAATTGTAGACCTGTGAGCAATCTTTATCTTGCACTAGATGTTGTACCATTTCATCTTGTATCTGTACACAGTGATGGCTTAATTGTAATCATGTATAGTATTTTCTTTGACTGGATAGCACGCAACAAAAAGCTTTTCACTGTTCCTTAGTACATGTGACAGTAACAACCTTAACTAAACTAAATCTGTGACTTGCTGTTTGTCAGTAGTAGTGCGTGATTGCTGGTTTTCTGGTCAATGTTCTTTACTATCATTTACTTTTTAATTATCAATTATCGATAAGAAATAAACCTGTTTCATAAATAATCTATGTTAATTCTTTAGTATCTTTCACTTGTATGTGAGTCAATTGGCTGGATTTTTTATTTTAGCTTTTGAGTATAGAAACAACCAGCTTACTTTTCTTAACTATGCTAATTAACTTTTAGATTTCTGTTTGGAGAAATGTTGTTACGTCATCATTTACCCAATAGCCTAGGTGAGATCTTAAATAGAACATGGAATAGTACGACACAGGAACTTCGGCCCACGCTGTCCCTGCCAAACATGATGGCAAATTAAACTAATCTCTTCTGCCTGGATTATGGATCCTGAATGCCTGTGCCATTTTAAAAGCCACTTAAATGCCATTTTACTTCGGAGTCACGTGAGTGACTACGTGAAGAACCCCGCCTGGCGCTGGAACGTCATTACGTCGATGCTGACGGCAGAAGGAAGAGCTGCAGAGGCTAGCTCGTCGACAGCGGTAGGTACGGAACCGGCAGGTAAGTGCAGTTGAAAAACATTTAGGGTCTGGAAAACTCCGTGCCTGGTGTATTGAACCAGGATTTGAAATGAATTTAAAAACAAAAATAAAATAAAAGAGTAAAATAGAACAAAAATACTCTGTATAATACAACGGAGTTTAAAAAAGAACGTCCCGGGGGAATACCCAGCGATCGGGACGGGAGATTAATCACGGAGCCGGTTCCGATACTGGTGACCGTTAAAAAATACGTTAGGGAGGTTTAGATGCTCCACAAACTTTTGGCAGGGGGGGGGGAAATTTTAAATAAGTCGAAAGGCCATAATTTAAAAAGTTAATAAAGGCCTTCAGACGGAAATAATGGAAATATTCCCTAACCTACCCTAAGGGGGTTTCACATATAAAAAGTAAAAAATATGATGAAATATGGTGGGAATATCTACCTCAGATATTTCTGAAGGTAGTCTCCTTGAGGGGGAAAAAACTCAGGAGAAACAAGGGCAGTGAAAAATAAAATGGAAAAACTGACCCTAAAAATGCACTGATAGTGGTGGCTGGTCATGAAGTACCCACCACAGCACCAAAAAAAAATATAAAAAATATATATATATATATATATACACACAGGTGTATGCACAACACCTGAATAAGAAGTGAGGCCATGGAAAATTACCATGGAAACCAAAATTAGTTGGTCTCTCACTAAAAGCTGTTATGGTTAAAACAGCAGAACTAATGATGAGTGAGGCCATGAAAAGTAAACATGGAAACTAAAAACTCACCAAAGCTGTAATGATTGAAACAGCAGAATATGATAAAACTTTTATGTTTTATAAAGATATCAACGGTGAATCCGTTTATGATATCCATGTCTCAAATTAAATGAGATATAAAGAAATACAATTTCAAAGTATTTCAAACTGGTGCATGGCATTACTATTCAAAAAGAAAAATAAAATAAAATAAAACGTTGTGCAAATAACTAATACTTTTAAAATAAAATAAATTGAATTGCCATCAGTTTGTGGAGCTCAATGGGAAGAAATATATATAATTTACCAAATCTGCACTCTAGATTCGCAGATCAATATAAATCAGGTTATGTTAAACTCCTGATTATTATGGAATAAACCTGCCTTATGATAAATCAAAGATATTGATTACAAAAGAACAGACTACTGATCTTTAAACTTTGGGGGGAAAAACTATGATCCAATGAAAGATTTGATAATGGATTAAAACAAAGGCAAACATCTTTAAACTTGGGGGAAAAACTATGATCCAATGAAAGATTTGATAATGGATCAAAACAAAGGCAGAAATGGTATAATCCAACATAGCCTTATCCAAACCCATATAATTGGGAAAAGAAGGCTTGAAGTACGTTGAAGAGGTGCAAACATCTTGTTACAAAATAAGTTCATGAATCTCCAATTGTGGGGGGATTACAGGTGTATTATGATCGTTAATTTAATATAACTAAGGAAGGATTGGTTCACCTGTATAAGAAAACCTTTAAAATTGATTTTAGGTTTGCACTCAAAAGTAACTCCAATAAAGAAGGGGTACGTACATATATATTATAAAATTACCTCAGTGTAAAGATTTGATGGTATAAACCATACAAAACATCATTTTATATACACTTTCACAGTGTAAGAACATTTATTAAAACGGAAACATCTAGAACATGGAAATACAGTTGCTATTGACAAATTGTTAATCAATATTACAGGTGCTTGAAATTAATTAAAATGGGTCAAGCTGTGCAAGTTAAAACATTGTCCAAAGGATTAAACCAGTTCAAGGCTGTTAAACAGAATACTGGACGAACAATTATGCTGATAAAAGATCAGCACTTGCACTAATGAGGTCATGGTCATGGGTTATCTTGATTACATTTAAATTGGAAGGTTATAAGAGTCGGCTGCAAATTAGTGCTGCAATTATAAACCTGGTGGTAGGTAAGGACCTGACCCATTATATAAAGCGTATGCTTAGGCATTAATAAAATATTCATAAATTACTATTCTGAATTTAGAAGTAATTCAGCACCATAAGAGGGGGAAAATTGTTCCATGATACAAATATGTCTCATTGTTGTTGACATACTTTGTCCCTCCATTAGGTTAGGTAAAGGGTAAATAAAGCTCCAAAAGAAGGAATAAAGCTTATAAGAAAATGCATGCCTTTGTGAGAGGCTTATGCAAATATCAAATGATACATTATCATTATTAAAATAATGTAAAAAAGGTTCACGAGCTGCTTCAACTATAAGCTTAACAGCTGTTGCAAACTGAAGTAAGTGTTACAGATGATGTACAGCTTCTGTGAATGTTTGGGTAAAGATAAGAATATTATCTATTCTTATAAGAATAATTGATACGTCACTTGTTGGGACTGCGGACAATAATACCAGGTGAGCATATATGGATTGTCCTAAGAAATTTTCCAAACATTTGTATTAATTATTGAAGTATAAGGAGTTATGGGTTAAAATATCGATTGTTTTATTATGGAAGTGTCCATGTCGTATCAAGGTGAACAATACCACGGCTGTGGCATATGTTAAAACACACAAGATAAGTCAAATAACAATCATGGTATTATCTGAGTAAACAGATGTGGCATATTCTAAAAAATTTAGTCCAGCTGTTTATCTCTAAGGAAGAGACAATGGTATCGGAGACAACAAATTTGGGAGGAAAAACACATTGTCATTAATATGGATTACTTACGATTAATCTGGTTGCATACAGATTAAATCACCGATCTTTCAAATGTTTCTTGTGGGTAAACCAAGAACAGGAAAGGTGGATGCTTTTCTCTCAATTACATGAGGAAAAGATGTTCTTTTGTGTTCCTCATTTTGTTTGATAGGGCAGTGTCTGATGAAAATGTAGCAGGACACTGCCAGAGGCATTTTGGTGGCCCAATACGGATCTTTCATGGTTTCATAAATATTGAGTGATGTTGAACCACTTGTGATGATTTATAGTTGCAGTAATTTATTGAAGTCTAAGGAAGGGTCTCGACCCGAGGCGTTGCCTATCTCCTTTCGCTCTTTGGATGCTGCTGCACCCGCTGGGTTCTCCAGTTTTGTGTAACCCTGCAGTAATTTATTGTTGTACAAAGGCATCCATGACTTGAAAATATGAATTTGACTATCTGCAGGTTGACCAGGCCATTACAACAGCTCATGGTCAAAGAAGTCTATGAATGTTTAACTAATATAACAACATAACAATAAAATAATTATGTATAAAAGAAGTGTTATACCTGCAATTTGCAGAAATAAGTTAATATATAAATATATATATATATAATTTGTCCAAAATTGTAATATATAAGTCGGGAGATAAATAATTCTGAATTGCCTTAGGCAATGGACTCTAACTCTATCAATGATTCAAAAAAGTTAACATTGAAAATAATAATGCTGATGAATTTAGTATCAATATAAGAGTGCAAACATTGCAAATGTTACGTTATAATTGCATGTGGATACAGATTGCATTATCATATATGTTTATGAATTTACCAAACAAAGCACACCAAGAGGAGCTGAAACCAAGGTAAACCTATAAGCATATCCTGTCGGCCTTAAGTTGTGTGTGTGTGTGTGTGTGTGTGTGTGTGTGTGTGAACATTGATGAAATATGTTGAAGTAGGTAAGAGTCTCTGTGGTAATGAGACAGCACTACTTATTACACACAAAAACCACATTAGGTTCAGTAAAAACTGATGGTTCTAGAGGAATGTATTCTAGATGGTTAGAAATTGGATACACTCAGTGGAACTAGACACTGAAAGGTGGAAAATCACTCTGTTAATGAGGTAGATACATTCACAGGAATGGCACGGGATGAGCCGCTCGAGCAAAGATGCAAGGCCGCAGGAGTGGTGTAAATTAATGTTAAAGTAAAAAGGAACCAGTCATGGTGTCAGGTTTGGACATGGAGTGTTGGGTTCTCTATAATTGTTGCTTTGTCATACCATCAAAATATATATATCAATTGATATTTTGTGATAAACTTGCCTTTCAATGGAAAGGGCATTACTTTTATTCTTTATAATGTGAAATAATTTATCACATAACTTGAGGCAATGTTTGGGGAAAAATGCGTTATTCGCTCGTCACTGTGTTGAATGAGCCGGACTGTCGTATGGAATGAATTCTACGACATGAAAAACACAGAAAGCTTCAAAATCTTCACGTAGTCACTCACGTGACTCCGAAGTAAAATAGTAAGATTAAAAGAGAACTTACCAGTTTGAAGTTTGATCTTTATTTTATGAGGAGTAACGATGAGGGATTACGTGCCCTCCACTCCCCACCCTCATAAAATAAATGATCATCTGGTAGTTCTAAATCTATGAGAAGCCTTACTATTTTACTCCGGCTATTATGTTCTGTGTTTTTCATGCCGCTGCTTTGAAGTATGCCGTTCCAGCGCCAGGCGGGGTTCTTCACGTAATCCCTCATTGTTACTCCTCATAAAATAAAGATCAAACTTCAAACTGGTAAGTTCTCGTTTAATCTTACTATTATCTGCTTCAACCACCACCCCCAGTAACATGTTCCAGGCATTTATCACTCTCTTTGTTTTGAAAAAAAAACTTACCATGTGGATCTTTTTTTAACATTCCCCTTTCTCATCTTAAAGCCATGCCCTCTGGTATTTGACAGTGTATCCATGCCTCTCATATAAACATATCATAATCATGCTTTATTAGCCAAGTATGTTTTGCAACATACGAGGAATTTGATTTGCCATACAGTCATACCATTAAAAAGCAACAAGACACACAAAATACATTTTAACATAAACATCCACACAGTGACTCCTCCATATTTCTCACTGTGATGGAAGGCGAAAAAAAAGTTCAATCTCTTCCCTTCTTTGTTCTTCCATGGTCAGGGGCCTCGAGCCTTCCGTTGATGGGATGATCTTGCTTCCCATAGCCGGCGGTCGAGCCTTCCGCATCGGGGCGATCAAGCTCCCCAATCGGGCGGAATCTTGGCTCCCCCGCACCGTGCGATCGGACCCCAGGTCGGGGCTAGTCGAACCTCCTGCGACTTTGGAGCTTCCCGACGTCAGTCTCTACCCGAGACTGCGAGCTCCTCGATGTTGAAATCTGCAATCCACAGTTGGAGTGTCAATCCTAGGCATGGGATCACAGGCTCCGATGGTAAGTCTACGGACCCACGGTGGGGCTCAAAGTCAGTCTCAAGCAAAGGTCACCAACTACATGATGTTAGGCCATAGAGCGACTGGAGATACAATCCGGAAAACAATCGCATCTCCGGCAAGGTAAGAGATTGAAATAAAGTTACCCCCGCCCCCCACGTAAAACAAACAAGAGAACCAATGCTTTGCTATATGGTGGACTGCAGGAGTGGGGTGCCTTTGTGTATGGCTGTTCTGCCTGCAATCCGTCCTTTCACCCTTTTTTTTCAGCCCTGTTGGACCAAACTGTTTATTGTAGGTCTTTTATGTGGTGGGTGGAGAAGGGGGAAACTTTATATCTGCGGTTTTCCTCCGAATCGCATTTTCGTCCTCTCCGTGCGGCCTACCATCGGACTGGAGCGGCGTTTCCTGCCGGGACCGGCCGGGACTACAGCTTCTGCGGCGGCACAGCACTGGGATACCAGCACGGAGCGGGCGATGCCTTACCAGGTCGCCTTGCGGTAAGCTCCGGAGTGCCGACTCCAACATCCGAGAAGCTGTGGTTGCGGGCGTCCAGCCACGGGCAGAGCTGGATTTAAAACACTGCTGAGTCTGGGATCCGAGATTGCCAGAGTCGGAGCTCCAAACCAGCGCGGACATGAAGATTTTGGGTGCCGCGGTGTCCGGGGATGGAGCGGCCGCTTCAGACATTTCCATGCCGCTGAAGACTTTTCACCAGAAGCCGGTGTTCTATCTTCGCAGCAGGTGGGCCTATAACATCGGGCCGCCGTTGCGGCGACTGGCTGCGGAGGCCTCCAATAGGCCTCGACCTCGGGTGGTCTAGGAGGAGGAGGAGGACTGGACTTTTTGGTGCCTTCCCTCACAGTGGATAGTGTTGATTCTGCCGTGGGGGGATGTTCATGTTTAATCCTACGGTGTATTGTGTCTTTTTTCTTCTTTTTTATTTTATATGGATGTATGGTAATCTAATTTATTTTTTTTGTAAAGCACTTTGGCTTCAACATGATTTGATTTAAAAGTGCTTTTCTAAATAAAAATTACTTACTTGCATTAACGCATACTTTTTAAAACACACTAAAGATAACAAAAAAGACAAAAAGACAGACAGACCGTTAGCGAAGCTGCCATTGCTGACGGCGCCACCCGGTGGTATATCAAGTCTACCGTCAGCTTTCAATGTTCCAGAAAAAAAATGCACATTGTCCAACTAATGCCCTCTAATCCAGGCAGTATTCTGGTAATAGACACAAAATGCTGGAGTAACTCAGCAGGACAGGAAGCATCTTTGGAGAGAAGGAATGGGTGATGTTTTGAGTTGAGACCCTTCTTCATACTGAGAGTTAGAGGAGAGGGAGTCAGAGATATGGAAGGATAAGGCGTGAAAACGAAAGATCAGCAGGGACAATGTTCAAGGAAAATGTAGAATGGATCATTGTTAGCAGAGGAGAAGGTGACGACGAGGCATGCAATCAGTAAAATGTAATCAGGAGGACAGTAAAATTAGTCGGAGAACTAGGATGAGGAGGGCTGGAGAGAGAGGGAAAGCAAGGATTACTTGAAGTTAGAGAAGTCAATATTCATACCTCTGGGTTATAAACCCACCTTAGTTATCTCTCCATCCCTCCCCCATCCAGGATTGAGCAATGGCAGAAAGAGTTTAATCCAAGATAGTGTGAAGTGGTGCACTTTGGGAGGTCAAAAAATTGTAATTAATGGCATGAACCTTAAGACCATTAACGTGCAGAGGAATCTTGGGGTCCAAATGCATAACACCCTGACAACGCAAGTACTGTACATAGAGTGGTAAAGAAGTTGTGTGGTATGCTTGCTTTCATAGGTCAGGGCATTTAGTATAAAGTCAGGCAGTCATGTTGCAGCTTTATATGACTTTGGTTAGGCTACATGTGGTGTACTGTGTGCAGTTCAGGTTGTCTCATCACACGGAGCCATGGGGAAGAGGGGGGCATCACGGGGGAGGAGCCAGCGAGGGGGACCAGAGGGGTAATGGCTGGAATTGGCGGTGAGATGAGAGAGGGTAGAGAGAGGGGAGAGGGAGGGGAGAGGGAGACTCACAGCGGTCGCTGGTCGTTCTCCTCCGCTGGGCTGAGACGGGGCAGCTGCTTGGGTTTGGGCGGGGTTGCTGCTTGGGGCTGGGTTGGGCTGGGCTGCTTCGGGACCTTCCGAAAGTCGAGTTGGAAACCTCCGCCGGCCACCCTCAGCTCCAGTAAAGACGCGATGGCACAGGAAAGGGCGGACTGTCCCGGGGAGTGACAGGGGAAGAGACTAAACCACGCGGCGCCGACTGGCAGGAGAAGAGATCGATCTGCACACGTGCGTTTTTTAAGATTTTTAAACCACGCTAACTTTTACGACATTCAATTGATCGGAACGAAACGGTACATTCGCAGCATAGGAGAACGGTGAGTGAACTGGCAAAAAATCGTAGCGCTATCGCGAGCCGTTTTTGCACTGACAAAATTCAGAGACGAAAAGACAAAATATGAGGAGTAGCTAATGATAGAAGAGGTGCTAAATGTGAAGCTGGAGGAAGGAATATAGGTGGAAGGAGACTGGAGGAAGACAAAAGGGAGAAATGGATGCACATCCAGATAGGGCACAAGGAAGAAAAGGGGTAAACAGGCGCATGTGCTTGTAGGCTATTTACCTGTGTCAATAGAACTGTAAGACAACAGGACTACATGTTGCATCAAAAAATAAATTGCTGGAGGAACGCAACAGGTCAGGCAGCATATGTGAAGGGAAATGGAAGGTTGACATTTCCGTTCAAGACTCTTCCTCTGTGTCATTGTGCCTTCCTCAGGCCTACTTCCTCATCTACTTTTCATGCATTAATGACTGTATTGGTATTTCTTGTACATTTCGACAATTCAAATTTTATTATCTATGTCCACCTTCCTCTCATTTTCACGTGATTTATATATAATGCTATTAGGCTATCTATTTCTATCTCAGAGATAGGTTGGCGCCCAATATTGTGTACAAATCCATAGACTCCCACTGCCATTTTGACAACATCTCCTCGTGCCTCAGGTGATTCCATTTTGTTCTCCCAGTTTCCCAATATTTGTTCTTCAAAACCATCCACATCTGTGAGATCTCTTCCTTTTCCAAAATCATGGTTTCTCCCCTACTATGGCGAGCAGAACTCTCAATTATGTCTGTTCCCTTTCACATATTTCTGCTCATCTGTTTAAATATTGAGAAGCCCACAAGACAAAGAAGCAGAAGTATGCTGTATGACCCTTTCTGACTCCAATAATATTATGACATCCTGTGCCGCTTTCTTGGCTCCATATTTCCGATCCTCTTACTGCACAAAAATTGATTGATCTCAGCTGGACTATCTCCATGGCTGAGCATCCCCGTCCTTCCAAGGTACAGGCAATGTTTATAGTTTTTTTTGTTTTAGAGATACAGCGTGGAAACAAGCCTTTCGGCCTACCGTGTCCGCACTGACCAGTGATCCCCGCACATTAACATTACCCGACACACTCTTGGGACAATTTACACATACACCAAGCCAATTAACCTACATACTTGTATGTCTTTGGAGTGTGGGAAGATCTCGGAGAAAACCCACGCGGTCATGGGGAGAACATACAAACTCTATACAGACAGCACCCCTAGTCAGGATTGAACCCGGGTCTCCGGTGCTGCAAGCCATGGTGCCGCCCGTGTTTTCATTGCTCCATTGTTTTATGTAAAGTTAAATGTATTTCCATTTATATTCTTCTTTCCTAAACTCAGTGTTTCACAAAGCTCTTTAAATCCATCTCTGGAGAGAAAGAATAGGTGATGTTTCGGGTCGAGACCTTCAGATTGAAGAGGTTGAAAACCAGCCATAAAACACAATGACTGGAGATGTGTGTTATCCAACTAAGGGCAGAAATTATAATCATGTGTTCATCTTTATTGACATGACACCATAATAAATATATTACTGAAAAAATAATTTAATGGGGTGGCACTGTGGCGCAGCGGTAGAGTTGCTGCCTTGCAGCACCACAGACCCAGATTTGATCCTGACTACAGGTGCTGTCTGTACAGTATTTGTACATTCTCCTTATGACCACATGGGTTTCTCTGGATATTCCAGTTTCTCCCACATCCGAAAGAAGTGCAGGTTTGTTAGACAAAGTCAGCATGGATTCACGAAAGGTAAATCATGTCTGACGAATCTTATAGAATTTTTTGAGGATAACGGAGAACCAGTGGATGTGTTATATCTAGACTTTCAGAAGGCCTTTGACAAGGTCCCACATAAGAGATTAGTATAAAAACTTAAAGCACACGGTATTGGGGGTTCAGTATTGATGTGGATAGAGAACTGGCTGGCAGACAGGAGGCAAAGGGTAGGAGTAAACTGGTCCTTTTCAGAATGGCAGGCAGTGACTAGTGGGGTACCGCAAGGCTCAGTGCTGGGACCCCAGCTATTTACAATATTAATGATTTGGACGAGGGAATTTAATGCAACATCTCCAAGTTTGCGGCTGACACTAAGCTGGGGGGTAGTGTTAGGTGTGAGGAGGATGCTAGGAGGCTTCAAGATGACTTGGATAGGCTGGGTGAGTGGGCAAATGCATGGCAGATGCAGTATAATGTGGATAAATGTGAGGTTATTCACTTTGGTGGCAAAAACAGGAGGGTAGACTATTATCTTAATGGTGGCAAATTAGGAAAAGGGGAGATGCAACGAGACCTGGGTGTCATGGTACACCAATCATTGAAAGTAGGCATGCAGGTGCAGCAGGCAGTGAAGAAAGCAAATGGTATTTTGGCATTCATAGCGAAAGGATTTGAGTATAGGAGCAGGGAGGTTCTACTGCAGTTGTACAGAGTTTTGGTGAGACCACACCTGGAGTATTGCGTACAGTTTTGGTCTCCAAATCTGAGAAAAGACATTCTTGACATAGAGGGGGTACAGAGAAGGTTCACCAGACTGATTCCTGGGATGTCAGGACTTTCATATGAGGAAAGACTGGATAGACTTGGCTTGTACTCGCTAGAATTTAGAAGACTGAGCGGGGATCTTTTAGAAACTTACAAAATTCTTAAGGGGTTGGATAGGCTAGATGCAGGAAGATTGTTCCCGATGTTGAGGAGGACCAGAACAAGGGGTCACAGTCTAAGGATAAGGGGGAATTCCTTTAGGACAGAGATGAGGAAAACATTTTTCACACAGAGAGTGGTGAGTCTGTGGAATTCTCTGCCACAGAAGGTAGTTGAGGCCAGTTCATTGGCTATATTTAAGAGGGAGTTAGATGTGGCTCTTGTGGCTAAAGGGATCAGGGGGTATGGAGAGAAGGCAGGTACAGGATACTGAGTTGGATGATCAGCCATGATCATATTGAATGGCCCGAAGGGCCGAATGGCCTACTCCTGCACCTATTTTCTATGTTTCTATGTAGGTTAATTGGCTTCTGTAAATTGTCCGTGGCGTGTAGGATACAACTGGTGTAAGGCAGATTGCTGGTCGGTGTGGACTTGGTGGGCTGAAGGGCCTGTTTCCATATATATGTTTTACATATATATCTTAATTTCATTGAACCACATATGGTTGAATATGTGGCATTATTTTCGTCTTGTTTCTATAGTCAAGGATGATTGATTTATTTGTGCAGAACAGTGATGGAAGTCCAACTCCTCTTGCCTTGTTTCTAGGTTTTTGTTTCTCTATATATATGCATAACAGCATGAATTATAATCTGATTTCCATACATGAATATACTAAGGTCATTCATGTTCTGCACCTGTTGATCAGAGCCTTACTCCTGTGGAATGTAGTTAGGAATGTAATTTAGCATTCAAGTGTAAGTTAAAAGACTCGCAACAGTATGCACCAGATTGCACAATTTCAAGCAAAATTTCAAGCACTCTTTTGCCTGAAAGTTAGCGATTCCCATGTTTTAAGCCCCATTTAGTATATTATTTATACCTGGTGTCAATTCTTTTTTAAAGAGGTTATGAATGATAAACAATGGGATAAAATTATGGAATTATGTAGAAGGTGGACTAGACAGTAGAAAACTAGCAGAATTTCACATCACTGATTATTAAACAGAATTTTCAAGCAAGACGGAATTACAATACAATGTCTGATGTGGGAGGGCACTTTTAAGAGGGAATGGCATTGAATATGGATATAAGATGATTCTTTGAAATTTTCAACTATATTAATTTTGAAAGCAGATTAATTATCATCAATGTATAAGGTGAGTGTCGTAAAAAACTGAAAAGTAATCGGAAGTAATTTTGTGTGCAATAATAAATCAACTGCATTGCTATAGACGTATTTGATAAATATCAGTGCAAAATGCTTCCTTTGGAAAAAAGAATGAAGCTTGACTATATTCCATTTGTAGTGTTGCCGCGGTCTGTTGTAGCATCTCTTGTCCACATACTCAGCATTAGGATTCTGCCATTTTCTAGAAACCTCCAGAGATTTGCTTGCATTTACTTCTGATGTTTTTCCAATAAACTGCACGGTAGCTGTACACTGAGATGGCACTGGCCAAGCTACAAAGGTGCAGTTCCGGGAAAACCCTGTCTGCTGCTTTATCTGCCAGGACGGCTTGTAAAATACGACAGTTTATTAATCTCGCATGAAGAAAAGATTAACAGATAAATAATGTAGGTAACATGTATTTTTATCTAATTTCTAAAGAACAGGTTTGTTTGTGATATTTCCAGTATAATCAGCTTTATTTTTCAGTGGGTTAGATTCAGTAATTGTCTTGTGATCTCTAGTGTATTATACAATTATACAGCCTGTACTGTGTATGATATTTGGCTGTGTGTGGGGGGGGGGGGGGGGATATGTTCAAAAGGCTGCAGATAGCTGTAAGGTATAGAAAAGATGTTGCTGCATTGTTGTTGAGGTCAGAATGAAAGAACTTTTGTAATGGTTGATGTCACAGTGAATAAAAGGCAGAAAATTGGTAATTTTTCACCACCATGAACATATTTTAACAAAACAGTACTACATGATGTGACGATAGGCACAAAAAGCTGGAGTGACTCAGCGAGACAGGCAGCATCTCTGGAGAGAAAGAATGGGTTTAAACCAGCATCTGCAGTTCTTTCTTACACAATACATGATGTGAAATGCTTAATACGAATTGTGAGTTTGCATGCACAATATGATTGTATAAGGGGTTTGGAAAATGAATATAGCAGCTGATTGTGTGCTTACAATTTTTTATTAATTTAATATAATTGCCATGTTTGCATATTTCCTTGACTTGGAAAGAATTACGTATATTCAAAGGTTCAAATTTATTTGTCACATGCACCATAAGGTGCAGTGCAATGAATTTACCATGCAGTGTTACAATTAATAGACTTGATGGAGAAACGTTGCATTCAGAGGTAGTAATTTTTCAGTGTTATTCTCCTTAATTCTTCAACTAATTGCTGGACAATCTGTGACTATCGGCGTGAGAATATAAGCAGGGCTAGAACCAATGTTTAAATTGTGGTTTGCATCCATAGAAATGCTGAACATTTTTAATCTCGTTAAATTTGTAGATTTTTTTTCTGTAAAAACAGCTGGGCAATTAGATTGACGGAAAAGCAAACTTAGTGGGATAACATATTATGGTTGAGCGGCAGTGCCAGGCAGGGCTGTGGCACCAAACCTGGGGAGATTTGCAAAGGCTACTGGGGAGACTTTGAACTAGAACGGTTGGGGGGAGGGACTCAAATAGAGAGAGCTAGTAGACAGTGTGTGAGGCAGGAGGCAGAGAAGGGAAGCACTCAGACCAAACATGTAGGGGAGAAAGAAGAAAAAGATAATAAACAGAGAATAAGACAAAGGACAAAGGACATTTATTATCACATACACCAAGGTGTAGTGAAATTTGTCTTGCCAATGCAGCACACTAATAAAGATAAGACATAACATTAGAGTATTTAACAACATAAAAACACAAAAAGAGGTGGTGGGTTTCTTAAATGTGTGAGCAGAGAGACAGAGGGGTGTAAAATGAGGGTAGAAGCAATAGGTAGCAAGGTGAAAAGTAAAAGTGGCAGGCAGACAAATCCAGGGCAAAAATCAAAAAGGGCCACTTTTCAACATAATTGTATAAGGGGTAAGAGTGTTGCAAACACAAGCCTGAAGGCTTTATGTCTCAATGCAAGGAGCATTCGTAATAAGGTGGATGAATTGAATGTGCAGATAGTTATTAATGAATATGATATAGTTGGGATCACGGAGACATGGCTCCAGGGTGACCAAGGCTGGGAGCTGAACATCCAGGGATATTCAATATTCAGGAGGGATATACAGAAAGTAAAAGGAGGTAGGGTAGTGTTGCTGGTTAGAGAAGAGATTAACGCAATAGAAAGGAAGGACATTAGCTTGGAGGATGTGGAATCGATATGGGTAGAGCTGTGAAACACTAAGGGGCAGAAAACGCTAGTGGGAGTTGTGTACAGGCCACCTAACAGTAGTAGTGGAGTTGGGGATGGCATCAAACAGGAAATTAGAAATGCATGCAACAAAGGTAAAACAGTTATAATGGGTGACTTCAATCTACATATAGATTGGGTGAATCAAATTGGCAGGGGTGCTGAGGAAGAGGATTTCTTGGAATGTATGCAGGATAGTTTTCTAAACCAACATGTAGAGGAACCAACGAGAGAACAGGCTATTCTAGACTGGGTATTGAGTAATGAGGAAGGGTTAGTTAGCAGTTTTGTTGTGTGTGGCCCCTTGGGCAAGAGTGACCATAATATGGTTGAGTTCTTCATTAGGATGGAGAGTGACATCATTAATTCAGAAACAAGGGTTCTGAACTTAAAGAAAGGTAACTTTGAGGGCATGAGATGTGAATTGGCCAAGATAGACTGACAATTGATTCTTAAAAGGTTGACGGTGGATAGGCAATGGAAGGCATTTAAAGACTGCATGGATGAACTACAACAATTGTTCATCCCAGTTTGGCAAAATAATAAATCAGGGAAGGTAGTGCAACTGTGGATAACAAGGAAAATCAGGGGTAGTATCAAAACAAAAGATGAAGCATACAAATTAGCCAGAAAAAGCAGCCTACCAGAGGACTGGGAGATATTCAGAGTCCAGCAGAGGAGGACAAAGGGCTTAATTAGGAAAGGGAAATAGATTATGAAAGAAAACTGGCAGGGAACATAAAAACTGACTGCAAAATAGATATGTGAAGAGAAAAAGATTAGTTAAAACAAATGTAGGTCCCTTGCAGATAGAAACAGGTGAACTGATCATGGGGAACAAGGACATGGCAGACCAATTGAATAACTACTTTGGTTCTGTCTTCACTAAGGAAGACATAAATAATCTGCCGGAAATAACAGGGGACCGGGGGTCAAATGAGTTGCAGGTTAGTCGGGAAGTAAATTGAATGGATTAAAGGCCGATAAATCCCCAGGGCCAGATTGGGTGCATCCAAGAGTGCTTAAGGAAGTATCCCCAGAAATAGTGGATGCATTAATGATAATTCGAAACTCTTTAGATTCTGGAGTAGTTCCTGAGGATTGGAGGGTAGCTAATGTAACCCCACTTTTTAAAAAGGGAGGGTGAGAGAAAACTGGGAATTACGGACCAGTTAGTCTAACATCGGTAGTGGGGAAACTGCTAGAGTCAGTTATTAAAGATGGGATAGCAGCACATTTAGAAAGTGGTGAAATCATTGGACAAAGTCAGCATGGATTTATGAAAGGTAAATCATGTCTGACGAATCTTTCGAGGATGTAACTAGTAGAGTGGATAAGGGAGAACCAGTGGATGCGTTATATCTGGACTTTCAGAAGGCTTTCGACAAGGTCCCACAAAAGAGATTAGTATGCAAACTCGAAGCACACGGTATTGGGGGTTTAGTATTGATGAGTATTGATGTGGATAGAGAACTGGCTGGCAGACAGGAAGCATAGAGTAGGAGTAAACGTGTTCTTTTCAGAATGGCAGGTAGTGACTAGTGGGGTACCGCAAGGCTCGGTGCTGGGACCCCAGCTATTTACAATATATGTATTAATGATTTGGACGAGGGAATTGAATGAAACCTCTCCAAATTTGCGGATGACACAAAGCTGGGGGGCAGTGTTAGCTGTGAGGAGGATGCTAGGAGACTGCAAGGTGACGTGGATCCGGACGTGAGGCGTTGCCCTAACAGCTGCGGCTCGCCTGCAGTCCGTCTGTTTTTTCTTTTTTTTGTTGTCCTTGTCCTCTTTTAGTTAGTTAATTTGAGTTATTAGGGTGTGTATGTGTGTGGGTGGGGGGAGAAACGTGTCTCAGTCCTTTTCTTTGGGGGTGGGTGCGACTTTTCTTGTCGTATCCCCCGTCTCCGTCTGTGCTGAGGCCTAATGGCGGAACTGGCGGCCTCCAACTGCGACCGACCCGAGACTCCGGAGGCAGAGCCAGCCAGGACTTACCAGCGCGAGGCTGGCCGACCGGGGCTGTGGCAGGCTCCGGCAGCGGTGACAGCCTGACTCGGGACTGAGGAGGTGTCCCGGCGGCGACAGCCTGGCTCGGGGCTGAGGAGGTATTCTGGCAGCGACGGCCTGACTCGGGGCTGAGGAGGTGTGCCTGCAGCGACGGCCTGGCTCGGGGCTGAGGAGGTGTCCCGGCAGTGGTGGCGGCAGCATCTTCTGAGGTTCGGCCACGGGCCCAGCAGACGACATCGTTGGGAGCTCGCAGGTCACAGGTTGGTGACCTGTTTTTCCGGAGCTCCCACGGCAACAGCTGCGTCCGCTGGATTGGAGGGCGGCAGCTTCGGCAGCTTCAACCACCCCGGGCCATGGAGGTGGAGCTCGGATTCAGCCGCGGGACTGACTGACTTACCAACACCCGGTGGGGTCACAACATCGGAGGCCTGGATCGCCTCAACGCAGAGGGAGAGCAAGGAGGGAAGACACAAAGACTTAAGACTTTTGCTTCCACAACAGTGAGGAGGTGCTTGGTGAACTCACTGTGGTGGATGTTAATTTGTGTTTATTGTGTTTTGTTAATTTATTAAATGTATGACTGCCAGGAACGAAATTTTGTTCAGACCAAAAGGTCTGAATGACAATAAAGGATACTTTACTTTACTTTACTTTACTTTGGGTAAGTGAGCAAATGCATGTCAGATGCAGTATAATGTGGATAAATGTGAGGTTATCCACTTTGGTGGCAAAAACAGGAAAGTAGACTATTATCTGAATGGTGGCCGATTAGGAAAAGGGGAGATGCAGCGAGACCTGGGTGTCATGGTACACCAGTCATTGAAAGTAGGCATGCAGGTGCAGCAGGCAGTGAAGAAAGCAAATGGTATGTTAGCATTCATAGCAAAAGGATTTGAGTATAGGAGCACGGTGGTTCTACTGCAGTTGTACAGGGTCTAGGTGAGACCACACCTGGAGTATTGCGTACAGTTTTGGTCTCCAAATCTGAGGAAAGACATTCTTGCATTGTACAGAGAAGGTTCACCAGACTGATTCCTGGGATATCAGGACTTTCATATGAAGAAAGACTGGATAGACTCGGCTTGTACTTGCTAGAATTTAGAAGATTGAGGGGGGATCTTATAGAAACTTACAAACTTATTAAGGGGTTGGACATGCTAGATGCAGGAAGATTGTTCCCGATGTTGGGGAAGTCCAGAACAAGGGGTCACAGTTTAAGGATAAGGGGGAAGTCTTTTAGGATGAGAAAAACATTTTTCACACTGAGAGTGGTGAATCTGTGGAATTCTCTGCCACAAGGTAGTTGAGGCCAGTTCTTTGGCTATGTTTAAGAGGGAGTTAAATGTGGCCCTTGTGGCTAAGGGGATCAGGGGGTATGGAGAGAAGGCAGGTACGGGATACTGAGTTGGATGATCATATTGAATGGCAGTGCAGGCTCGAAAGGCCGAATGGCCTACTCCTGCATCTATTTTCTATGCTTCTATGTTTCTATGAAGCTCAGCAGGGAAAGCCAGAGTGGTAGGTGACTCTTTAGTTATCAGTGCAGGCAGGTCTCCAGAATGGTGCGCTGCCTCCTTGGTGTCAGGGTGCAGGATGTCTCGATGTGGCTGCATGACATCCTCAATGGAGAGGGTGACCAGCTGGAAGTCGTTGTACATGTTGGCACAAATGACATTGATAGGAAAATGAATGAGGTACTGCAATATGAATATAGGGTGTTGTGTTGAAGGGTAAAAAGCAGGACATCCATGGTAGTTAACTTTAGATTGCTTCCAGTGCCATATGCTAGTGAGGGTAGGAACAGGAAGACAGGGGAGATAAATGTATGATTGAGGAGTAGGTGCAGGGGGGCAGGGATTCATATTTCCAGACCGGTGGGATCTCTTCTAGGGCAGAGGTGACCTAAACAAGAGGGATGGGTTACATCTTAACTGGAAGGAAGCCAATATCCTGACAGACAAGTTCGCTAGTGCTACATGCGTGGGTTTGAACTAGTTTTGTGGGGTAGGCGAGAGGCAGATTAAAGGTCCAAAGTTGTTATGGATGGCGATGAAAGAAAGTATAGTTTAGTGGGCAGAATAGGGAGAAGAAAGGCAGCGAGTGAAGAAGGACTGTTGATTTGAATTGCAGATGCTTCAGGGGAGATAGAGGTGGGGGGGGGGGGGGTAAAAGAGGAGGGTATGTTGCTGAATTGATTAAGGAGGATGTCACAGCAGTGGTTGGAGATGACACTACTTATGCTTTGTCCAGTGAGGCTATGTGGGTGGAGCTGAGAAATAAGAAAGGGTTGATCACCTTGTTGGGAGTGTATAATCCCCCAAATAGTCAATGGAAATTAGAAGAGCAAATATGCCAGGAGATTGCAGGACAAATAATATAATGGTATATAATTAAACAATAATTATATATAATTATGAGGATAATAGATAAGGAGAATACAGAAAGTCTTTTTCCTAGGGTAAAGGTATCAAAAACGAACTAGGGATAGAATTAATAGGAACCTAAGGGTGACTATTTTGCTCAGAAGATGGTGCATGGAACAAGCTTCCAGGTGAAGTAGTTGAGGCAGGTACATTAACAAGATTTGGATGAGTACATGGATAGGAAAAATTTAGAGGGTACAGGACTAGCTTGGATGGGGTATCTCGGGCAGTATGGAAAATTTGTGTGAAAAGGCAAGTTTCCAGATTCTATATCTCGTATAAGTTAGACACAATACTGGAGTAACTCAGCGGGTCAGATAGCATCTCTGGAGAAAAAGAATAGGTGCTGTTTCGGGTCGAGACCTTTCTTCAACTTAGAGTCAGGTGAGAGGAAAACTAGAACACGGTATTGGTGGTTCAGTATTGATGTGGATAGAAAACTGGCTGGCAGACAGGAAGCAAAGAGTGAACGGGTCCTTTTCAGGATGGCTGACAGTGACTAGTGGGGTGCCACAAGGCTCAGTGCTGGGACCCCAGCTATCTACAATATACATTAATGATTTGGACGAGGGAATTAAATGCAACATCTCGAAGTTTGCGGATGACACGAAGCTGGGAGGCAGTGTTAGCTGTGAGGAGGATGCTAGGAGGCTGCAAGATGACTTGGATAGACTGGGTGAGTGGGCAAATGCATGGCAGATGCAGTATAATGTGGATAAATGTGAGGTTATCCACTTTGGTGGCAAAAACAGGAAGGTAGACTATTATTTGAATGGTGACCGATTAGGAAAAGGGGAGATGCAGCGAGACCTGGGTGTCATAGTACACCAGTCATTGAAAGTAGGCATGCAGGTGCAGCAGGCTGTGAAGAAAGCGAATGGTATGTTGGCATTCATAGCAAAAGGATTTGAGTACAAGAGCAGGGAGATTCTACTGCAGTTGTATAAGGTCTTGGTGAGGCCACACTTGGAGTATTGCGTACAGTTTTGGTCTCCTAATCTGAGGAAATACATTCTTGCCATAGAGGGAGTACAGGGAAGGTTCACCAGACTGATTCCTGGGATGGCAGGACTTCCATATGAAGAAAGACTGGATAGACTCGGCTTGTACTCGCTGGAATTTAGAAGATTGAGGGGTGATCTCATAGAGACTTACAAAATTCTTAAGGGGTTGGACAGGCTAGATGCAGGAAGATTGTTCCCGATGTTGGGGAAGTCCAGGACAAGGGGTCACAGTTTAAGGATAAGGGGGAAGTCTTTTAGGACCGAGATGAGAAAATCGTTTTTCACACAGAGAGTTGTGAATCTGTGGAATTCTCTGCCACAGAAGGTAGTTGAGGCCAGTTCGTTGGCCATATTTAAGAGGGAGTTGGATGTGGCCCTTGTGGCTGAAGGATCAGAGGGTATGGAGAGAAGGCAGGTACAGAATATTGAGTTGGATGATCAACCATGATCATATTGAATGGCGGTGCAGGCTCGAAGGGCCGAATGGCCTGCTCCTGCACCTAATTTCTATGTTTTCTATGTTTTTAGAGGTACGAAAATGGCAGAGGAAATCACAGCCGGGGCCGATGATCAAGGAAAGGTGGAGCCTACACTGGTCCATTGTTGGCTGTGGAAGAGCTGATAATGAAGGGATATATGGATATGAACAGTTAAACTAGCAGGATGACTAGGGTAGGGGAGAGAGAGGGAAAGCAAGGGTTACTTGAAATGAGAAAAATCAATACTCATACTGCTGGATTGTAAGCTGCCCAAGCGAAACATGAGGTGCTGTTCCTCCAACTTACATGTGACCTTACTCTGACAGCGGAGGATGATGGAGGAGGAGCAAGCTTACCTCTGCTTCACCAGAAAGAACTGTTGGTGTCCACGGATGGAGTTGACGGAGGAGATATAAGGACAGGTGTCGTATCTCCTTTGGTTGCAGGGGAAAGTACCTGGGGAGGGGATGGTTTGGGTGGGAAAGGATGAGTGATCCAGAAACCCTTCTTCAGACCGATTCAAATCAGCATCTGCAGTTCTTTCCTACACAAGCTAATAATATAGATGGGTGACTTACAGCACAATTTACATTTGTTGGGTCTGATTTGACAGAGGAAATGAGTCACTGAATTTGTAGGTCATTGAATATGATATTGAGTTCTGAAGGCAGTAAAGTATTGAAATGGAGGATGAGATACTGCTTCCGCAGCCTACACTGAGTATTGCTATAACAGTGCAGGAGACCACATATATAGGTTAGAGTGGGAGTTGGATGGAAAATTATTGTTGCAAACAAGAAGAATTCCAAGGTCACTCCTGCAGATTGAAGGTGCATGCTCCCAATCTATGGTTGCTTCATTGTCGAGGAGATCTTTTGTGAGCACCAAATGCATTTGTTCACTTCAGCAGAAACAATTTATGAAATAATCTGCTTATCATTGATTTGGTTAGGTACTTTCATATTTCAACGGAAGGCTCTGAAATGAGTCAAGAATAAAGCCTGGAAGTGACAAATGTTGATGGGTTCTTTCCCACAGTTATTCTGTGCTTGTGTCTCTCCGTTTAAAATCCAGGTTATCTTTTCTGATGGTGGGTGATGTGACAAAGGATTTGTGTTTTAAATTCATTTTTTGCATCTTCCTTCACTGACTCCACAAATAACCCAGCTAATCATATTCCTAGCTTTGCATTTGCGGTAATTAATTGTGGGATCATATGACATGTCTCATTTCTTGTTGGATCTTTAACCATATAACCATATAACAATTACAGCACGGAAACAGGCCCTCTCGGCCCTTCCAGTCTGTGCCGACCATTTGTTTTCCCCTAGTCCCATCTACCTGCACTCAGACCACACCCCTCCATTCCCTTCCCGTCCATATACCTATCCACTTTACTTTTAAATGTTAAAATCGATCCTGCCTCCACCACTTCTGCTGGAAGCTCATTCCACACAGCCACCACCCTCTGAGTAAAGAAGTTCCCCGTCATGTTACCCCTAAACTTCTGTCCCTTGATTCTCATGTCATGCCCTCGTGTTTGAATCTTCCCTACCCTCAATGGGAAAAGCTTATCCACGTCAACTCTGTCTATCCCTTTCATCATTTTAAAGACCTCAATCAAGTCCCCCCTTAACCTTTTGCGCTCCAAAGAATAAAGACCTAACTTTTTCAACCTTTCTCTGTAACATAGTTGCTGGAACCCAGGCAACATTCTAGTAAATCTCCTCTGTACTCTTTCTATTTTGTTGACATCCTTCCTATAATTAGGCGACCAAAATTGTACACCATACTCCAGAATTGGTCTTACCAATGCCTTGTACAATTTTAACATTACTTCCCTACTCCAAAATTCAATGCTCTGATTTATAAAGGCCAGCACACCAAAGGCTTTCTTTACCACCCTATCTACAAGCGATTCTACCCTCAGGGAACTATGCACAGTTATTCCTAGATCTCTGTTCCACAGCATTCCTCAATTCCCTACCATTTACCATGTACTACTTTGATTTGTCCTGCCAAGATGTAGCACTTCACACTTATAAGCATTAAACTCCATCTGCCATCTTTCAGCCCATTTTTCCAAATGGCCCAAATCTCTCTGTAGACTTTGAAAATCTACTTCATTATCCACAACACCACCTATCTTAGTATCATCTGCATACTTACTTATCCAATTTTCCACCCCGTCATCCAGATCATTGATGTACATGACAAACAACAGTGGACCCAACACAGATCCCTGAGGCACCCCACTGGTCACCAGCTTCCAACCTGACAAACAGCCATTCACCATTACTCTCTGACATCTCCCATTCAGCCACTGTTGAATCCATCTTGCTACTCCGCCATTAACACCCAAAGATTGAACCTTCTTAACCAACCTTCCATGGGGAACCTTGTCAAAGGCCTTACTGAAATCCATATAGACAACATCCACTGCTTTACCCTCATCAATTTCCCTAGTAACCGCTTCAAAAAATTCAAGAAGGTTTGTCAAACATGACCTTCCAGGCACAAATCCATGTTGAATGTTCCTGATCAGACCCTGTTTATCCAGATATATATTATCTCTAAGTATCCTTTCCATTAATTTGCCCACCACTGACGTCAAACTAATAGGTCTATAATTGCTAGGTGTATGTCTGAACCCTTTTTAAACCATGGAACAACATGCGCAGTACGCCAATCCTCCGGCACCATTCCCGTTTCCAATGACATTTGAAATATTTCTGTCATAGTTCCTGCTATTTCTACACTAACTTCGCTCAATGTCCTAGGGAATATCCTGTCAGGACCTGGAGACTTATCCACTTTTATATTTTTCAAAAGTGTCAGTACTTCCTCCTCTTTGAATCTCATAGTTTCCGTAGCTACTCTACTTTTTTCCCTTACCTCACAGAGTTCAATATCCTTTTCCTTGGTGAATACCAAAGAAAAGAAATTGTTCATTATCTCCCCCATCTCTTTTGGCTCTGCAGATAGCTGTCCATTCTGGCTCTCTCATGGTCCAATTTTATCCCTCGTTATCCTTTTGCTATTATCATAGCTGTAGAAACCCTTTGGATTTACTTTCACCTTTCTTGCCAAAGCAACCTCATATCTTCTTTTAGCCTTCCTAATTTCTTTCTTAAGATTCTTTTTACATTCTTTATACTCCTCTAGTACCTCATTTACTCCATGCCTCCTATAATTATTGTAGATATCTTTCTTTTGTCGAAACGTGTCCAATTTCCCTTGAAAACCATGGCTCTTTCCAATTTTTACTATTTCCTTTCACCCTAACAGGGACATAAAGATTCTGTACTCTTACAATTTCCCCTTTAAATGTCCTCCATTTCTCTTCTACATCCTTCCCATAAAACAAAGTGTCCCAATTCACTCCTTTTAAATCCTTATGCATTCCCTCAAAGTTAGCATTTCTCCAATCAAAAATCTCCACCCTAGGTCCAGTTCTGACTCCATAATTATATTGAAACTAATGGTATTGTGATCACTGGTCCCGAAGTGCTCACCAACGCATACCTCCGTCACCTGTCCTGCCTCATTTCCTAACAGGAGGTCTAGCACTGCCCCTTCTCTGGTCGATACCTCTATGTACTGCTGCAAAAAACTTCCTGCACACATTTTACAAACTCCAAACCATCCAGCCCATTTACAGAATGTGTTTCCCAGTCTATTTTTGGAAAATTGAAATCTCCCACAAACACTACCTTATGCTTACTACTAATATCTGCTATCTCCTTACATATTTGCTCTTCCAATTCTCGCTCCCCATTTGGCGGTCTATAATACACCGCTAAAAGTGTTGCTACACCGTTCCCACTTCTCAGTTCCACCCAAATAGCCTCCCTAGACGAGCCCTCTAATCTATCCTGCCAAAGCACTGCTGTAACATCCTCTCTGACAAGCAAGGCAACACCTCCACCTCTTAGCCCTCCAATTCTATCACACATGAAGCAACAAAATCCTTGAATATTTAGTTTCCAATCACACCCTCCTGCAACCATGTTTCACTGATTGCCACAACATCATATTTCCAGGTGTCAATCCAGGCTCTAAGTTCATCCACCTTTCTTACAATGCTCCTAGCATTAAAATATACACATTTTAGAAACCCACCATCCCTTATTCTCTGTCTATTATCTTTTTCCTCTTTCTCGCCTACATTTTGGGTCCGAGTGCTTCCCTTCTCTGCCTCTTGCCCCACACCCTGTCCCCTAGCCCCCTCTACCCGAGTCCCTCCCCCCAGCCTTTCTAGTTTAAAGTCTCCCCAGTAGCCTTTGCAAATCTCCCTGCCAGGATATTGGCCCCCCTCGGGTTCAAGTGCAACCCATCCTTTTTGTACAGATCATGCCTTCCCCAAAAGAGGTCCCAGTGATCAAGAAACTTGAATCCCTGCCCACTGCACCAGTCCCTCAGCCACGCATTTATCCTCCACCTCATTTCATTCGTACTCTCACTGTCACGCGGCACAGGCAGTAATCCTGAAATCGTTACCCTTTTGGTCCTTCTCCTTAACTTTCCCCCCAACTCTCTAAATTCTCCCTTCAGGACCTCGTCTCCTTTTCTGCCTATGTCATTGGTACCTATGTGTACCACAACATCAGGCTCCTCTCCCTCCCTTTTCAGAATCTTTTGGACACGTTCCGACACATGCGAGACCCTGGCACCAGGGAGGCAAACTACCATCCGGGTCTCCCGACTGCGTCCACAGAATCGCCCATCCGACCCCCTAACTATAGAGTCCCCTATTACAATTGCCCTTCTCTTTTTGCTACCCTTCTGAGCATCAGGGCCGGTCTCTGTGCCGGAGACCAGGCCGCTGTTGCTGCCCCCAGGTAGGCTGTCCCCTCCAATCGTACTCAAACCCGAATACCTATTTTCCAGGTGTACAGTCACAGGGGTACTCTCTAGCCCCTGCCTCTGCCCCTTGCCCTTCCTATCCGTGACCCACTTGTCTGCCTCCTGTGGTCTGGGGGTGACTACCTCCCTGTAGTTCCTCTCTATGACCTCTTCCGTCCCTGACCAGACGGAGGTCATCGAGCTGCTGCTCCTGGTTCCTACACAGTCCTTTAGGAGCCCCATCTCGACACATCTCGCGCAGATGTGGACGTCTGGAGGGCTATCAGATTCCCTGACCTCCCACATCTGACTTCCAGAACAGTACACTGCCCTGGCCTTCGTACCCCCCCCCCCCCCCCCTTACACAGGATACAATATCAACACAATACAAAGCACACAACAAACTGCTGGAATCTGATCGCCAATCAGCTGCTTACCCTAGTCCACTTCCCACCAATCAGCTGCTTACCCTAGTCCACTTCCCACCAATCAGCTGCTTACCCTAGTCCACTTCCCACCAATCAGCGGCTTCCTCAAAAAAACCACTTCTCCGAATGGAACGTTATGGAATTCGGTAAAAACAAGCCCCGACCTTACTGGTCGGGTGTCGCTCCTCCCCCTCCATCTCTTCCAACGGCTCCTGTGGGCCTCTGAGAAAAACAAGCCCCGCGCTTGATTTTGATCCTTACCGGTCGGGTGTCGCTCCTTCCCTTCCTTCTCTTCCAACGGCTCCTGTGGGCCTCTTTAAAATTTAAAAATACATATTTGTGAAAGTTCAAAAATTCTGGTAATGTTGCTATATGAATGTACATCTAAAAATGGAATATTTCCAGAGTATTTGTGACATCCACCGCTGAGAATTTCAGATCATTTGATAGGTTTAGTTATGAACATTGTCTTGTATATGGTAAGAAATGAGAACGTGGATTTTGAAAGGTCATTTCTTAAAAAATAAAAACAGATCTCCTCAGGAAAGGAAATCTGCTGCCCCAACCTAATCAGGCCATTATATGATCCAGATCTATTTTTTTAATAATTAAATGCCTTCTGAAATGGCTTGCAACCTCACATTAGAGTGAAGGGGTGGCAGGTGGGAGTAGGGAATCTTGGATAGAGTTATGGAGTGATAGACTCATAGAGCATGGAGAAATGCCCTTCAGCTCAACTTGGCCATGCCAATCAAGATGTGCCATCTCCACTAGTCCCACCTGTCCGCGATTTACCTATATCTCTCTGAACCTTTCCTACCCATGTACCTGCCCAAATGTCTTTTAAATATTGTTACAGTTTCGGCCTCAACTACCTCCTCTGGCAGCTCATTCAATATACCTGTGTGAAAATGTTACCCCTTCAAATTCCTGATAAATCTTTCCCATCAGACAAATTTATGTCCTCTGGTTCTTGATTCCCTTACTCTGGGTGAAAGGCTCTGTGCATCTACCCTATCTATTCCTCTCATGATCTTATACGCCTCTATAAGATTCTCTCTCATTCTCCAACACTTTAAGGAATACTGTGCTACCCTGCCCAGGATCTCCATATAGCTCAGGCCCTTAATTGCTGCTACATCTGCTAACTGGTTGCACGCAACATAAAGCTTTTCATTAGACCTCGGGACACATGACAATAAACAAAACTAGAGTAAACATCCTCTTAAATCTTCTCAGTACCCATTCCAGCTTAACAACATCTTTCCTCCAGGAGGGTGACGAAAACTGAACATAATGCTTCAACTGTGTCTTGTACAGATGTAACATAACATCCCACCTTCTATGCTCAATAGATAGACACAAAATGTTGTAGTATTTCGGCGGGTCAGGCAGCATCTATGGAGAAAGCGAAAAATACGTTTTGGGTCATGACCTTTCTTCAAACTGAAAGTAGAATTGGTGGGTGCGGGGGGGGGGGGGGGGGGACGGACTGGAGGGAGCAAAGACCAGATCGAATCAAGGCCAGCAACAGATGACCTCAGGAATGGTGGAGCCGATAGTTGGCTTGCGAAGGTGTGATAACAGGATACAAGGATGTGACCAGTGGAACTGGTAGGATGACTAGGGTGGGAAGGGTGGGAGAGAAGGAAAGGAAGAGAATGCAGGAGTCACTTGAAATTAGAGAAATCAATGTTCATGCTACTAGTTATAAGCTGCCAAAGCGAAATATGAGGTGCTGTTTATCTAATTTGCATGTGGCCTCACTTTGCAGTGGAGGTGGTCCGGGCCAGAAAGCTCAATGTGGGAAGGGGAGTTAAAATGTTTGGCAACCAGGAAATCCCATAGGCCGAGGTGGACTGAGCGTGTGTTCAGCGAAACAATCGTCAAGTCAGTGCTTGGTCTCGCTGAGGTTACCTGACGGATGAAGGCCAACATGCCGAAAGTTTTCTTGACCACCTTATCAACCTGTAATGCCACTTTCATGGAACTATATACCTGTACTCTGACCTGCCGTAATGTAACACTCAACATTGCCCTGCCATTCACTGTGAAGGCCCTGCCCAGGGTGGACTTACCAAAATGCTACACCTCATATTTACCTGCATGAAACCCCATTAACCATTCCTCTGTCCATTTGTCCAACTGGTCAAAATCCTGCTGTAATCTTTGATAACCATCTTCGCTATCTACAATAGCACCCACTTTAGTATCAACTGAAAACTTACTAATCCTGCCTTGTACATTCTCATCAAAATCACTGATATAAACGACAAACAACATTATGCTCAGCACTGGTCCTTGAGGCACACTAGTCAAGGGCTTCTAGTCCGAAAATCAACCTCCACTATAACCTTTTGCTGCTTTCCATGAAGCCAATTTTCTACGCAATTGGCTAGTTCTTTCTGGATCACATGCGATCTAACCTTCCAGCGTAGCCTACCATGCAGAACATTGTCAAATGCCTTGCTGCAATCCATATAGACAAAGTCTACTGCTCTGCCTCATCAACCTTTTTTGGTTACATCTTCAAAAACTCAATTAGATTTGTGAGACGCGTTCGACCTCCCACGCGGTAACCATGCTGACTAATCCTAATCAGCCCCTGTCTTTACAAATGCATATACAGTCTATCGTATCACTCAGAATACTCTCCAGTATCTTGCCTACCACAGAAGTTAGGCTCACTGGTCTATTGATCACAGGCTTTGCTTTGCAACCCATCTCAAATAAAGGCACAACATTTTGCCATCCTCCAGTCTTCTGGCAACTCACCCATATCTAATGATGATATGTATATTTTAGCCAGGGTGCCTGTAATTTCTTCTCTAATTTCCCGCAGCGTCCTTGATTTTTCTGATCAGGCCCGGGAGATTTGACTACTTTCCTTAGAATCCCTCAGGACATTCAGCAACTCCTTGACCGTAGTACGGACTCTCCTCAAGACACTTCCATTAACTGTCACAGGTTCTCCAGTTCACAGTAAAAACAGGAAAAATACTTATAAAGGACTTTGCCCATCTTCTGCAGCTTCACACAGCCTTGTTCTCTTTATAGTCACCTTCTTTCCCTTAATGTACATAAAATCTCTTTGAATTTCCCTTTATATTATTATCGGCTTCCTTCTTGTCTCTCAATGACGAGAGAAATTGAGGTTCTAATCAGAAAAAAAGGAGGCCTGGGACAGGCGTAGGCAGCTGGCATCAAATGTTTCCCTGGAGGAGTTTTGAAAACTGAGGAGCATGGTAAAGAATGGAGTAAAGAGGGCAATAAGGGGACAGCAGATAGCTCTGGGAGATAATATTAAGGAAAATCAAACGCAATTTTGGACTTGCCCAGTAACAACCTCGCCTAATTTATCTTCCTAAGCTGTATATTAACATTGTAGTTTGCCTTCCTCCATTTTAGTACCTTCCTATAAGATCTAGCCGTCCCCCTATTCAAAACAGCCTTAAAACACATGAAGTTGTGGTCACTATCCTCAATAGGCTCTTCCACATTAACACTAGTTACCTTGCCATGCTCATTTACCAAAGCAAGGTTTATTATGTTCCCTTCTAGGGTTTGACTATCCATATACTATTTCGGAAAACCTTCAATACACCTAACAAAATCTTCCCCATCTAAACATTTGCCATTGAGCAATCCCAGTCAATATGGTGAAGTTAAAGTCACCCATCATATCCATCATATTGTTGATGTAATACTGGAAAATTGGCCCATATTTCGTTTGTCTTAATCAACTATTAATTATCATCGAGAAATATGCCATTGTGACTATGCCGGTTGGAATAGAGTTCTCCTGCCTAAACCCACATTCCACCACATACTCTGCAGCTCTAAAGATCAAAGCTCTTTAAATGGACAGGCGCCGCACAGGAGCAAAGCTAGTAGAACCTAATGGCTCCAGTGACCACATTCAATTCTGATTTTTTGTGCAGTCTGTGTGAAGTTCCCCTTGTGACTGCATGGATGGAAGGGAACATTTGTGTAGGGGTGTGTATGTGTGTTGTGTACATGCGTGTGTGAATTTATGGCACGTGTTTAATTTTGATGAGAATTTGTGGAATATGTAGATATGTGCTCTTTTTGATGTCTCCTAATTCTGCCGCAATGATTTTGATGGAATGTCATAATGTTAGGCAGCCTTCAGATTTTGTTTTCTCCAGTGTTTGTCTAATCTTTATTGTCTTTTTTGTCTTTATTGTCATTTGTTCCAACATGCTGCCATTGCTGTTGAGCTTATCATTTATCTTTTTTTTTATCAGGGCATCCCAGATGGATTTGAAGAGTGCCCTGGATGATTGCAATGTTGCACTGAGTTTATTTTTAAATAATAAATTTTCTGAAGCCTTGGATTTACTACGTCCTTGGTAAGAAATCAATTTAAATCATCTTATTTTTGATGTCCGTAATATTGGTGCACATGTTTTTTACACAAAGGGTGGTAGGTATACGGAACAAACTGTCAGAGGAGGTAGTTGAGGGAGGTACTATCACAACGTTTAAAGAACATTTGGACAGGTACATGGATAAGATAGATTTACCAAACGCAGGTAGAAGAGACTAATGTAGATGAGGCATGTTGATTGGCATGGGCAAGTTGGGCTGTAGGACCTATTTCCACCGTGTATGACGTCATGATTCTATGATGTGAATGACATGCAAAAATGAAGTTGGAACAGAATCTTGGAGGAAAATACTTTCTCACAAATTTGAATGTTTTGAACAGGTGACCAAAAAGATTGATGAGGGGAGGGCAAAATATGATTTACATGGATTTTAGCAAGGTCCTTGGCAAGGTCCTGCATGTTAGACTTGTCTGGAAGGATGGATCACATGGGTTCCAGGGTGAGCTAGCCAATTGGATACAAAATGGATTTGACGGTAGGAGGTAAAGAGTGCTGGTGGAGCACGTTGTGTTTCAGAGTGGAGGTCTGTAATCAATGTGTGTCTTACAGTGCCCTCCATAATGTTTGGGTCAAAGACCCAGCATTGATTTATTTGCCTCTGTACTCCACAATTTGAGATTTGTAATAGAAAAATATCACATGTGGTTAAAGTGCACATTGTCAGATTTTATTAAAGGCAATTTTTATACATTTTGGCTTCACCATGTAGAAATGACAGCTGTTTTTATACATAGTCCCCCATTTCAGGGCAGCATAATTTGGCACACATGGCTTCATAGATGGTTGTAATTGCTCAGGTGTGGTTAATTGCCTCCATAATTCAGGTATAAGAGAGCTCTCAGCACCTAGTCTTTACTCCAGTCTTTCCATCACCTTTGGAAAGTTTTATTGCTATTTATCATCATGAGGACCAAAGTTGTGCCAATGAAAGTCAAAAAAGCCATTATGAGACTGAGAAAGAAGAATAAGACTGTTAGAGACATCAACCAAATCTTATGGGGCTGACCCACTCGTTGATTTTTTAGGCAACTGCCGGCGACTGTCATAGTCGTAGCAGGTGGCCGCAAAACCGGCGACAACCTATGTCATCTTGTCGACAACCTATGGCAGCAACTATGTCAGGAGAAGTCGAGCTATGCTCATTGGCGTCAAACCCACTGTGGCTGAAATATTTTCAACATATTGAAAATTTGACCGCAACCAGAAAATTGCTCCGACTTTTTGCGTGACTGAGGAGACTACTCCCGGCGACTACCGGCAAACATGTGGCGACAAACTAGTCGCCTGTAGTTACCTAAAAAAAATCACCTAACAGGGCTCTCGCTTAACCTTTTTTCCCTGATGCCAGCCGGGCAACCTTGACAGCTTTGTAGGTTGCCAAATGACAATTTAGGTGGTCATTTAAGACGGTTTGCATGACGCGTGCGATAATGTGCTCGGACGAAGTGCGTAGTTACCAGTCGGAATTATGCTCAATGAAGCATTCTCATATTATGTTCAAGAAGGAACTGCAGATGCTGGAAAATCGAAGGTAGACAAAAGTGCTGGAGAAACTCAGCGGGTGCAGCAGCATCTATGGAGTGAAGGAAATAGGCAATGTTTCAGGCCGAAACCTAACAGTCTGAAGAAGGGTTTCGGCCCGAAACGTTGCCTATTTCCTTCGGTCCATAGATGCTGTTGCATCCGCTGAGGAAGGTCAGCGCTCCTCAGGCAACATCGCCCCGCTGCCTTGCCTAGCTATAGGATCTTTGGTGCAGCTGCTTCAGCGGCAACAGCGGCCGCGACAGCGGCTCCACCATCTCCTCCTCCCGTACACCGCCCGGCGGAAGGAGACCTCCCTCTCCCTCCCTCCCCTTCCCTCCCCTTCCCTCCCTCCCTCCCTCCCTCCTCCCGGCCTCGGCATGCGAGAGGGGTTGTTTTGAAAGCGGGGTTGCAGTCTGCGGCCGTTATCAGGGCGATAGCGGCCGCTGCCTGCAAATCAAAGATACTGTTGCTAATCCACCAACAGTGCTTTCAAAACAACCCCTCTCGCATGGCGAGGCCAGGAGGGAGGGAGAGGGAGGTCTCCTTCCCCCGGGCGGGGTGCGGGAGGAGGAGGCGGTGGAGCCGGTGTCGCGGCCGCTCTTGCTGCTGTGCGAGGCCCGTCATTCGCTCTGACCCTTCGTCACCCCGCTCCTAGTATCTTTGCCCTGCACTACAGCTGTTGCCGCCGCCGACACGAAACATCGCATTCCTATTCGCCAGAGATGCTGCTTGACCCGCTGAGTTACTCCAGTTTTTTGTGTCTTTCGGTATAAACCAGTATTTGGGTGCCAAGTGGGGCAAAATGACTCGCCGTGTAGGTTGCCTGGCGGCATTTTGAGTGGTCATTGGCACCCGGGCAACCGTTAATTTCGAGCCCTGCCTAAGTGGGACAGGCCCCATTAGGCTTACCAAAATCAACTGCTTGGAACATCATTAAGAAGAAAGTGAGCACTGGTGAGCTTACTAATCGCAAAGGGACTGGCAGGCCAAGGAAAACCTCCCCAGCTGATGTCAGAATAATTCTCTCTATAATAAAGAAAAATCCCCAAACACCTGTCCGACAGATCAGAAACACTCTTCAGTAGTCAGGTGGGGATTTGTCAATGACCACTGTCTGCAGAAGACTTCATGAACAGAAATACAGAGGCAACAATGCAAGATGCAAACCACTGGTTAGCTGCAAAAATAGGATGGCGGGTTACAGTTTGCCTAGAAGTACTTAAAAGAGCAACCACAGTTCTTGGAAAAAGGTCTTGTAGGCAGATGAGACGAAGATTAACATATCAGAATGATGGCAAGAGCAAAGTATGGAGGAGAGAAGGAACTGCCCAAGATCCAAAGCACACAATCTCATCTGTGAAACTCAGTAGTGGGGGTGATTATGGCCTGGGCATGTATGGCTGCTGAAGGTACTGGCTCACTTATCTGCATTGATGATACAACTGCTGATGGCAGTAGCATAATAAATTCAGAAGTGTATAGACACACCCTATCTGCTCAAGTTCAAACAAATAACTCAAAACTCATTGACCGGCGGTTCATTCTACAGCAAGACAATTATCCCAAACATACTTTTTTTAAAAAGTTTTTTAAAGCTAAAAAATGGTCAATTCTTGAGTGGCCAAGTCAATCACCCAATCTGAACCCAATTGAGCATGCCTTTTATTTGCTGAAGAGAAAACCTAAGGGGACTAGCCCCCAAAACAAGCATAAGCTGAAGATGGCTGCAATACAGGCCTGGCAGAGCACCACCAGAGAAGACACCCAGCAACTGGTGTCCATGAATCGTAGACTTCAAGCTGTCATTGTTGCATATCCTTTGCATACTAAACATGACTACTCTCATTTACATGACATTACTGTGTCCCAAACATTATGGTGCCCTGAAATGGGGAGACTATGTATAAACACCGCTGTAATTTCTACATGGTGAAACCAAAATGTATAAAAATAGCCTTTATTAAAATCTGACAATGTGCACTTTAACCACATGTGGTTTTTTTTTATTACAAATCTCAAATTGTGGAGTACAGAGGCAAATAAATAAATAATGGGTCTTTGTCCCAAACATTATGGAGGGCACTGTAGGTATCAATTCTTGGTCCACTGTTATTTGTCATATACATTACCGATTCTGATGAAAATTTAATTGGCATGTTTAGTGAGTTGGCAGATCATATTAAAATAAATGGAAAAGTGGAAAGTGAACAAAGTTATTTAGTTCAATTGGGAAAGTGGGCCAAGGATTGACAAATTAAATTTACATTTTGGTTTCACCATGTAGAAATTACAGCGGTGTTTATACATAGTCTCCCCATTTCAGGGCACCATAATGTTTGGGACACAGTAATGTCATGTAAATGAGAGTAGTCATGTTTAGTATGATCAAGCATAAAGTGTTCCATTTTGATAAGTTAAACCAAGGTAGTACTTGTACAATAGCTGGCAGAGTCATACAGCGTCAATAGAACAGAGAGACCTAGGGGGTCAAGTACATAGTTACCTGAAAGAGGTAGACGGGATGGTGAAGTAGTTGCTTAACGTGCTTGCTTTAATTTATCAAGGCATTGAACTGGAATGTCATGTTGCAACAGCACAAAATGTAATGTGACCACTTGGAGTGCATGGTTCTCGTGGCAAGGTAGGATATCATTGAGTTGGAAAGGATGCAACTTAATGATCTCCCAGCAACAGGGGAATCCAAAACTAGAGGGTGTAGAATTAAGGTGAAGGGAGAATTATTTCAGGTGGGCCAAAGGGTAAATTATTCACTTAGTGTGTGGTGAGAAAGTGGAATGTACTGGAAATGGAAGTGAAAGGCCTGGTTCTATGCCTTGTGTGTCTTTATCGTTGAAGAGAGAAATTGCCCAAATATAAGAATTTTTAAGATTAATTAGTAGTTTATAGTTGACACAAAAAAAGGTCCTTTGGCAGTTCATGATATTTATACGTTACATAAATTTTAGAGATTGATTTTGTACTATTGAACTATTTTGTACTATTGATATTGTACTATTGTACTATTGATTCATTTTGCTCCATTGCCACCTTCTCTATGATCCATGTTTGAATTTGGTATGTGAGAAACATTTCCATGATGGCTTCTGCCATAATCATGGCTTTTAACTGGCTCTCCCGATTTTCCTTATAATTAAAATTTTACAATAAAATCATGTTTGACGTAGATAGTTTCTGTTTGCAGTACTGCTGATTTAACTTTTTTTGTCTAGTTTTAGTTTAACATTCCTATTCTTATTTCCAACACTCAGCAAATAAAAGAAAATATCTCCCATGCTCTCTTTTTCTCCCACCTTATCTGTTCTGATATCTTTAAGGATTTATGGACATCGATTCAATCCTTATGTTCCTGCATGCAATATCTTCCCATTATTATGTATTCTCTTACCTTTGTTGTTTCTCAAAATGCATTGTTATAGATTCATACAGTGTGGAAACAGGCCCCTTGACCCAACTTGCCCACATCGGCCAATATGTCCCAGCTACACCAGCCCGCCCCTGCCTGCGTTTCCTCCATATCCCTCCAAACCAAAGATTCTATAGCGGAGCAAGATAGGCCACTCCTGCGAAATGCAATGGGCTGACGTTTAGTACGCAACGGAGCGGAACGTGGGCGTTTTTTCCGTCCATTTGAGTAACCGGACCTGACCCGACCCGACCTGACTCGCAGTGTAATCAACGTTGCGGGGGAAGTTTGTGTGTGTGATATTGGGTTAGATTCGTAATTCTGTTAGTTCATAATTCTGTTAATTCTTGTTAAAGAATAAAATGTTTAAAAATTTTGACTGGTAATTTTATTTTTATTTTTTTTAAAATAATTTCTTTTTAAATGGCTCATGTGCTGTGTTTGAGTTGATTTTGTATTACACTTGCACTCTGTAATTCATTCATCTAAATCACACTGTTCACAACTGCAGTATTTGGGAAAATAATAGCAATATGAAGATTCCAGTTGCTCTAGCCCTGGAATGTTCCTTAATGTTTTTGTGCCTATGGAGTTGTTTCCCAACGATAAATTTCCCAATAGCCAGAGAGTGGAATGAGATCTGTCTGTAATGGTGGGGTTATCTAAATTAAGTCTTTCACAAAATTAAAATTGTTTTGAGCAAGATTTACAAATGATGTATAACTTGAGGATGGTTTTATCCAAGCGAGCATACAACTGATTAGATTGTGCTGGAAAGAACACACATACATGAATGTGATATAGATGTATATAATAATATAAGACACACATTTACATTTCTTCCGATTTTTATATCCAATGATGAACTTTATTTCAGACTAGACAAGGGACAACATTAAATAAAAAAACATTGTAAAACTCCCCGCAACTTCACTTTGGTGTCTCGGCCGTGCTGATCCGGGCCAGACTCCCCGCACGCTGTGGAACGAACATCTTTTCGCTTTTATTGTGATCTATTTCTCTTTTTAACACTGAATATCTGATAATGACACATTAGCAGCATATGGCACCAATATTGCACCAACCCAATCAATTTTAAATAATTCATAATAGAAATCCATTAACATGGTTAACACTTTATTTCTGATATGCATAGTAAGATTTACATAATTCACATTATTCTGTGTGTGAGATATACAGGGTTGCAGTGTTCAGCATATCAGCTAACCAGTGAAAGTGATGTGCAATTCAACGTATGTAACACAATGATAGCCCCACCCCTGCTTACATCAAAGAGCAAAATGTCCAACGTATATACAATAATAAATAAATCGTCATTTGCATTGTTTTGCGCGGTTAACAAATCACAATTTCACGCAATGTACATAAGACGGCAGTTATTTGACAAATACTCTGCAGTTCGGTGTAGGAGATCATGTCGGCAAGTATTCTGGACCCATGCAGTCAATATGTTCTTATTCTGCATTAAATAACAGAGAGGTAGAAAGAAAATGCTCTTGAGGAGAAGATGTTTACAAGGATGTTGCTATGAGGCAACTAGTACTCCTGCACCTATTCCAGTACTATCTAAATGGCGTCAAGTTGGGAAAAGGGGAAGTACAACCAGATCTGGGGTTCCTTGTACATCAGTCTATGAAAGTAAGCATGCAGGTACAGCAGGCAGTGAAGTTGGCCTATATAACAAGAGGAATCGAATATCGGTACAAAGAGGTCCATCTGCAGTTGTGCAGGGCCCTAGTGAGACCACACCTGGAGTATTGTGTGCAGTTTTGGTCCCCTAATTTGAGGAAGGACATTCTTACTATTGAGGGAGTGCCGCGTAGGTTTACAAGGTTAATTCCCGGAAGGCGGGACTGTCATATGCTGAGAGAATGGAGCAGCTGGGCTTATACACTCTGGAGTTTAGAAGGATGAGAGGGGATCTCGTTGAAACATATAAGATTGTTAAGGGCTTGGACACACTAGAGGCAGGAAATGCGTTCCCGATGTTGGGGCAGTCCTGACCTAAGGGCCACAATTTAAGAATAAGGAGTAAGCCATTTAGAACGGAGATGAGGAAACACTTTTTCTCACAGAGAGTGGTGAGTCTGTGGAATTCTCTGCCTCAGAGGGCGGTGGAGGCAGGTTCTCTGGATGCTTTCAAGAGAGAGCTAGATAGGGCTCTTAAAAATAGCGGAGTCGGGATATGGGGAGAAGGCAGGAACGGGGTACTGATTGTGGATGATCAGCCATGATCACATTGAATGGTGGTGCTGGCTCAAAGGGCCAAATGGCCTGCTTCTGCACCTAATGTCTATTGAGGCCTCGACTGTATCTGAGACAAAGGGGAGCACCCAGCTCTAAGATCTGAACTATAGTGAGAGTTTGGGCAGACTTAATAAAATTCTCAGTATAAATACGTCAATATGTTCTTATGTACTGCATTAAATAACAGGGAGGTAGAAAGTAAATGCTCTTGAGGAGAAGACTTTTACAAGGATGTTGCCATGAGGACTCGACTATCTGAGCTCAATGATCTAACTACAGTGAGAGATTGAACAGGCTAAATAAAATTTTCAATATGCCACAGAAGTAATACATATTTTCATATCTTTCCTCCTTAATGGGGAACCTGAAGAAAAACAAGTCGGGTTGCCTACATTGCCGATTGTTTTTATCGCAGGAGTGGTCCATCTTGCTCCGCTATAGGATCTTTGGATACGAGTGCGGAGGCGGGAGCAAAGATCCTAACTTTGGGCGGAAGCAAGATGGACGGAAGCTGCTTACTAAAATGGGTCCTATAATTACCCATGAATCTGCCCATGACCGTACTACATGTTTTTCGTAGGGAGTAGTCCATCTTGCTCCGCTATAGGATATTTGTTCCAAACCTGTCCTATTTGACTGTGCCTGAACCCCTCTGTCAGTGGATCAGACAGGAAGCAGCATGCGAGGCCGGGAAAGCACATCTCGGACCTGCTGACCCTCAGCATAGGAGCACCGCAAGGCTGCAAACTCTCGCCTCTCCTTTACTCTCTCTACACCAATGAACGCACTTCTACAGACTCATCTGTCAAGCTTCTCAAGTATGCTGATTACACAACCCTGATTGGACTGATCTAGAATGGGGAGGAATCTGCCTACAAGCAGGAAGTGTCACAGCTGGCGTCCTGGTGCCATTGGAACAACCTGGAGCTCATTGCTCTTAAGACAGGGGAATTGTTTGGAGACTTTAGGTGAGCTTCCCACTCCCCTCCCCCACTCACCATCAACAACACCACAGTCTCATCTGTGGAGTCATTTAAGTTCCTTGGAACCATCATCTCCAGGGACCTTAAATGGGAGGTCACCATCGACTCCACAGTCAAAAAGGCCCAACAGAGGATGTACTTCCTGCGGCAGCGGAGAAATGATAATCTGCCACAGGCAATAATAGTACAGTTTTATACTGCCCTCATAGAGTCTGTCCTCACCTTCTCCATCATAGTCTGGTTTGGCTCAGCCACCAAGCATGACATCCGGAGGCTGTAGCTCTTCTTTCGATCAGCCGAGAAAGTTGTTGACTGGAACCTTCCCTCCATCGACAAACTGTACACTGCAAGGGTCAGGAAGCGAGCGGTTAAGATCATCTCTGACCTCTCTCACCTTGGCCACAAACTCTTTGAAACACTTCCCTATGCAAGGTAACTCCGGAATGTCAAAACCACCACAGCCAGACATAAAAACATCTTTTTTTCCATGAGCAGTAGCTCTACTCAACAACCAAAAGTCTGTAGCCTCCTTTTGCTCTGGTATTTTATTTAATTCTTCACATGTTTAAATTATAATCTTTTATTTTTAATTGTAAACTGTATATCGTGTTGTTACTTGCAAGCAAAGCACCAAGGCAAATTCCTTGTGTGTATATATACTTGGCCAATAAAATGTATTCAATTCAATTTGATTCAATTCAATTCATGTACCTGTCTAACTGTTTCTTGAATGTTGGGATAGTACCTGCCTCAACTACCTCCCCTGGCATCTTGTTCTGTACATCCACCACCCATTGTGTGAAAATGTTACCCTTCAGATTCCTATTAAATCTTTTCCCTTTCACCTTAAACCTATGTTCTCTAGTCCTCGATTCACCTACTCTGGGCAAGAGACTCTGTGCATCTACCCGATCTAGTCCTTTAATGATTTTATACATCTCAATAAGATCACCTCTCATCCTCCTGCGCTCCAAGGAATAGAGACCCAGCCTACTCAACCTCTCCCTATAGCTCAGACCCTCTAGCCCTGGCTGAAGGTCAATGTGCCAAACACCTTTTTGACCACCCTATCAACCTGCGACTCCACCTTCAATGAACCAGGCACCTGCACTTTGAGATCCCACTACTCTACAACACTCCCCAGAGCCCTACCATTCGCTGTGTAGGTTCAGCCCATATTAGACGTCCCAAAATACAACACCTCACATTTCTCCGTATTAAATTCCATCAACCATTCCTCAGCCCACCTGACCAATCGATCAAGATCCTGTTTCACATGCTTTGTTCTGGATTAAATCTATTAAATCCCTTTCTATAGTAGTGACACAGAACCAACTAATCTCGCTTGTGCAACTTAAATCTAAGAAATGAGTGGAAACCAGAAAGGAGGTTTTTCAAAAATGTATTATAGTGCCTGTATTCAGTTGCCATTGAATGTTATGTACTTTTCCACTCCTTATTATTCCACTGGTTCTTTTCAATGCAGGTCCAAAGACAGCATGTACCATGCCCTAGGTTACAGCACCATGTATGCAATGCAGGCAGCAATGACATTCGAGCAACAAGATATTCTTGCAGCCATTGCAACATTGAAAGAAGCTTTGCAGACCTGTCAAAAGTAAGTCTTGTGCTGTTTTGCACAGGATGCCATGCTTTGTGATTTGATTCAGCATGCAATCTTTATGACCACATTAGTCATCCTCAGTTTGGGCACCATCGTTGTTCAATGCAATAGTTAATGTACCACCTTTTTTATAGGCTCCCAATTGTACTAATCCCATCTACCTGTACTTGGCCCATACTGTTCTATGCTTGCGTGGTTCAAGTGCTCATCAGGAGACTTTTAGATGCTATCAGTGATAATGCTTAAATCACTTTCTTATGCATTGCATTCCAGACACAATGCTCTTGGTGTAGTGGCAGATAATTATATTGTTCGAGGAATCTTCCCTGTAGCCACTATTATTGAAGACAGCGGTAAGGAGATAGTTTTGTTATGAATGCGAGCTCTCCACGAGACATTCAAAGCTGTCCAAAGATAAATCTTCAAAACACAGTTTCTTGATTAATAGTTTATTTATTGTCGTAGTAAAATCAGTAAGATATTCATCCAAACCTTCGTGTTTAAGTACATTTTGATCTTACTCGTAGTCAAACTTGTGCATGGTCGAAAGCTGTGCCTTCCCCATGCTTCCTCCAACTAAACTAAAAACTACTAGCGTCCGTGCAAGAATCCCAGCCGCAAACACATCTCCGACTACGTAATAAATCCCACCCACATAATTACAGGTACATAAGATTTAAAGGTAACTGGTTATAGTTATAACATACTGAGTTAAGCTAAATGGCTACTACACTCGGGTTGAAAATGGTTCTTGCTTAGATACCCTCTGAATTTTTCCACTGAGTCCTAAAATTATTTACCTCTGATTTGGGGGGGGGGGGAAATATAAAATTATGAGTACAGCTGATCTACCCTATCTATATTCCTCATAATTTGATATATCTCATGTCTCATCTGAACCACATTTGCTTCAGGGAGAAAATCATTTTCCTCTCCAGTCTCTCCTCATAACTAAAATGTCCATCCCTGGTAACAGGTCCCTCTGTTCATCAATGCTCTAACATCCAACCAATCATCGTGCATATCTGAGCTTCCTTAGTGATTCTAAAATGTATTGCTTCATATATATCCGGATTGTACTCCAAGTGCTATGTCTTAGACCATTTCACTAACACATCAATACCACTCTGTAGCCTAAGACCATCCTCTACTGTCAACAACTCATGTCATCTGGAAAATGATAATTCCTGCAACATTTACATCCAAATCTTCCACATATGTTACAGACAGCAAAGTCAAGTTTTATTTGTCACTTGTACATAAAGTGCAAGTGAAATTAATTTGCCAGCAGCGGTACAATAAAAAAGAACACACAATACACAATAAAAGTTAAACATAAACATCCACCACAGCATTCATCACTGTGGTGGAAGGCACAAAATTTGGCCAGTCCTCCTCCATTTTCCCCCGTGGTCGGGACCTTCAACCCTCCGCAGTGGCCGCTGGTGTTGAACATGCCAGAAATATGCCTGGACATACCAGATATTCTGTTGGAAGTAAAGGAGGGGTAAGTGTGAAAAGTATGAATCAGGGTTCTTTAAGGGAGGGGCAGATATCGCTGCAGAAGCAGGGAGTCTGCAGATGGACTTGGACAGGTTGGGAAATTGGGCAAGAAAGTAGCAAATTAAATGCAGTGCAGCAAAATGTATTGTCATGCATTTTGGTAGAAGGAACAAATGTGTAGACTATTTTCTAAATGGGGAGAGGATTCAGAAATTGGAGGTGTAAAGGGACTTGGGACTACTGGTGATAGGATTCCTGATGTTATCCTTTCTTTCCCTAAAACTAGAATGAAATAGCTTTTTTTTAACTTGTGTTTCCAACTCAGCAAAGTTCACCATCCAGAACTGAGAAAAAACAGCCAATACTATGTCATGCTCATTTCATACTTGAGAGGTATTGCACATATATTGCATATGTAGAAGATGGACACAAAATGCAGGAGTCTCAGTGGGGCAGGCAGCATCTCTAGAGAGAAGGAATGGGTGATGTTTTGGGTCTAGACCCTTCTTCAGTCTGAGAGTCAAAGGAGAGGGAGTCTAGAAATATAGAGAGAGAAGGGCCTGTCCTACCAGCATCCGACTCCATGCGGCGAGCCCGATCAAACTAGAAGCGGGGGCCGCACGGAGGTCGGGTGATCCCTGTACAGGGCCGTTCCCAATAGCATGCGCCTGCATGCGAAGAGCACGACCAAACCGGCAGCGGGGGCCGCGCGGAGGTCGGGTGAGTGGCGCAACGCGGCGCAAAGTGAGGCGAACTTGGAGCGAAGTCTTAAAGGTAAGTTCGCCAGGACACAGAGGGACACACAGAGAGGGGCACAGAGGCACACACAGAGAGGGTCACGGAGGCACCTACAGAGAGGGTCACGGAGGCACCTACAGAGAGGGTCACGGGGTCACGACGTCGAAGCAGTGTGTAATGCGTCGAGGCGACTGCGAGCCGACAAGCCGTTGCCGCGCGGAATTTTTGAACATGGTCAGTTTTTCGAAGCCCCGCGCGATGTCGGGACGAACTCCGCACAATTCCGCACGGCTCCGGCGATCGAAGTGGGACCGGCCCCGCGACGCCGGACGGCTCAAGCGACCACGTTAGGTCGCGCTCATCGCATGGAGTTGCATGCTGCTGGGACAGGCCCTTAAAGATGTGAAAATGACCGTCAAAGCGATGTTGATAAAGAAATGTAGAATGGTTCATTGTTAGCTAAGGGTAAGGTAACAGTAATTAGGAAGACAGTAGGACAAAACTAGGATGGGAAAGGGACGGAGAGAGGGAAAGCAAGGGTTACTTGAAGTTAGATAAATCAATATTCATACCACTGGGTTGTAAGCTGTCCAAGAAAAATGTGAGTTGCTGTTCCTCCAATTTGCGTTGGGCCTCTCTCTGACTCTTGGAGCAACAGCACCTTATATTTTTATTTGGCAGCTTACACCCAACGGTATGAATATTGATTTGATATTATACTGAAGTTATATAATACTGATATTATAGTGGTTAATGAAGTCACTCATTGCAGAACTCACAGTCTTCATTAACTTGACTACTAATTTCCATCCTGCACTCAAATTCACTTGGACCATCTCCAGCATCTCCCTTCCTTTTTTTGATCTCACTGTCTCCATCACATGAGATAGACTATCGACTGACAACTGTTATAAACTTACTGACTCCCACAGCTAACTACACTCCTTCCCACCCTGCCTATTGTAAAGACTACCCCCACTCCAAATTCTTGCGCCCAAGATGAGGTGGTCCAAACCAGGACAACTGAGATGTCCTCATTCTTTTGGGAACAAGGATTCCTCTCTTCCATCATAGATGAGGCCCTCACACGGGGTCCCATTGGTATCCCACAGCTCTGCTCTTGCTCCCCTTCCCCCCAATCTCAACAGCGGCAGACTCTCGCTAGTCCTCACCTTTTACCCTCATCAGCCGTCGTCTACTGTATCCATTGTTCCAGATGTGGGCTCCTATATAACAATAGACAATAGGTGCAGGAGTGGGTCATTCGGCCCTTCGAGCCAGCTCCTCCATTCAATGTGATCATGGCTGATCATCTCCAATCAGTATCCCGTTCCTGCCTGCTCCCCATATAAAAACATAGAAACATAGAAAAATAGGTGCAGGAGTAGGCCATTCGGCCCTTCGAGCCTGCACCGCCATTCAATATGATCATGGCTGATCATCCAACTCAGTATCCCATACCTGCCTTTTCTCCATACCCCCTGATCCCTTTAGCCACAAGAGCCACATCCAACTCCCTCTTGAATATAGCCAATGAACTGGCCTCAAAGACCTTCTGTGGCAGAGAATTCCAGAGACTCACCACTCTCTGTGTAAAGAATGTTTTCCTCATCTCTGTCCTAAAGGAATTCCCCCTTATCCTTAGACTGTGACCCCTTGTTCTGGACTCCCTCAACATCGGGAACAATCTTCCTGCATCTACCTTATCCAACCCCTTAAGAATTTTGTAAGTTTCTATAAGATCCCCCCTCAATCTTCTAAATTCCAGTGAGTACAAGTCGAGTCTATCCATAGAAACATAGAAACATTTTAGGTGCAGGAGTAGGCCATTCATTCATGAAAGTCCCCTTAGCCACATCCAGCTCCAAATATAGGAATCAGTCTCTCCAGGACTGAAGAAAGTCCTCTCTTCCAGAACTCCCTTTCTATCTCGGCAAGAATTAAGCCTTTCCTCAGATTTTGGAGACCAAAACTGTACGCAATACTCCAGGTGTGGTCTCACCAAAACCCTGTAACAACTGCAGCCTGGACCTGCACCTCCAATGACTGCTCCTATACTCAAATCCTTTCGCTATGAATGCTGACATACCATTTGCTTTCTTCACTGCCTGCTGCACCTGGATGCCTACTTTCAATGACTGGTGTACCATGACACCCAGGTCTCTGTTGCATCTCCCCTTTTGGAGACCCTAAATCTGCCACCATTCAGATAATAGTCTTCACTGCCTCATGTGCCTTTTGCCATGACACCCAAAGTGGACCCTAACCTCACATTTATCCACATTATACTGCATCTGCCCGTTCACTCAGCCTATCCAAATCACCCTGCAGCCTGCAGCCTCCTCACACCTAACTATACCCCCCAGCTTGGTGTCATCTGCAAATTTGGATATGTTGCATTCAATTCCCTCGTCCAAATCATTAATGTATATTGTAAATAGCTGGGGTCCCAGCACTGAGCCTTGCGGTACCCCACTACTCACTGCCTGCCATTCTGAAAAGGACCCGTTTACACCTACCTTTGCTTCCTGTCTGCCAGCCAGTTCTCTATCCACATCATTATTGAACCACTTATACCGTGTGCTTTAAGTTTATATACTAAATATATAGAAAGAGGATTGTTCCCCTTATAATATAGGAGCGATCCTTCTTTCCCCGATAAAACTGAACAATGTAATATACAAGAAGAATCCAATTATTCATAGTATAATACGAATTTGGAAACAAATAAAATTAACTTTAAAATTAAGAAAATTATCGCTTCTTTCTCCAATAGCTAATAATCCCTCATTCAAACCATCCATTATTGATAAAACGTTTATCCATTGGGAAAGAATAGGAATTAAAACGATGGGAGATATGTATAAAATGGGAAAATTTTTGTCATTCCAAAAACTACAACTAAAATATAATTTGAAAAGTAATCAATATTTCAAATACCTTCAAATTCAAGATTATTTGAAAAAGTATTTACAAGGATATCAAACTTTAACCCCAGATCTATTGGAGGAAGGAATGAATAGAAAGGCAGAATCAAGCAATTTAATATCTTACTTATATAATATAATTCTAAATATAGAAACACCAACGACAGAGGCAATTAGAAGAGACTGGGAACAAGAGTTATTGATAAAAATTCCGAACGATAGGTGGGATAAACATTTATTATATGTAAACAAATGTTCAATGAATGTAAGACATAACCTAATTCAATTTAAAAGTTTACATAGATTATATTATTCGAAAACAAGACTGAATAAAATATTTTCAAATGTTTCCCCCATCTGCGACAAATGTCTAACTCAAAATGCCACTATAGCACATTCCTTTGTCTCTTGTATACATTTTGGAATGAAATTTTTGGAATTTTTACAAAACTATTTAACACAAAATTGAACCCCAATACCAAATTGATTATCTTTGGATCAATGGAAGAGGGAAGTAAACTAACTATATTCCAAGAAGCTTTTCTTAATTATGGTCTAATAACAGCGAAAAAACATACTTAAATTTTGGAAAAACGCACCTACGCCAACATTCAAAATGTGGATCTCAAACATGTCTGAAACACTACATCTTGAAGAAATGAGATTCCTCTTACTAGGCAAAGTAGACCAATTCTTAAAGATTTGGTCTCCGTTTATTAACTTTTTACACGCTTATGGTGCAACATAACATAACCTTAGAAATTAAATGGTTTAGAACTGGGTGACGGATGGGCAAAAATATGAGATAGGTAGATCTCTCCTAATCTCTCTTTTTTTTACTTTTTCCTTTTCTTTCAATCTTTTAACTTCTCATCTCTGTCCTTTATTTCTTTTGTTTATTGTTTCTACTCGCTTGTCTATCTATTCCGACACTCTTTATTTCTTTTTTCTCTCACTGTTCTTTTATTTTTGAACCAAAAGTATGAAGTTCTACAAGAATGAAAATATGTATGTATGTATTAGGTACTTAAGTACCAGACTACTGTACTTACTTCTAACAAAAATAAACAAACAAAAAAAAAAGGAAAAAAAAGAAGAAAAAAAAAGTTTATATACTAATCTCTTATGTGGGACCTGGTCGAAAGCCTTCTGAAAATATATAACACATCCAGATATAACACATCCACTGGTTCTCCCTTATCCACTCTACTAGTTACATCCTCGAAAAATTCTATAAGATTCGTCAGACATGATTTACCTTTTGTAAATCCATGCTGACTTTGTCCAATGATTTCACCACTTTCCAAATGCGCTGCTACCCCATCTTTAATAACTGACTCTAGCAGTTTCCCCACTACCGATGTTAGACTAACTGGTCTGTAATTCCCCGCTTTCTCTCTCCCTCCTTTTTTAAAAAGTGGGGTTACATTAGCTATCTTCCAATCTGCAGGAACTACTCCAGAATCTAAGGAGTTTTGAAAAATTATCACTAATGCATCCACTATTTCCGTGGCTACCTCCTTGAGCACTCTGGGATGCAAACCATCTGGCCCTGGGGATTTATCGGCATTTAATCCGTTCAATTTACCCAACACCATTTCCCGGCTAACCTGGATTTCACTCAGTTCCGCCATCTTATTTGACATCTGATCCACTGCTATTTCCGGCAGATTATTTATGTCTTCCTTAGTGAAGACAGAACCAAAGTAGTTATTCAATTGGTCTGCCATGTCCTTGTTCCCCATGATCAATTCACCTGCTTCTGACTGCAAGGGACCAACATTTGTTCTAACTAGTCTCTTTCTCTTCACATATCTATAAAAACGTTTGCAGTCAGTTTTTATGTTCCCTGCCAGTTTCCTTTCGTAATCTATTTTCCCTTTCCTAATTAAGCCCTTTGTCCTCCTCTGCTGGATTCTGAATTTCTCCCAGTCCTCTGGTAGGCTGCTTTTTCTGGCCAATTTGTATGCCTCATCTTTAGTTTTTATACTATCCCTGATTTCCCTCGTTATCCATGGATGTACCACCTTCCCTGATTTATTCTTTTGCCAAACTGGTATGAACAATTTTTGTACTTCATCCATGCAGTCTTTAAATATCTTCCATCGTACATCCACTGTCAACCCTTTAAGACTCACCTGCCAGTCTATCTTGGCCAATTCACGGCTCATACCTTCAAAGTTACCTTTGTTTAAGTTCAGAACCCTTGTTTCTGACTTAATTATGTCACTCTCCATCCTAATGAAGAACTCAATCATATTATGGTCACTCTTGCCCAAGGGGGCACGCACAACAAGATTGCTAACTAACCCTTCCTCATTACTCAATACCAAGTCTAGAATAGCCTGCTCTCTCGTTGGTTCCTCCACATGCTGGTTTAGAAAACTATCCCGCATACATTCCAAGAAATCGTCTTCCTCGGCACCCCGGCCAATTTGATTCAGATTGAAGTCACCCATTATAACTGTGTTACCCTTGTTGCACGCATTTCTAATTTTGTGTTTGATGCCATCCCCAACTCCAATACTACTGTTAGGTGGCCTGTACACCACTCCCACTAGCGTTTTCTGCCTCTTAGAGTTTCGCCGTTCTACCCATATTGATTCCACTTCCTCCATGCTAATGTCCTTCCTTACTATTGCATTAATCTCCTCTCTCACCAGCAACGCTACACCACCTCCTTTTCCTTTCCGTCTATCCCTCCTGAATATTGTATATCCCTGGATGTTCAGCTCCCAGCCTTGGTCACCCTGGAGCCATGTCTCCGTGATCACAACTATAGCATAGTCATTAATAGCTATCTGCACCTTCAACTCATCCACCTTATTACGAATGCTCCTCGCATTGAGACACAAAGCCTTCAGGCATGTTTTTACAACACTTTTACCCTTTATACAATTATGTTGACAAGTGGCCCCTTTTGATTTTTTTCCTGGATGTGTCTGCCAGCCACTATTAATTTTCACCTTGCTACCACTTGCTTCTATTGTCATTTTATACCCCTCTTTCTCTCTGCTCACACCTTTAAGACACCCACCACCTCTTATTCTCTGTTTATTATTTTTTCTCCTTCCCCCCTCCATACATGTTGGGTCTGAGTGCTTCCCTTCTTTGCCTCCTGCCTCAGACACCGTCTCCTAGCTATCTCTATTTGATTCCCTCCCCCCAACCTATCTAGTTTAAAGTCCCCCCAGTAGCCTTTGCAGATTTCCCGCCAAAATACTGGTCCCCCTTGGGTTCAAGTGCAACCCGTCCTTTTTATACAGGTCACTCCTTCCCCGAAAGAGATTCCAATGATCCAGAAACTTGAAACCCTGCGCTCCACACCAGTCCTTCAGCCACGCGTTTATCCTCCACCTTGCTCCATTCCTACTCTCACTGTCGCGTGGCACAGGAAGTAGTCCTGAGATTGTTATATTTGTGGTCCTTTTCCATAGCTCTCTTCCTAACTCCCTAAATTCTCCTTTTAGGACCTCTTCTCTTTTTTTTACCTATGTCATTGGTACCAATATGTATCACGACCTCAGGTTCCTCTCCCTCCCTTTTCAGGATATCTTGGACATGTTCAGACACATCCTGGACCCTGGCACCAGGGAGGCAAACTACCATCTGGGTCTCCGGACTGCGTCCACAGAATCGCCAATCTGACCCACTAACTATGGAGTCCCCTATTACTAATGCCCTCCTCTTCTTTTCCTTATGCTTCTGAGCATCAGGGCCGGTCTCTGTACCAGAGGCCCGGTCGCTGTTGCTATCCCCAGGTTGACTGTCCACCCCAACAGCACTCAAACTGGAGTACCTATTTTCAAGGTGTACAGTCACAGGGGTACTCTCTAGCCCCTGCCTCTGCCCCTTGCCCTTCCTAACTGTGACCCACTTGTCTGCCTCCTGTGGTTTTGGAGTGACTACCTCCCTGTAGCTCCTCTCTATGACCTCCTCACTCTCCCTGACCAGACGGAGGTCATTGAGCTGCTGCTCCAGGTTCCTAACACAGTTCTTTAGGAGCCCCATCTCGACACACCTGGCGCAGATGTGGATGTCTGGAGGGCTATCAGATTCCTTGACCTCCCACATCTGACATCCACAACAGTACACTGCCCTGGCCTTCATACTCCCCCCTTACACAGGATACAATATCAACACAATACAAAGTACACTACAAACTGCTGAAATCTGACTGCCAATCAGCTGCTTACCCTAGTCCACTTTCCACCAATCAGCGGCTTCCTCAAAAAAAAACACTTCTCCGAATGGAACGTTATGGATTTCGGTAAAAACAAGCCCCGCGCTGGATTTTTAAGCTTACCGGTCGGGTGTCGCTCCTCCCCCTCCTTCTCTTCCAACGGCTCCTGTGGGCCTCTGAAAAAACAAGCCCCGCGCTGGATTTTTAAGCTTACCGGTCGGGTGTCGCCCCTCCCCCTCCTCTTCCAACGGCTCCTGTGGGCCTCTGAAAAAAACAAGCCCCGCGCTGGATTTCTAAGCTTACCGGTCAGGGTGTCACTCCACCCCCTCCTTCTCTTCCAACGGCTCCTGCAAGCCTCTGAAAAAACAAGCCCCGCGCTGGATTTTTAAGCTTACCGGTTGGGTGTCGCTCCTCCCCCTCCTTCTCTTCCAACGGCTCCTGTGGGCCTCAGACTGCTATCTTTAAGAGTCCTATCTAGCTCTCTCTTGAAAGTATTCAGAGAACCGGCCTCCACCGCACTCTGAGGCAGAGAATTCCACAGTCTCACAACTCTTTGTGAGAAAAAGTGTTTCCACGTCTTTGTTCCAAATGGCTTACCCCTTATTCTTAAACTGTGCCCCCTGGTTCTGGACTTCCCCAAACATCGGGAACATGTTTCCTGCCTCTACGTTGTCCAAACCCTTAATAATCTTATATGTTTCAATAAGATCCCCTCTCATCCTTCTAAACACCTGAATATACAAGCCCAGCCACTCCATTCTCTCAACATATGACAGTCCCGCCATCCCGGGAATTAACCTTGTAAACCTACGCTGCACTTCCTATCGGCGAAACCATCGCAGGGTCGATGATCGTTTCGCTGAACACCTCTGCTCAGTCCGCCTAGGCCTACATGATCTCCCGGTTGCTAAACACTTTGCCCCTCCCTTTCCCATACTGACTTTTCTGTCCTGGACCCCTCCACTGTCCGAGTGAGGCCCAATGCAATTTGGACGAACAGCACATAGAAAACATAGAAATTAGGTGCAGGAGCAGGCCATTCGGCCCTTCGAGCCTGCACCGCCATTCAATATGATCATGGCTGATCATCCAACTCAATATCCTGTACCTGCCTTCTCTCCATACCCTCTGATCCCTTCAGCCACAAGGGCCACATCCAACTCCCTCTTAAATATGGCCAACGAACTGGCCTCAACTACCTTCTGTGGCAGAGAATTCCACAGACTCACCACTCTCTGTGTGAAAAACGATCTTCTCAACTCGGTCCTAAAAGACTTCCCCCTTATCCTTAAACTATGACCCCTTGTCCTGGACTTCCCCAACATCGGGAACAATCTTCCTGCATCTAGCCTGTCCAACCCCTTAAGAATTTTGTAAGTCTCTATGAGATCACCCCTCAATCTTCTAAATTCCAGCGAGTACAAGCCGAGTCTATCCAGTCTTTCTTCATATGGAAGTCGTGTCATCCCAGGAATCAGTCTGGTGAACCTTCTCTGTACTCCCTCTATGGCAAGAATGTCTTTCCTCGGATTAGGAGACCTAAACTGTACGCAATACTCCAGGTGTGGCCTCACCAAGACCCTATACAACTGCAGTAGAACCTCCCTGCTCTTGTACTCAAAGCACCTCATATTTCTCTTGGGCAGCTTACAACCCAGCAGTATGAATATTGATTTCTCTAACTACAAGTAACCCTTGCACCCCTTCTCTCTCACCATCCTAGTTTTCCTACTAGTTCTACTATCCTCCTGATTAAATATTACCGATTGCGCAAGAAGGGACAGAGTCAGCTGTACTTTTTGAGAAGGCTCTGCTCCTTTAACGTCTTCAGTAAGATGCTGCAGATGTCCTACCAAACGGTGAGCTGAAGTGACTGTTTCCGCGCTGTATCTCTTATCTAAACTAAATTTGTTTATAATTTCACTATTGTAAGAAAGAATGGCAATGAAGTACTTCTAGGTTTCCATTTCTTAAGTTTCATAGCTAGGTTCTTATTGCTTCAAATATATTAGGTTTGGTCAAGACATGGTTTGTATAAAATAACAAACAAGGAGAAGAGTTTTTTAGATTAAAAAAAGAGAGATTTAGGTATAATGGATTAAGAATGGATGAATTTATTAGGATCTCCATCCCCTGTCCACCTTAAGGTAGCTTGGCAAAATAATGAATATTGTATCTTTTTTTCCTAATGCTTCACTAATTCACAAGATCAAGGTAAGAAAATGTTGAAATATTATACTTTTGACACTGCAGACTGTTCAGCATTTCAGCTTGAGTCATCTCTATAATACTAAAACTCTTCGTCTTGTTTGGGCTGTGTGTGTGCAATCTGGTTAATTGCTGTTTTCTTTCAAACGCCACACCACAGCCTTCCCATTTTCAGACATCCTACTCACATTTTCCCCATCGTGGCAATAAACATCTTCCCGTCGCATTCCCAACTATATTTCCGAAGCTTTTAATCGTTTAAAGTTTTCAAAATAGCCCGAAAACTCGCCCATTACGGACCCCCCCCCCCCCCCCCCCGAGTGACGTCACAATGCACTCGCAGGGAAACAGGGAAACTCCGGGAGGGAGGGGCACTCCAGCGCTCGTGGTGAACAAGGAGTGGCGCCCGATGCCCGGTGGGGAGGGTGGTGCTTGACCTGGAGTGAGGGCCGAGCCGGGGGCTTGGGATGGGGCCCTGACTGGGGCCGAGGACGAGGACAAGCCTGGGTCCAGGGTCATGGACGAGCCCGAAGATTAAGTCGGGGTCTGCACTGGCAGCCGAGCTGACGGCTGCAGTCTACAGCCAGGGCTGGGCCGAGTTCCAGGCACTGGCGCTGCTCCACGACCTGGGTAGGTGCTGGGGCAAGGAATGGGAGTGAGGGGAGGAGGATGAGGGGAATGAGGAGGAGGGAGATGGGGTGGGTAGAGGGGTGGCAGTGGGAGATGGGGAGGGATGGAGGAGAGAGATGCCCCTCCCTATCTACCCTCACTCCTTCCCTCTCTACCCCTCTCCCTCTCTATCCCCTCCCTCCCTACCCCCTCCCTCACCCTCTCCCTCTCTACCCTCCCTTCCCCCCACTCTAACCCCCTCCCTCTCCCTCTACCCTCCTCCCTCTCGCTCTCTATCCCCTCCCTCTCTGCCCCTCTCCCTCTCTACCCCCTCCCTCTACCCTCCCTCTGCTCCTATCCCCCTCTTTCTACCCCTCCCTCTCCCTCTACCCCCTTCCCTCTCTACCCCTCCCTCTCTACCCCTCACCTCCCTCTCTACTCCTCCTCCCTCTCTACCCCCTCTCCCTCTCTACCCCCCTACCCTCTTCACTGATTTCCTCTGACTTTGAAAGAAGGTAAGAAGTTTTGGGGGGTTCTAGGGACAATCCAAATTATTTGCAACCCCTGTTGTGTACCTGAATTGTATAAGAGATAGGGCACCGTGCAGAGTCAATAGACAATAGGTGCAGGAGTAGGCCATTCGGCCCTTCGAGCCAGCACCGCCATTCAATGTGATCATGGCTGATCATCCCCAATCAGTACCCCGTTCCTGCCTCTCCCCATATCCCCTGACTGCTATTTTTAAGAGCCCTATCTAGCTCTCTCTAGAAAGCATCCAGAGAACCTGCCTCCACCGCCCTCAGAGGCAGAGAATTCCACAGACTCACCTCTCTCAGTGAGAAAAAGTGTTTCCTCATCTCCGTTCTAAATAGCTTACTCCTTATTCTTAAACTGTGGCCCCTGGTTCTGGACTCTCCCAACATTGGGAACATGTTTCCTGCCTCTAGCGTGTCCAAACCCTTAACAATCTTATATGTTTCAACAAGATACCCTCTCATCCTTCTAAACCAGAGTGTACAAGCCCAGCTGCTCCATTCTCTCAGCATATGACAGTCCTGCCATCCCGGGAATTAACCTTGTAAACCTACGCTGCACTCCCTCAATAGCAAGAATATCCTTCCTCAAATTAGGGGACCAAAACTGCACACAATACTCCAGGTGTGGTCTCAGTAGTGCTCTGTACAGCTGCAGAAGGACCTCTTTGCTCCTATATTCGATTCCTCTTGTCATAAAGGCCAACATGCCATTCGCTTTCTTCACTGCCTGCTGTATCTGCATGCTTACTTTCATAGACTGATGTACAAGGACCCCCAGATCCCGTTATACTTCCCCTTTTCCCAACCTGACGCCATTTAGATAGTAATCTGCCTTCCTGTTTTTGCTACCAAAGTGAATAACCTCACATTTATCTGCATTAAACTTCATCTGCCATGCATCTGCTCACTCCCCCAAACTGTCCAAGTCACCCTGCATTCTCATAGCATCCTCACAGTTCACACTGCCCCACGCAGCTTTGTGTCATCTGCAAATTTGCTAATGTTACTTTCTGCTTCTTCCTCTTCTTGCGTACGGCGTGCACAGCCTAAAGTTGTAGGACAACTTGTTCTGTTTGATCTTATTTGATTGTGCACGCTGGGTTGATTGCATTAGTCGAAACAGGGCAGACCACGTGAAGGTTGCAATCTCCCACCCCTAATGTTACTTTGAATCCCTTCATCCAAATCATTGATGTATATTGTAAATAGCTGCGGTCCCAGCACCGAGCCTTGCGGTACCCCACTAATCACTGCCTGCCATTCTGAAAGGGACCCATTAATCCCTGCTCTTTGTTTCCTGTCTGCCAACCATTTCTCGATCCATGTCAGCACTCTACCCCCAATACCATGTGCCCTAATTTTGCCCACTAATCTCCAATGTGGGACCTTATCAAATACTTTCTGAAAGTCCAGGTACACTTCATCCACTGGCTCTGCCTTGTCCATTTTCCTCGTTACATCTTCAAAAAATTCCAGAAGATTAGTCAAGCATGATTTCCCCTTCGTAAATCCATGCTGACTCGGACTGATCCTGTTACAGCTATCCAAGTGTTCGGCTATCTCATCTTTTATAATTAACTCCAGCATGTCTCCACCACCGATGTCAGGCTAACTGGTGTACAATTCCCTGTTTTCTCATTCTTAGAAAGTGGGATAACATTGGCTACCCTCCAATCCACAGGAACTGATCCTGAGTCTATAGAACATAGGAAAATTATCACCAATGCATCCACGATTTCTAGAGCCACTTCCTCAAGTATCTTGGGATGCAAACCATCAGGCCCTGGGGATTTATCAGCCTTCAGTCCCATCAGTCTACCCAACACCATTTCCTGCCTAATGTGGATTTCCTTCAGTTCCTCCATCACCCCAGATCCTCTGGCCACTACTATATCAGGAAGATTGTTTATGCCCTCCTTAGTGAAGACAGATCCAAAGTACCTGTTCAACTCACCTGCCATTTCCTTGTTCCCCTTAATAAATTCACCATTTTCGGTCTTCAATGGTCCAACTTTGGTCAAAGAGTCATAAAGCACGGAAAATGGCCTTTTGGCCCAACTTGCCCAAACTGACCAAGATGACACAAGTCCCAGTTGCCTGTGTTTGTTCCTGATCCATGCACCTGTCCAAATGTCCTTTTGTATTGATGTTGGTATGATTCCGAAAAGTCACCCATTTCCTCTCTCCAGAGATGCTGCCTGTCCCGCTGAGTTACTCCAGCTTTTTGTGTCTATCTTCGGTTTAAACCAGCATCTGTAGTTCCTTCCTACTCAAATGCGCATTAAATGTTGTTATAGTACCTGCCTCAACTTCTTGCAGTTTTTTTCATATACCCGCCACCCTCTGTGTGAACCTCAGGTTCCTATTAATTTTTTTCCTTCTCACCTTAATCCAATGTTCCCTGGTTCTTGATTCCATTACTCTGGGTAAAAGACTGTGTGGAACAAAGTGTCAGAGGAGGTAGTTGAGGTATAACAACATTTAAAAAACATTTGGACAGATACATGGCTCGGAAAGGTTTAGAGTTTCTTCCCAGCTGCTATTGGGCAACTGAACTGAACCAGCGGTGATGGCTCTGACTTGTTCTGTACTTTTTCATACCTCGAGTTTCCCTCTCCCCTGACTCTCAATCTCCACTGACTCGTTTGAAGAAGAGTTTTGACCCGAAACAGATGCTGCCTGACTCGCTGAGTTACTCCAGCATTCTGTGTCTGTACTGTGTGGACGTTTAGAATGTACTCATGTATTGTCTTTTGACTGACTGGATAGCATGCAATAAAAACATCTTTCACTGTATGTAAAAATAATAAACGAAACTGGAGGGCTATAGACCAAATGCGGGCAGGAGGGACTGGTGTACATGGAGCATCTTGGTCAACATGGGTATGTTGGGCCAAAGGACCTGTTTCTATGCAATATGGGACTGAATGAAGGCTGATAAAATCCCCAGGGCCTGATGATCTGTATCCCAGGGTACTTAAAGATGTGGCTCTAGAAATCGTGGACGCATTGGTGATCATTTTGCAATCATATCTATATACTTTTAAAACTCTGTGTGTGTGGGTGTACGTCATTTTGCCTTTGAAGCTTAATTCCTTGAAAACCTGACGCAAAAACGTTTTTACAATTTTTACAATTTCGGTGGCGATTTAACCGTGACCTCGCTGTGTGGTTCCGTGTCACTCTCTGTGTGGCTCCATCTCCCTCTCTGTGTGGCTCCGTGTTCCTCTCTGTGTGGCTCCGTGTCCCTCTCTGTGTGGCTCCGTGTCCCTCTCTGTGTGGCTCCGTGTCCCTCTCTGTGTGGCTCCGTGTCCCTCTCTGTGTGGCTCCGTGTCCCTCTCTGAATGGCTCTGTGTGCCTCCGTGTCCCTCTCTGTGTGCCTCCGTGTCCCACTCTGTGCCCCTCTTTGTGCTTCCGTGTCCCTCTCTGTGCCTCCGTGTCCCTCTCTGTGCCTCCGTGTCCCTCTCTGTGCCTCCGTGTCCCTCTCTGTGCCTCCGTGTCCCTCTCTGTGCCTCCGTCTCCCTCTCTGTGTGCCCCCGTCTCCCTCTCCGTGTCCCTCTCTGTGTGCCCCCGTCTCCCTCTCCGTGTCCCTCTCTGTGTGGCCCCCCACCCTACCAAGTTGTTGATTCAATTGTTTTTCATTGAATTGAATTGGATTATTTCTCACTTAATATTAATTTTAAATTTCAAAGACAGTTTAAAACAAAAAATCTGCTGTCTTCATTGACAGCTTAGATCGGACTCACTGTGTGTGTGTGTGTGTGTGTGGGGGGGAGGGGTCCTCCCCTGAATTCCATAGAGCTGCCGACAGCTTTCATGCTTGAGACGCAGACGCTTCATTTCCAGAACATTCTGAACGCGTGTCGCATGGTTGCATTTCGCTCTCTCTGTCTCTCCCCCTCTCTCCCCCCATCTCTCTCTCTCTCCCCATCTCTCTCTCTCTCCCCCCCTTCTCTCTCCCCCCTTCTCTCTCCCCCCTCTCTCTCCCCCTCTCTCTCCCCCCCCTCTCTCCCCCCCTCTCTCTCTCTCTCTCTCTCTCTCTCTCTCTCTCTCTCTCTCTCTCTCTCACACTCTCTCTCCCCCCGCGCTCTCTCTCCCCCCTTCCTCTCCCCATAGTGCGAACTCCATCATCAAGTTCGCTGATGACACCATTGTTGTGGGACGTATCACTGATGGGGATGAGTCGGAGTACAGAAGAGAGATCGAGCGACTGTCCATATGGTGCCAGCACAATAACCTGGCCCTCAACACCAGCAAAACCAAGGAACTGATTGTGGACTTTGGAAGGAGTAGGATGGGGACCCACAGTCCTATTTATATCAACGGGTTGATGGTTGAAAGGGTCAAGAGCTTCAAATTCCTGGGCGTGCACATCTCTGAAGATCTTTCCTGGTCCGAGAACACAGATGCAATTATTAAGAAAGCTCATCAGCGCCTCTACTTCCTGAGAAGATTACGGAGAGTCGGTCTGTCAAGGAGGACTCTCTCTAACTTCTACAGGTGCACAGTAGAGAGCTTGCTGACCGGTTGCATCGTGGCTTGGTTCGGCAACTTGAGCGCCCTGGAGAGGAAAAGACTACAAAAAGCAGTAAACACTGCCCAGTCCATCATCGGCTCTGACCTCCCTTCCGTCGAGGGGATCTATCACGGTCGCTGCCTCAAAAAGGCTGGCAGCATCATCAAGGACCCACACCATCCTGGCCACACACTCATCTTCCTGCTACCTTCAGGCAGAAGGTACAGGAGCCTGAGGACTGCAACGACCAGGTTCAGGAACAGCTACTTCCCCACAGCCATCAGGCTATTAAACTTGGTTCGGACAAAACATCTGAACATTAATACCCCTTTATCTGTTATTTGCACTTTATCAATTTATTTATTCATGTGTGTATTTAGGTATATAATGGTATATGGACACACTGATCTGTTTTGTAGTCAATGCCTACTATGTTCTGTTGTGCTGAAGCAAAGAAAGAATTTAATTGTCCTGTCAGGGACACATGACAATAAACTCTTTTGACTCTTTGACTGTTAGCTTGACTTCGGTGGTGGAGAAGATGCTGAAGTCAATTATAAGAGATTAAATAGCATCACATTTGGATAACAATAACAAGATCGGTCCGAGTCAGTATGGATTTACAAAGGGGAAATCATGTTTGACTCATTTTCTGGATGTTTTTGAGGATGTAACTAGGAAAATGGACAAGGGAGAGCCAGTGGATGTAGTGTACCTGGACTTTCAGGAAGCCTTTGATAAAGTCCCACATAGGCGATTAGAGGGCAAAATTAGAGCATATTGTATTGGGGGTAGGGTATTGATGGATAAAAAATTGGTTGGCAGACAGGAAACAAAGAGTAGGGATTAACGGGTCCCTTTCAGAATGGTAAGCAGTGCCTAGTGGGGTACCGCAAGGCTCAATGTTGGGACCGCAGCTGTTTATAATATACATTAATGATTTAGATGAAGGGATTAAAAGTAACATTAGCCAATTTGCAGATGACACAAAGCTGGATGGCAGTGTGAACTATGGAAGATGCTATGCGGATGCAGGGTGACTTGGACAGGTTGGGTGAGTGGGCAGATGCATGACAGATGCAGTTTAATGTGGATAATCCATTTTGGTGGCAAGAACAGGAAGGCAGATTATTATCTGAATGTTGTCAAGGTAGGAAAAGGGGATGTACAACAATATCTGGGTGTCCTTGTCCATCAGTCACTGAAAGTAAGTATGCAGGTACAGCAGGCAGTGAAGAAAGCTAATGGCATGTTGTCCTTCATAACAAGAGGACATGAGTATAGGAGCAAAGAGGTCCTTCTGCAATTGTACAGAGCCCTAGTGAGACCACACCTAGAGTATTATGTGCAGTTTTGATCTCCAAACTTGAGGAAGGACATTTGTGCTATTGAGAAAGTGCAGCTATTGAGGAAGTTCACTCGGTTAATTCCCGGGATGGCAGGACTGTCATATGTTGAAAGAATGCAGAGATTGGGCTTGCATACACTGGAATTTAGAAGGATGAGAGGGGATCTTATTGAAACATATAAGATTATTAAGGGATTGGACACACTAGAGGCAGGAAACATGTTTCCAATGTTGGGGTGAGTCCAGAACCAGGGGCCACAGTTTAAAAATAAGGGGTAGGCCATTTAGAATGGAGATGAGGACAAACTTTTTCTGCCAGAGAGTTGTGAATCTGTGGAGGCTGATTTTCTGGATGTTTTCAAGAGGGAGTTAGAGTTCTTAAAGATAGCGGAGTCAAGGGATATGGGGAGAAGGCAGGAATGGCCTACTCCTGCACCTATTGTCTATTGTCATATGATTCACGGAGTCTAGGACTCTATGGAGTCTCTAGGAGTCTAGTGCGCTGCAACTGGCTGGTCCAACTTCACAGAGCGGATCGCAAAATGGAGGCAGCGGGGAAATCAAGAGCGGTGGAATATGCTTCTATATCAACCAGGACTGGTGCAGCGACATCACGGTACTGTCAAATTTCTGTTCTCCCAACCTAGAATCCCTCTTTATAAACTGCAAACCCTTCTACTCTCCGAGGGAATTTAACTCCTTTATTCTCGCTGGAGTTTACATTCTCCCCCAAGCCTGCGTACGTGAGGCGCAAATGCAACTCGCTGACCAGGTAATGAGGGTAGAGAGTGACTTCCCGGACTGCATGGTCATTGTTTTGGGGGACTTTAACAAAGCTAACCTCAGCCGTGACCTTCCAAAATACAGACTTCATGTTACCTGCCCCACCAGAGGGGAGAGAACACTCGATCACTGTTATACGGCAATCAAGAACGCATATCGCTCTGTTCCCCGGACGGGTCTGGTTCTCTCTGATCATTGCATAATTCACCTTATTCTGACATACAGGCAGAAGCTAAAAGCTGCTAAGCCTGTGGTCAAAACAATGAAAAGGTGGACAAGCGAGGGCATTGAGAACCTACAATCCTGCTTTGACTGCACAGATTGGAATGTGTTCAGGGAAGCAACCACAAGCCTCGATGAGTACACGGACACTGTATCATCATATGTCAGCTTTTGCGAGGACGGTTGCATTCCAACTAAGACCCGGACATGGTTCAACAACAAGAAGCCCTGGTTCACTGCAGAACTCAGACAGCTCCGACGGTCTAAAGAGGAGGCCTACAGGAGCGGGGATCCAGACCTCTACAGGCAGGCCAAGTACAAGCTGAGAAGAGAATCAGAGCTACCAAGGAAAGGTACTCTGAGAGGTTGAGAGCAAGTTCTCAGCTAGTGACTCTTCTTCAATTTGGAAGGGCTTGGAAGAAATTACCAGCTACAAGAGGAAAGCCCCCACTCTTTGGACAATCGTTAGCTGACCAACGACCTGAATGAGTTTTACTGCAGGTTTGAAAACCAGAAACGTAACCCTGGTACTCCCTTCCCCCCTCCCCAACCAACACAGCCAGACCCCAGTCTACAAAGAATGGACCCTGCACCCTCTCCTTCCCATTCACCACTTCTACTTAAGGCAAGACTCCAGTATGAAAAGACTGGACCAATTCCTACCCCAACCAACACTTCACACCCACTCAAAGCCTGACCTCAGTCTGCAAAGACTGTGCCTTTCTACGCCCACCCCTCTCCAATCACCACTTCACACCCAATCATCCACACCCTCTGTGCTGCACAACATAACTTATCCAATATCAACAATAAGAATAGAGGTGGTGGAGACGCTTTTCAGAGGACAAAAGAGCCAGAAATCTCCAGGACGTGACAATGTTTCCCCCTCCACTCTTAAGCTCTGTGACAAACAGTTGGCACCGGCCTATACAGACATTGCAAACATGTACTGTCCCTACCTGCTTCAAAGTCTCCACTATTGTCCCTATACCCAAAAAGGCAAGGATTACTTGTCTTAATGACTACAGGCCTGTTGCACTGACCTCTGTAGTCATGAAGACGCTCGAAAGGCTTGTGCTGGCCAAGGTGAAAAATATTACAAACTCCCTGCTGGACCCTCTGCAGTTTGCATATCAGGCCAATAGATCTGTGGATGATGCAGTCAACCTGAGCCTGCACTTCATCCTACAGCACCTAGACCGCCGGGGGACCTAAGCGAGGATCCTGTTTGTTGATTTTAGCTCTGCATTCAACACCATTGTGCCAGAGCTACTACACTCCAAACTTTCCGAGTTGACTGTGCCTGAACCCCTCTGTCAGTGGATCACCAACTTCCTGACAGACAGGAAGCAGCATGTGAGGCTGGGAAAGCACATCTCGGACCCGCAAACACTCTCCTCTTCTCTACTCTCTCTACACCAACGACTGCACCTCCACAGACACCTCTGTCAAGCTTCTCAAGTTTGCGGACGACACAACCCTGATTGGACTGATCCAGGATGGGGAGGAATCTGCCTACAGACAATGTCACAGCTGGCGTCCTGGTGCCGTAGCAACAACCTAGAGCTCAATGCTCTTAAGACAGTGGAATTGATTGTAGACTTTTGGAGAGCTCCCCCTCCACTCACCCCACTCACCATCAACAACACCACAGTCACATCTGTGGAGTCTCTTATGTTCCTGGGAACCATCATCTCCAAGGACCTTAAGTGGGGGGCTACCATCGACTCCACAGTCAAAAAGGCACAACAGAGGATGTACTTCCTGTGGCAGCTGAGGAAGCACAATCTGCCACAGGCAATGATGGTCTAATTCTACACGGCCATTGTAGAGTCTGTTCTCATATTTCCATCATGGTCTGGTTTGGCTCAGCCACCAAGCATGACACCTGGAGGATGCAGTGAATCGTCCAATCAGCAGAGAAGATTATTGGCTGCAACCTTCCCTCCACTGATGAACTGTACACTGCAAGGGCCAGGAAGCGAGCGGGCAAGATCATCTCTGACCCCTCTCACCCTGGCCACAAACTCTTTGAATCACTTCCCTCTGGAAGGTGACTCCAGACTGTCAAAGCTGCCACAGCCAGACATAAAAACAGTTTTTAATCCACGAGTAGTTGCTCTACTCAACACCCAAAAATCTGTAGCCTCGGTGAGACCAAGCGGAGGCTTGGCGATCGCTTCGCCGAACACCTCCGCTCGGTCCGCAATAACCAACCCGACCTCCCGGTGGCTCAGCACTTCAACTCCCCCTCCCATTCCACATCCGACCTCTCGGTCCTGGGCCTCCTCCACGGCCAGAGTGAGCAACACCGCAAGCTGGAGGAACAGCACCTCATATTCCGCTTGGGGAGTCTGCATCCTTTGGGCTTGAACATTGAATTTTCTCAATTCTGTTAACCCTTGCTGTCTCCTCCCCTTCCCACCTCTCCCTCAGCCCTCGGGCCCTGGCATTCCCTCTATCTCTATCTCCCTCCCCCACCCCAGTCGCACCAGCTTCTCATTTTTCACACCAACAAGCAGCTTACAATGGCTTGTTCCCTTTATCATCGATACTTTTTTGCATATCTTTCATTCATTGTTCCTTATCTCTCCACATCACCGTCTATATCTCTCGTTTCCCTGATCCCTGACCAGTCTGAAGAAGGGTCTCGACCCGAAACGTCGCCTATCTCCTTCGCTCCTTAGATGCTGCTGCACCCGCTGAGTTTCTCCAGCTTTTTGTGTACCCTCGATTCTCCAGCATCTGCAGTTCCTTCTTTAACAATCTGTAGCCTCCCTTTGATCTGGTATTTTGTTGGTTCACATGCTTGATCAATGGTGTTTTATCATTAATGTTTTATTATTATTAATGTTTAGTGTTTTCTGAGTCATTCGTAACTGTCACAGTATGTCATGTTACTTGTGGGCGGAGCACCAAGGCAAATTCCTTGTATGTGAATACTTAGCCAATAAACTTACTTACTTATTTACTTACTTACTTACTTACTTACCTACTATAGAAAGGGAGTAAAGCTGCAAAGTGAGGTCAAAAACAAAACACTATTAACTTGGGCAGTATGCAGGCCTATACTTTGTTAAAGATAGACACCAAAAGCTGGAGTAACTCAGCGGGTCAGGCAGCATCTCTGGAGAAAAGGAATAGGTGACGTTACGGGTCAAGACGCTTCTTCAGACTGAGAGTCTGAGGAAAGGGAAACAAGAGACAACACTTAGAACAAATGAATGAAAGATATGAAAAAAACAACGATGACCAAGGAACACACCGACAGCACCCAAGGTCAGGATCAAACCCAGGTCTTCCAGCTGCACCACTGTGGTCCCCCATTTGATAATTCAATGTTTTCAATGCCACTGTATTCATTGATTCAAGTTTCTGAACATGAATTGACGATACAAATGTATATTTTATTCATGCAAAGTACCCTCTTTGGAAGGGATGAAAAACAATTTTTTCACATCGACCCCTTTTTGCAAATTAATCGTGAAGCAATTCAGGGAGACAGAGCTATCAGTCAAGATACAATGTAGTGGTTAGAATGGCATCCTCGCTTACTTTATAAATGCCGAGGGTCCCTTATAATATGTGAGGATTGTGGATCGTGCATCCAAACCCATGACCTTAAAAGGAGAGGGATAGTCAGGGAAGGTTACCTCCTCTGTTTCTCGCTGAGGCATACACTGTCCTGACGAACATTTTTCAACTACATTGCTAATTCAAAATTCTGGAATACTCTAAATAGATAGCATTGACCTTCTTCTTGAGGAACAACTCGGGAAAGATGCCCATAACCAACACCTGGATGGCAACTGGGGGTTGATAATAAGTGTTTTTTTCCCTCGTGTTGTTGTGTCCTGGGAATAAATAATAATAATTTGATTTGGAAAAGAGAACTGTTTGCAACTGTGAAGAATAAATGTGTGAAACGCAGATCTTGAATTGTGCAAAACCAATGACTCTTTTTAAAAATGATCAAAAGTCATTCTTTTATAAAAATTAAATCTAGTTAAAACTATAGCTGACTGCGGCATCAATCTTGTTACAAGCATTTTAAAATTTGTTTTGTCCAGATTTCGGAAAAAAAACTCTGTGGTGGAGTCATTATCACTTTTAATTTTGAAACGAGGAACAGACCAACTGACAGAAGGTACTGTAAATGTATGGTTAAATATATATTAAAGACTATCGAGTGTGTAGTCTGAGTGTAGTTTGGTAATATGATAATAATGGACTGAATGTGTATAATATAGAAGAGTAGTGAGTAATTTGTGAATAGCAATAAGTTTGGATGGGATGGTTTGGACCTATGAGGGTATTAAAAATTGAAGATTGCAGAAGAAATAAGCAGAAAATACATCAATGCTCTTTGGGTAATATGTAATTTGAGAAGGAAATTGAATTATTATTTATTATTATATTGCAATGCATTGTTATTATAACTGAATTGTTAATAAATATTAATTGAAAATATCAATTGGAATTAAATACCTCGTATGAATGTAAAAGTTTAATAAATAGTGCAAAGGAAATACTGTATATGTAGGTATTTAATAGTTGAGTTTAAATGAAAGTAAATTGAATTAGATGAATAAATGGAAGAAGTTGGAGAGGTTTGGAGAAACATTAAGAAATCAGGAAAAATAAATTGATGGGATAAGGGAAGAGAATAAAAGGAATAGGTGATGTTTTGGGTCGAGACCCTTCCTTAGACTGAGAGGAGAGAGGGAAAATAGAGATATGAAAAGTTGCAAAGAACAAATTATACATTTCATTCCTTTTTTAGGGCATTGTTGGAGAGCAGAGGGAACTAGGATTGAATGTACATAGATCCTTGAAATTAGTATTGCAGGTGATAGGGTGGTCAGGAAGGAATTTGGCACATTGGCCTTCATCAATCAGAGTATTAAATATAGAAGTTGGGAGGACATGTTACAGTTGTATAAGACATTGGTGAGGCCACATTTATGAAATGAAATGAAATGCCTTTATTTGTCGTTGTATGCAGTGCTTACAACAAAATTGTTATTGCCACTCCATTGCATAATATACAAACATAAAAACACATGACACAATTTAAAAACAATGTTTAAAAACTAGATATCAAGATAAGTAAGTAATCGGTATTGCACATGGTGATAGTAAAGTGCAAGGTGGGTAGCAGCATGGAAGAGTGCAGCATGAATAATACTCAGTGTTTTTTCATATTGATTGTGAAGATTGCTTTGGGGAAGAAAATGTCTCTGAGTCTGGAGGTGCGTGTTTTGGCTGACCTGTCACGCCTGTCAGAGGGCAACAGTTCAGAAAGGTGGTGACCAGGATGTGTGGAGTCTTTGATGATTTTAGTAGCTCTGCTGAGGTAGCGTGAGGTGGCAGTGGGCAGCCGATGATTCTCTCTGCTGTTTTTACCACTCTCTGGAGCGCTTTCCTATCTGCAGCAGAGCAGCCTGCAAACCACACTGACATGCAATATGTCAGTAGACTCTCAATGGTCACCCGGTAGAAGGCCACCAGCAACTTCTTCTTGGTGTTGTGCCTCCTGAGCACTCTCAGGAAGTGGAGTCTCTGTTGTGCTCTCTTGACGGTTGCAGTGGTGTTGACCGACCATGAGAGGTCCTCGGATTTGAGGGCTCCTAGGAATTTGAAAGTCTGCACCCTTTCCACACATGCCCCAGTTATGCAGAACGGGGCCGGGTCTGCGTCCCGTTTCCTCCTGAAGTCCAGTATTAGTTCCTTTGTCTTTGTGGTGTTCAGTGTCAGGTTATTTACTGAACACCACTCTGACAGTCACTGTATCTCATCCCTGTATGCTGACTCGTCCCCCTCTGGGATGAGCCCGATGACAGTTGTGTCGCCAGCAAATTAAATAATCGCATTGGAAGGGTGGGCAAGTGTCCCCCATCATTCTCGGCAACCCCCCACTGGGTCCTCGCTTTGTTCTCGGCCCCCCTGCGAGGTTCCTGTTTGTTTTCGACAGCCCTCTGCCGGGTAGCTCTCGGTGGCCCTCCTTGCTCTTGGCGGCGTGGGTCCACCTCCTTGCTCTCGACAGGCTACCTCAGTCTCGACAGTCACCCTACACTTGTAGCAGTCTCCTTCGCTCTCGGTGCTTGCTGTTGGGTCCCGCCGGCGCTGGTGGCTCGAGATCGAGTGTGGAGACTGCGGTGGGCGAGCTGGGTCAACCTCCTTCCTCCGCGAACAAGTCCACGGCGGTCGAGTCGGGCCTGCTGGTAGGCTTGGTCATAAGACAGGGCATAGTATATAACAGTTGGAGCAACTTCACAAAACACTGGAATTGTTATATGCAGTTTTGATATAGCACTTTATAGAGGATGTGACTAAGCAAGAACATAGAGCAGGATGTCACAGCAACATGTCTTTTAACCCACAATATCTGTGCCAAACTTGATAACAAGTTAAACTAATCTATTCTGTCTGCATGTGATTCATATCTCTCCATTGCCTGCATATCTGAAAGCCTAATCACTACTATCATATCAGTTTCCACCACCACCCAGGCACCCACCACTGGCCTTGTAAAAACAAACACTTGCCCCGCACATTCTCCTTATTATAGAGGGAATTCTGTCATCAGCTGTGGAGGTCTTCCTTCGCCTGGCAGTTCCTTTGTGATTAGTAAGCTCACCATTGCTCTCTTCCTTCTTAATGGTGTTCCAAACAGTTAAATTTGGTATGCTAAAGCATTGGCTGATGTCTCTGTCAGTTTTATTCCTGTTTCTCAGTCTCACAATGGCTTTTTTGACTTTAATTGGCACAACTTTGGTCCCCATGTTGATAAACTGCAATAAAAGTTTCCAAATGTGATGGAAAGACTGGAGGAAAGACTAGGTGCTGAGAGCTCTCGTATACCAGCATTAAGGAGGCAATTAAACACACCTGAGCAATTACAAATGCCTGTGAAGCCATGTTTCCCAAACATTATGGTGCCCTGAAATGGGGGGGACTATGTATAAACACAGCTGCAAATTCTACATGGTGAAACCAAAATGTATAAAAATATCCTTTAATAAAATCTGACAATGTCCATTTAACCACATGTGATTTTTTTTCTATTACAAATCTCAAATTGTGGAGTACAGAGGCAAATAAATAAATGATGGGTCTTTGTCCCAAACATTATGGAGGGCACTGTATATCATAGATAAAATCAGTTCGAACTCAAGAACGGTAGATAAAGCAAAGGGGAAGAAACAGAGTGCAGAATATAGTTCTCATCATTATAGCACCTTAGTTCTTTAGACCATGTCCAACGTCCGCAATGGCGTAGTAGTGCACAGTAGCTTATGGAAGGACCGTTCAAAAGCCTGATAGAGGGGAAGAAGTTGTTCTTGAGTCTGGTGTTGTGTACTTTCATGCTTCTGTACCTTATGCCAGATGGGAGCAGGGAGAAGAAGGAATGACTGGGGCGGGACAAGTATTTGATTGATGGCTGCTTTCCAAGGCAGAGTGAAGTGTAGATGGCGTCAATGGGATGGAGTCTGGTTTGTGTGATGGACTGGGCTCCCTCTACATCTCTCTGCAGTATATTGTGGTCTTGGGCAGGGCTGTTCCCAAAACAACCTGTGATGCAACACAACAGTACGCTCCCTAAGGTGCATCTGTAGAAGAAAGCCGACTTAGGATAGTTAATAAAAATGAACACATTTACATCAAAAGCAGGGCAGTAGGTGTATTGCGTTTCAAATACAATACAATACAATGAACTTTATTTTTCCATTAGGAACTGGTTCAAAATCATCTTATGTTACAGATTGATGTAAAAATGCCCCCTAATCTTTTTAGACATTAGAATCTGAGCATTAGGGCAAACAAGTGCAACATTTCCCTTTGTCCAATCCCTTTCATCTTGTTTTCGCATGTTCTTAAACATATCTTAAACTGCTACCTTAATTGCTTACATTTATAATTATATTGGTATCCATCAGAGGAGATGCATGCGGAGATGTGCTACGCTGAATGTCTACTTCAGAAGGCAGCTCTGACATTGGTGCAGGTAAGAGACCTGTGCTCAAACTTGACTGTCTTTACAAAAGCAAGCAGTTAAAACTGTCCTACGTGACAATGATATTATATGATATGATACATGATATATTTCATTATAACCAACTATTGACTGAGAAAATAATGAATTGTTTGCAGCCTTATGTACAATCTTTTCCACCTTCTTAAAATAAGTGGCTTTCAATGAAGTAACCTTCCACAAACATTCAAGACTGATCAGTTATTCATGTAGAAGATAGACACAAAACACAGGTGTAACTCAGCAGGACAGGCAGCATTTCTGGAGAGAAGGAATGGGTAATGTTTCGGGTCGAGACTCATCGTGCAAATGGCCAATCATGTGCATCAATTGTATGTACAATCAGTCTATTCAGTTCAGCAACAGACCCCAATGTCTAAGTGTGTGTCTTCCTATTTCATTGAGCCAAATCACCTATTAACGAGATGATTTATTTGGAGCAGATCAGAAGAAAAGCCCCATTTTTATATTTACGGTAAATGTGATCTAGTTATGATTAACTTGACAACATAACCATCAAAATCATTTTAAACCTATAAACTATTCAAGTGCCTTTTATGGCAAATTTTAAATCTTCCTGTTTTTAGTACTGAAATGTTAAATCTTCCTGTTTTTATTACAGGGTCCAGAGACTAGTAGACAAATTCTTATTAATGCCGGACAAAAATTGGTGAACCTGGGGCAGAGAGGGATTAAAAATAAATTATTCTTGGGATGTAACCAATGCTGGCAGTTAGAGGCCATTCCTGATATCCCTGTTGCATTACTGTCTATGTGTAAGTGGGGCTGCATTAATATGTAGCCCAGTGAGAGCAGGGGTAAAGATTCTCTGAATTACATTACAAACAAGCCAATAACTCAATTTTAGACCCATGAGACATTAAAGCATAGTGAAACATTTATACATTTTTTAGCTTGTATGAGTATGTTTTAATTTCTAATAAATATTTTTAAGTTTTGCCATTATGCCTTTGGGGTGGGCACCTGGGCAGAACTTAGTGGAAGAACTGCAATGTTCTTCACTATATTAGCGCTTCTTCCCATAGGACGAGTTTTACAAAAAATAATTTCTTCATTCAGTAACCTTACACTTTTTTTTCATATTTCAGCAGAGCCTTATCAGTTGCCATAATATTGCAAAATAGTGTAACTTCTACTGTACCCTTTCATAGTCAAACTGCTTGGAAACAGGGCCTTCGGCACATCTTGCCCACAGCGACAACATGTTCCATCTACACGAGTCCCACTTGCCTGCGTTTGGCCCTCTAAACCTGTCCTATCCATGTACCTGTCCAATTGCTTCTTAAATGTTGCAATAGTCCCTGCTTCAACTACCTCCTCCGGCATCTCAATCCATACACCTACCACCCTTTGTGTGGAAAGGTTACCCCTCAGATGAAATATTTTCCCCTTCACCTTACACCTATGTCCTCTGGTTCTCAATTCACCTACCCCATCCATTCCGCTCCTGATTTCATACAGCTCTATAAGATCACCCCTCATCCTCCTGCGCTCCACGGAATAGAGTTCCAGCCTGCTCAACCTTTCCTTCCAACACAACTGCTGACAGCTTATTCTGGGTCCCCACCCCTGTCTATGCAATAAACACTTGCCCTTTCATTAAATTTTCCTCCTCACACTTTATAGCTATGCCCTCCAGTATTGGACATTTCTCCCCGGGGAAAAAGGTTCTGACTGTCTACTAAATATATGCCTCTAATTATTTTATGTACTTCTATCGTCGCCCCTCAACCTTAGACATTCCAGAGAAATGTTTACCTGTAAGTGGCACATGGTGGCACAGTGGTAGAGTTGCTGCCTTGCAGCGAATGCAGCGCCAGAGACCCGGGTTCAATCCCGACTACAGGCGCAGTCAGTACGGAGTTTGTACATTCTCCCTGTGACCTGCGTGAGTTTTCTCTGAGATCTTCGGTTTCATCCCACACTCCAAAGATGTACAGGTTTGTAGGTTAATTGGCTTGTTAAATGTAAAAATTGTCCATAGTGTGTGTAGGTTAGTGTTAATGTGCAGGGATCGCTGGTCGGCGAGGACCCAGTGGGCCGAAGGGCCTGTTTCCGCACTGTATCTCTAAACTAACACAATCCAAGTCTATCCAACCTCTCCCTGTAGCTGAAACTCTCTAATCCAGGCAGCATTCTGGTAAACCTCCTCTGCAACCTCTCCAAAACCTCCATGTCTTTCTTGTAATGGGGTGACCAGAACTGCATGCAATACTCCAAATGTTGCTGAACAAAAGTCCTGTAGAGCTATATCATGACTTCCTGACTCTTCGATTCAGTGCCCCAACCTTCTTTACCATCCTTTCTACTCGCTTCGTATTCCTTATAAGCCCCGTCAAATGCCCCTTTCTTGAACCTAACGCATACTTTCTTTTTAGAAACATAGAAACATAGAAAATAGGTGCAGGAGGAGGCCTTTCGGCCCTTCGAGCCAGCACCCCCATTCATTGTGATCATGGCTGATCGTCCCCAATCAATAACCCGTGCCTGCCTTCTCCCCATATCCTTTGATTCCACAAGCCCCTGGAGCTCTGTCTAACTCTCTCTTAAATCCATCCAGTGATTTGGCCTCCCCTGCCCTCTGTGGCAGGGAATTCCACAAATTCACAACTCTCTGGGTGAAAATGTTTTTACTCACCTCAGTCTTAAATGGCCTCCCCATTATTCTAAGACGGTGGCCCCTGGTTCTGGACTCGCCCAACATTGGGAACATTTTTCCTACATCTAGCTTGTCTAGTCTTTTTATAATTTTATATGTTTCTAATAGATCCCCCCTCATCCTTTAAACTCCAGTGAATACAAGCCTAGTCTTTTCAATCTTTCCTCATATGATAGTCCTGCCATCCCAGGGATCAATCTCGTGAGCCTATGCTGCACTGCCTCAATCACAAGGATGTCCTTCCTTAAATTAGGAGACCAAAACTGTACACAATACTCCAGATGTGGTCTTACCAGAGCCCAATAAAACTGCAGAAGAACCTCTTTACTCCTGTACTGAAATCCTCTTGTTATGAAGGCCAACATTCCATTAGCTTTCTTCACTGCCTGCTGTACCTGCACGGCAACATTCAGTGACTGGTGTACAAAGACACCCGGGTCTCACTGTACCTCCCCCTTACCTAACCTAACCCCATTGAGATAATAATCTGCCCCCTTGTTTTTGCCACCAAAGTAGATAACCTCACATTTATCTATATTATACTGCATCTGCCACGCATCTGCCCACGCATCTGCCCACTCACTCAACTTGTCCAGGTCACCCTGCAACCACCTAACATCCTCTTCACAGTTCACATTGCCACCCAGCTTTGTGTCATCCGCAAACTTGCTAGTGTTGCTCCTAATTCCCTCTTCCAAATCATTAATATATATGGCAAACAGTTGCGGCCCCAACACCGAGCCTTGCGGCACTCCACTTGCCGCTGCCCTCCATTCTGAAAAGGGCCTGTTCACTCCTACTCTTTGCTTCCGGTCTGCCAACCAATTTTCTATCCACGTCAACACCCTACCCCCAATACCGTGTGCTCCAATTTTAGTCACCAGTCTCCCGTGCGGGACCTTATCAAAGGCTTTCTGAAAGTCTAGATATACTACATCCTCTGGCTTTTTACTTGTCACATCTTCAAAAAATTCCAGAAGATTAGTTAAGCATGATTTTCCTTTCATAAATCCAGGCTGACTTGGACTAATCCTTTTACTGCTATCCAAATGCCCCATTATTACCTCTTTAATAATTGACTCCAGCATCTTTCCCACCACCAAAGTCAGGCTAACTGGTCTGTAATTCCCCTTTGCAATTCCTCAACTCAATCCACAGTGACTCTACCTCTGTCTTCCCTCGCAAGGGTCTGAATTCCCCCCCTCCTCTGCCCACCTGCCTGTCCTTTCTATAGGATGTATAACCCTGAATATTAAGTTCCCATGCCCGATCCTCCTGCAGCCACGTCTCAGTAATCCCCACAATGTCATATCTACCAACCTCTAACTGAGCTTCAAGCTCATCTACTTATACTCAATCTTATACTTTGCGCATTCATATACAATATTTTTAATTCCTTACGCATCTCACCTTTCACATCGATTCCTATTACACTTGGCCATACTCTCCTATCCCTTTGTGAGCTTTCTTTCCTGTTAATTCTGGGGTCATTAACAATCCCATTACTCCATTTCCCTTTAACTCCATCCTTGACTATCCCATTTGACATATCAATATCAAGTGCTCCCAATCAACCCTCTTTAGCACCTGCCTAATTACATTGTAATCTGTCTTGCCCCAATTAAGTACCTTCCCCTAACAACCAGACCTATCCCTATTCAAAATAACCATAAAACGTATCTCCAAATTGTTCTTCCACTGCAACACCAGTCACTTGGCAAGGCTTGTTTCCGAATACATGGTCCAGTATGGTCCCTCCTCCAATCTGATTATCCACATACTAGTTATAGCAAGCATTCTTGGATACACCTAATAAAATTCTATCCCGTCTAATCCTCTTGCCCTACTTAAGTCCCAGTCAATATTGGGGAAGTTAAAGTCACTCACAATGACAACCCTGTGGTTCAACATTCCATAATATATCTACATATCTGACACTCTGTCTCCCACTGGCTATTGAGTGGCCTATTAAATAATCCTATTAGAGTAATTTCTGCTCTCTTATTTTTGAACTCGATCCATAATACTCGGTAGACGTACCCTCCAGTATGCCCTCTCTGAGTACTGCCATTGCATTCCCCCTGATTAGTAAAGTCCTCCGATTTTTTACCCCTTCTCTATATCAAGGATCAGACAGTCTCTCTCTAATCCTGTGATTCCTTCTAGGATGAAAATATGATTAACTTTATTAAAGGAGGTATCAAAATTCGAACAAGTTACAACATTTACAGGTAAAGAGCGTCTGTGTTCTCTAACTCTTAATTAGAAATCTTGTGTTTAATCCTGATGGCGTTCACCTCTGTGCAAAGCTAGACCAAACCTTCTGGAGGCTACCCAGTACTCCCAGATTCCCTGTGAACTTGCAAAGGGAGACTCTCCTTACAGGCTGTGCACAACACATATTGGTGTTTTAGTTGCATATCTTCTGAAGCACTAGATATTTAGTTGTACATTCCTGGTTTCAGAAAGCAATATCAGGAAGTTACCTGTCTGAAGGTGACTGGCAGGCCATACCTGGAGGGAACCTGATGGAAGCATTGGCATCACTGGTGTCATGCCACAGGAAGGGCTCTCTCACTCTTCCCTCTCCAGCTGCTGACTGCTTTCCCTACTGGAGTCGCTCACTTACCAGCTCACTATATGTGGACTATTTCCTTGCACCTGGAGTGAACCCAAATCCTGGCAACTTTCCCCACTTCATTTCTGGTCCCAACAGTTATAACACACAAGGCCTGCGACATTCCTCCAGAGAAACCTTGCAGGAGCTGTAGCTGCTTACCTATTGATGCCTGGTATCAGCATGCCGATAACTGATGAGAGGACAGCTTGTACGAAGCCTTCTAAGGAAGTAGTGGCGTTGGTGTTCTTGGCCATAGCTTCAATGTGGCTGGTCCTGGGAGAGCGAGAAGAGACCCGCAAGTAAATGCCGACAGAGGTGTACCGATAAGAGCGAGGTAGACCGATGAAAGTGTAGGGGGGCCTGCGCTGCCAAGAATGAGGAGAATTGTGTTCAATTCTGGGCACCATATTATAGGAAAGTCAGGCTGCCAACATTGGGTGAGAGTTGGGAGTGAGGGGGGGGGGGGGGTGGGAGGGGGGGGGGTGGGAGGAGGGCGTGGGAGAAGGGTGTCCCCCTTCCCATTGGTGCGGAGCTTTTGCATTTTTCAGCTTGAAATTGTGCAATATGGTGCATACTGTAACAAGACTTGAATTACACTTGAATGCAATATATATGCTTTAAATTGCATTAGCCGTGAATAAGGTTAGACTAAATTACATTCATAGAAACATAGAAACATAGAAATTAGGTGCAGGAGTAGGCCATTCAGCCCTTCGAGCCTGCACCGCCATTCAATATGATCATGGCTGATCATCCAACTCAGTTTCCCGTACCTGCCTTCTCTCCATACCCTCTGATCCCCTTAGCCACAAGGGCCACATCCAACTCACTTTTAAATATAGCCAATGAACTGGCCTCAACTACCCTATGTGGCAGAGAGTTCCAGAGACTCACCACTCTCTGTGTGAAAAAAGTCTTTCTCATCTCGGTCTTAAAGGATTTCCCCCTTATCCTTAAGCTGTGACCCCTTGTCCTGGACTTCCCCAACATCGGGAACAATCTTCCTGCATCTAGCCTGTCCAACCCCTTAAGAATTTTGTAAGTTTCTATAAGATCCCCTCTCAATCTCCTAAATTCCAGAGAGTATAAACCGAGTCTATCCAGTCTTTCTTCATAAGACAGTCCTGACATCCCAGGAATCAGTCTGGTGAACCTTCTCTGCACTCCCTCTATGGCAATAATGTCCTTCCTGATGAGAGGACAGCTTGTACGAAGCCTTCTAAGGAAGTAGTGGCGTTACACATAATTACATTCCACAGTAGAGCCCAGGCTCTGATCAACATGTGCAGCACGTGACTGATATTAGTATATTCATGTATGGAAATCAGATTATAATCCAACACTTGGTACTACTCCTGACCCTGACTCCAGTTGCATACCTTCTCTCATTCCTGACCCAGCCTTACACCTGGCCCCCTATTCTACCCTGATCATAGCTGCTTACCTGCTTAGGTTCCCAGTGCTGAACACTCCCCTGGTCCCAGCTTTGACTGCACACCTAGTACTATTCCAGACCTTGACTCTGGATGCACACATGGCCTTGCTCCTAGCCCCTCTGCACTGACAATATATCTGGCCCACACATAAAGCCCCATATCTGACCCCCTTGACTTAACCTATTACGTTCAAGTCCACAGGTGCTTATCTAATGCGGTAATCTTTTATGGGGCACTTCACAGACCAAATTATGTATAACAAAATTTGCTACACCCATTGGCTTCCTTGTTATCTAACATGCTAGTTACTTTGTCAAAGAAGTAATCAATTGGTTGAACACAATTTCTCATCCATAAAATTATACTCACTCAGCTGTATAAGTATTCTGTTATAATTTATTTCATATTCCTAACAAACTGTCCTGAAGTCATTTTCACCCCCAATATTTTCAGTATTTTGCTGCCTTCCTCTCAGCTGGGACTTTTCTGAAATGCAAAGTCCAATAACTATATATTTAAGCTATATTATTCTATTAAATGTGATTTTGAGAGTACATCATGTGTTATGAATACCACAGGAAATATGATGTACTCTCAAGATCACATGATAAAAAATATCTTTGTTTTGATTGCACCTACCAACATGCATACATTATTATATTACAGTTAATATGTACCGAAGGCAAATTTTTGTTCCAATGCTTCCCATTCCCGATTACTTTTACATTGAAGTGATTGAAATCAAAGTGAAGTTTAAATGGCATCATAAAAGTAAAACCTCCGGAATGGATGATATTCATTACGTGGTTGGTTGGGGGGTCAGTCTCAGCACAATTACTATATTAAACTTTGAATTTTCTGATGTCTTGGTTCAAGCTAAAACTAAAGACAAATAATAATCTCCTCACACATTCCCCTGCAAGTATCTCTGTCACTTCCATCTGATTACACTCCTTGAGGATGTTCATCTGAATCAGTTTCTGAATGCATCTGAATCAGTTTCCATCTGATTACACTCCTTGAGGATGTTCATCTACGTGTTCAATTAATAAAACAACGAGTTTGGGGACATTTCTAGTCAACCTGTCAAAGGAATTGGGCGGGGGGGGGGGTTTAGAAATAGTCAGTGAGGTAAACAAACATAATAGTTGAGTGGCAAATGACAATAGTGTTACCTTCCTAAAATTTAACTGCAGGAAATAATGGGTTATCGGAATTGTATAATGTAACAGACAGCCTGACACCTTGCATGTCATTTTAATATTACACTTATCACATCTCCCTGGATATTCCGGATTAATAATTTAAGGTTTTGTCAACTAATTACGAATCAGGCTAATTACAAATCAGTAACATTAGCCAACTCCGAAACATGAAGCGCTGAGCATTGGGATCCAGACATCATGGACAACTGGCCTCTGTTCGCCGTCACATCTGGCAGTGTTCTCCGTCTGAACCAGGGGTCGCGGAAAGTAGGGGGGCTGCGCGATCACTGATCACTGGCCTTGAGGGTACCCAGTGAGGGAGTGGAGCAACAGAGTTGGGAGAGGGTGTGGAAGGGGGGTGTCCCCCCTTCCAGGGTAGGGACTTATTGAAATTTGATGTATTCAAATCATGTTTTAGTGCATTATAGAAATATGATTTCAATGTGTTTTGTAAGAGGTATTTTTAAGGGGTAACTTTTTCCACACAAAGGGTGGTGGGTGCATGGAACAAACTGCCAGAGGAGGTATTTGAGGCAGGGACCATCCCGACATTTAAGAAACAGTTTGACTGATGCATGGATAGGACAGGTTTGGAGGTATGGATCAAAAGCAGGTAGCGTAGCTGGGACATGTTGGCGGGGGGGTTGCAAGTTGTGCCGAAGGGCCTGTTTACACACTGTATCACTCTATGACCACATTATACCTCCACCATGCATGAATGCTTCAAAATCAAATGATCTAGTTTTATTGCCATATACTCAAGCATAGAAACATAGAAAATAGGTGCAGGAATAGGCCATTCGGCCCTTCGAGCCAGCACTGCCTTCAATATGGTCATGGTTGTTCATCAAAAATCAGTACCTTTTTCCTGTTTTTCCCCCCATATACCTTGATTTTGTTAGCCCCAAGAACTAAATGTAACATCTTGAAAACATCTAGTGACTTGGCCTGCACTGCCTTCTGTGGCAGAGAATTCCACAGATTCACAACTCTCTGTGTGAAGAAAGTTTGTCCTCATCTCAGTTCTAACTAGCCTACCATTTATTCTTAAATTGTGACCCCTGGTTCTGAACTCCCCCAACATCGGGAACATTTTTCCTGCAGTTACAGCAAGTGAAAATCGAGCAAGCAAGCAGGATGCTTTCTCCAATCACTCCCATTTGAAGTCCACTGTCTGCCACCATTTCTACCCTGTGCTTGATACTTACTTCCAGCAGCCACTGGTTGTCCTCCAAGATGCACCGAGCTGCAGCCTGATCCACGCCGGTCACCTGGGCAAATTTTCCAGAGAGACTCTCACGGCAGCGGCGGAACGTTTCCGACGCCTCCAACGGCCCTGGACTCTTGCACTGAGGCTGCTCCATGGCCGGAGCTGCAGTGAGCAACGCCAGCCTGGCAAACACTCGCCAGCCCCGCTCCCCATCCGCAACTGTTTCCGCCACTGCTTCTGCTTCCAACACCCGAGGCCCATGCAGTTAATATGAGTTCGTTGATCACAGATTTTCTCACGACAGAGCGTGAGACATTTTTGATCAGCATGAGAATTTGGCGAAATGCGTGATTCTCACGCTCAATTCATGAGAGTTGGCAGCCCTGACCCTCTATCCCCCTCTCTCCCCTCTCTCTCACCCGTCTCCCCCTCTCTCGTCCTCCACTCTCAGAGAGGGATCATCCTCGCTCTCTCTCCTCTCACCGTCCCGTCTACAATCACCTCTCAAAGAACCGAGAGAAGACCTCATCTCCTCTCTCTTTCCCCCTCTCTCCCCTCTCCCTCCCACTTCAGCCCCCTCTCAACCCCTCCCAGTCCCTCCCCCTCTCTCTCTCCCTTCTTTTCTCTCCCCTCTTCTCCCCCCCCCTCTCTCTCCCTCCTCTTCCCCTTCTCCCTCTCTCTCCCCCCTCCCTCTCTCCTCCCTCCCTCGATCTCTCTCTCTCCCTCTTGCTCTCTCCACACACTCTCTCCCCTCTCTCTCTCTCTTTCTCTCTCTCTCTCTCTCCTCTCTCTCTCCCTCTCTCTCTCTCTACCCTCTCTCTCCCTCTCTCTTTCTCTTCTGTCTCTATCTCCACTTCTCTTCGCCCTCATCTCTCCCTCTCCTTCCCTCTCTCCCTCTTCCGCCCTCTCTTTACCACCCTTCTCTCTTCCCCCTCTCTCGCCTCCCTCTCCCCTTCTCTACCTCTCTCCTCCCTCTCCACCCCCTCTTTCCCCTCTCTCTTCCCTCTCTCTCTCCCTCTCTCCTCTCTTCCCCCCTCTCTCTCTCCCCCTCCCCCTCCCTCTCACCCCCTCTCTCTCTCAACTTCACTCTCCCCCCTCTCTCCTCTCTCGCCTCTCCTCTCTCCCCTACCTCTCTCTCTCCTCCCTCTCCCTCTCTCTCTCCCCTCTCTCTCTCCCCTGTCTCCCTGTCTCCTTCTCCTCTCTCTCTCCCCCTCCCCTTAAGAGTCTCTGTGCCGACTCTCACTGCAGCAGCGCAATGCTTCCGACACCTCCAATGGCCCGGGACTCTTGCACTGAAGCTGCTCCATGGCCGGAGCTGCAGCGAGAGACTTGCCAGCCCCGCAAACAGTCGTCAGCCCCGGCTCCCCGCATCTGTCCTTGCCACTGCTTCAGCCCCGGCTCTCCAACACCCATGGCCCATGCAGTTTATATGACTTTTTACGTTTTCGTTGATCACAGAATTTCTCACGAGCGTGAGAAATTTGTGATCAGCGCGAGAACGTGAGAATTTATCCAAATGCGTGATTCTCACACTCAAAGCGTGAGAGTTGGTGGCCCTGGGAAAGATGTTGTCAAGTTAGCAGGGGTACAGAGAAAATTTAGGTGGGTGTTGCCAGTGCTAGGGGGTCTGAGCTATAGGGAGAGGTTGAGTAGGCTGGGACTCTGTTGCTTGGAGTGCAGTAGGATGAGGGGTGATCTTATAGAGGTGTATAAAATCATGGGAGGAATAGATTGGGTAGATGCACAGTGTCTCTTGCCCAGAGTAGGTGAATCGAGGGCCAGAGGACATAGGTTTAAGGTGAAGGGGAAAAGATTTAATAGGAATCTGATGGGTACTTTTTTCTCACAACGTGTGGTGGGTTATGGAACAAGCTGCCAGGTGAGGTAGTTGAGGCAGGGACTATCCGATTGGAGGCGTGGGTTCGGATCCCACTTCTGACACCATGTCGATTGTAGTCCTTATAATAACAGTGGCCTTACACCAAGATAAGGATATATAGACTTTATTTGCTACAAAGCAATACAACTTCTCTCTTTAAGTTCCACTTTAAACTAAAAGAATGCAGCAGACCGATGCTGACAAACTAGTGGGCGTAACTACAAAAGCATGACTCATTACATGAGTCACTAATCTACAGATATGGACCAAACGCAGGCAGGTGGGACTCGTGTAGCTGGGACACGTAGGCTGGAGTGGGCAGGTTGAGCTGAAGGGCCTGTTCCACTCTATATCACTCTATTATTCCATGCCCGCTGAGAGTTCCCCAGTTGGGTGCACGGCCGAGAACGATGGGGCAACCTGGTGGGGGGCGGCTGAGAACGATGGAGGGACCCAACGGGGCGCTATCGAGACCAAAGGGGGACCCGCTAAGGTGCTGTCTAGCATGAAGGGGGACCTGGCGATGGCCGCCAGCTGCCTCGTGTAGTGGCAGGTAGTAGATAGGACTGTTCGGTGAACAGTGAAAGTTCGGTGAACTTTGTCAGTGCTAGAAACGTGGCGATTCTGGTGTACTGCATAGGTGATGTCTGCTGTATGATGTTACCAGGTTATATGCAAAACAAAGCATTTTGCGGTACCTAGGTACATGTGACAATAGAGTATCACTGAACCATTGCCTAATGACATTGTAATCTGCCTTTCCCCAATTAACTACCATCCCCCAACAAACTGCCATCCCCCATCAACCTGATGTGTCCCTATTCAAAACAATCTTAAAATTTATGGAGTTGAATCATTAAAAAAGATCTTCACAAACTCAGTATTTCTTTGATGGTTTCTATTTTTAATGAGGACAGTTAAAATTGAGCTGGCATGTATCTAACCAGTCAGGGATATTGACTGCATGTAGTTTGAGACATGATTAATTTATGAGGAGGGATATTGGAATTGCTGGTTTGGATTCAGGGTGATGGTTAAAGATGATTTATTTTTGATTTAACTTGTTTACCATTTAATTTGTTTGTTAAGGGAATGCCAACAGATTGTACAGATGACACAGGATCGAATTAAAACTGATGTCTACTGCCAATTTGAAGGTGGTGTCAATTTAGGGATTGGAGCGTTTAACCTGGTATGTTACACTCCTTACAGTGGAGTTGCCACTTTATATTGCAGAAAAACATTTGCTACATAAATTTATCACTTGACTATGATGGTGAAGGAAAATATTTTCTCCTCCCAACCAGATGCTATCTTTGCTACCTTTGAGAATTCTTCGACTACTTGAATTTATTGGATTTTCAGGTAATCGGGTAGGTGTGAATAAATGTACTTTTATGTTACGAATGAATGTTACGAATGTAAATATTTGTATTCTGACTAGTCTTAAGATTCACATTAATTAACCTTATCACTGTAGCAGTCATAGAGAGATACAGCGGAGAAACAGACCCTGTGATCTGCCAAGTCCTTGCTGACCGTCAAACAAACGTAACGTTAAACACTAATCCAATATTAATTCAATTTTGGTTCTCTACATATTCTCATAAACTCCCTTCGCATTCTGCCAAGCACAAAAATATAGAAAAACGATGCCACGTGAATTTATCACTTGACCTTTAACATCAGTCTGCATGTCTTTCAGATGTGGGAAGAAACGTGGGACCCCAGAATAAACAATGCAGTGTCACAGAGAAATGTGCAAAATCCGCACACACAGCGCCCTTGTGCAAGATTGCACCTGGGTCTCTGGCGCTATGAGGCCGTGACTCTCCTAATTGTACCATAGAGCCCGTGGTTTGAGTCATCAGCTTTTCAGTAGTATTTGGACATCCACATCCACTGGCAAATTGCAGTAATGCTAGAATTTCGAGTTATATAGTCACACAGCACGGTAATAGGAAATTCAGTCATCTCCTCCTCACTGTGATGGAAGGCAAAGTCTTGTCTCTCCCCTGCTCTCCATTCTTCTCCAGATGTCAAAGCCCCTGGTGGGCGATGGCAAGTCCCGCGACCATTAAGGCCGCGCTGGGCGATGTAAGGCCCTGCTCTGGGTCGCCTTCAACCCCGCAATTACGGTGGCAGAAGTTGCCGTTGCGGGCTTATAACTCACTGAACTTTTCCTATCCATGTTCCTGACCAAATGTATTTAAAATGTTGTTATTGTACCTGCCTCCACTACTTCCTCTAACAGCTTGTTCCATGTACCCACCACGCTCTGTGTGGAAAATGTTGCTTCTCAGGTTCCTATTAAATCTTTCCCCTATCACTTTAACCCAATGCCCTCCAGTTGTTGGATATGTATGTTCTACATACATACAGTTCTACCCACAATGTCTGTGCCGAATATGATGCCAACATTATCTAATGTTGGCATCATATGTGCTTGTGCTCCATATCCCTCCATTCCCTGCATATCCATGTTCCTTTTTAAAAGCCTCTTAACTGCCACTATCATATCTGCCTCCACCAACACATTTCGCAGTGCGCTCCAGGCACCCACCACGAAAATACACCGGCTCTCTTACCTTAAAACCTTTAGTTTTTGACATTTCCACCCTGGGAAAATGGTTTTGACTGTTTACCCTATCTATGGCCTTCAATTCATTCACCAAAACCATTGATATACAACGTGAACAGTAGCAGCTCCAACAGCGACAGCCTTTCATGTCCGCTTTATCCAGGCCTTTCATTATTCAGTAAGTTTCAATGACGTTCCCCGTCATCCTCCTAAGATGCGTAGAGTGCGGGTAGAGCGCTGACATGGATAGAAAATTGGTTGGCAGACAGGAAACAAAGAGTAAGGATTAATGGGTACCTTTCAGAATGGCAGGCAGTGACTAGTGGGGTACCGCAAGGCTCAGTGCTGGGACCGCAGCTATTTACAAGCTATGATTTAGATGAAGGGATTCAAAGTAACATTAGCAAATTTGCAGATGACATAAAGCTGGGTGGCAGTGTGAACTGTAAGGAGGATGCTATGAGAATGCAGGGTGACTTGGATTGGTTGGGTGAGTGGGCAGATGCATGGCAGATGCAGTTTAATGTGGATAAATGTGAGGTTATCCACCTTGATAGCAAAAACAGGAAGGTAGATTATTATCTAAATGGTGTCAAGTTGGGGAAAAGGGGAAGTGCAACGGGATCTGGGGGACCTTGTTCATCAGTCAATGAAAGTAATCATGCAGGTACAGCAGTCAGTGAAGAAAGCGAATGGCATGTTGGCCTTCATAACAAGAGGAGTTGAGTATAGGAGCAAAGAGGTCCTTCTGCAGTTGTACAGGGCCCCAGTGAGATCACACCTGGAGTATTGTTTGCAGTTTTGGTCCCCTAATTTGAGGAAGGACATTCTTGCCATTGAGAGAGTGCAGCGCAGGTTTACAAGGTTAATTCCCGGGATGGCAGGACTGTCATATGCTGAGAGTACGGAGTGGCTGGGCTTGTATACTCTGGAGTTTAGAAGGATGAGAGGGTATCTTATTGAAACATATAAGATTATTAAGGGTTTGGACACGCTAGGGGCAGGAAACATGTTCCCCGATGTTGGGGGAGACCAGAACCAGGGGCCACAGTTTAAGAATAAGGGGTAAGCCATTTAGAATGGAGATGAGGAAACACTCCATTCTCTGCCTCAGAGGGCGGTGGAGCCCAGTTCTCTGGATACTTTCAAGAGAGAGCTAGATAGGGCTCTTAAAGATAGCGGAATCAGGGCATATGGGAAGAGGGCAGTAACGGGGTACTGATTGGGGATGATCAGCCATGATCACATTGAATGGCGGTGCTGGCTCGAAGGGCCGAATGCCCTACTCCTGCACCTATTGTCTATTGTCTATTGACCTCTGCAGATCACCACTAGTCACTGGTAGCCAACCAGAAAAAGCCCCCTTTATTTCCACTCTTTGCCTTCTGGCATTCAGCCAACCGTCTACCATGCTAGTATCTTCAATCTAGCACCCTGGGCTCTCATCTTCTTCAGGAGCCTTGTGTGCGGTACCTTATCAAAGGCCGCCTGAAAATCCAGATATCTCATACATTTTCCTTGTTATTTGTGCCAATGCACACAACAACCTCCCCTTTGAGACTGTTCTGCAGCTGCTCTGAGACATCCTGCACCAGGGAGGCCACACTACAATCCTGCATGCTTTTTTATCCTCCTAACCAATTAGCCTTCTATCCCACACAAACCCTGTCTGTATTTGCCCTGCCCCGCGTTGCCTCGGATATAATTGCTGCTCTCTGAACAGTCCCTGGCATCCCTTGATCTTTTACTTAACAACCTGGACTTCACCCGACTCAGTCAAGATTCACTTGGACCTGTCCACTGAATCTCTTTCCCCCCCACTAATGACAATAATCTCTTCATCCCACCCACTCTCTGTTCCAATGACCTTTCACCTCTCATCAATGATCTTTCCCCCCTCACCATTCCTCACTCTTGCATTCTGTCTCCCAGCAGGCTCCCCGTGATCTTATCCCTGAATATTTATGGGAAATACTTCAATAAATCACTATGCATTATAGGCCTTTCCTTACCGCACGCAACACCATGCACAAAAGATAATGGATCTGAGGAGCTTGTGTAAGGCTCCTGTCTGTGCTTGATAAATCTTTGAATATTTACAAAAAACATCAGAAAGTGTTAAATTGTAAAGAAAAGTATTTTCTTAAACCTTTTAAATAAATAAAAATGTATTTTTAAATAAATTTCCAAACAGCAAAATGAAGTAAGTCATAAAGAAGGAAGATGGGACTTGCTCTGCCTGTTCCTTTATGCGTGTAAAACATAAATTAGGATGTTTTTTTTATCATTCTAGAATGTGAAAGTGATATTGATTGGAAGATTTTGCAAAGATGTTGGATGATAGGTTGATTTGGGAACATTTCAGACTCTTTTAATTGGAGATTAGACAGATGTTTGAAACTATTTGTAGTGAAATTTTACGATCAAATCAAATCAAATCAAATTTATTTATAAAGCACATTTAAAAACAACCCACGTTGACCAAAGTGTTGTCTAGACCAGAGCAGGTAGCTAAAATCACAAAAAGAAACAGGAATGCGCTCAGCACATAGGTACAAATAATCAGCTCAAAGGCACCACGCAAAGATCAGCCACATCCGGGGGATTCAAACGCTAGTGAATAAAAATAACTTTTGAGCCTGGACTTAAAAGAGTTGATGGAGGGGGCAGATCTGATAGGGAGGGGGATACTGTTCCACAGACTAAGGGCCGCAAAGGCACGGTCACCCCTGAGTTTAAGTTTAGATCCCGTGACAGCCAGGAGCCCCAGGTCAGCTGATCTGAGGGACCTGGAGGTAGAAGAAGGGGTAAGGAAGTCTGTGATATTGGGGGGAGCAAGCTTGTTTAAGGCTTTATAGACAAACAGGAGAATCTTAAAATCAACTCTGAACCATACTGGCAGCCAGCGGAGGGAGGCCAGAATGGGGGTAATATGGTCCCTCTTCCGGGTACCTGTCAGACGACTGACTGATCCCATTATGCAGGGAGTTGTAGTAGTCCAGGCGAGAGAATATAAAAGCGTGGGTGACTTTCTCCAGATCTTTGAATGAAAGGAAAGGTTTTATTTTGGAAATGGTACGAAGCTGGAAGAAACTGGCTTTTACTACTGAATTGATTTGCTTGTCAAACTTAAAGGCAGAGTCAAATATCACACCAAGGTTTTTGACATGGGGTTTCACAAGGGTGGATAAGTTGCCAAGACTGCTGGTAATCACTTTGATGGAGTCAGGGGGACCAAATAGGATGACTTCTGACTTGTTCTCATTCAGCTGTAGGAAATTCTGTGCCATCCAACATTTTATGTCCTCAAGACAGTTCATGAGATTGATTAAATTTGACTGGTTGTTTGGTTTCAGGGGGAGATAAAGCTGTGTGTCATCACCATAACAGTAGAATGAGAGGTGTTTTTGAATGATTTGACCGAGTGGAAGCATTATGTAGAGAAAAGGATGGGGCTTAGGATGGAATCTTGTGGGACTCCGCAGGAGAGACTCGCTGGGGAAGAGGAAAAGTTGCCTATGTTGACGGAGAAGCTTCTATTTTTGAGGTAGAATGTGAACCAGTTGTTCACATCCTACATGCATCAAATAAAACAGCACTATGATCCAACAGACAGGCATCAACTACTTCCATATTTGTGATTGGAAAACCAGAAGATAAGATTAGGTTGAGTGTATGGCCTACCTTGTGAGTAGGTCCAGTGGTAAGCAGAGTCGGATTGAAAGACTCAACCAGATGCATAAATTCACTTACGAAAGGCTTAGTGGGGCAGCAAACATGAATGTTAAAATCACCAAGAATCAGGACACGATCAAAGTTGGGCATTGTGTTAGAGGGGAAATCCGCAAATTGAGTGATATTTTTGGTGGACGATACACAAGAACAATTAACGGGATTGACCAGTCCTACTTTAATTAATTGCACCTCGAAGCTGGAGAAATGATCCGAGTTCAGTAGGCGGCAGCTACAATATACTGATTGTACAATAATCTACGATCTACTGATGTTTTTTTTAAGTATTCAAAAGAGATAGATATGAAGAACTCCTTTTAGAAAAGGATATCTGATGTAAATCAGAAACAATATTTTCTCACAGATTGCAGAAGAATTCTGTATCGTCCTGGCCTCAGCCCTCCCTCCTCCCACGCCTCAGAGTTGGCTGTGGTTGCTGATTTAATTAGGGTTTTTCTTGGGTAAATAAATTAAGGCATACTGACAAAAGGTCTACTTGTTGAGTACAACAAGCTTGGAGAGTTGAAAAACACACCACATTTTGCATCTTTGAGCAAATCCCCTACCCCAAATCTGAAATATAAGCAAAATGATGTATGAATGTGATGCTAAATAATTACCCATAACCTCATAATTTACCTTATGCTCTTTCTTGCTGTATGATTATCCATTTGTGAGTTGGGATTAGGCTGTGTTCTTCGAAACTTTTGATGTGTCACTGTTTGCTGCAGGATCTGGGATTAACTATGCTGCGAGAAGGTGCTGCTACTCATAGCTTGAGAGCAATATTGAGTGTCTTGACTCTCTTGATGTATCAAACTTACATCACCGTAGTCCTTGGTAAGATGGGTCATTTTATCATTCCTAATCTTTGGTTTGGGAATAGAATTAGAATTACATGTTGAAAGACCCTGCGGTGTTTAAATCAGTGCAGGTTTCGTTTTTTATAAATGTCTTGGAAAAGATTGATTGTTTAAAGATGCTGCTCAGAGACATGGAAAAGACCAATTTTCTTTCAGTACATTTATTCAGGATTATATTTACGTCTAAGAGAGGATTTATATTGGTTCTATAAAGTCACAAAGCATGGAAGCAGGACTTTAGGCCCACAATTGCATGCTGATCGGGTTTATAACTGGGCTAGTCCCATTTGCCTATGTTTAGCCCCTATTCTAAAACCTTTCTATCCATGTACCTGTCCATATGACCTTTGAATGTTGCCTTTGTATCTGCATCTACAGCTGCCTTTGGCACCTCATCCCATAAACATACCATCCACTGCATAAGAAAATTGCCCCTCGGATCTCCTATAAATTCACACAAACCTCACACCTTATAATTGAACAATACATAGTTTTATAAGAGGGAAACATTATTTGCTCAGTATTGCAATACTGTTTATAGCATCTTGTTTTGTGTAACTGGCTGCTGCATTCCCTACATTTGACAAGATCCCACATAGTAGGCTAAACAATAAATTAAGGCACTAGAGTTGCAATAGACATGTTGGTGAACTAAATGCAACATTTTATTGGTGATAGGGGGTAGAGGCTGGTGGTGGATAGGTGTTCTTCTGACTGTAAATCTGTAAAATGTGGTATATTGCAGGGATCAGTGCTGGAATCTTTATTGAGTCATTCAACATGGAAAGATGCCCTTCGGTCCAACTTATTTCATGCCAACCAGAATGCTCCATCTAAGCTAGTCCCATTTGCCTGCATCTGGCCTCTATCTCTCTAAACCTTTCCTATTTGTTTATCTGTCCAAATGTATTTTAAATGCTGTTATAGTGCCTGCCTCAACTACTTTGTCAGGCAGCTTGTTCCATATACCCACCACACTCTGAATTAAATAGTTGCCCCTCAGCTTCCTATTAAATGTTGGCCCTTTCACAATTGATTGCATCATATGACTTGGATAGGAATGTGTGCGACATGATTTAGTAAGTTCGCAGATGAAACAAAAATAGATGGAGCCACTGATAGTGAAGAAGGTTGTTTAGAGATATAGCAATATGTAGGTCAGCTGGAAAGTGGGATGGAGTGGTGGCAGATGGAAAGTAATCCTGAATGTATGAGGTAATGCGCTTAGTTGTGAGTTGTGTTAGGAAATATGGAGTAAATGGTAAATGGCAAGGAACTGTAGATGCTGGAATGTTGAGTAAAACACAAAGTGCTGTAGTAACTCAGCGGGGCAGCCAGCAAGGGTCCCAACTCGATACGCCGCCTATCCATGTTGAGTCTGAAGAAGGATCCTGACCTGAAACATCATCTATGCATGTTCTCCAGAGATGCTGTCTGACCCACTGATTACTCCAGCACTGTTTTACTAAAGGATAGGGATCTTAGCGACACGCTGCACAGGAAGTGGAGACACAGATCAATAGAGCAAAGAAAAACGTATTTGGTATGCTTGCCTTCATAGTTCAAGGCATTGTGTATAAGAGTTGGGACATAATGCTGCAGCTGTACAAACACTACTCTTGGAGTATGATGTGTAGTTCTGATCACTACACTACAAGAAGAATGTGGTGACAATGGAGAGAGTACACATGTGTTTATTCGTACTGGAATGTTGGATGCTGTGGTAAGGTTATAGAGGTGAACATACTTATGAGGGGCATAGATAAGACGACTGGTCACAGTCTTTTCCTAGGCCAGGACATGTTAGAACTGGAGAGCAAAGTTTTATCAAAGTCAAATTGATTCGTCACATGCATCAAGTAAGGTACAGTGAAATGAATGTGCCATTCAGCGATACAGTTGAAAAAAGAACACACAATACACAATAGAATTTAACATAAACATCCACCACAGCATTCTTCACTGTCGTGGAAGGCAACAAAGTTCAGTCAGTCCTCCTCCTTTGTACTGAGAGGGCAGAAATTTAAAGGAGACCTGAGGGGTAAATCATATAACCATATAACCATATAACAATTACAGCACGGAAACTGGCCCTCTCGGCCCTTCCAGTCCGTGCCGACCATTTGTTTTCCCCTAGTCCCATCTACCTGCACTCAGACCATACCCCTTCATTCCCTTCCCGTCCATATACCTATCCACTTTACTTTTAAATGTTAAAATCGATCCTGCCTCCACCACTTCTTCTGGAAGCTCATTCCACACAGCCACCACCCACTGAGTAAAGAAGTTCCCCCTCACGTTACCCCTAAACTTCTGTCCCTTAATTCTCATGTCATGCCCTCGTATTTGAATCTTCCCTACCCTCAATGGGAAAAGCTTATCCAACTCTGTCTATCTCTTTCATCAATTTAAAGACCTCAATCAAGTCCCCCCTTAACCTTCTGCGCTCCAAAGAATAAAGACCTAACTTGTTCAACCTTTCTCTGTAACACAGTTGCTGGAACCCAGGCAACATTCTAGTAAATCTCCTCTGTACTCTCTCTTGACATCCTTCCTATAATTAGGCGACCAAAATTGTACACCATACTCCAGAATTGGTCTTACCAATGCCTTGCACAATTTTAACATTACTTCCCTACTCCTATATTCAATGCTGTGATTTAAAAAGGCCAGCACACCAAAGGCTTTCTTTACCACCCTAGCTACATGCGATTCCACCTTCAGGGAACTATGAACAGTTATTCCTAGATCGCTCTGTTCCACAGCATTCCTCAATTCCCTACCATTTACCATGTACGTCCTATTTTGATTTGTCCTGCCAAGATGTAGCACTTCACACTTATCAGCATTAAACTCCATCTGCCATCTTTCAGCCCACTTTTCCAAATGGCCCAAATCTCTCTGTAGACTTTTAAAATCTACTTCATTATCCACACCACCTATCTTAGTATCATCTGCATACTTACTTATCCAATTTTCCACCCCATCATCCAGATCATTGATGTACATGACAAACAACAGTGGACCCAACACAGATCCCTGAGGCACCCCACTGGTCACCGGCTTCCAACCTGACAAACAGCCATCCACCATTACTCTCTGACATCTCCCATTCATGCACTGTTGAATCCATCTTGCTACTCCGCCATTTACACCCAAAGATTGAACCTTCTTAACCAACCTTCCATGGGGAACCTTGTCAAAGGCCTTACAGAAATCCATATAGACAACATCCACTGCTTTACCCTCATCAATTTCCCTAGTAACCGCTTCAAAAAATTCAAGAAGGTTTGTCAAACATGACCTTCCAGGCACAAATCCATGTTGATTGTTCCTGATCAGACCCTGTTTATCCAGATGCTTATATATATTATCTCTAAGTATCCTTTCCATTAATTTGCCCACCACTGACGTCAAACTAACAGGTCTATAATTGCTAGGTATATTCTTTGAACCCTTTTTAAACAATGGAACAACATGCGCAGTACGCCAATCCTCCGGCACTATTCCCGTTTCTTAATGACATTTGAAATATTTCTGTCATAGCTCCTGCTATTTCTACACTAACTTCCCTCAATGTCCCTGGGAATATCCTGTCAGGACCTGGAGACTTATCCACTTTTATATTTTTCAAAAGTGTCAGTACTTCCTCCTCTTTGAATCTCATAGTTTCAATAGCTACTCTACTTTTTTCCCTTACCTCACAGAGTTCAATATCCTTCTCCTTGGTGAATACCGAAGAAAAGAAATTGTTCAATATCTCCCCCATCTCTTTTGGCTCTGCAGATAGCTGTCCATTCTGGCTCTCTTGTGGTCCAATTTTATCCCTCGTTATCCTTTTGCTATTAATATAGCTGTAGAAACCCTTTGGATTTACTTTTATCTTTCTTGCCAAAGCAACCTCATATCTTCTTTTAGCCTTCCTAATTTCTTTCTTAAGTATTTTTACATTCTTTATACTCCTCTAGCACCTCATTTACTCCATGCCTCCTATAATTATTGTAGATATCTCTCTTTTTTCGAAACGTGTCCAATTTCCCTTTGAAAACTATGGCTCTTTCCAATTTTTACTATTTCCTTTCAACCTAACAGGGACATAAAAATTCTGTACTCTTACAATTTCCCCTTTAAATGTCCTCCATTTCTCTTCTACATCCTTCACATAAAACAAAGTGTCCCAATTCACTCCTTTTAAATCCTTACGCATTCCCTCAAAGTTAACCTTTCTCCAATCAAAAATCTCCACCCTAGGTCCAGTTCTGACTCTCTCCATAATTATATTGAAACTAATGGTATTGTGATCACTGGTCCCGAAGTGCTCACCAACACATACCTCCATCACCTGACCTACCTCATTTCCTAACAGGAGGTCCAGCACTGCCCCTTCTCTGGTCGATACCTCTATGTACTGCTGCAAAAAACTATCCTGCACACATTTTACAAACTTCAAACCATCCAGCCCATTTACAGAATGTGTTTCCCAGTCTATTTTTGGAAAATTGAAATCTCCCACAATCACTTCCTTGTGCTTACTACTCCTTGCATATTTGCTCTTCCAATTTTCGCTTCCCATTTGGCGGTTTATAATACACCCCTAAAAGTGTTACTACACCGTTCCCACTTCTCAGTTCCACCCAAATAGCCTCCCTAGACGAGCCCTCTAATCTATCCTGCCACAGCACTGCTGTAATATCCTCTCTGACAAGCAATGCAACACCTCCACCTCTGGTCCCTCCAATTCTATCACACCTGAACAACAAAATCCTGGAATATTTAGTTTCCAATCACAGCTCTCCTGCAACCACGTTTCACTGATTGCCACAACATCATATTTCCAGGTGTCAATCCAGGCTCTAAGTTCATCCACCTTTCTTACAATGCTCCTAGCATTAAAATATACGCATTTTATAAACCCACCATCCCTTATTCTCTGTCTATTATCTTTTACCTCTTTCTCGCCTACATTTTGGGTCCGAGTGCTTCCCTTCTCTGCCTCTTGCCCCACACCCTGTCCCCTAGCCCCCTCTAGCCGAGTCCCTCCCCCCAGCCTTTCTAGTTTAAAGTCTCCCCAGTACCCTTTGCAAATCTCCCTGCCAGGATATTGGTCCCCCTCGGGTTCAAGTGCAACCCGTCCTTTTTGTACAGATCATGCCTTCCCCAAAAGAGGTCCCAGTGATCAAGAAACTTGAATCCCTGCCCACTGCACCAGTCCCTCAGCCACGCATTTATCCTCCACCTCATTCCATTCCTACTCTCACTGTCACGCAGCACAGGCAGTAATCCTGAAAGTGTTACCCTTTTGGTCCTTCTCCTTAACTTTCCCCCCAACTCCCTAAATTCTCCCTTCAGGACCTTGTCTCTTTTCTGCCTATGTCATTGGTACCTATGTGTACCACAACTCTCCCTCCCTTATCAGAATCTTTTGGACACGTTCCGACACATGCAAGACCCTGGCACCAGGGAGGCAAACTACCATCCGGGTCTCCCGACTGCGTCCACAGAATCGCCCATCCCCTAACTATAGACTCCCCTATTACAATTCCCCTCCTCTTTTTGCTACCCTTCTGAGCATCAGGGCTGGTCTCTGTGCCAGAGACCCGGCCGCTGTTGCTGCCCCCGGGTAGGCTGTCCCCTCCAATCGTACTCAAACCCGAGTACCTATTTTCCAAGTGTACAGTCACAGGGGTACTCTCTAGCCCCTGCCTCTGCCCCTTGCCCTTCCTAACCGTGACCCACTTGTCTGCCTCCTGTGGTCTGGGAGTGACTACCTCCCTGTAGCTCCTCTCTATGACCTCCTCACTCTCCCTGACCAGATGGAGGTCATCGAGCTGCTGCTCCAGGTTCCTAACACAGTCCTTTAGGAACCCCATCTCGACACACCAGGCGCAGATGTGGACGTCTGGAGGGCTATCAGATTCCCTGACCTCCCACATCTGACATCCAGAACAGTACACTGCCCTGGTCTTCATACTCCCCCCCTTACACAGGATACAATATCAACACAATACAAAGTACACAACAAACTGCTGGAATCTGACTGCCAATCAGCTGCTTACCCTAGTCCACTTCCCACCAATCAGCAAATCCTTCACACAGATGTGGCGAATAACTGGAACAAGCTGTCAGAGGAGATAGTGGAGGCAGATATTATCTCAATGTTTATAAGGCATTTATTTGGACAGGTAATTGGATAGGAAAGGAGTAGTGGGATATGGCCTAATTCAGGCAAATGGGATTACCATGGAAAATCATCTTAGTTGGCATGAATGAGGTAGGCCTGTTTCTATGTTAAACATATCTGACTCTACAGTGACTGTACTTAGTTTTAATTGCTCATCTAGATGCCGTGAAAGATATTTTATGTAGGAATATTTTTGTTCCTTTTGAGTGAACATTTTAGTGGAAGTAATATATTAGTTTGATGTCTTGTCTATTCAGTTGTATCTTTTTATGAAGCAAAATAACTTCCCTTAACTATGAAACTTCTTAACAGGTGGAGGTGAAGGCAACCTCCAAGAAGCCGAATCACTACTTGAACCCTACCTCAAGAAGTATCCCAATGTAAGTAAACAATTTTTACAAATTATAATTTGCTGATTTGAATTAGGTCTTTTGGTGCAAAGACACAGACCCCACTGTTGACTAGTGGGATCAAGATGTGTCCACTAGCATCTAAGTAAGACTTCACAAAAATATTTAAAACATATCATTATTTGTACACCATATTTTAAATTATCTTTTAAAAATCATCAAAATATTTTTATTCTTGTGATACAAGTTTATTTGGTAACTATTATCCAGCCATAGTTGCACTCGAAGGATGGTGCAGGCCATTTATTGAAGGCATTGTCGATAGTGTATATATACTATTAAAAGTCTCGTCTTGTTTGTCTGTCTGTCTCTCTGTCTCTCTGTCTGTCTGTGAGATCATGGAACTACACCAAACAGCATGCAATAGCCCAAAAAATGAGCAGAATTTGTTTTCCACTAAAATGTTCACTCAAAAGGAACAAAAACAAGAACGGGTGATAGGGGTGATTGGCTCTGGGTGGTGCCTTTCTCCAGGGTGAGCGCCGAGGCCGCGTTCAGGGACCAGCCCTCACGTGTGACGCAGCCCCCCCCCCCCTGCCCCCCGCATTGGGGGATGGGGCTTAAACCTCAGAGGACAGTTATGGGCCTGTCCCACTTAAGCAATTTTTCAGCGGTCTGCTGGCGACTGTCAAGTGGAACACACACACACACTGACAGTGCCGGCGACTGTCAGAGTGGAGCACACACACACACACAACGCAAAGGCGGGGGCCAGGGCAAGCGGGGGGAGTGCTGTCTGAAAAACACACGGTGCAAAGCCAAGGTGATACAGACACACACAGCGATGAACAGGAAGGTTGGCGCTGTAATTAATACTGCTAGCACAGTGTACGGTAATGCCTCTGTCTCACTTATGCCCCGGTCCCACTTAGGAAACCTGAACGGAAACCTCTGGAGACTTTGCGCCCTACCCAAGGTTTCCGTGCGGTTCCCGGAGGTTTTTGTCCTCCGGCAACCACCTTCAACTGGCATCGCAACCGGCTTCGACTAAAAAAATTACCGATTTTTAAAACGGAAACCACTTTCGACCATTCGGGAGACTGACAAACACCTCCGGGAACCTCTGGGAACCGCACGGAAACCTTGGGTGGGGTGCAAAGTCTCCAGAGGTTTCCAAAGTGGGACAGGGGCATAAGTCATTTAAAAGAGGGGGGGAGAAGGGAGGAGAAGGAGTGGAGACAACTTTTAAGAAGCCAGAGATACACAGCTGTGAAGTTCGGCGGACATTTAACATTACTGGTCGGTTATCCTTGGTTCTGAAAACTACTGCTTACGTTTTTTTTCCCCAATGAGCCAATGAAATTCACCGGTCAACCTATAAGAATTCACCTAGTTACAACCTACAAGAACCGAAGAGAACCTTTGATCTCCTGACAACCCACCTACGGATCGGGAATTCTCGCTACTGTCCATGGAGGCTTCATTCTAGTCGCCGCTAATTTTTCAACACTCCCCGGCAACCATCCACGAACATGTGGCGACCATGTGGCGACTGCATAGTCTCCTGCAGTCGCCTCAAAAGTCGCCTAAGAGGGACAGGCCCATTAAGAATCCATTATTTTGATAGGAGACTGGAGTCATACATAGACCATACTGGGTAAGGACAGGCTCTTGGTACCTCTTTTGCTTATTTTTAGATTTTTAAAGATTTCATTTATGTTCCTATTCTAACTGTTGTGATGTACAGTCTGGTACATTTGCCCACAAAGCATCAGTGTTGGAACATAACCTAGAATATTCAAGCCTTGCCAAGTAAATTGTTTGAAAAGCAATGGATTTCTAAAACAAATGTTGTTGCAATAAGTATGTTAGATTATCCTCTGCTCTTTCACAAGATTGCTGCAGCGATTATAAAGGTAGGGGCAGTTCACAGATAGCCAACATGGCTTTGGTCAAACAAGGTCTACCCTTTCCAATCTGACTGAATTTTCTGAGGAGATTGTATTATGGATGAAAGCAGGGCAGTGCATGGTTTGAAAAGACTTCAGTAAGACCTGTGAAAAGGGTCCAAATGGTGGACTATTCTATATATATTTATGATATTTGATATGCAATGCATTTTTAATGTAATGTTGCCCCTTGTCTGGACCTTGAGTCCGTAATAAAGTTATTATAATTATTATTATTATTATTATTATTATTTCCAAATGGTTAGGGCCCATGTGATCTAGGGCAAATTGGATAAAAATTCTGCTTGGCAACGGAGAATTGGCAGAAGGCTGTTTTTGTGATTTGATGCCTGTTCAACAGGCATCGATGCTGAGACCTGTGTGTAAAATATGTGAAGCATTTGGATGTGGCTGTAAAGATATAATCAGCAAATTTGCAGATGACATGAAGCTGAGTATAGTTGTTGACAGTGTGGAGAGTAGTCTGGGGCTGCAGGAGGATATTGATGTGTTGATGAAATGGGCTGAGAAATGACAGATGGAATTTAACATTAATAAAGGTGAGGAAATGCAATTTCAGAACTAATGAGACTAGGACATACTCCATGAATGATGGGGGTCATAGAAAGTATTGAAGAACAGAGTGTGTTCAAGTGCAAACATCCTTGAAGGTGGCAGTACAGGCAATAATGTGGTTAAGAAGGCAGCAACTAACCCTCATTAGTTGGGCATTATCTTATAGGCTCACACAAGAGCAGTGAGGTTATATTGCAACTTAATAAAACATTGCTCAGGCTGGAGTACAGTGTGTAGTTCTGGTTAATGCACCATAGGAAAGACTTGATTGTACTAGAGTGATGATGTTGGCTGGTTTGGAGCATTTCAAGTATGAAGAGAGACTGAAGAGGCCAGATCTGTTTCCTCTAGAGCAGAGGACATTAAGAGGGGATATGATTTAGATATATAAAATAACTAGAGAGTAAATACTGCAGGAAACATTTCCCCTTATCTGAGGTAAATAAAACTAGAGGACATAGATTAAGGGATAAGAGATTTAGACAGGGTCTGATGGAGACCTTTATACTCTGAGAGTGATGTGGACCTGCAATACTCTGTTGGAGAGAGTGGTGGGACCAGAGTCGCTGACAGCATTTAGAAAATGTCCAGGTGCGCATTCAAATTACCAGGCCATAAAAGTCTGTTGGCAAAATCCTGGAAGATGTGATTAAAATGATGGGTGCCCTCTTGACGTGGATAAGCTTTTTCCATTGAGAGTAGGGAAGATTCAAACAAGAGGACATGATTTGAGAATTAAGGGACAGAGGTTTAGGGGTAACATGAGGGGGAACTTTACTCAGAGAGTGGTAGCTGCATGGAATGAGCTTCCTGTGGAAGTGGTCGAGGCAGGTTTGATTTTATCATTTAAAAATAAATTGGATAGGTATATGGACGGGAAAGGATGGACGGTTATAGTCTGAGTGCAGATAGATGGGACTAGGTGAGAGTAAGTGTTCGGCACGGACTAGAAGGGCCGAGATGGCCTGTTTCTGTGCTCTAATTGTTATATGGTTATATGGTTGGAGTCGAAATGGTGCCGAACACCACCTTCTTTCTCCCATCTTCAAGGCAATTTTGCATCCAATTTGTATCCCATGTGACATAACCTTTAGACCAGCGTACAATGTGCTACTTTTTTAAAAGCCTTGCTAAAGCAGACAATGTGTAGACAATGTCTGACACAGTACCCTCATCAATCTTCTTGGTCATCTCTTCAAAAACAGTCACATTTGTGAGACATAATTTGTCATGCACAAATATATGCTGACTATCCCTAACTAGCCCTTGCCTTTTCAAATGCATATGATTCTGCCTTTCAGAATCCCCTTCAATAATTTACCCACCACTGATGTTAGGCTCTGTAGTTCCAGGCTTTTCCTTGCAGTCTTGCTTGAATAGAGGCACAACCAGGCCCGGACGAAGCTTTTCAAAAAGGGGGGTGGCATGACAGGATTCCAAAAATGTTATGTGAAATAATGTGCACGCAGCGCACAGCACAAGTGGGAAGCCCCTCACGTCCGGGTTCTGGGGTTTTAGATGCTCTCTGGTGCATTCTGAGCCTTATTTTTGAGTTGTTTTGCACCAAATTACGTCCAATATTTCAGAAATAGTTTTGGTTATGCCAAATGAGTTATGAGTGGGTGGAATGGGATGACTGGGGTCATTGTTGAATACTTTTTTAAAATTAAGAATTGTTGTCCTTGTTTTAATAATCAAGTTGTACTGTTGTAAAATGTTATATAAAATGTTATAAAGGAGCATGCAAAAACTGCAAATAAAATACTGTAAGTTTTTGCAGTAAAAAAAAAACTTTTTTTAGAAAATGTTTTGTGTGTTGATTTGATTGCCTGTCACTGTTAGACTGTGTTAGTGTGTGCAGTGCACCTTTAATGGTCCTGATGATTTGACAGCCTGTCATTGCTCATGGAAGTCCTGGTCTTTCCTTCTTTGAGGATGTGAAAACGTGTTTGTCCTCGTTGGCTGGATCAAAGTAAGATGCTGAGCGAGATCGAGCCCACTGCAAGCATGCCGCCCGAGGCGAGCGTCTCTCTGCCGCTCAGGCTCATGTCCAAGGTCCCGCCTACCTCCGCAGTCAAATGGAGGGGAACCGCCGGGGTCGGCAGAGTGCTGTGGAGAGACTGGCTGCCGACAAGGCCAAGCACTTGAAGAGCCAGACGGCGAGGGGGTGTAAAGTGGAGCTCAATGGTTTGGGCAGCTCTGCCTCCGAGGAAGGCAGCGGCAGCGGGGCCTGCAGCAGCATGAAGACTTACCTGGCCTTCGGCAGCCCCCAGCAGAGCGGGCAGCTGGTGCTCCCGCCTGACATGGTGCGTCGCTCCAGCTCCAAGAGGCAGCTCAGGCCCGACTCGCTGGTCATGCACCGGCAGAAGTGCGAGTTTGTGCGAGGAGCGGGGGCAACCAGCAGTGCCCGCAGTTTCAAGGGCACTGGCAGCCTGGTCCGTTGGCTGCTGCACGGCTCTAGCAGCCGGGGCGACAAACAGCAGGGGCTGGCAACGGTACAGAGGCTGCAGCACTCCAGGGTTCACAAGTAACCCCACCAGCAGCACTCCAGGGTTCACAAGTAACCACACGAGCAGCACTCCAGGGAGAAACAGCAGCCTCGCCAGCAACACCCCAGGGTGCACAAGTAACTACACCAGCAGCACCCAAGGGTGCACAAGTAACCACTCCAGCAGCGCCCCAGGAAGCACCAGTTGCCACGCCAGCAGCATCCCAGGGTGCACAAGTAACCACACCAGCAGCGCCACGAGAAGCAGCAGCAGGTCGCCCCAAGGAGCCGCTCAAGCTGCAGGTTGGTGAAGGCGGATTATGGCGCTCGCACGCCGACCTCAGCTGCCGCTTCTATCGAGCCTGCTCGGGCTTGGACAGTTTCTTCGAGCACTGCGGACTCAAGCCTGAGGTGATCGAGAACCTGGCCAGGGAGAAGTTTGCTGCCGACGCCGCCTTTGAAAGCCTTGCCCTCAAGTTTCGCAGCGTGAAAGGCCTGTCCCACTTGGGTGACATTTTCGGCGACAGCCTGAAAAAAGGTTGTCGAATCGTGGTCGGGTTGTGACGCGGCCTGATGCATGGTGACGCACGTAGTGACGCGCGATGACTCCCTGTCACCTCTGGATTTTGGGATGTTCAAAATCCAGGAGAGACATCTGGGTGTCTCATCGTGTCGTGCGCCCTGTCACACGCTGACGTATGCTGTCCTGCGGGTGACGCCCGGTTAGGGTTACGGTTAGGGTTATGGACCTCAGATGAGCTGTAAAATATTCTTCCTTCAATGCATGGATTTTAATATATTTAAATTAATACAATAAAATCAATTGTGCAAATGAAAAGATGTCCATCCAGTTTTATTTACAGATAAAATTTTATATTATATTTACCGCTTCCAGATCCATTCACCATCTCTAATTTTTCACAGGGATGGATTCAGTGAGTCTAGACTGAACTCCCCTCTCCCCTCCACCCCCCACTTCCCATCCTCCCGCCCCAATCCCTCCTCCACTGCCCCCCCCTTCCCTTCCCCCCGCTCTACTCTTCTCCCCCTTCTCCATTCCCCAGGGCTCTCACAACTTTTTTCCCCTGTTGCCAGCCTGGCAACCTCAGCAGCTTTTTAGGTTGTCTAATGACAGTTTAGGTGGCCATTTAACACGGCTTGCATGACGCGTGCAATAATGTGCTCAGACGAAGTGCGTGGTTACCTGTCGGAATTATGCTCAATGAAACATTCACATATTATTTCTGCTTCAAATAGTCACAAACTAAACATATTCACCAATCAAGACATGATTTGCAGCTAAATTATAATACAGTATCTCAACTCTTTTTACACGTTGCAATGAATGCAATTTCTATTATATCTTTCCACTTCCAAACAAAAATGTGGTTGGATTATTCAGCATATGATCAACCTGTGTCAATAAATGCTGGATGATGGTAACATATATGCTTAGCCATGCACACTACAGATTGATGCAGGGATGTTTTCTGTGAAGGACCGAAAATTATCATGACATGGCCATAGCATGGGCCGTTATTACTATTGGTACAGAAACACTCTCGCTTTCCACATAATTTATCCACAACAAAATATACCGGTTGCAAGGAAATGTCTAAAGGCATTTTATGATAATATCTGTTAAAACCAACTATACCCATCTGACAGGTTAAACATTACACTAACGGACAAGAGATGGCCAAAGGGCATCAAATGCAGCAAATATTATTTTGGCAATATGTTTAAAGTTGTCAAAACGTCACATTACCAGACATTCAGATTAGATGAATGTGTTGTGAACAGCATTGAAGATACCCAATTTGTACGCACCAGATTTAAAAAAAATATTGATAAACGTTGTATCCATCATTCCAACTTCAGAATTAACATGTATAATTACAACTGAAATATCTCCTGACCAAATTTGTGATGAATATGTCCGACTATAAAAGTAAAACCTGGATAAATGCAACGTATAGTTGTGAATGTTGCTCAGTAAATAACTACAGTACTGATACTCCATATTAAGAGCATTGATTTGCCGTTAAAATAAATTCTGTAATAACATGTCAACGGTGGCAGTGACAATTGAACACTGCGGTTTTAATGTTTCACGTGTTCACAATTTAATTAATCCATCTTTATGGATTAAAACAAATAATAACATTGGGAATTAAAACACATTTGACTGCATTCCATTATCAAACATTGTCAATGTTCGCTCTGAAGAAATTTCCAGCACAGTAGGGTCGGGGAGGTGGGTGAATCAGTGATAGATAGATGGTGGGGGGGAGGGGGGGTGGTTGAGAAGGCAATCGGTGCGGAATGGAATGATTGAGGCAGGGGAATTAGTGTGTTGGTTGGAGTAGGTAAAATTGTGAGGGGAGAGCGCGGGAGATGTCAGTGGGGGAAATGGGATGGATGGGGGGGGGATCAGTACAGGATGACTGGGGGGTTCAATGTGAGGTAGATAGGGAGCCCAGTGCAGGATGAATAGATGGGGAGGGGAGCAGAGGGGATGTCAGTGAGGACTGAATAGAGGGGGGAATGGGGATCAGTGTGGGATGGAGAGGAGGGGTCCCAGGTTAAGGGGGGGTGGAGGGGAAAGGGCAGAGGAGGTGGTGAGGAAGGAAGGTCAGCGCTCTTCGGACAACACCGGCATAATCGCCCCGCAGCCTTGGCCGTCCTTGTCCACTACCAAGTGCCACCGCCAAACGGGGAGGCGGTTGGGAACTCCTCACTACCATCTCCCCTCCTCCGCCAGCCAACAGGAAGGTGCGGGGCCGAGCAGTGCAGGTGCTTCAGATGGCAGAAGGGGGCCTCTCCCTTCTTTCCTCGCTCCCTCCCTCCTCCCAGCCTCGGTGTGCAGGAGGGTTTGTTTTGAAAGCGGTTGGCGGAAGAATGGTCTCCCCGGATTGACCGCCAGCAGCGGATGGGACCTGCTGGCGAGGCTCCGACGCCGCGGATGGAACCCATGGATCGGGCGGGCAAACACCGCACTCCCCCCCCCCCCGCCCCGGAGACACGGGAACTCCTTTTTGTTTCCAAACCATCCCGTCATAGTTCAATACCCCCGATATAAAACAAACAGATTCCCCTTCCCCGCACCGCAATATTTCACGGTCCCACTCACCTAAACTAGGCCTGGAGCGTCGAGGCAAAGCATTGAAAATGGCGGTGATCTGATCCCCGCCCACCGCGCACGCACGAAGAGATGCCGTTATTTTGCGTCGCTTCGGCGTCTTTGGTCACCAGCTTCCCCCCACTGTGCAGGCGCGGATGTTCGCAAATATATATATATATATTTTACCTTTTCCTCTGAATTCTTTCTCCTCTGGGAAAAAAGAGTGCGGTCGCACCCAACGCACCCCCCCCCCCCCCCCCCCCCCCCCCCCCCCCCCCTTCAGACGGCCATGACAACTATAGTCATCTTCCAGCCTTGCACCACCTTCTCTGATACAAATATCTCAAAAGAGCCGGCGATTTTTCCCCAGCTTCCCTTTAAGGGGCTCTGTTCTCTCCCTAGTTATGGTACCCTAGGTATGGTACAGCAGTTGCACCGTAGCAGATAGGAAGTCACTACAACGGGTGGTGAAAACTGCCCAGTACATCATCGGTGCCCCACTCCCTGCCATGGATGCCCTCCACCGAAAATGGTGTCTGGGACGGGCCGGGAAGATCATCAAAGACCCCTCCCACCCTAACCATGGACTGTTTGCCCTCCTACCATCAGGGAGGCGGTACAGGAGCCTCAGGTCCCACACTAGTAGGATGAGGAACAACTTCTACAACAACACCATCACACTGCTGAACTCGGAGTCTCGCCGATAGATTTCTCCAGTCTCTCCGTCCACATTGTCTGCATTCTGTATTTATTTCTATATTGGTATTACTACGAACTGACGCTAAACTGCATTTCGTTGTACTCATACTTGTATCTGTGCAATGATTAAAGTTGAATTGAATAGTTATTCATTTGCCTTGGTGGACTGGCTGCTCTAGTTAAGACTAGAACAGGTGAGAGTAAGATGCCAGTAATTACTTCAGCAATGATAAGAAGGATACTATAGATTCATGATATAGGACTGGAGGCGGGCAACTCACTCTTTCCACTATATCCTTCATCATCTAAACAAATTAGGTCTTGGATTGTATCATGCCTTTCTCAAAGACAACATCTTCAGAGTGCTTCATCTCCCTCCCTGATGTCTATCTTTTCTTGTTTGTTAGAAATAATTGTCAAAAATGGAGTTTAATATAAATGCGAGATGTTGCATTTGGGAAGTTTAACCAGGGCAGAACTTATACAGTGAATGGAAGGGATCTGGGGAGTGTTGCAGAACAGAACGATCTAGCCGTGCAGGTACACAGTTCCTTGAAAGTGGTGTCGCAGGTAGATAGGGTGGTCAAGAAGGCTTTCAACACATTGGCCAGAGTATAGTGTATAGAAGTTGAGAGGTTATGTTTCTGTTGTACAAGAATTTGGTGAGGCCACATTTGGAGTATTGTGTTCAGTTTTGGTCACCCTATTATAGGAAATATGTTGTTAAGCTTCAAAGAGTGCAGCGGCGATTTACAATTATGTTTTTAGGACTTGAGGGCCTGAGCTATAAGGCGAGGTTTGAGCAGGCTCAGACTTTATTCCTTGGAGTGCAGGAGGATGAGTGACGATCTTAAAGATTTGTATAAGATCATGAGAGGAATAGATTGGGTAATGCACAAAGCCTTTTACCCAGAGTAGGGGTATCAAGACATAGGGTTAAGGTGAAGGGGAAAGATTTAATAGGAATCTGAGAGACACTTATTTCACACAAAGGCTGGTAGGTAGGTGGAAGGGGCTGCCAGAAGAGGTGGTTGAGGTGGGTACTATCACAATGTTTAAAAAATATGTGGACAGGTACATAGGATAGGTTTAGAGCGATATGGGTCAAACACAGGCAGGTGGGATTAGTGTAGAGTAAGTGGTCAGTAAGGGCAAGTTAGGCCAAAAGGCCTGTTTCCCCCATTCCTTCTATCCAGAGATGCAGCCTGTCCCGCTGAGTAACTTTATTTGGGCATTTAGTGTCTATTTTCGATTTTAAACCAGCATCTGCAGTACCCTCCTACACATGACTCTGTGTGCCATTAATGTGGTAGTGATTCCACTGGAAACCCAACTAAATCTTTAGTTAAGCTTCAATAAGGAAAGCGCATCAAATCACATCAGATAATTATAATTTACTTCCAGAAGCAAGCCGAGACAGAAGTAATGGCTTGCTGAGAATTTCAAAGGGAAATTAGACATAATAATAGAGAACAACATCCAATGCATGAAAGGTAAAGTTTTGAAATTATCCCACACCATTTTGATCTATAACAGTGGTCTCCCTTCATATTGCAAGAGAGGCAGTACTCCATTGAAGGTAATTCATTGTGTTACTCTTAGCTCAATAGCGTTTCTTTGTGTCAGAAGGTTATGAGCTGATTTCCATTCAAGAGACTTGAAGAGCATGTAAGTTACACTCAATCAACTACTGCAGAAAAACATCTACAGGAGAGAGCTGCACGGAGATATCGAACTGATCGTCTCTGCCATGTGTTATTTGAAGGATAAATATTGTTTGGTACTCCAGTGCTTCTCTGCAAAGTAGTCTATTTGGACTTCAATATCTGCAGCACCTGCAGTCTTGTGTCTCCAAATATCACAGAATGCTGCTTTTCAGATCTACACTCTTTTGGATGTTAAAGCAAGCTTTATCTGTGCTAGTAAGTGAATGTAAACATCGCAGCAGTATCTGCAGAAATTAAATAATTTTCCTTTTTAAATTGTGTTGATCATGCAATATAGCATCAGGCTTACTTTGATAGAACAGAGAATTCAGCACAGTGAGTGCAGCTGGCAGAGCTGCTGCCTCATAGTATCTAAGACCTGGGATAAATCCTGACCTTGGATGTTATCTGTGCAGAGTTTGCATGTTTTCCCTGTGACTGCACGGGTTTCCTCTGAGTGGTCCAGTTTCATCCCACATCCCAAAGACGTATAGATTTGTAGGCTAATTGGCTTCTGTAAAATTGCCCTGGGTGTATAGGAGATGGATGAGAAAATGGGATAATATAGAACTAATGTGAATTGGTGAACAGTGGTTGGCAAGAAATCAGTGGGCTGAAGGCCCTGTTCCCATTCTGTATCTCTAAACTAATATCAAACTCCTTGCTCTTTCTCTAGGGTTCCATTATAATATTTTATGACGCCAGAATAAGCATACTCAAGGGTAACTTTGAAATGGTGAGTTACTTTAAATTGCATGCTCCATTAAGCCTTTGTTAGTTTGTAATAGACAGTATACTCAAACTGCTGACTGTTTTAAATGAGATATAGGTTTCATTCATTTTGAAACTTGAATTCTAAACAAGGAGTACATGTTTCTTCACTATAAATTAATCTTAAAATAAATTTAATTTGTGAAGTAAATTGACAATGTTGGATTCTGAGGTGATAATGCTGTTGGATGCCAAAAAGATGAGATTTTTGTTTTCCGCTCATTAACCACCATTTATGTAGGAAAAATGTTCCTTTCTATTTATCAGCTCATGGTTGAATGTTGTTTAGGTTCTGTGCATGCAGGCAGAAACTACTAAGTTGCCTCAGAGGTGCAAATGAACTGAAAACTCTGCAATCATTTGCAAAGACCTTATTTCTGACATGTGCTGGAGGCATAGTAATTAATAAATCACTTTGAAGATGCACAGATAATTGATCTAAATAACTCCTGTGCCAAGAACCTGCAGGTTAGGAAACTAACAACGAAAGTCTATTTTCCTTTCCATTAGGTTGATTCCAACCAGTTAGAAGTTTACCTCCTGAGTTTGGTGTCTTTAATTTTGTCAAGGCTCTTGCATATTGCCAAATGTTGCCTTGACTTTAAGAACATTTCATTTGGAATTGAGCCCATTTGTCCCTGTTTGAATCAATGCTGTTGGATACAATTGCTTGATTTTAATTTGTACTGTTTGTCTTGGAAATGCAGGCTCAGGTGAAGTTTGAGGAATGTATAGCAGCTCAGGAAGAGTGGAGGCAGATTCACCACCTGTGTTACTGGGAGCTGATGTGGAGTAACTCATTTCAGCAGCAATGGCTGGAGGCATATCGGTATGCAGACCTTCTGTGCAAAGAAAGCCGATGGTCACAAGTAGGTAAAACTATGAACAATTCAACAAAAGAATTACACATTATACTTTCCTCACTGAACCTTTTTAATTTAGCTGTTGAACATTTGCAAATAATTCTTATCTTCGCACCTCATCTGTCATTGCTGTTAAGTGGTGCACTAAAATAATGAAATACTGTGTTACAATGGAATTATTGAAGCAAGGTTCATTTTGAAATCCAAAATTCAAGCTGGAGTGGAGCATGATAGTCGAGGCCTGAAGAATGAAATCTTTGCAAAAAAGTAATTGCACCCTTGCAAATGTTGACAAATAACATCTTTATCAAATTGGTTGTGAATGAAGGATTGACTTGAAGCCTGGATAAATGCAGACAAATTAATGCAAATTTGAAATGCACAGAATTTAGGGCATAAGTGAAGCCTGTTTGCTAGTAGCTTGCAGTTACCATAATTACTCTAAATGCAAAGCTCTTTCTGGATGTGAATTTCAACCATTTGGTTTCGAATTTTCCAAAGTGGTCATTTTGAAGTTTGGTTTGTTTTAACATCGGGCATAAAACAGTACAACACAAAAACAGGCAATTAGAGTCATAGAGCATGGAAGCAAACCCTTCGGCCCAATTTCCCCATGCAATCAAGATGCCCCATCCCACCTGCTCATGGTTGGCTCATATCCCTCTAAACCTTTCCTATCCATGTACCTTGAGAAAAACAATTATCAGAAAAACACAAATACTAAGTCTTCCACACTTGCATTTGGGCTGAAAGAGACAGCGGGACTGACCATGGTAAATGGCATCAGTAAGTGAAATGCCAAAACAGCAGCTTAGTATTCGGGGAGAACTGGTGTGTGCATGTACAACAAAGGCAGGGTACAGATGTGAAAGGAAATATCTAGAATGTACTTCACTAAATGAGGTAGCTGTTGGGTAAAATCTGGAAAGATTGTTATCTCTGCTCAAGCTTCCAACTGACTTGTATGCAATATATTCATTTCTTCTTTATATCTTTCCAGCTATATATACATGGGAGAGGGCAACGGTTGATCTACTCTTTGGAAATTGGGAAGGGCAAGTGATAGGAGTGTTGGTGGGTGAATCTTTTGGGACTAGTGATCACTGTTGTATTAGCTTTAAGATACAGTAGTTAGGGATAATGGCAGTGCGGGCCCACAAGTTAAAATTCTGAATTGGGGACGTGACCAACTCAGTGGTATTAGACAGGAACCTGCTCAAATTGATAGGAATAAGTTGTTTGCAGGCAAAGGAATGTTCGGAAAGTGGGATGCTTTTAAAAGTGTGGTGACAAGAGTTCAGGGCATGTATGCATGCATAGAGTGAGGGGCAAAAGCACGTTGGAGTAAGGAGGCAGTGCGACCGACGTTGCAGCTGCCTCTGCAGTCCATCTGTCTTTTTTTAAATTTTTGTCCTGTTGAATGTATAGTTTGTTGTGGTTTTTATATTGTTTTTAGCTGTGTATATGTGGGGAGCGGGGGTTGGGGGGGGGGGGGGGGGGGGGGGTGGCCCGACCTTTTCCCTGTAGATTTACACAACCCAAGACAATTTACACAAACATCCATCACAGTGAATCTCTGTCTCACTGTGATGGATGTTTGTGTAAATTGTCTTGGTTCTTTTCTTGTGGTATGACTGCAAAAAACAAATTTCGTTTGAACCTCATTTGAGGTTCAAATGACAATAAATAATTGTATAATTGTAAAATTACGAGAGAAATTGAGGCTGGGAAAAAAGAAGGCATGGTTATAGGAAACTGGGATCACGTGTATTCCTGAAGGTGTTTTGGGAACAGAGGAGCATACATAACAACGAAATCAGGAGGGCAAATCGGGGGAAGGACGTAGCTCGGGCAGATAATATTAAGGGAAATCCAAAGAGATTTTACAAGTACATTAAGGGAAAGAATTGTACAGCGTGCTATCAAACCCTTCGGCCCAACACGGACCAACTTACCCCAACTACACTCGTCCCACCTGGCTGCATTTGACATATGGGTGATTCTGTAAATACAACACTCAGTAGTGAAACTGAAGGTCTCCAAATTTCCAGGTTAATTTTCTTGTTTTTATGTAATATTCCCATTGTTTCATATCCTGTATTTTAAGTAGTGCAGATCATGGTGTATAGCCAAAATAATGAGATGAAGCAAAAATAAATAAATCTGTTTTTACAAAGAAAAATATCAAATATGTCCCTGTGTTTTCTTGCCATTTTTTGTAATAATTTCAAACAGTACTTCATCTAATCCTTGGGCTAATTTATACCAGAAAGATTACATTAATTTTGCAATTAAATACTATTGCATTTTAATTTAATTGCAATTAAATAACTCTATATAAGCCAAATTCTGATTATGCTTATGATTTTTATCATTTATCACCCGATAAGATGGTTTTCTGATGTCCCAGGTTTTTGCAGATGAACGCTAGTAGCAGTGTCCGTTTGGTCACGTGGTAAATGTGTGCATTAAAAGCAGAGTAACCGCTATTATATTTATTATTATTTCTTTTTTTATTGTTTATATTTTGTGTTTAAGCTTTCCATTGAAATATTTAGAATGATGAATAGAATTTTTTAGAAATAATGAATAGAATTTAAAATCATGAAATAAAAATCTAGTTTGCTCACCTATTTTAGCGATGTCTCATTATGTTGTTCCCCCCCCCCCCCCCCCCGCCCGTTGAGTAACGTTTTGAATGCTATATCGGGGTTTTTTGCATTCGTCGCGATGTAAAAAAATTAGTCTAGAGTGATTATAATGATCATGGCGTGAACTACAGGTCTCGTGGTGGGTTAGGTGCCGACATTTTGAAAGGGAGCTTTGAAATCAGTAAGTGTCCCATATGTCTTATATGTTTTATAAATATTTTTTCTCTTTTTTAAAATTTTGAAATTATTAAATTTTGGTCAAATTTTGGTCGATGTTGATCAAAAGGATCATAGGTAGGCCCATTTTTTTTTTTATCCTGTGGTATTTCAATATGATTCAATAACACTCAAATTTGGCAACCCATGTCACAGGTTGGTACCCTTATTTATGGAAACACCCATATCTCTCTAAACCTATCCTAGCCATGTACTTGTCCAAGAGTTTTGTAAACATTGTGATAGTACCTGCTTCAAATACCTTTTCCGGCTCGTTCCATATAATTATCACCCTTTCTGAAAAAAAAAAGTTGTCCCTCAGGTTCCTAGTAATCTTTCCCCCCTCACCATAAACCAATGTTGTGACAATATCCATGTAATTTATGCATATGAGCTGTGCTCATTCCCCCACATGCTCAGTAAATCAGTCAGTGACCTTTGATTTGGAAATAAATTATTCCTGCTTTTGATTCCAACATGAGTATGTGTGCAGCCATCTTTCTCTGTATATTATGTGCTGGTTTTATATTTTACAAGTTGACAGATATCAAAACATGGTGGCAGCGGTGAAAGTGAACATTTGTGAATCAAATGGACACTATGAACATTAGCAAAAAATGCTTTAAAAATCTTTCAGGAATCAATGTTTCAACACTCAGCGGCTGGACTAGCTGCATGCATGTGTGACACAAAGATATGATGCTGCATGTAAATCGGTGCAGTGGGGGTCGGTTTAAAACGACATACTGTGGGAGACAGCTTAGAGATACATAAGCTATTAAGAGCGAGGGTATATGCTGATATTTCAAAATGGCACAGACCAGTCCATCTTTCCACGTTGCTCCACCACCCAATCTAAAGCTCAAAGAGAACAGGGTGGAAGAGTGGAAAATGTTTAAAAGAAATGTATGAAAATTATGCAATAATAACAGAACTGGATAAGAAGGAGAAACAGTATCAAAAAGCAGCATTCCTGCATACTGTCGGACCGGAGGGCGTGCAGATCTTCAATATCCTGACATTCGAAACGGTAGCAGATGAGACGGATGTGAAAGTCATCATCGACAAGATGTCTACCATCATCATGGGAGAGACGAATGAAACCTATGAAAGATTTGTTTTCAATAAACGAGACCAGAAATCAGGGGAAAGCATTGAATCGTATGTAGAGCTGAAGGAGCTTGCTAAAACATGCAACTTCTGTGAATGCCTGTGAGAAAGCCTCATTCAAGATCACATCATCATTGGTATTGCAGACCGGTCAACTAGGAAGACACTCCTTCAAAAGAGGAATCCGACTGCAGGGGACAGTGGACATATGTAGATCCTCGGAGATAACAGCGGCAAGAATGCAGGTCATCGGCGAAGAGCCAACAATACACAAGGTGGAACCGAGGGGAAAAGATGGTTGATTTCCCATCGCAGAGGCAGAATTAGGGTCTAGTTAAATGCAGGTTCTGTGCAAGGTTGCATAAGCGTAGGAAGGAGGAATGCCCAGCGTATGGGAAGGACTGCAACAGATGAGGATGACAAAACCACTTTGCCTGCTGCTGCAAGCACAGGAAGGAGAGCACACAGAAACGGGGTCTGCACAAGGTTGTAGAGACATCTGACACAACGTCCATTTCCGACGCAGAGTCTGTGAGTTGCACTGAGATGAATGCAACTGGAAACAATTCCTCTTCAGGCCTATTCGCTGAGATGCAGGTAGGCACAGAAGCCATCAAGTTTCAGATTGACTCTGGTGCCAGTTAATGTGATTCCCAAGCATCTTGTACCTAACAAAGAGGACATTAGACAAGAGAAAATCATCTTAAAGATGTACAACTAATCCAACCTGCTGGCGGAAGGTAAGACCAAAGTCGTACTCCGGAACAAGACGAACAACAAGAAGTACCAGGTTCACTTCTTGAGGAAGGTAGAGGAAGGCTGGCTCACAGCGCTCCTGAGCGGCAAAGCTGCACAACAGATGAAACTTATCACAGTTCACTACGAGAACTTCAAGAGCCTGAATGCTGTTAGTGAGGCTGGCTCATTACTCAAGAGATACAAAGGTATCTTTGACGACGAAAGACCTGGGAGACTGTCTGGCAAGGTCAGGTTGGTAACTAGGACGGAGGATGTGACCCCATCACAGTGTTCTGCAAAGCTGGTACTTGTAGCCATGAAGAGAAGGTCAAGAATAGTCTCATGAAGCTGGTCGAGCAGGACATTTGACCAAAGTCGAAGAACCAACTGAATGGTGTAGCAGGCTGGTCATTACGGAGAAAAAGGACAGCACAGAGTTGAGGTTCTGCATAGATCCTAGACCCCTCAACAAAGTCCTGAAAGGGGAGATCCACAGGCTTTCAGTCATAGAGGATGTACTCCATGAGCTGTCCAGCACGAAGATTTTCTCCAAATTCGATCTGATGTCAGGATACCTCCACTGCGAACTAGATGAGGAGAGCAGTTTCCTAAAATCCATGAACACTCCTTTTGGAAGGTATTGCTGGAAGAAGTTGTCATTTGGACTGAAAGTCAGTGCAGAGATCTTCCAGAAGAAGCTGCAACAAGCCCGAGAAGGATTAAAGGGAGTGGAATGTGTTGCAGATGACATCATTCTATTCGGAGTAGGGAACACCAGAGAAGATGCAGAAAGAAATCACGACGCAAGACTGCTAGATCTTCTTCAGCGATGCAGAGCCAAAGGCATCAAGCTGAACCGGAAGAAGTCGGTAGTAAAAACTACGTGTATCACATTTCTATGACATATAATTACAGATTGTGGCCTGAAACCGGATCCGAAGAAGATCCAAGCTATCCTAGAGATGCCCAATCCAACAGAAATCCAAAGAAATTCAATTATTTCCAAACGATTTGAAAAGTCCATGCCAGATTTAATTGATGAAGACCAGACTGGTTTTATAATAGGCAGACAAACACAGGATAGCATTAGAAGAACCCTACATATAATACACAAGATTCAAATGGAAAGTACGCGTGCTGTCTTGATAAGCTTAGATGTGGAAAAGGCTTTCGATAGGGTTAATTGGGAATTCTTATATCAAGCACTAGAAAGATTTGGCTTTACCGAAGATTCAATTCAAGTTATTATAGCAATTTACCAGCAACCTACTGTAAGAGTAAAGGTGAATGGGTCCTTAACTGAGAGATTTGTGTTAGAAAAAGGAACGAGACAGGGATGTTGTCTTAACCCTACCCTGTTTGCTATATATATTGAACCATTGGCTCATGCGATTTGTCAAGATAAGGAACTGATGGGAGTAACTATAAGAGACAGAGAACATAAAATTGTCCTTTTCGCAGATGATGTAATGATGTATCTCACGGAAGTAAACACCACCTTTCCAAGGATGATGGGGATTATGGAGAAATTTAATTTTTTATTCAGGATATAAAGTGGAATATTTCAAAAACTCAAACCCTCCTATTTAATTGTGCTCCACCAGAAGAAATCAAGCAAAAGTATAATATTAAATCGGATTCAAAATCAATGAATCATACCTAGGGTATATATAACAAAAAATATATCAATGTTGTATGGGGCCAATTATAATCACATCAACCAAAAACATAAGAAAGGATATAGAAAGATGGTCCACCTACCCAATGGATTTTAGTACTAAGATAAATGTGGTGAAAATGAATATTTTGCCAAGGCTATTGTACTTGTTTTAATCTCTGCCAATAGAGGTGCCATTAAAACAATTCATGGAATGGGATAAATTAATATCTAGATTTACTTGGGAGGAAAGAAGGCCAGAGTTCGATACACTACACTCCAGTTGCCAAAGGACAAAGGTGGAATGGCACTTCCAAATTTTAGGATATATTTCTATGCAGCCCAACTTCGACCACTAATTAATTGGATGTGAGGATAGCTACATAGCTAGGTGGAGAGAGACATATATTCCTGACTTCCACATCCAAACACTCTTGGGAGAAAAAGCACTTCCTGGACATATCAGGAGTATAATCGATCCAATAAGGATATTTACAGTGACTTCACAATTATGCACCACTTTGTGTTGGTCTAGCACATAAAATCCCAATAAAATACATTTACGTTTGTGGTTGTAATGTGACAAAATGTGGAAAAGTTCAAGTGGTATGAAAACCTTTGCTGTACTTTAGAAATCTGGTTCACTCTTACCAGACAACTTAAACTGAATAAAGGACGAAAAGTATTAAGATGGATAGCTTTGGATAGTGAATCTAAACCAGGGATGTATGACTCAACATTTAAAGAGTGGATGAAAAAAGGAACGACTGCGTTTTGTACTGTTACTGAAAATGGAGACCTAAGAAGTTTTCAAGATTTGAAGGATAGATTTGCACTTCGGAACCAAGACTTGTTTAGATACCTCCAACTGGGAGATTATTACAATAAAAAAGTAAAAAGGGAGGCACTAGAAGTAAATAATCCAGTGGTAGAAGTGATAGTTAATGCGTATCATCAAAAAACATCATGGATTATTTCTAAACTTTATCATAGTTTAATGGAATTTGACATTCTAAAACTACATTTTATATAAAATTTAAGTGGGAGAAGGAATTGAACATCACAATCCCAGAAGAAGAATGGCATCTTATGCGTGTAACACTACAGACATCCACTAAATCACAAAAATGAGATAATCTAATTGGAAAAAATTGATTTGTTTCTTTATTACTCCTAACATAAAAAGCAAGCAAATTCTAAGGCAGCAAGCATGCCGGAGGCAATGTGGCCAAACAGATGCAAATCATGCACATATCTTCTGGAGTTGCCCAAAAATAGAACTATTTTGGGACAGAGTGAATTCAGTATTAAAGGAGGTATTAGGATATATAGTCTCCAAGAAGTGTTCCATTTTATACCTGGGTAATATAACTACAGTGGTGCTGAAGGAAGACCATTACTTGGTTAAAATCCTACTCACAGCTGGCAGAAAGGCCATTACAAGAAACTGGCTTGCAGCGGGCACACCCAGACTTAGACAATGGTTACACATAGTACAGGAAATATTTGTCATGGAGAAAATGACATATTCTCTAAGAGTGAAAGAAGACGAGTTTAACAGAAAATGGGAAAAATGGATTAGGTATAGAAATAAAGACATCAACACTGTATAATTTTATTGACAATAATGTAAGTTATTGGAAAATGTTTTAATAAGAAAATAGTTCTGGATACTGCATCATTAATTGTAAACTGAACCCCCCGCTACATTGCTGTACGTTTCAATGTATTGTTGTATGTTTCGTTGTTATATTTGTGTTTTATTTGTGTATACATAAAACCAATCAAGACTAAAGTGAGAAAAAGAAATCCAAAGATTCCAAGGCAATGTAAACTACTTGCCAAGATTCCTGCCAAGGTTGTCGGACACATTCGAGCCTTTGAGGAGATTGACCCACAAGGAAGCAGAGTCAGCATGGTCATCAGAACAAAACATGTTCCTAGAAATGTGATACACATAGTTTTTACTACCGACTTCTTCCGGTTCACCTTGATGCCTTTGTCTCTGCTTCGCTGAGGAAGATCTTGCAGTCTTGCATCGTGATTTCTTTCTGCATCTTTTCTGGTGTCCCCTACTCCGAATAGGATGATGTAATCTGCAATGTCAACAATCAAGGAGCTATCCTGGCGTACTACACACCAGACGAACAGCTGACCATACAATGTAATGCAAGCAAGGCAGGTCTCGGTGCAACACTTATGCAGAAAGGACAACCACTGTCCTATGTGAGTCGAGCATTGATGCCAACCGAGCAGAGATATGCTCAAATTGAGAAGGAGGCACCAGCAATAGTGTTTGCCCTCGAGCGTTTCCATCAGTACACCTAGGGACAGAGAGTGATCGTTGAGAGTGACCACAAGCCATTGGAAGTCATAGTCAAAAAGCCGCTGTAGACGTCTCCAGGGCATGATGATGAGGATGCTGCAATATGACATCGAGATCAAGTGGGTAAAGGGAAAAGACATGCATCTAGCAGATATGCTCTCCCGAGCATACCTCCATGACACCACAGGATCAACCAGATTCACTGATGTCAACATAGTTGAGTCCTTGAGCATGGGAGAGGACAAGGTCAAACGCATCGAAGCCCACACCAGGGAAGACAAAACACTACAAACAGTTAAGAGATTGATACAAAATGCATGGCCAGATCACAAGGCAGAAGTCCCAGAGGCAGCACAACCGTACTTCAACATCAGAGACGAGTTGAGTGTGCAAGGCGGCCTAGTATTCAGAGGAGAGAGAGTTGTAATCCCTGTCACTCTATGCAAAGATATGAAGGAGACACTCCACACCTCTCACCTGGGAGACGTGCTAGAGAATGCATTTTCTGGCCCGGAATGAACTCTGAAGTGAAACCATTCATTTCAAACTGTGAAGCCTGCAGGACGTATGAACAACGGAATCGGAAAGAAACTCTGATCAAAGTCAAAGTCAAAGTATCCCTTATTGTCATTCAGACCTCTCAGTCTGAACGAAATCTCGTTGCCTTGCAGTCATACATATAATAAAAAATTCAAAACACACAATAAACACATATTTAACATCCACCACAGTGAGTTCACCAGGCACCTCCTCACTGTGGTGGAAGGCAAAACTCTTAAAGTCTTTGTCTTCTTCCCTCCTTGTTCTCCCTCTGTGCTGAGGCAATCCAGGCCTCCGATGTTGCCGTCCACTAGGCCCGCGGCCGAGGCTCTGAAGCCGGGCTGCCGCCACTGCCATCGCCAGAATGTTGGAACACCGCCACAGCTCTAAAGCAGGGTCCGCCACTGGAACGCTGGAGCACCACAGCTCTGAAGCCGGGTCGCCGCTGGAACGCCACCGCTGGAACGCCGCTGGAGCACCACAATTCTGAAGCCGGGTCTGTCGCTGGAACGCCACTGGAGCACCACAGCTCTGAAGCCGGGTCCGCCGCTGGAACGCTGGAGCACCACAGCTCTGAAGCCGGGTCCACCGCTGGAACGCTGGAGCACCACAGCTCTGAAGGCGGGCCGCCGCTGCTGGAACGCTGGAGCACCACAGCTCTGAAGCCGGGCCGCTGCTGGAATGCTGAAACGCCGCCTCAGCTTCGAGGCCGCCAGCTCCGCCATTAGGCCTCAGCACAGACGGAGACGGTGACGGGGGACACGACAAGAAAAGTCGCACCCCCCGAAGGGAGAGACTAAAACCTTGTTTCTCCCCCCCCCCCTCCCCGCCCACTCATACACAGCCTAATAAACTAAAATTTAACTAAAACAGACACACGAAAACAAAAATAAAATAAAAAACAGACGGACTGCAGGCGAGCCGCAGCTGCCAGGCAGCGCCGCCACTTCCGGATATGTTCCTGATGCCCCATGACCTCCCAGATCGACTATGGGAGAAAGTGAGAACCGATATGTTTGAACTTGAGGGAACGCACTATTTAATCACAGCGGTCTATCTATCTAATTTCTGGGAAATAGACAGACTGTACGACCTGAGCAGCAGGACAATCACAACTCAAGAGCCACTTTGCAATATACGTAATTCCCAGTACTGTGGTAAGTGACAACAGGACACAGTTCTCATCAGAGGAGTTTGCCAAATTTGCCAGGAATTGGGTATGTGACCATTACACAATTTTTCCAAGACATAGCCAAGCTAACGGTAAGGTGGAATCGGCAGTCAAGGTAGCTAAGCAACTGCTGAAGAAAATTAACCACTACAAGGCAGATGTTTACTTGGCAATAATGGAATTACGCAACACCCCTGCGCAAGGAGTGAACAGTAGTCCTGCACAAAGACTACATGGAAGGAGGACGATACTTCCAACGACATCTAATCTCCTCAGACCACAGACATGGTACTGAGATACTCACAGAAGAGAGGAAAAAGATGAAGGATTTGCAAGGAAAACAGTAAAAAATCTACAACCGACATACCAAGGATCTGCCAATCCTGGAAGAAGGTGATGTCATAAGACTCAAACCCTATAAACTAGGAGATACCAGATGGCAGAGAACAACAGTTCAGAGACGACTGGATGAGAGAATCATACGGTCGGGACAGTCAGGACTTCTAATCTGACGTAATCGAGTGGATCGGAGAACTACCTCCACACATAACTCCAGAGAAACCACCAGATGTGGAAAAGACTGGGACACCTTTGCAACCTCTGATGACACAGAAAAAAACAACACAACAGGCATTACCAGAAAAAGATGCAACTCGTGAAACTCTTAACACAGAGAAATCTAAACAATAACAAAGTGGCACGAGAATAAACTAGAAGTGATGCACAGAATGTACCGACTGAAAAGAAAGACATTTCTGAAAGAAACACTATCACAAAGACTAGGGCAGGAAGAGCTGTCAGACCGCCGGAAAGGTGCAGCGAATATGTCACGAAGTAATCTGTTTTGTTGTGATGTACCTACATGCGTATGAGAAGAAAGCATGTGAAAATTAGTTTATGTTATTGAAATGTCACAAGTGTGACTATGATTGAAATTGTGAAATAAGACAGAACAATTGTTTTATTATGTTAAGTTAATCCATATTACTGCAGTGTAATATTATGAAAAGTGTGTACGTTTACTTTGTTTTGGGATTGTAATGTAATCCCAAAATGTCAAAAAGGAAAGGATGTGACAATATCCATGTAATTTATGCATATGAGCTGTCCTCATTCTCGCACATGCTCAGTAAATCAGTCAGTTATCTTTGACTTGGAAATAAATCATTCCTGTTTTTCATTGCAACACGCGTGTGTGTGCAGCCATCTTTCTCTGTATATTATGTGCTAGTTTACTTATTTTACAAGTAGACAGACATACAAAACATATGTCCTCTGTTTTTTGATTTCCCTTTTCTAAGTAAAGACCATGGGCATTTACCCTATTTATTCCCATTATGATCTTATACACCTCTATAAGATCACCCCTCATCTTCCTGCACTCCAAGGAATATAGTTCCAACCTGCTTAACCCCTAAACCTCTCCCTAAAGCTCAGGCCCTTGAGTCCTGGCAACATCCTCGTAAATATTATCTGCACCTTTTCCAGCCTCACTGTATTTCTCCCAGAGTAGAGGATACTAAAACTAGAGGGGAAAGGCGCAGGGTGAGAGGGGAGAAATTTAAGAGAGACCTCCGGATAGCCTTTTCTTTCTGAGGGTAGTTGTATCTGGAATGAACTGTCAGCAGAAGATATAGGAAAGTATAGAAGCAGATACAATTCACACTGTCAAAAGACATTTGCACAGATACATGAATAGGAAGAGTTTAAGAGGGCTATCAGCCAACTTACTCAGCATGGACACGGTAGGCTAAAGGACCTGTTTTCGTGCTGTACAGCACTGACTCTCTGCTCTATGTTGCTGCAGGCAATTTACACATTTCAGAAGGCTGCAATTCTCAGCATGCTGCCTGAGAAAGAAGTTAAGCAGACCAGCGAGAATGTGGAAGAACTATTCAGGTCAGTAATGGTTCATTCTGAAATAAAATAAATTGGGTTAGATGACTTTCCATGCTGTTAGACGTATGTTAAATACATGTTTGATGAAAATACAAGAACTGCAGATGCTGGAGATCTGAAATAAAAGCAGAACATCAGAATCTCTCAACAGGTCAGATGTGGAAAAGGTAATTACAGTAAGGTTTTAGGTTGAAGATCCATTGTCAAATATCATAGAGGTCATGGTGTGACAAAGGATCAACAACCTGAAACGTTAACTCCCTTTCTCTTTCCACAGATGCTGCCTGACCTGTTGATTGTTTTCAGCATTTTCTGTTATTATTGAACAGCGGTTCATCAGGTCAGGCGCACGCTTTTGTGTGGGAGATATCTTGCCCAGCACCAAACAAAGCCAAGGAGGAACAGCAAGGACAACTCACATCGAGGACAATAGGTGACAGACTCCAGCAGATTTGGCATGGCTGGTGTTCTTTAACTCTGAACCAAGCATCAACTTTCTAATTAGGATATACAACTGTGTGATTGGCTGGGGCTGATGGGAGGCTTGAGTGTGTAAATGACATAAGCACAAATGCCCAATAATCTTGTTAAAGAAGGAACTGCAGATGCTGGAAAATCGAGGGTACACAAAATGCTGGAGAAACTCAGCAGGTGCCGCAGCATCTATGGAGCGAAGAGATAGGTAACGTTTTGGGCCGAAACCCTTCTTCAGACTGATAGGGGGTGGGGGAAGGCGGGGGGAAGAAAGGAAAAAGGAGGAGGAGGAGGAGGAGCCCGAGGGCTGAGGGAGAGGTGGGAAGGGGAGGAGACAGCAAGGGTCAACAGAATTGAGAGAATTCAATGTTCATGCCAAGAGGATGCAGACTCCCCAAGCGGAATGTGAGGTGCTGTTCCTCCAATTTACGGTGTTGCTCACGCTGGCCATGGAGGAGGCCCAGGACAGAGAGCTCGGATATGGAATGGGAGGGGCAGTTGAAGTGCTGTGCCACCGGGAGGTCGGTTTGGTTATTGCGGACCGAGCGGAGGTGTTCGGCGAAACAATCGCCAAGCCTCCGCTTGGTCTCACCGATATAGATCAGCTGGCATCTGGAGCAGCGGATGCAATAGATGAGGTTGGAGGAGGTGCAGGTGAACCTTTGTCAGACCTGGAAGGACTGCTTGGGTCCTTGAAAGGAGTGGAGGGGGGAGGTAAAGGTGTATTTGAGTGCCGGATGGAAGTTGGTGGTGAAACGGATGAAGTCAGTCAGTTGTGTGTGGGTGCAGGAGGTGACACCAAAGCAGTCGTTGATGTAGCGGAGGTAGAGGTCGGGGATGGGGCCCTGGTACGCCGCAAACAAGGATTGTTCGACGTACCCGACAAAGAGGCAGACGTAGCTGGGGCCCATGCGTGTGCCCATAGCTACGCCTTGTATTTGGAGGAAATGGGAGGAGTCAAAAGAGAAGTTATTGAGGGTAAGGACCAACTCTGCTAGGCAGAGGAGAGTGTCAGTGGATGGTTATAGGTTGGTTCTCCGGTCGAGGAAGTGATTGGACGTCTATGGTGAAGATGAGAGGATGGGGGACTGGAGAATGGAATGCACGGAGACGATGGAGAGTGTCTGAGGTGTCTTGAACATAGGTGGGGAGGGATTTAACCAAGGATGGAGTCAAGGTATGTGGAAACGGGTTCAGTGGGGCACGAACAGGCAGGGACAGCTGGGGCGGTCAGGTTTGTGGATTTTGGGGAGAAGGTAAAATCGGGCCTTCCGGGGCTGGGGAACAATGAGGTTGGAGGCTCGGGGGGGTAGGGAGCCGGAGTCGATGAAGTCGGTGATAGTGCTCGAGATGGTGGCCAGGTGCTCGTCAGTGGGGTCATGGTCCAGGGGTAAGTAGGAGGAGGTGTCCGAGAGTTGGCGCGTGGCCTCAGCTTTGTAGAGATCGACGCGCCAGACTACCACGGCACCTCCCTTGTCGGCGGGTTTGATAACCCAGTCTTGGTTGTTGCGGAGTGAGTCGATGGCAGTACGTTCGGGGGGAGAGAGATTGGAGTGAGACAGGGGAGTGGAGAAGTCGAGGCGATTGATGTCGCGGTTGATGACCCTTGCGGTTGATAACCCTCAATAACATCTCTTTTGAGTCATACCATTTCCTCCAAATACAAGGCGTAGCTATGGGCACACGCATGGGCCCCAGCTACGCTTGCCTCTTTGTCGGGTACGTCGAACAATCCTTGTTCATGGCATACCAGGGCCCCATCCCCGACCTCTACCTCTGTTACACCGACGACTGCTTTGGTGTCACCTTCTGCACCCACACACAACTGACTGACTTCATCCGTTTCACCACCAACTTCCATCCGGCACTGAAATACACCTGGACCATTTCCGACACTTCCCTACCATTCCTTGACCTCACCATCACCATCGCAGGGGATACACTCCTGACCGACATCCATTATAAACCCACTGACTCTCACGGCTACCTGGACTACTCTTCCTCCCACCCTGCTTCCTGTAAGGACTCCATCCCCTATTCCCAATTCCTCCGTCTACGCCGCATCTGCTCCCAGGATGAGGTGTTCCACACCAGAGCATCACAAATGTCCTCATTCTTCAGAGAATGGGGATTCCCCTCCCCCACTATAGTTGAGGCTCGCACCAGGGTCTCCTCCGTACCCCGCAACACTGTCCTCTCTCCCCATCCCCTTCACTCGCAATAAGGGCAGAGTCCCCTTGGTCCTCACCTTTCACCCCACCAGCCGGCAAATACAACACATAGTCCTCCGCCAGTTTCGCCACCTCCAACGTGACCCCACCACTCGCCACATCTTACCATCTCCCCCCCGTCTGCCTTCCGCAAAGACCGCTCCCTCCGCAACTCCCTTGTCAATTCTTCCCTCCCGCTCCACCCCTTTCCCCGGGCACTTTCCCTTGCAACCGCAAGAGATGCTACACTTGTCCCTTTACCTCCCCCCTCCATTCCTTTCAAGGACCCAAGCAGTCCTTCCAGGTCCGACAGAGGTTCACCTGCACCACCTCCAACCTCATCTATTGCATCCGCTGCTCTAGAAGCCAGCTGATCTATATCGGTGAGACCAAGCGGAGGCTTGGCGATTGTTTCGCCGAACACCTCCGCTCGGTCCGCAATAACCAACCCGACCTCCCGGTGGCTCAGAACTTCAACTCCCCCTCCCATTCCGTATCCGACCTCTCTGTCCTGGGCCTCCTCCATGGCCAGAGTGAGCAACACCGCAAATTGGAGGAACAGCACCTCATATTCCGCATGGGGAGTCTGCATCCTCTTGGCATGAACATTGAATTCTCTCAATTCTGTTAACCCTTGCTGTCTCCTCCCCTTCCCACTTCTCCCTCAGCCCTCGGGCTCCTCCTCCTCCTTTTTCATTTCTTCCCCCCCGCCTCCCCCCACCCCCTATCAGTCTGAAGAAGGGTTTCGGCCCGAAACGTTACCTATCTCCTTCGCTCCATAGATGCTGCTGCACCCGCTGAGTTTCTCCAGCATTTTGTGTGCCCAATAATCTTCATGTATTCACAAAATGCTGGAGTAACTCAGTGGGACAGGCAGCATCTCTGGAGAGAAGGAATAGGTGACGTTTCGGGTCAAGACCATTGTTCAGACTGATGTCAGGGGAGTGGGCGGTATAGAGATAAAATGTAGTCAGAGATAGTAAGACTGGTGGGTGAACTGGGGAGGGGATGGAGAAAGGGGAAAGCAAGGGCTACTTGATGTTAGATCTTCATGTATTGCTCTAGTGATGGAACAAAGGGGAACCCAGCGTGGGGGGACCGCCGTGAGAGGACGGGGAGAGAAGAAAAGAGGACCCGGCATGGGGGAGGGGAGAACAAAGGTGGACCTGGCGTAGATACTTTGTAACTTTGTCAGCTCCCTTTCTGTGGCGACTATTGCGAACCATGGGTATGCAAGCAAAGAATTTCATTGTGACTTGTCACATGTGACAAGTAATCAATTCAATTAAATTCAATAGACCCGAGTGACTCGTGTAGTATGAAATGAGCTGTCAGAGAAATATGTAGAAAGAGAAGCAGATACAATTATGACTTTCAAAATATATTTATACAGATATATGGATAAGCAGGGTTTAAGAGGGCTGTCGGCCAAATGCCAACTTACTCGGCATTGACTTTATACAGTAATTCATACTGTAAATAAAATAAACTAATGTGTCAGAGCATGTGAGCAAACCATTAAAGCCCTAATGGCTGATGGCATTGTAGCTGGGCTCTATTCCTATGCAGATTTACCAATTTCTTGCAGATAATGCAGATCTGAAGCTAAACTTTAATTATATCCCATCTTGCTTGATCTTAATATTATTCCTTACAGTAACAACAGATGGCTCAGAACCTAAAGTAATGGACATAGAGAGACCATTCAACTCATGATGTATCAATTGGCTCTCTTAAATGTTTTCCAAATAGTCTCACTCTCCTGATATTGTCACAGAATCCTACCTGCATAGGTTCTCCTTCTCTTTGGTATCCTTTAATGTCCTGCAGATCCTGTTGAAAGCACTGTGAAGTATTTTGTGAGGCATTAAAGTTCCTACATAAATGTTGTTCTGTTGTTTCTTGTTTTTGTTCTCATTTCATGTTTTAAAAAAATCCCATGGTGTCATTCTGATTCATTTACAGACGAGTTGAAAGCCTGAAGCAACGATTTGCTGGGAAATCTATACCCACAGAGAAGTTTGCAATAAGAAAAGCTAGACGATACATGTCTCCAACACCTGTCAAGCTGGTCCTTCCTCCTCTGGTGAGGATTCTAATATAATAACATTGAAATATGACAGCTAAGAGAGGTAGTACCTCAAGCACCATGGGTCAATAACTGAAGTGTTAAGATTAGTATTGTGATGCAACTCTAAACTTCAATAGAAGATAGACACAAAATGCTGGAGTAACTCAGAGGGACAGGCAATATCTCTGGAGAGAAGTAATGGGTGACGTTTTGGGTCGAGACCCTTCTTCAAACTGATGACGGGAGAGGGAGGTACGTACAGTGCCTTCCATAATGTTTGGGACAAAGACCATTCATATATTAATTTGCCTCTGTACACAATTTGAGATTTCTAATAGAAACAAATCACATGTAGTGAAAGTGCACATTGTCAGATATTAATAATGGCAATTTTTATACATTTTGGTTTCACCATGGAGAAATGACAGCAGTGTTTATACATAGTCCCCACATTGCAGGGCACCATAATATTTGGGAAACAGCAATGTCATGTAAATGAAAGTAGTCATGTTTAATATTTTGTTGCATATCATTTGCATGCAATAACTGCTTGAAGTCTGCGATTCATGGACATCACCGGTTGTTGGGTGTCTTCTCTGGTGATGCTCTGCCAGGCATGTATTGCAGTCATCTTTAGCTTATGCTTGTTTTGGGGGCTGGTCCCCTTCAGTTTTCTGTTCAGCATATAAAAGGCATGCTAAATTGGGTTCAGATCGGGTGATTGACTTGGCCACTCAAGAATTTACCATTTTTCTGCTTTAAAAAAATCCTTTGTCGCTTAAAGGGCCTGTCACACTTACGCGACTTTTCAGCAAACTGTCTGCGACCTTCAAGCTCGGGGGCACTCGCCTGAAAAACCCGCGAGCTGGATCGACCGGGAGCACTGAACGCGCGCGCGCGCACACACACACACACACACACACACACACACACACACACACACACACACACACACACACACACACACACACACACACACACACACACACACACACACACACACACAGCACAAAGGCGGGGGCCAGGGGAAGCAGCTGTCTGAAATTCTAAAGGTGCAAAGCGAAGGTGATACCCGCGATGAACAGGAAGGTTAAAGACGGCTGGCACAGTGTACGGTAAGTCCTTTAAAAGAGCGGTGGGGGGGGGGGGGGGAGAAGGGGAGGAGAAGCAGGGGGAGAAGGAGTGGAGACACTTTTAAGAAGCCAGACAATGTTTAATAAGCCAGAGATACACAGCAGTGAAGTTTAGCAGGCAGTTAACATTACTGGTCGGTTTTCCTTGGTTCTGAAAACTTGTGCTTACATTTTTTCCCCCAATGAGCCAATTAAAATGCACGGTCAACAAAGGAGATTACCCACGTCTACCTCGACTACCTACAACAACATGGCAACCCTACCACCACTGCACTATGAGTTGATTTTCTCCATGCCGACCAATTTTTACTCGCAGAAAATGTTTCAGCTTTTTCGAGCAAACTGAGGCCGCAAATAGTAACCACTATGCGGGAACTCCTCTCACCATGAAGGAGACTTAACAGTGACCGCTTACGACCACGTTGCGAGCTTGTGGCGAGTGCAAACTCTCCTAAACTCACAAATAAGGTTGCTGTAGAAAGAACTGCTGGCCAATGAGTTTAGTTTGTTTGTTTGAACTTGAGCATAGAATGTGTCTATACACGTCATAATTCATTATGCTGCTACCATTTGAAGTTGTATCATCAATGAAGTTAAGTGAGTCGATACCTTCAGCAGCCATACATGCCCAGGCCATAACACCCCCACCACCGTGTTTGACAGACGAGGTGGTATGCTTTGGATCTTGGGCTGTTCCTTCTCTGCTCCATACTTTGCTCTTGCCATCACTCTGATATATGTTAATCTTCGTCTCATCTGTCCACAAGACCTTTTTTCAGAACTGTGGTTGCTCTTTTAAGTACTTCTTGGCAAACTGTATCCTGGCCATTATATTTTTGTGGCTAACCAGTGGTTTATATCTTGCAGTGTAGCCTCTGTATTTCTGTTTATGAAGTCTTCTGTGGACAGTGGTCATTACAAATCCACACCTTTCTTTTGAAGAGTGTTTCTGATCTGTTGGACAGATGTTTTGGGGGATTTTCTTCATTATAGAGAGAATTCATCTGTCATCAGCTGTGGTCTTCCTTGGCCTGCCAGTCCCTTTGCGATTAGTAAGCTCACCAGTGCTGTCTTTCTTCTTAATGATGTTCCAAACAGTTGATTTTGGTAAGCCTAGGTTCGGCTGATGTCTCTAACAGTTTTATTCTTGTTTGTCAGTCTCATAATGGCTTATTTGACTTTCATTGGCACAACTATGGTTTTCACATTGATAAACAGCAATAAAAGTTTACAAAGGTGATGGAAAGATTGGAGGAAAGACTAGGTGCAGAGAGCTCTCTTATACCTGCATTATGGAGGCAATTAAACACACCTGAGCTATTACAAATCCCTGCAACGCAATGTGTCCCAAACATTATGGTGCCCTGAAATGGGGGGGACTATGTATAAACACAGCTGTAATTTCTACATGGTGAAACCAAAATGTATAAAAATACCCTTTAATAAAATAAAATAACAATGTGCACTTTAACCCCATGTGATTTTTTTTTAAATTACAAATCTCAAATTGTGGAGTACAGAGGCAAATCAATAAATGATGGGTCTTTGTCCCAAACATTATGGAGGGCACTGGTGTACAGATAAGGAAGTGTAAGGTGTGAAAACAGGACAAAGGGAATGGAGATCAAGGACAATGTAGAGTAGATCATTGTTGGTAGAAGGTAACAACAAAGCAAACAAAGATAAAATTTAGTCAGAGACAGTAAGACTGTTCGGAGAACTGGGAAGGGGAAGGAGTGGAGAGAGAGGGAAAGCAAAGGTTACTTGAAGTTAGAGAAGTCAATGTTCACACCGCAGGGGTGTAAGCTGCCCAAGCGAAATATGAGGTGCTCTTTCGGCGATCATTTCACTGAACACCTGCCCAGTCCGCCTAAGCCTACCTGATCTCTCGGTTGCTAAACACTTTACATTCCCATTCCTATTCCCATTCCCACTGCCTTTTCTGTCCTGGGCCACCATTGTCAGAGTGAGGCCCAGCGCAAATTGGAGGAACAGCACCTTATATATGGGATCATGGCTCTAATGATTAATTGGAAAAGGAAAATTAGCCACTTAAAGTTAAAATATCCACTTCCCCCTGTCGCTCCCATTTATCACCTGGTACTGAATGCTTATTGCTGCCAAATGCAACTGCAAATAGTGGGAAATAATTGTTTTAATGTATATTCATTGTCATCATATATTTGTCCAAATGTATGCATACCATACAATTACTGGGATTCTGAAAACTGGCAAACTGGGACCAAAGGTCATACTAACTTTGACCCAAGGTGCCAATTTTAACTCTGACTACACCAAGTGCAAAGGTGCCAATTTTAAATCTGATGTACTGTAATTATGAAGTATTCAATGCTGGCATATAGGTACGTTTGAAAGAAATGGGAATTTGCTAAACTAACCACACACATTATTTCAGTTACTTTTTATACGCTTTGACATTATTCTGTTTTAAATTCCATGTCCACAAAACAACACAAAAATCAAAAGTTGCCTGGGAGAGTGGAAACAATTTGGAGAAATAATCTTTTTTGTCGTCGCTTATTCAATGAGATGTAATGAACCAATGGCATACCAAATGCGAGACATCAATTTTGAATCATCATTAATTTGAGTCAAATATTGTTTGTAAAGCAATGCAACTGTCAGGAACCATGATCATCTTTATCTTTCTTGCACGTTATGCCCACATCTAGTTTTTTCTTGTGTAATACACTTCTTTATTCAGTATTGCTTCAAATATTTAAGGCACTCTCACAGTGATGTTAAGTGGTGATTATTATGATTTTGACCCAGCTACAGTAAATATATGCCTGGGACATGGTGGTATTCTCATACCTACAATCTTGGAGGTTTCCAGTGTGGGAGACATTATCGAAGAAGCTTAGCAAGTTGTTGAGTTAATTCCAATTTGTTTAGTTAGGATGGTTTACTATTAATTAGATACGTTTATTGTATTCTTCTTGGCAGGAAATGATGTATATTTGGAATGGATTTGCAATACTGGGAAAACGAGCAGACCTGACAGAGAACATGCTGGTTACAATAGAAAAGACTGAAACAGAATTACAAAAGAACCAAAGTGAGTACAATATAATTCACACTAAAAGCATGCATCCGGGATTCCAAACCACCAGGATAACAGATGTTCCTCAAAGCTCTTGTGTAGAAAATTAAAGCAAGGTTATGGGAAGTGAAGTAATTAATAGCAAGTAGAAGACAAGAAGAGTTAATTGATGGATTTTAAAGAGAACTTCTGAATGGTTTTGCCTTAGTTCCTTTGTTGTGTGAGATATTATCGAGTAAGATAGTTTTACATTTGGATTAAGTCTGAAGAAGGGTCCCAACTTGAAATGCCACCTATCCATGTTCTCCGGAGATGCTGCCTGACCCGCTGAGTTACTTCAGCAGTGTTGTTTTTTGTAAAACAGCATCTGCAGTTCCTTGTTCTAAATACTAGAGGGCATTCCTTTAAGGTGAGAAGGGCAAAATTTAAAGATGTGCAGGGCATGTTTTTGTACACCAGATGGTGAGTAGCTGGAATGAACTGCTGGGGGTGATGGTTGAAGCAGATATATTAGTCACATTTAAATAATTTTTGGATAGGCGTATGGATATGATAGAATGATGGGACATGGATGATATGTAGGCAGATGTTAGCATTATGTACGGTGCTGACATTTTGGGCCTATTGGGCCACATACTTGTGCTGTACTTCTTATTGTTCTAAGTTTGGCAGCATCAGGTAAATGGAAAACACTTGGAATATCTATTCCTTATTTCGGCCCAGTAACATAATGATGAAACATGGCAACATTAAGATTGATTGGTGATATTAATAAGCTAATCAGTAATTTCTTGAATTGAAGAATGAATAGCTGAATCATGAACTGTCTTGTTGGAATCTTTCCTCACTCAGTGAAGCAGTTAAAGTTTAATTTAAAGAAGTGGAATTAAAGTTAAGAACTAATATATGATAGATGAACTAGAATAAAGAATAATATAACAAAGTACAAACATTATAGTTGACATATTTCACTAAAAATTATAAAAAATTATGGGACTTTATGACTCTTTGTTGTTTTTTGCTTCTGAAGAGCCTGCTGAATACCAAGTGGATGATGAGAGTCTTGTACAACTTCTAAAAGGGCTATGCCTGAAACACTTAGGCCGTCATTTACAAGCAGAACTTTGCCTCAATCAAGTGATACAGAAGTAAGCTGACATACTAACACACCTTCTGTTGATTTGTTAATTGATAGACTGAGCATTCGGTCATGCGTGGAAAAACATCAATGGATTTATTGATTTAATAAGAAAATGCAGTTGTAGCCAAACAGACGTAATTAATTGGGGAGTATGAGTTCTGTGACCAATATTGTAGTTCAAATTCAGCTACTTTGAACCTTTAAACAAAACCTTGATGTGAAACTACCTTAACCAAAGAATTTCTATAAGGAAAATGGCATTTATTTTGCATTAAAATAGACATAGAAACATAGAAAAATAGGTGCAGGAGTAGGCCATTCGGCCCTTCGAGCCTGCACCGCCATTCAATATGATCATGGCTGATCATCCAACTCAGTATCCCGTACCTGCCTTCTCTCCATACCCCCTGATCCCTTTAGCCACAAGAGCCACATCCAACTCCCTCTTGAATATAGCCAATGAACTGGTCTCAACGACCTTCTGTGGCAGAGAATTCCAGAGACTCACCACTCTCTGTGTAAAGAATGTTTTCCTCATCTCGGTCCTAAAGGAATTCCCCCTTATCCTTAGACTGTGACCCCTTGTTCTAGACTCCCCCAACATCGGGAACAATCTTCCTGCATCTAGCTTGTCCAACCCCTTAAAAATTTTGTAAGTTTCTATAAGATCCCCCCCCCCTCAATCTTCTAAATTCCAGTGAGTACAAGCCGAGTCTATTCAGTCTTTCTTCATATGAAAGTCCCGACATCCCAGGAATCAGTCTGGTGAACCTTCTCTGAACCCACTCTATGGCAAGAAATGTCTTTCCTCAGATTTGGAGACCAAAACTGTATGCAATACTTCAGGTGTGGTCTCACCAAAACCCTGTACAACTGCAGTAGAACCTCCCTGCTCCTATACTCAAATCCTTTAGCTATGAATGCTAACATACCATTTGCTTTCTTCACTGCCTGCTGCACCTGCATGCCTACTTTCAATGACTGGTGTACCATGACAGCCAGGTCTCGTTGCATCTCCCCTTTTCCTAATCTGCCACCATTCAGATAATAGTCTGCCCTCATGTTTTTGCCACCAAAGTGGATAACCTCACATTTATCCACATTATACTGCATCTGCCATGCATCTGCCCATTCACTCAGCCTATCCAAATCACCCTGCAGCCCCCTAGCATCCTCCTCACACCTAACTATACCCCCCAGCTTGGTGTCATCTGCAAATTTGGAGATGTTGCATTCAATTCCCTCGTCCAAATCATTAATGTATATTGTAAATAACTGGGGTCCCAGCACTGAGCCTTGCGGTACCCCACTACTCACTGCCTGCCATTCTGAAAATGACCCGTTTACTCCTACCCTTTGCTTCCTGTCTGCCAGCCAGTTCTCTATCCACATCAATATTGAACCACCAATACCGTGTGCTTTAAGTTTATATACTAATCTCTTATGTGGGACCTTGTCGAAAGCCTTCTGAAAGTCCAGATATAACATATCCACTGGTTCTCCCTTATCCACTCTACTAGTTACATCCTCAAAAAATTCTATAAGATTCGTCAGACATGATTTACCTTTCATAAATCCATGCTGACTTTGTCCAATGATTTCACCACTTTCCAAATGTGCTGCTATCCCATCTTTAATAACTGACTCTAGCAGTTTCCCCACTACTGATGTTAGACTAACTGGTTTGTAATTCCCCGCTTTTTCTCTCCCTCCTTTTTTAAAAAGTGGGGTTACATTAGCTATCCTCCAATCCTCAGGAACTACTCCAGAATCTAAGGAGTTTTGAAAAATTATCACTAATGCATCCACTATTGCCGTGGCTACCTCCTTGAGCACTCTGGGATGCAGACCATCTGGCCCTGGGGATTTATTGACCTTCAATCCGTTCAATTTACCCAACACCACTTCCCGGCTAACCTGGATTTCACTCAGTTCCGCCATCTTATTTGACCTCCGGTCCACTGCTATTTCCGGCAGATTATTTATGTCTTCCTTAGTGAAGACAGAACCAAAGTAGTTATTCAATTGGTCTGCCATGTCCTTGTTCCCCATGATCAATTCACCTGCTTCTGACTGCAAGGGACCAACTAGTCTAGTTCTAACTAGTCTCTTTCTCTTCACGTGTCTATAACAACTTTTGCAGTCAGTTTTTATGTTCCCTGCCAGTTTCCTTTCGTAATCTATTTTCCCTTTCCTAATTAAGCCCTTTGTCCTCCTCTGCTGGATTCTGAATTTCTCCCAGTCCTCTGGTAGGCTGCTTTTTTTGGCCAATTTGTATGCCTCATCTTTAGTTTTTATACTATCCCTGATTTCCCTCGTTATCCACGGATGCACCACCTTCCCTGATTTATTCTTTTGCCAAACTGGTATGAACAATTTTTGTACTTCATCCATGCAGTCTTTAAATACCTTCCATTGCACATCCACTGTCAACCCTTTAAGACTCACCTGCCAGTCTATCTTGGCCAATTCACGGCTCATACCTTCAAAGTTACCTTTGTTTAAGTTCAGAGCCCTTGTTTCTGACTTAATTATGTCACTCTCCATCCTAATGAAGAACTCAATCATATTATGGTCACTCTTGCCCAAGGGGCCACGCACAACAAGACTGCTAACTAACCCTTCCTCATTACTCAATACCAAGTCTAGAATAGCCTGCTCTCTCGTTGGTTCCTCCACATGCTGGTTTAGAAAACTATCCCGCATACATTCCAAGAAATCATCTTCCTTGGCACCCCTGCCAATTTGATTCACCCAATCTATATGCAGATTGAAGTCACCCATTATAACTGTGTTACCCTTGTTGCACGCACTTCTAATTTCCTGTTTGATGCCATCCCCAACTCCAATACTACTGTTAGGTGGCCTGTGCACAACTCCCGCTAGCGTTTTCTGTCCCTTAGAGTTTCGCCGCTCTACCCATATCGATTCCACATCCTCCATGCTAATGTCCTTCCTTTCTATTGCATTAAACTCCTCTCTCACCAGCATCGCTACCCCACCTCCTTTTCCTTTCCGTCTATCCCTCCTGAATATTGTATATCCCTGGATGTTCAGCTCCCAGCCTTGGTCACCCTGGAGCCATGTCTCCGTGATCCCAACTATAGCATAGTCATTAATAGCTATCTGCACCTTCAGACTTGCTACAGGCTTGATGACATCTAAGACTACTCCAATCCTTCATACTAAATTATCCATCCAACATATAGAATCATTCAGCGTGGAAACAGGCCTTTTGGCCCGACGCCCACACCAACCAACATGCCCCATCTGCATTAGTCCCACTTGCCTGTGTTTGGCCCATATCACTCCAAACCCATCCCATCCATGTATCTGTCCAAATGTTTTATGAATGTTGTGATAATACCTGCCTCAACCACCTCCTCTGGCAGCTTGTTGCATGCACCCACCACCCTTTGTGTATAAAAAAAAGTTGCCTTTAGGTTCCTATTACATCTTTCCCCCCTCACCTTAAAACAATGTCCTTTGGTACTTGATTCTCTTACTCTGGGTAAAATAATATGTGCATTTACCCTATCTATTCCTCTCATGACCTAATACACCTCTATAAGATCACTCCTCATCCCCCTGCGTGTGAGGAATAAAGTTGCAGCCTGCTCAATCTCCCCCTATTGCTCATGCCGTCGAGTCCTGGCAACATCCTCATAAATGTTCTCTACACACTTTCTAACTTGGCAACATCTTTCCTATAAGAGGGTGACCAAAACTGAACACAATACTCTAAATATGTCCTCACCAATCTCCTGTACAACTGTAACATGACCTCCCAGCCTATTTACTCAGTACTCTGACTGAAGAAGACCAATGTGCCAAAAGCCTTCTTGATCACCCTATCTATCTGTGACCCCACTTTCAAGGAACAAGGTACCTGCACTCCTAGATCCCTCTCCTCTGCAACACTCTACCATTCACTGTTTAAGTCCTGCCTGGTTTGACTTCCTAAAATGCAACACCTTGCACTCCTCTGTATTCAACTCCATCAACCATTCCTCAGCCCTCTTGCCCAACCGATTCAAGATCCTGCTGCAATTTTTGACACTATTTTTGCTATCAACAATAACATCCATTTTAGTGTAATCTGCAAACTTACTAACCATGCCCTGTTTGTTCTCATCCAATCATTGAAATAAATGACAAATAGCAACAGTCTCAGCACCAAACTCTGAGCCACAGCACTAGTCACAGCCCTCCTGTCTGAAAAAAAACCTTCCAACATCTACCTCAGCTTCCTTCCATGATGGAATATAAATGCTGTCGATGCCAACGATGCCCATAAAACAAACAAATTGGGAAAAAAGCTCTAGTCAGGAGAATAATCAAATAAAATTATGGTATGGTAACTCAAATTTCACTGTACCTCAGTTGGTTAAGGGACAATAAACGCAAACTCGAACTTGAACTAAAAAAAATCAAAATTGACCAATGAATCTTTGAACTGGTAGTTCAATTCATGGCTAGACTGTGAAAGCCAATTCCAAAGACATTTAAGTTCAGTCTTGGTATGTGTATGTGAATGAAGTAAGAAGACTCCTCTCTTCCCAAATGGAAGCTTTATTAATATCCTGCATATATATTTAATTCCTGTGACAGTTTCATAGAGTTATACAGCAAAATTGGGTGGACTACCACATGCAATATTAACAGATATTTCTCCAACTAGCTGAATTTGCTTGGTTATTCTAGGTAATTGTTTCTTGTACAATGATCTGTATGTTTTTTTATTGCGTGGAACAGCATATAGAAAGCTGTTGGAGGGGGAATTAAGTCAACATTTGAGGTTGTTATGTGTATGGACTACAATTCTTTGCCGATCTTTGAGCTCTCTGCATTTTTTTAATGTATGTATAGTGAGAAGAGGATAAGATATGACCATTACTTGGTGCCCTATGCTCATTATGAAATGGGAATGTTACACAAGGGGCAAGGAGAGTGGGAAAAAGCAAAAAGATCCATTGAAACTGCAAAGTAAGTATCACATTAAAATTCCCATTTTTTCGTGTGTTGGAAATTGAACCAGGATTATCATTTCAGTTTTGTTCATTTAACCTAGGGATATGTAATTTAACAAAAATTGGATCAAAATTTCCACGCGATATTTGTGCATTGTTGTTTTCTATGTCGCTGGTCAAAATATAATTGTTACCTAGACTCTAGGATAGTGTGTTGCCTCCCTGGTGCCTGGTTCCAGCATGTCGCAGAGCGGGTGCAGAACATTCTCAAGCAGCTGGGTCATAGTGCACGTTGACACAAATGACATTGGCAGGAAAAACAATGAGGTCCTGCAAAGTGAATATGGAGAGTTAGGCAGATTAAACAGCAGCACCCCAGGGATAGTAATCTCTGGATTACATCTGGTGCAATGTGCAAGTGATCAATGTGGGGCTCAGGAGTTGGGGCGGGCATTCCAATTTTTAAACCATTGGGTATCTCATCTGGGGCATAGGTGCCTGTACAAGAGGGACATGTTGCATCTACACTGGAGGGGGATTATAACCTTATTGGTTCGCCATTACTACTTAGGAACTTTTATACAGGATAGGCAGGGAGCTGTGAACCAGAGCAGTAGGTCAGAAAGTGGAAGGTGTGATGGGAAGGTAGAGGTTCAGACCAGTCAGTCTCAAAGGAAGGACAGGCAGGGAGGGGTGAAGGAATATGGTGACGCTGATGAGCTGAAGTATGTTTATTTCAGTGCAAGGTGTGTTGTGGAGAAAGCAGTTGAATTTGGTGCCTGGATGGATGCTTGGAGATGACTGGCAGGTTAGCGTTCTGGGTGTTGATGTTTCAGATATGAGGTTCAGAGAGGGAGGCAAAAAAAGTGGAGGTTGGGTTCGTACACTGAGGCGGTATGGGTGGAGTTTAGAAATAAGAAAGGTGCAAGTACTCTAACGGTATTGTACTATAGGTACCCCAATAGCAAGAGGGAGATAGAGGAACAGATAGAGGAACAAAAATATGCCTAAGAAATAGGCTAGTCAGTGGGTTATTTTAACTTTTCCAATATTGACTGGGACTTGCTTCGTGCCAAAGGTTTAGATGGGGCAGCCTTTGTAAGGCGTATCCAAGAGGGTTTCTTGAAACAGCATGCGGGTAATCCAATCTGAGAAGGGAATATAGACACAAAATACTGGAGTAACTCAGCGGGACAGGCAGCATCACTGGAGAGATGGAATGGGCGACGTTTCGGCTCAAGACCCTTCAATAGACAATAGGCAATAGACATTAGACACCAAATTATTTGCAACCTCTGTTGTATACCTGAATTGTATAAGTGATAGGACACTGTGCAGAGTCAATAGACAATAGGTGCAGGAGTTGGCCATTTGGCCCTTCCAGCCAGCACCGCCATTCAATGTGATCATGGCTGATCAACCCCAATCAGTACCCGTTACTGCCTTCTCCCCATATCTGACTGCTATCTTTAAGAGCCCTATCTAGCTCTCTCTTGAAAGTATCCAGAGAACCGGCCTCCACCGCCCTCTGAGGCAGAGTTCTGAGGGGGAGAGGAGATGAAGAAGAGGAAGAGAGATGAAGGAGGAGGAGGAGTAGGAAGAGGAAGAGAGATGAAGGAGGAGGAGGAGTAGGAGGAGGAAGAGAGAGAAATGGAGAGAAGGTGGGGAGCCTCCCTGCTTGCTGTGTTCCCCTGTCGCAGGTTAGAGGAAGACTGAGCAACTGGGACAAACCCAAGACCACCAGTGCCACCGTGTGGTAAATACACAGCTGGATGAAAGAAGCCCTAGACAACCAGCGCTTCTACTGAGGCTGAGACTGAGTGACAAGGGAAAGCCTGAGACACCAGTACCTTTTCCTGCCCACAAACAACGAGGGACTGTGCTCACCAGGATAAGCCCAAAACTGCCTGCAATCTCAAAGCTGAGCTGCCAGAATAAGGCTGCGATTGCCAGCATCTCCTGTCAAGGCAAGGGTGAAGTACAGGGAGACGCCCGAGATTGACATGCTGGGCAACCCAGAGATTGCCAGCACCACCTTACATATGCCCTGACAATGAACGACAGCACCCCCATGTCGGTCCTTGACTTTCTTATCAATATAAATAAAACATATCACGCAAGTTCACCTAGCAGTGCAGTATTTAGCTGAATTAAAGTGCCCTGGTAAAGTTAAAATATGTGAAATTCAGTGGTTGTAAACCTACTCGACACATAAAATGGAAGTGGTTGTCAAATGCCAATTAGCAGAGACCAGGCAAGAAGATCAGAAGTGGATGTTTTGTTGGTTCCAGAATGTTCACTGCTATCTATATCTCCTTTATGGTGCAGTTAATGTCAGACATAACTGCATTTGCACAAAGTCCAAGCTTGAATGTGGAATGGCACATTAATCTATCGCAAACAAGAAAAACAAATGTCCATCTAATTGCATAATTTCAGTGATTTTCATGCTGTCAATTCTTAGAGGCACCATTGGTTCCACATTTTACTGGATCAAGTTTTAGCACACTGCATTTTTAATGCCCTTTATTGAACATAATTTTTACTTTATCTGAATTATCATGTATGAACACTGATTACACAAAGGTAGAGTTAGATTCTTCATTGTTCAGATATGAGTTGTTTGTATTGATTGTGTGTTTTTACACTCGACAGGAATAACTACAAGGACTATTCAATGGAATCTAGGTTACATTTTAGGATCCATGCTGCATTGAATAGCTTAAATACCTCATGCCAAGATCATCCCTGAAGTATGTGGCAATAAACGCGTGCTCCATATGGGTTGGAGTGACAATGCAAATAACAGAATGGAGCAAAATAATGATGACACTATCCAGGCAATTTTCTACAACTCTATAAAATATGTTTAATTAATCTTATTGCTTAGAAATAAAATATGAAGATTTGCTCTTTTTCGAAAAATATATAAGATTTCTTTTTACTTGAATACAGCCAAGACAATTGCTGGTGAAATAAATGTATTTACTAATTTAGGTAGATTATTTTTATTTTTAAGTTCTTCTAATGGAAGGAAAGCTTGCAACCAGAATGCATGAATAAATAGCCTTACAAATGTTTGACATCCAAATAAAAGCAGGCCATTTTCAAATGCACAACTGAAAAACGAAATACGGTTTGGATCATGGGTTTATTAGTTACTGAAAGAGTTCATGGGTTGTTTGGGTCCATGAACATGTCATTGTAGATTTGCTTGTTCAGTGCTTGCCACTTAATAGGGACTCATCTATTCATGTCAATTCCAACTAGAAATGGATCATCATTACCCGAAATGCAATTAAAAAAAACTCATGTAACCAAAAATTGTTGTCAGCACGCCTGACAAACTTTCTTGTAAAGCTCAACTACTCCACCCTTATTTGTTCGGCAGGTTGCATAGATATTGGACAGAGTATAGGGCTCTGGAGCTAAGATCATTGAGATTTTTGGACTGTGACGTTTAAGCTCCATACACATTAATGGGCACTTGAGGCTTTGAGGCACATCCTTATACCTAAAAAAAAAGTTTTGAATCATTCTCCAGTGATCAGATTTAAAAAAAAAAAAAAAAATTCTGTTTGGGTTTTCTATAAATTCAATAAATCAAAATTCATAGAAATGCAATGAAATGAGCAGTTACATATTGTCATGATACATGTGGCTTCGAAAGGTAACGTAGATTCTAGCCATTTATATAACATTGTGTTAGCAGCTTGCATTTCGTTTATGCATCATATATCATCATTATGAACTTATTTATTAATATATTATCTGAAACTAATGACAAATCATCTCAACTGATTTGAACTCAATTTAGTGGTGCATTTTTTTAGGACAGCACTCATGATATTATAACAGCTATACCGTTTTCAGAAGAGCCAATTGTACAAACAGAATTGCAATCATTTTATAAAAGAACTTGGATGCAGAATTGTTGTAATTCATGAATACAGAAACCTAAAAGGCAAAGATGAGAGAAAATACAAATAGAAGAAAATGGCACAGACAAACAAAATGAAACAGATGTTCTTGCAGGCTTTTAAATGTATTGGTGGAGTCAAGGCAATATCTATATCTAGAAGGTTCTAATAGGAAACGCATATAATCAAATGGCACTGCTTCACGGACAGTAATGGGGAAAGAATGCTCATTACAAAATTTGGCAAAGCAGGGAATTGCTGAACAGCTGTTCCAGTGTACAGTTCTCTCTCTGTGATATCTTATTAAGACAATATTGAAATCAAAATAGCAGGAACATGTTGGCATGATCATTGGCAACTTAGCACAGTACTTTTGTGCGTTTGTTGTAGCTCAGGTAGTGCTTTATTATCACAAAAATCTGTGCATAATTTATTATTGATATCTAATGTACTATGTGTTGGTCTGGAACTTGTAACTCAAACAACTTGTCTTTATGCCTCCCGTAGTTAAAATGTAGTTCTCTGGGGAATATTCTGATCAAAGCCAATGATCTCTCCCAATGATTAATTGTCCGTGTTTTACACCCTCCTATCTGTGTTAGGACTGTTATATTCTATATAAATAATTAACAAGTCTCAATTCAGATGTTACAGTTTATCGAATTTCTCTTGTTTGATAGTTGGTTATATGGATCTTATATTTCAGATATTTGGACACAAGAATGAATTTATTTTAGATTATTTTAATTTTTTTTTAAGATTTAGAGGACAGAATAGTTTCAGTGAATTGTTTCCAAGTTCTAATATTTGAATGTTATGTTTCACGTTGACACTTGCTATCGCAGGCTGGGAAAATGGGGCTGCAGTACACTGCAGTAAACACCCAGAGCATACATCCATATAGTACAGGTGCAAGTCCTTCGGCCCACCGTGTCTGTGTGGAACACTATGCTAATCTTATATTCCTGCACAGTTATAACCCTCTAATCCATACTTGTTCCTGTATCTGTCCAAATATCTTTTAAACCAATTTCTAATATTTTACATTTCCACCCTGGGAAACGTTCTCTGACTATCTACCCTATCACCATGTGATCTATCACCATAGATTTCAGAACAGTGGAGTACAGGAACAGGCCCTTGAGCCCACAATGCCCGTGCCAAACATAATTTTAAATTACTCTATCAGGGCGCCCTCAGCCTCTGACATTCCAGGGAAAATAAGTTTGTCCAGCCTCCAACTTTATAGCCAATCCAGTTCCAACAACATTTTGCTGAATCTCTCCTACACCTCTTTCAAAGTCTCCACATACTTGCTGGAACTGCACACAATAGTCCAAATGTGGCCTGATTAACATTTGACACAGTTACAACATGACTTCCCAACGTTTATATTCAGGGGGCGGCCGATTAAGACAAATATTCCTTGTTAACCACATTATATATGTTGTGAATTTCGGAGAGCTATGAACTTGCAATTTTATGACACTCTTCCCATCTCTCCTATATTTTGTATACATCTTTGGGAAGGATTAGCGGCAGTATTCCATTTTCCCTGACAGCTGTATATTTTAACCTTTATGGATAAGCCAAATGTTCAAGCTTTTGAGTGATCTCTTGACCTTAAGTCTGGCACAAAGGCAACTATGCCAAGGAGAGAAGAAATTTGGTAAATGTTTTTGCATCTATCTCCAGTGTGGAATGTTGCATGTGCAGAGGTGTTTTGCTAAGCTGGAGAATAGGCCTTAATGTTGGGCTGAAGTGGTTGGATTCCTCTCCTCACAGTCTAATGCCTGCTCAGGTTGCTATAACTAGAATGTGTGCTTGGATTAAAAAATAGAAATAGAAAATCTAAAATGATTTTGGTTTAATTAAATACCAAACCAATGCAGCATTTTTTAGATGTCCTTATATTTTGAATAATCTTCTAATTCAATATTTTATTAATCTGTAATGATCTCCAATCGTAATCATTCCAGGAATATATTTTCCATTTGATTTTTCGACCCCCAAAGTCTCTGACGAGGATTGAAATACCTATTCATGTCTTAAGAATTATGACTCGATGCTTTTACCCAGAGTAGGTGAATCAAGAGCCAGAAGACCTATTTTTAAGGTGAGAGGGACAAGATTTACTAGGAACCCGAGGAGTAACATTTTCACACAGTAGAAGGTTAGTATACAGAACAAGTTGCTAGAGGCAGTAGTTGAGGCAGGTGCTATAACAACATTTTAAAGGCATTTGGATTGGTACATGGATCGAAAAGGTGAGAGGGATATGTGCATAACACAGGCAGGTGGGAGAAGTGTAGATGGGTCATGTTGGTCAGCATGGGCAAGATGGGTTGAAGGGCCTGTTTCCGTGCTGTATGACTCCTATATATCAACTCCCTATCATTAACACTATTTAATTATTTTTAAAATCCTTAATTTGCCCAAGCAGACATTTTACTGTTGGCATTACAGTTCTACATGAATTCAAAGCTTGACTAAACATTTGTATGGTATTTGAAGAACATACAATCCAGCAGTGATTGCAAATTATATTACTGAGATAAAAGAGCAACTCAACTCAAATATTAGAAACATAGAAAATAGGTGCAGGAGTAGGCCATTCGGCCCTTCGAGCCTGCACCGCCATTCAATATGATCATGGCTGATCATATTGTACCACTTTGGCCACATACTTCAAGAATTCCCAGTTAAAATAATGGCAAATCTATCAGCATTTACCATTATAACATTGTGAAACAGACAGCATTTTCTTGACTGCAGGCTTGGGTTGTTCATCACAGCAATCTGGAAATTCAGTAATTGCATTCTCTTCTCAGGTAGTCTGTAGCAATTGGTGATCCAGTGAAAACTTCAGTTATTTATAATTGTTTAAAACACTGAGAATATTATGCTTCTTGCATAATGTTTTAAATATGCCATTAGGGGCATTCTTAATCCTAATTATACTTTGAAATATTTATCCAATGAATTCAATGCATAAGATTTGATTGTTGAGGTTAGAAAGGTTTCCAAGTGTAACTACACTTGATAAAGGTTTCAAAATACATTGGATTTGGATTGGATTTTAAAAATATATGATTATATGAAAGGATAATAACTATCCTTTAAATCCAATCATAGTTTTAACTTTGGAAATTCTTGTGAGGAATTCTTACAGCCTCCAATTCTCTCTGGCAAAATGTTTTTCTATTTAATTGATAATCTTCACAATAGCATTCAATGGCTTTGTAGAACTGTACTCTTCGTTGAAACTATATGATGGATTTGGGTGAGGTGCATTTGCGAGGTGGGTTGATCCGTTTGCTAGGCTTGTGAATAATGTTCAGCAGATATTTCACTTTAAGAGGTTTCCATCGTGATGAACAAAACTAAACTTGTCTGGCAGCCTGCACTGATATGCTGATAGGAACAAAGCATTATTCCATAATTATACTTGATTATTAAAAGAAGATTTATTTGAATTAAATAATAATCTTAGTAATTACAGGTGGTTTTAATTGTTCCATTCCAAAATGGTGAAAGTGTCAGAAACTTTACACTTGATGGTTAGAAAGGAAATCCCCTTTCTAACCATCAATAAAACTGCATATCTGCAGCACTTCGAACAAATTGGCAAAATAAAATATGCCAGAGACACTTTTTGGAACTGCAAATGTTTATTATTTATTTTGTCCAAATGTTATTATAGCTCTAAAATAGAAAAACATTGGACATGATTGCACTGTAATTATATTTTGGGAGAAGCGAACAGAGTGAATGAGAATGCTAAGTATATTTTTGTTGGTCATGTTGTGCATTCTAAGCTTATTCTGTGATGCGTTACTTCCCATAATGAAATGGTAATTATAATTATGGGCAATATTGCTATTAGATCACTCTGTTTAGATATTGTGTAAATGTATTTTTTTAAACCAAAAGTTGAAATATTGCCAGTTGATTCTAAAAGTGTACTTCCAAATGCATTAGGTAATGATGGTGATAATTTTGCTACTGAGTCACATCATACAATGTTGTATTGTAATTTATCCTCTGAAGAACACAGAATTCATCCAAAACAAAGGAAACATGTTTATCCCAATATTAGGTTGTATCTCTTGTTTACAATAAAATAAGATTGTGTGGGTGATAATAAAAATATATTTGTGTTTACTTAAAGTCATGAATATATTTCATAGTTAAATTGCAAATATATTTATTATCAGTAGTACATTCTAATCACACCAATTGAATTGGTGTAAAGTTCATTGTTTCATAGGTTCATTAACTCTGGTATTGTCATTAGTACAGAGATAATTTGTGGCTCCATGTAATGTCTTGCTGCTGTGTGACCAACCCACTTCCGTCCGATTCTTGATGAATATTTTTATTAATTGTAAATACATATTAATAGAAAATACTTCTTACATACATTCGTAATATTATTAATATTAACATTTAAGACTTATTTATATTTCTATACATTTCCGTCCGATTCTCCTAACAATTTATTTAGTCATGGAGTCATACAGCATGGAAACGGGCCTTTCGGTCCAACTTGCCCATGTGGACCAACATGCCCCATCTACACTAGTCCCACCTGCTGGCATTTGGCCACATATCCTTCTAAATCTATTCTATCCATGTACCTGTCCAAATGTATTTTAAACGTTGCCATAGTACTTGCCTTAACTACCTCTTCTGGTAGCTCGTTCCATGCACCCACCACCCTTTGTGTAAAAATAAAGTTGCCCCACAAGTTCCTATTAAATCTTTTCCCACTTACCTTAAACTTTTTTCCTCTGGTTGTTGATTGCCCTACTCTGGGTAAAAGATTCAGTGCATTTAACTTATCTAATCACCTCATGATTTTATACAAAGAAACATAGAAAATAGGTGCAGGAGTAGGCCATTCGGCCCTTCGAGCCTGCACCGCCATTCAATATGATCATGGATGATCATCTAACTCAGTATCCCGTACCTGCCTACTCTCCATACCCCCTGATCCCTTTAGCCACAAGGGCCACATCTAACTCCCTCTTAAATATAGCCAATGAACTGGCCTCAACTACCTTCTGTGGCAGAGAATTCCAGAAATTCGCCACTCTCTGTGTGAAAAATGTTTTCCTCATCTCGGTCCTAAAAGATTTCCCCCTTATCCTTAAACTGTGACCTCTTGTCCTGGACTTCCCCAACATCGGGAACAATCTTCCTGCATCTAGCCTGTCCAACCCCTTAACAAATTTTGTAACTTTCTATAAGATCCCCCCTCAATCTTCTAAATTCTAACGAGTACAAGCCAAGTCTATCCAGTCTTTCTTCATATGAAAGTCCTGACATCCCAGGAATCAGTCTGGTGAACCTTCTCTGTACAATGCAAGAATGTCTTTCCTCAGATTTGGAGACCAAAACTGTACGCAATACTCCAGGTGTGGTCTCACCAAGACCCTGTACAACTCCAGTAGAATCTCCCTGCTCCTATACTCAAATCCTTTTGCTATTAATGCTAACATACCATTTGCTTTCTTTACTGCCTGCTGCACCTGCATGCCTACTTTCAATGACTGGTGTACCATGACACCCAGGTCTCGTTGCATCTCCCCTTTTCCTAATCGGCCACCATTCAGACAATAGTCTACTTTCTTGTTTTTGCCACCAAAGTGGATAACCTCACATTTATCCACATTATACTGCATTTTCCATGCATTTGCCCACTCACCGAGCCTATCAAAGTCACCTTGCAGCCTCCTAGCATTCTCCTCACAGCTAACACTGCCCCCCAGCATCGTGTCATCCGCAAACTTGGAGATGTTGCATTCAATTCCCTCATCCAAATAATTAATATATATTGTAAATAGCTGGAGTCCCAGCACTGAGGCTTGCGGTACCCCACTAGTCACTGCCTGCCATTCTGAAAAGGACCTGTTTACTCCTACTCTTTGGTTCCTGTTTGCCAGCCAGTTCTCTATCCACAACAATACTGAACCCCCAATACCGTGTGCTTTAAGTTTGTATACTAATCTCTTATGTGGGATCTTCTCGAAAGCCTTCTGAAAGTCCAGATATAGCATATCCACTGGTTCTCCCTTATCCACTCTACTAGTTACATCCTCGAAAAATTATATAAGATTCGTCAGACATGATTTACCTTTCGTAAATCCATGCTGAATTTGTCCAATGATTTCACCACTTTCCAAATGTGCCCACTACCGATGTTAGACTAACTGGTCTGTAGTTACCAGTTTTCTCTCGCCCTCCCTTTTTAAAAAGTGGGGTTACATTAGCTACCCTCCAATCCTCAGGAACTACTCCAGAATCTAAACAGTTTCGAAAAATTGTAACTAAGGCATCCACTATTTCTGGGGCTACTTCCTTAAGTACTCTGGGATGCAGCCTATCTGGCCCTGGGGATTTATCAGCCTTTAATCCATTCAATTTACCTAACACCACTTCCCGGCTAACCTGGATTTCACTCAGTTCCTCCATCTCATTTGACCTGCGATCCCCTGCTATTTCCGGCAGATTATTTATGTCTTACTTAGTGAAGACAGAACCAAAGTAGTTATTCAATTGGTCTGCCATGTCCTTGTTCCCCATGATCAATTCACCTGTTTCTGACTGCAAGGGGCCTACATTTGTTTTAACTAATCTTTTTCTCTTCACATATCTATAAAAAATTTTGCAGTCAGTTTTTATGTTCCCTACCAGTTTTCTTTCATAATCTATTTCCCCTTTCCCTTTCCTATTTTCCCTTTCCCTTTCCTATTTTCCCTTTGCCCTTTGCCCTCCTCTGCTGGACTCTGAATTTCTCCCAGTCCTCTGGTAGGCTGCCTTTTCTAGCTAATTTGTACGCTTCATCTTTTGTTTTGATACTATACCTGATTTTCCTTGTTATCCATGGATGCACTACATTCCCTGATTTATTCTTTTGCCAAACTGGGATGAACAATTATTGTAGTTCATCGATGCAGTCTTTAAATGCCTTCCATTGCATATCCACCGTCAACCCTTTAAGAATCACTTGCCAGTCTATCTTGGCCAATTCACGTCTCATACCCTCAAAGTTACCTTTCTTTAAGTTCAGGACCCGTGTTTCTGAATTAACAATGTCACTCTCCATCCTAATGAAGAACTCAACCATATTATGTTCACTCTTGCCCAAGGGGCCACGCACAACAAGGCTGCTAACTAACGCTTCCTCATTACTCAATACCCAGTCTAGAATAGCCTACTCTCTGATTGGTTCCTCTACATGTTGGTTTAGAAAACTATCCCGCATACATTCCAAGAAATCCTCTTCCTCAGCACCCCTACCAATTTGATTCTCCCAATCTATATGTAGATTAACGTCACCCATTATAACTGTTTTACCTTTGTTGCACGCATTTCTAATTTCCTGTTTGATGCCATCCCCAACTCCACTACTACTGTTAGGTGGCCTGTACACAACTCCCACTAGCGCTTTTTGCCCCTTAGTGTTTCGCAGCTCTACCCATATCGATTCCACATCCTCCAAGCGAATGTCCTTCCTTGCTATTGCATTAATCTCCTCTCTAACCAGCAACGCTACCCCACCTTCTTTTCCTTTCTGTCTATCCCTCCTGAATATTGAATATCCCTGGATGTTCAGCTCCCAGCCTTGGTCACCCTGGAGCCATGTCTCCGTGATCCCAACTATATCATAGTCATTAATAACTATCTGCACGTTCAACTCATCCACCTTATTATGAATGCTCCTTGCATTGAGACACAAAGCCTTCAGGCTTGTTTTTACAACGCTCTTACCCCTTATACAATTATGTTGACGTGGCCCTTTTTGATTTTTGCCCTGGATTTGTCTGCCTGTCACTTTTACTTTTGCTACCTATTGCTTCTACCCTCATTTTACACCCCTCTGTCTCTCTGCTCACACATTTAAGAAACCCACCACCTCTTATTCTCTGTTTATTATTTTTTTCTTCTTTCCCCCCTACATGTTGGGTCTGAGTGCTTCCCTTCTCTGCCTCCTGCCTTACACACTGTCTACTAGCTTTCTCTATTTGAGTCCCTCCGCCCAACCAGTAGCCTTTGCAAATCTCCCCGCCAGGATATTGGTTCCCCTCGGGTTCAAGTGCAATCCATCCTTTTTGTACAGGTCACACCTCTATAAGATCACCCCTCATCCTCCTGCACACCAAGGAATAAAGTCAGCCTACACAACCTCTCCCTATAATTCAGGCCCTCTAATCCTGGCCACATCTTCATAACTATTTTCTCAAGTTCAAGTTCAAGTTTAGTTTATTCGTCACATACACATACAGGATGTGTAGTGAAATGAAAAGTGGCAGTGCTTGTGGGTTGTGCAAAAAAACAACAAAACAGAATGAAACAGAATCGCATATTAACAATACAACAATACACTACAAAGGACATTTATTATCACATACACCAATTGATGTAGTGAAATGTGACTTGCCATGCAACACGCAGATAAATATAAGACACAACATTAAAGAATTTAACAATAAACATAAAAACATCCCCCCCACAATGGTTCCCACTGTGAGGGAAGGCACAAAGTCCAGTCCCCATCCCCTTGTCCACCCATAGTCGGGCCTATTGAAGCCTCCGCAGCCGTCACTACGGCGGGCCGATGTTTCAGGCCCTTCTCGCCGGGTGATGGTGCTCTGGGAGAATCCTCTCAGCGGCTTGGGACACCTGGAACGGCCGGTTCCTTACTGGAGACCGCGGCTTCCGAAGCTGGTTGGAGCTCCACCATTGGCGATCTCGCCGAGAGATCCCAGGCTCCCGATGCTAAAGTCAGCGCCGCAGCTGGCTGCTCCACAGACCCGCAGCTCTGTGATGTTCACCTGCGGTCGCAGCATTCCGGACTTCCAGCGCGGCGACCCGGCAAGGCATCGCTCGCTCCGCGATAGCGCTCCGGCGCTGTGCCGCCGCGGAAGCCGTGGTTCTGGCCGGTCCCCTCAGGAAACGCCGCGCCGGACCCGTTGGTAGGCCGCGAGCGTGGGTCGAAGATGCTGTACGGAGAAAAGCCGCCTCTCGACCAGGTAGGGACCAGGAAAAGCAGTTTCCCCCTACCCCACCCCCCCACATAAAAAAGACTAGAGCTCCAAACAAAACACTTTTAAACACACTAAAAATAAAAGAAAGAAGTGAAAAGAAAGACAGCTGCAGGCTGGACAGCCATACCCAACTGGACGGCGCCCTGTAATATTCACATATTACTTATTTGTGAGAGGAAAAAATAGAAAAATACAGCAATTTTAAAAAGACATCACACAACAGTAAATTGGTACAGTAACGTTAGTCCCTGGTGAGATAGGAGTTTAAGTCCTAATGGTCACTGGGAAGAAACTCCTTCTCATCCGCTCCGTTTTCACAGCATGGCAACGGAGGCGTTTGCCTGACTGTAGCAGCTGGAACAATCTGTTACTGGGGTGGAAGGGGTCTCCCATGATCTTGTTGGCTCTGGAGATGCACCTTCTGATGTATAGTTCCTGCAGGGGGGCGTGTAGTTCCCATAGTGCGTTTGGCCGAACGCACTACTCTGCAGAGCCTTCTTGTTCTGGGCAGAGCAGTTCCCAAACCAAATTGTGATGTTTCCGGACAAGATGCTTTCCACAGCCGCTGAGCACTGGAGGATCCTCAAGAGTCACTCTGAATTTCCTCAATTGCCTGAGGTGGTAAAGGCGCTGCCTTGCCTTACTCACCAGTGCTGCAGCGTGTCAAATCCATGTCAGATCATCTGAGATGTGGACCCAGGTATTTAAAGCAGCTCGCCCTATCCACAGTATCCCCATTTATCTTCAATGGTGTGTACGTCCTCGGATGTTGTGCCCTCCTGAAGTCCACGATCAGCTCCTTTTGTTTTTTTGACATTCAAAAGGAGGCTGTTGTCCTGACACCAGAGTGCTAGATAAGCCACCTCCTCCCGGTAGGCCTTCTCATCGTTATTGGAGATCTGGCCCACCACCACAATGTCATCAGCAAACTTGATTATAGAGTTGGAACTGAACCTAGCCACACAGTCATGTGTGTACAGGGAGTACAGTAGGGGGCTGAGGACGCAACCCTGGGGAGATCCTGTGCTCAGGGTGAGGGACTTTGATGTATTTCCTCCGATCTTGACTACCTGGGGCCTGGCGGTGAGAAAGTCCATGGCCCAGGTATACAGGGGGGTGTTGTGCCCCGGTTCCAGCAGCTTCTCAGTCAGTCTGGTGGGGACTATCGTGTTGAAGGCTAAACTGAAGTCTATGAACAGCATCCTCACATAGCCCTCTGTACCCTTTCCCGCTTAACAACATCTTTCCTATACAGAGTGACAAAAACTGAACACAATACTCCAAATGTGGCCTCACCAATGTCTTGTACAATTGTAACATAACCTCACAACATCAATATTCTGACAAATTAAGGCTAATGTCCGTAAGCTGTCTTCACCACACTATCCACCTGTGATGCCACTTTCAAGGAATGCCACCTTTGAATTCCCAGCTTGAATTCCCAGAACGCCCATAATGAACAATAAGGAAACACTAAAGTGAAATAAATATCAAACATGGAAATCAGTACCGGAGGTATAAGGCACTGCATTACCGTTTTGGGTGGAATCACTGATCCCATTTAGCAATTTTATTTCCACTTGAGGATAGAGTATTGGAAATGGCATTACACGGGGAAGAAATTTGAAGTGTGAACATTGAAATGTTTTAAATGCATGAACGACAAAGTTGGAGTGCTGTGGGTTGAGCAAAAACTGAGAGAAATCAGAGGAAGGAAATAATTAAATATCTTAGTTTGGGACGAGAAAATGATCATGAAACATATACTGTACGATCTCAGTGTTTAACATGTTACTGTTCTGTCTATCTGAATACACTTTTAAGAGGGCGCCATTTTTCAACTCTGGGCTTTAATTCAGAAAACTTGAACACTCCATTCATGTTGAAGCACCTGTGAAGTACACCACAGTCATCTTTCATGTTTATAAATTAACATGAATTATTGAACATGTTTTCTGTTTGGACATGACATTCTGCTGAAAACTGCATGTTGCTCTTACAACCCATTTTGTATCAAATATTAATTTTTTAAAGGATTTTTTCTACCCCAAGCCAGAACAAATATCTGTCTTATCTGAACAATAGAAATATATGTCAGGAAAATGGAAAACAAGCTTTGCCCTTGCAATCGACAATCTGGGCTTTAATTCAACCCAAACCGACGTGAGATCTGGATGTCCATCCTGAAATACATTTAGTTACAACTGTGTAATAGAAAATGCAACAGCAAAGGTACAGGTAATTGAGAATGGTTTTCAGGTACATGATGATGACAGAAACTCACTATATACAATATATCTCTCTACCTCGCCAGCAGCATAATCAAGGATGAGTTGCACTGGCCACTCCCTTTTCTCCCCTCTCCCATCAGAGAAAAGGTACTGAATCATCCTACCACAACTAGAGAGCAGTGATGAACCACTATCTACCTCATTGGTGACCCTCGGACTATCCTTAATCGGCTTTTGCTGGCTTACCCTTACTTTAAATGTTATTCCCTTATCATATATCTATACCGTGTGCGGACTTGGCGCCGACGGACGAGAAGCCGAAGCAAAGAAGTGGAAGCCAAATAACCGAATGGAAACGAAGCCGGAACGCCAACTAACCGAAAGCGTACGAAGCCGGAACGCCAACTAACCGAAAGGGTGGGACGCCTAAATGCAAAGTTACCGAATGGCTGCTCTGCCGAAATGCCACCTACCCGAAAGGCGGCGTCGCCTACAAGCCAACAAACTGATTGACGCTCAACAGAAAAGTCAAATAACGGACATGACATTGCCGGGGAGCGGGACCTGTCAGTGATTGGTCCAGACCCCTGTGTCCATCACATCACTGTGGAGGGATGAACATTGTCCCACACCTCCCCTCCACCCGACCCACAGCCCGTCATAGTGCGGCTGCACAGGGGAGACGAGGCGGAGGGTGGACGTGGGAGAGTGGGGGCTGTCTTGAGGGATGCGCACCTTTGGCCGCTTACAACTTAGTGCTTGGGTTTAGATTGCCCAGTCACCTATGGCTTGTGTGGGAAAATGACCCCACCCTCCCGCCGGTGGAGACAGGAGGGTGGGGGTCATTTTCCCACACAAGCCATATGTGACTGGGCAATCTGAACCCGAGCACCAAGTTGTAAGCGGCAGAAGGAGCGCATCCCTCGGGACAGCCCCACGGCCACCCTCCGCCTCGTCTCCCACGAGCGGCCGCACTATGACGGGCTGTGGGTCAGGTGGAGCGGAGGTGTGGGAAAGGCTGGTCCCTCCGCCCACCCAGAGTAACTGACCGTGATGCCGGGGGGCGGGACCTGTCAGTGATTGGTCCAGACCCCTGCGTCATCGGACCCCACGCCCACACCAGGGTGATTTCCCTCCCCACCCCCGACCCCCAGACCCTGACACCCACACCGGGTGATTCAACCCCTCCCCGGCCACGGGGACAGATGGCTCGGGGCATAGTAAATCGCTTTTAAAACATGGACACACACATTCCCTGGCATGCCGATGACGAATAGTAATCATGGATAGTAACGAACAATTTGATCTCCCCCCACCCTTGACAACAAGAAGCACGTTTTATTTATTACCGTCTGGTTGCCTGCGGGGCACACACAGCAAGCACCCACGCACAAAACACCAGATAATCTGTAAACTGATTTAACTGAAGATGGACACAAAATGCTGGAGTAACTTAGCTGAAATGGTAGCATTTCTGGAGAGAAGGAATGGGTGGCATTTCGGGTCGAGACTCTTCAAACTCGGTCTTCAGGTCTGAAGAATGGTCTCGACACGGGGTCCAATGGCGGTGCATGGAGTCCGATGACGGTGCTTGGGTGGGTGGAGGGACCAGCCTGTCCCACACCTCCACTCCTCCCGCACAGGGGAGACGAGGCGGTGGGCGGCCGTGGGAGAGTGGGGGCTGTCCCGAGGGATGCGCTCCTTCGGCTGCTTACAACTTGGTGCTTGGGTTCAGATTGCCCAGTCACGTATGGCTTGTGTGGGAAAATGACCCCCACCCTCCGGTCTCCACCGGGAGTTGTAAGCGGCCGAAGGTGTGCATCCCTCGGGACAGCCCCCACTCTCCCACGGCCACCCTCCGCCTCATCTCCTCCGTGCGGCCCCACTGTTATGGGCTGTGGGTCGGGTGGAGGGGAGGTGTGGGACAATGTTCATCCCTCCACAGTGATGTGATATGTGATGGACACGGGGGTCTGGACCAATAGCTTACAAGTCTCGCCCCCCGGCAACGTCATGTCCGTTATTTGACTTTTCTGTTGAGCGACATTCAGTTCGTTGGCTTGTAGGTGACGCCGCCTTTCGAGTAGGTGGCGTTTCGGCAGAGCGGCCATTCGGGAAGTTTACTTTTAGGCGATGCTGCCTTTCGGTTAGTTGGCTTTTAGACCTCCCGTCCTTTCGGTTAGTTTGCATTTAGGCGTCCCACCCTTTTGGTTAGTTGGCGTTTCGGCTTGTACGCCTCCGGTTATTTGGCGTTTTGGCTTTGTTTCCATTCGCTTATTTGGCTTCCACTTCTTTGCTTCGGCTTCTCGCCCGTCGGCACCACATCCGGGTACCGTCTATACACTGTAATGGCTCAATTGTAATCGTGTATGGCCTGTCTACTGACTGGATAGCACGCACATTTCACTGTACCACAGGAAACATGACAATTAACAAAACTGAATTAACAAAACAATTAACTAAATCTCTCATCATAGGTTTATCCCATAAGGACACTTGACCACATAATTTAGTGCTCCTTGTTGGCCATAATTGAACAAAAGCTTAACAATATTGTGTGCCTTTCATCTTCCTTTCTAAATGCCACAGTTTCTTGGAGCCATTAAAGTATTTCTGAATTACTTCTGTTACTGGAAAGATAGCAATTCATTTGGCACATAGCAAGTTAACACAGAAATATGCCATTGATCAAATAATTTGGGTTAGTAATTAAATCAGAAATTGCTATTCTGATGAAGGATCTTCAAACTGAAACATTAACCTATCTCTCTCCACAAATGCTATAGAGTACGTTCTGCATTTTCTCATTTTATTTCAGATTTACAGCTCTTTAAAAAAATCTTTAGCCTTTGTAGTAGGGTTAAGTCATTTGTAGTAGTGTTGAGTCCTAATGTGTGTTTTTGGTGTATCTCTGTGTGTCTTGTGTGTGGGGGGGGGGGATAAGGGGGAAACCGTTTAGGTCGCCTCCTCCACGGAGAGGCGACTTTTACCATGTCGCCTCCCCGGTGGCCTAACATCGAGGATCAGTGCGGCCTTTCCTGGAGACATGCCCGGGGCTTCAGCTGCGGGCTCAGCGTGGACTCTCGACGCAGAGCACGGGGGCGAGTCTTCGCCGGGGGTCGCCGGAGGGGAGCGCTACAGTTCACTGGCCCGTGGCAGCCTGAAGCCGGGGTCTGCAGAGCTCCAGCTGGCACTGCGTCTGGAGCCTGGGATCCATCATTGGGGCCCCGGGAGAAGAGCTCCGACCGTCAGCCCACGGCCTACTTCTACTGCGGGCACGGCGTGGACTTACCATCAGGATTGGGGTCCCTCGCTGGGGATCCCTGGAGAAGAGCTCTGACTGCCGGCCCTGCAGTCTGCTGTGCTTCCGGCTGCAGCGCGGCGGGGACTTTAGATCTTCGACCACCGGCCTGCGGCCTACACCAACCTGAAGCCGCGGTCTCCGGTGGGGAGGCACCGATTCAGGACTTACCTGGACTTTATCTGGACTGGAAAATGGAGGAGGACTGGCCAAATTTTGTGCCTTCCACCACAGTGATGAATGCTGTGGTGGATGTTTGTGTTAAATTTTTTATTGTGTTGATGTGTGGCAAATTCATTTCACTTGCACTTTATGTGCAAGTGACAAATAAAACTGATTGATTGATTGATTGAATGAAGTCTTTGGAGTGTATAAGTAATAAAGAGAGATTGAGAAAAACCTATATGGTGTTCTCTAGAATGCTGGATATATTAGTGCAATCTGATGGAGGAATATAAAATGAGAGTCGTAGATACAGTCTATTTGGCACGGTGGAAATGTAAAAAAAAAGCTAGAGCAAGGGGTTTAAGACGAGAGGAGGGAAATGTGAACTTCCTTCTAAACTCCAGCGAGCACAGGTCCAAAGCTATCAACGGCTTATCATATCTTAACCCAATCACCGCCAGAATTATTGTCAAAAACTTCCTCTGAACCTATTCCAATTTCACCACATCCTTCCTTAGATATTGCAACAATATTCTAAATGCTGCCGGACAAATGCCCTATAAAGCCTAAGCAATACATCACTGCTTTTATGTTGTAGTCCTCTTGGAATGAATGCTAACATTGCATTTGCCATCCTTATTATCGATTCAACTTGCAAATGAACCTTTTGGGAATCCTGCACCAGCACTCCCAAGTCCCTTTGCACCTCTGAATTCCAAATCGTCTCCCCATTTAGAAAATAGCCTGCCCCTTTATTCCTATTACCAAAGTACCACACTTTGCTACACAGTCTTCTATCTGCCACTTCTTTGCCCACTCTCCCAACCTGTCCAAGTCATTCTGCAGACCCCCTGTTTCCTCTCAACTATCTGCCCCTCTACTATCTTCGTATCATGTGCAAAGTTGCCACAAAACCAACAATTCCATCATCCAAGTCATTAATATAACATGAAAATTAGTGGACCCTACACCGACCCCTGTGGAAGACCACTAGTCACCGGCAGCCAACCTGAAAAGGCCCCCTTTATACCCACTCTTTGCTTTCTGTCAGTCAGGCAATCTTCTCTACATGCAGTAGAATCCATCCAATCTTTAAAGATCCATCAGCCGTCTATTACCATGGGCTCCCATCTTGTTTAGCAACATCACTGTGGCACCTTATCAAAGGCCTTCTGAAAATCCAAGTAAACAACATACACTGACTCTTCTTTGTCCATCCTGCCCTTCCTCAAAGAATTCCAACAGATTTGGCTTAGTTTAGTTTAGAAACAGGCCCTTCAGCGCACTAAGTCCGCACCACCAGTGATCCCCCCCCCCCCCCCCCCACATTAACATTATCCTACACACTAGGGACAATTTACACTTATACCAATCCAATTTACCTACAAACTTGTACGTCTTTTGAGTGTGGGAGGAAACCAAACTTCTCTAAGAAATCCCACGCAATCATGGGAGAACGTACAAACTCCGTATAGACAGGTCAGGATTGAGCCTGGGTCTCCGGTGCTGCAAGTGCTGTAAGGCAGCAACTCTACTGCTGCGCCACCTTGCCGCCCAATTGTCAGGCATTTGTCAGGCAAGGTCTCCCCTTCATAAAACCTTTGGCCTATTTGGCCTATTTTATCAAGTGCTAAGTACTCGGAAATCTCATCCTAAATAATGGACTTGAAAATCTTACCAACCATAAGTCAGGCTAACTGGCCTATAGTTTCCCCTTTTTGCTTTGATCCCCTTTTGAACAGTGAAGTAACGTTTGCACCTTCAGACCTTTCAGCTTCACAAATTCCTCCTTAGTAATAGCAACTCCACTAACGTTTTGCTCAGAATTCATTGTCTTAATTCAAATTCATCATCATTCAAATTCCTGGTCAGTAACATCTCAGATGACCCGTTCTGAGCACATAGATGTAATCACGAAGAAGGCACTGAGCATGCCAGCGCCTCTAATTTCGTGAACGTTTAAAGATATTCGGCATGTCTCATAATACCCTAACAAACATTTACAGATGCACTGTAGCAGTCTTTTTCCTTTACTGTTTGCAGACTTTTATGCGTGATTTCAGTATAATTTACTTATATTTGCTTGTTTGAGTCTATGTACCCATGATGCTGCTGCAAGCAAGATTTTCTTTGTACCTGTACCCCATTGCACTTGTGCATATAACAATAAATTAACTTCACTTCACTTCCTAGCTTTCTCCCTAAAATCCTATACAAGTACACTTCCAAATTGATAACACTCTAAGACCAGTACTCAAGGTGTTGATTCTACAAAGAGTTAAAACATCAAATTCAACTACAGAACAGCAGGAATCTCCTATTTTGCTGTCCTTCACCCTATAAATCTTAATAAGACCATCCCAACTGTGGTAGCCTTGGTGAACACATTTTGTTAGTGTGGTTACTTGTTTGATTAAGTTTCAAAATAGGTAACCATATCATCTGGATATGGAAGACAATTTCAAGGTAGGTGTGTGTAAAAGGCATCATTTTTATACCTCCTCGGCCAATCTTATCGATGAAAACCCCAACTACCATCTACTGTATATCTAAGATAGACACAAAATGCTGGAATAACTCAGTGGGACAGGCAGCATCTCTGGAGAGAAGGAATGGGTGATGATTCGGATCGAGATCCTTCTTCAGAATGAGAGTGGGGGGGTAAAGGAAATGAGGGATACCATCTACCAGAGATACCAGACAGCTCCCACAGTCTAAAGAGGAAGCCTACAGGAGCGGGGATGCAAACCTCTACAGGCAGGCAAAGTACAAGCTGAGAAGAGAAATCAGAGCTGCCAAGGAAAGGTACTCTGAGAAGTTGAGGAGCAAGTTCTCAGCTTGTGACTCTTCTTCAGTTTGGAAGGGCTCGCAAGAAATCACAAGAGGAAAGCCCCCCGCTCTTTGGACAATCGTCAGCTGACCAATGACCTGAACGGGTTCTACTGCAGGTTTCACAAGCAGAAACATAACCCTGGTACCCCCTCCCCAACCAACACAGCCAGACCCCAGTCTGCAAAGAATGGATCCTTCTACACCCACTCCTCCCCAATCACCACTTCTCACCTACATAAAGCAAGACTCTAGTCTGAAAATCTAGAGTTTTCCCTTTCCCTTTCCCACCCACCCCTCTCCAATCACCACTTAACATCCAATTACAGCCTGACTGCAAAATATTGCGGCCACAACCACTACCCACCCCCTCCATGCTGCACAACATCACTTCTCCATCATCAACAATGAAAATAGAGGAGGTGGAAAGGCTGTTCAGCAGACAGAAAAAATGGAAATCTTCAGGACCAGACAATGTTTCCCCCTCTCAAGCTCTGTGCCAAACAATTGCCACCGGTCTACGCAGATATTTTCAACAAGTCCCTGCAAACCTGTACTGTCCATGCCTGCTTCAGTCTCCACTATGGTCCCTGTACTCAAAAAGGCAAGGATGACTGCAGGCCTGTTGCACTGACCTCTGTAGTCATAAGACCCTTGAAAGGCTTGTGCTGGCCAAGCTGAAAAATATCGTGAACCCTCTGCAGTTTGCATATCGGACCAATATATCTGTGGATGACGCAGTCAACATGGGCCTGCACTTCATCCTCCAGCACCTAGACCGCCAGCGGATTTATGCGAGGATTTTATTTGCTGATTTTAGATCTGCATTCAACTCCATTGTGCCAGAGCTGTTACACTCCAAACTTACTGAGTTGACTGCCTGAACCCCTCTGTTGGTGGATCACCAGCTTTCTGACAGACTGGAAGCAGCATGCGAGGCTGGGAAAGCACATCTCGGACCCGCAAACCCTCAGCAGAGGAGCACCCCAAGGCTGCGTACTCTCTGCTCTCCTCTACTCTCTATACACCAACAACTGCACCTCCACAGACACCTCTGTCAAGCTTCTCAAGTTTGCGGATGACACAACCCTGATTGGACTGATCCAGGATGGGGAGGAATCTGCCTACAGACAGGAAGTGACATATCTGGCATCCTGGTGCCATCGCAACAACCTGGAGCTCAATGCTCTTAAGGAAGATTGTTCCCGATGTTGGGGAAGTCCAGGACAAGGGTCACAGCTTAAGGATAAGGGGGAAATCCTTTAAGACCGAGATGAGAAAGACTTTTTTCACACAGAGAGTGGTGAGTCTCTGGAACTCTCTGCCACAGAGGGTAGTTGAGGCCAGTTCATTGGCTATATTTAAGAGTGAGTTGGATGTGGCCCTTGTGGCTAAGGGGGATCAGAGGGTATGGAGAGAAGGCAGGTACGGGATACTGAGTTGGATGATCAGCCATGATCATATTGAATGGCGGTGCAGGCTCGAAGGGCTGAATGGCCTACTCCTGCACCTAATTTCTATGTTTCTATGTTTCTATGTAAGACAGTGGAATTGATAGTAGACTTTAGGAGAGCTCCCCCTCGCCTCACCCCACTCACCATCAACAACACCACAGTCACGTCTGTGGAGTTTTTAAGTTTCTGGGAACCATCATCTCCAAGGACCTTAAATGGGGGGCTACCATCGTCTCCACAGTCAAAAAGGCACAACAGAGGAAGCAAAATCTGCCACAGGCAATGATGGTCCAATTCTATACGGCCATTGTAGAGTCTGTCCTCACCTTCTCCATCATGGTCTGGTTTGGCTCAGCCACCAAGCACGACATCTGGAGGCTGCAGTGAATCGTCCGATCAGCTGAGAAGGTTATTGACTGCAACCTTCCCTCCATTGTCGAACTGTACACTGCAAGGGCCAGGAAGCGAGCGGGTAAGATCATCTCGGACCCCTCTCACCCTGGCCACAAACTCTTTGAATCACTTCCCTCTGGAAGGCGACTCGGGACAGTCAAAGCGGCCACAGCCAGACATAAAAACAGCTTTTTTCCACGAGTAGTAGCTCTACTCAATAACCAAAAATTTGTAGCCTCCTTTTGCTTTTGATCTGGTATTTTATTTAATTCACATGTTTAATCAATAATGTTTTATTACTAATGTTTAATGTTTTATGTGGCATTCTTAACTGTCACCATTTGTCATGTTGTCACTTGCGGGCGGAGCACCAAGGCAAATTCCTCGTATGTGAATACTTGGCCAATAAACTTATTCATTCATTCATGTTTAACTGTTTATAAAATAAGATATTATTTTTATTGAATCATATGCATTACTTTGCCATATTGCATATTACAGATACCATTTGTATTGTTTGTAATTAGCACAAGGGGAAGTCTTAATGAGTTCAATACATTTTACTTTAAATCATGATTGTTCTGTTACTAAGATTGAGCATGGCCTTCAAAAGACCTTGGATTATAAAGCTCACCAAAGTTTTAACGTATGCACAACCTTAAAATTAGATTATTGATTCAATACGCATGCATACAAAATATGTAAGACAAATATGTAACAATATATTTGTTTTGAAAGTCTAGATTGTAGGGAGGGAGAACTGTTAAGTTAATGTGAAAGGACAAATCAAACACAATTAAAAATACAATAAAAACTTGATACATTCATAACATTTTTGAAATATTGCAACAAAGACGTCTTCAGCTCCTGTTTGATGACACAGTTTAATTTGTCCTCCTTTTGTCAATTACTCTACAAATGTGAATTTCAAATAGTAAATAACACTTGGCCCTTTCTAACACATTATTCCAATCAGTTCTTATTGTATTCTAATTGTCTTCTAGAAAGTGAATACGTTGAGTTTTGTTGACATAGGGAAAAAATTATACACACGCAGCATAAAGAAGTCTACATGCATGCACAACTTTCAATACTCATCTTCAGATTCTCAATAAAAATATTCCCATTCTCTGTTAAATACATAATTTTGATTGAGGAATATCTCTGGGGAATGCAGTACGATCTAAGGGAAAAGGAATAGAGGAAATTAATAATATTTTAAATAATAAATGCTGCATGGGTAAAATTATTCTACGATAACCCAACGGCTAGAATATTGACTAATAATATATTATCCCCGAAATTCCAATTATCAAGGGGCAATAGACAGGGGTGTGCATTATCGCCCCTGCTATTTGCACTAGTGATAGAGCCTTTAGCAGAAAGTACAAGAAGTCATCCGAATATTCATGGATATAGTACCAAACACTCAAATAATAAAATTTCATTATATGCAGATGACATATTATTATATGTTACAAATTCGCAAATCAGCATACCAAATATACTAAATTTTATGGAGGATTTTGGTTCTTTTTCAGGATATAGAATAAACTGGAACAAAAGCGAAATTATGACAATAAATCCTCAAGAGTCGACACATCTGTTGAAATTCCCATTTAGAATTGCAGCAGAAAAATTCAAGTATTTGGGTATCCAGATTACTAGGAAATATAAATCATTACTCAATGCAAACTATATGCCTAAATTAAACGGGTTGATTAAATTCTGGAAAACACTGCCGATGTCCTTAATAGGCAGAATAAATGCTATGAAAATGATCTTTTAACCACAAATATTATACCTATTTCAATCAATACCAATATATTTACCAAAAAAATTCTTTAAAAAACTAGACTCTGATATTACAAACTTCATATGGGACTATAAATCACATCGAATTCAAAGAAAACATGTGTGTAAATCTAAAGAATCAGGGAGACTGACACTCCCTAATTTGTTGTACTACTATTGGGATGTGAATATTAAAAATATAATTTACTGGTTGGACAGTTCTGCCCAACAAGTAGATTGGATAAGAATGGTGAAAGCGGATTGTTCCTCTTACAACATAGGAGCGATTCTTCTGTCCCCGATGAAACTGAACAATATAATATGTAAGAAGAATCCAATTATTCACAGTATAATATGAATTTGGAAACAAATAAAATTAACTTTAAAATTAAGAAATTTATCACTTCTTTCTCCAATAGCTAACAATCTCGCATTCAAACCACCTATTATTGATAAAACGTTTATCCATTGGGAAAGAATAGGAATTAAAATGATTGGAGATATGTATGAAATGGGAAAACTTTATCATTCCAACAATTACAACTAAAATATAACCTGAAAAGTAACCAATATATCAAATATCTTCAAATTCAAGATTATTTGAAAAAATATATACAAGGATATCAAACTCTAACCTCGGATGTATTAGAGGAACAAATGAATAGAAAGGAAGACTCAAGCAATTTAATATCATATTTATATAATATAATTTTAAATATAGAAACACCAACGACAGAGGCAATTAGAAGGGACTGGGAACAAGAGTTATTGATAAAAATTCCGAACAACAGATGGGGAAAAAAATCTATTATATGTACATAAATGTTCGATTAATATAAGGCATAACCTAATTCAATTTAAAATTTTACACAGATTATATTACTCGAAAACCAGATTGAATAAAATATTTCCAAATGTCTCCCCTATTTGTGATAAATGTCTAGCTCAAAATGCCACTATAGCACATTCCTTTGTCTCTTGTACAAAACGTTATAAATTTTGGAATGAAATCTTTGGAATTTTTACAAAACTATTCAACACAAAATTAAACCCCAATACAGAACTGTTTATCTTTGGATCAATGGAAGAGGGACATAAGCTCTCTTTAATTATGGTTCCAAGGAGCTCTCTTTAATTATGGTTTAATTACAGCAAAAAAACATACTCAAATTCTGGAAAAACGCAACCACGCCAACGTTTAAAATGTGGATTTCAAATATGTCGGAAACGCTACATCTTGAAGAAATGAGATTCCTCCTACTAGGCAAAGTAGACCAATTCTTAAAGATTTGGTCTCCTTTTATCGACTTCTTACAAGCATATGGTGCAACATAACATAACCTTAGAAATTAAATGGTTCAGAACCGGGTGACGAATGGGTAAAGATACGAAATAGGTATATCGCTCCTAACTTCTTTTCTTTCTACTTTCTCTTTTTCTTTCAATCTTCCTAGCTTCTTATCTCTGCTCTCTGTCTCTTTCGCTATCTGCTTCTACTCGCTTGTCTATCTATCTCGACACACTTCATTTCCCTTTTTCATTCACTACTCTTATTATTAAATTAAAAATAAGAAGTTGTACAAGAATGGTAATGTGTGTGTATGTATTAGGTACTTAGGTATGACACTACTGTACTTCTAACAAAAATAAATATATTTTTTTTAAAAACAGTAAATGCTGAAAACACTCAGCAGATAAGGCAGCATCTGTGGAGAGAAAAGCAGTTAATGTTTTTCTCAGTTAATGTTTTTAAAAGAAGTTGAGATTTCTTAAATCTTCTATACACTCTATCCAGCTTAACAACATCTTCCCTATAGCAGGATGACCACAATGCTCCAAAGGTAGCCTTCAAAGAGGGTGGCAGCGATCAAGCTGCTGCCTCACAGCGCCGGAGACCTGGATTCAATCTTGACTATGGGTGCTGTCTGTGCAGATTTTGCATATTCTACCTGTGACTGTGTGGGTTTTCCCCGAGTGCTCCAGTTTCCTCCCACGTTCCAAAGACATGCAAGTTTGTTTGGTAATTGCCCTTAGTGTATAGGGTATAGGACGTACAACTCATGTACGATTCAGTGGTCGATGGTCAGCATGCACTCAGTGGGCATTTCTCTATTTAACCCCTTTTCTCCAATTCTGGTGAAGGGTTCTTGACCTGAAATGATAAAGTGCCTGTCTCACTTTCACGACCTAATTCATGACCTCTGCCGAGTTTGCCCTTGACTCATACTTGCAGCATGGTCGTCAAGAAATCGTTGGAGGTTGTAGGTAGGTCGTGATGCAAGTCGTAGGTACTCGTGGCATCAAGTAGATCGGGGCATTTTTCAAGCCTGATGAAAAATGTTCACGAGTAAAAAACTTTGTGAATTAGGTCGTGGAAGTGGGACAGACCCTCAAGTCTGTTTCACTTTCCACCGATGCTTTCTAAACTGCTCAGTGCTCCAAAATTTTTTCCTTTTTCAGTTTTCTAGCTTTTTGCGGGTTGCTGGTTTTTGACAGATTAATTGTAACCAATTAGTAACAGAGAAAAAAAACATTTGATCTGTGCTTTACCTTTGTGATTTGTTTGTGTTTTGAGCTGCTCTGTCCCATGCAGAGATGGTTGGTACTGTTTTTTCCTGGTCAGAGAGAGCACTGAAGCAATGACCTCTGCGAAATAACAATATAAATTAAGTTATGAACATCTTTCTGTTAATTTAAATGATTGATGATTTTCTTCAGGGATGCAACCATAATGTGCAGATTTTCATACTTCAGGTTACATCAAAAGATGAATCTCGATGTACGATAGCGGTGACTAACCTGAGTAGATGAAAAGGTGCCAGCCGTGTACACTTTTTGTCCTGGATGGTGCTGTAGTTCTTAAATTTTGTTCAAGCTGCAATCACCTAAACATGCAATCAATCAGAATTGACTTGAATTTTGAAGCGGTGACCCCAGGATATTAATAGTGGAGGACTCATCAAAGATAATGCTGTTTAATATTAAAGGAAGGTGCTCATAGTCTCTATTACTGGAGATGGTTATTTTCCTGGATCGTTGGATTGTTTTCTCTGAAGCGACAGAATCTGAATGGACCTGACAAAAGCGGAAATGTCAATTATAGCTTTCAGGTGAAAGGGGCAAAGTTTAAAGGAGATATGCGGGGCTAATTTTAATACAGAGTGGTAGGTGCCTGGTGTTCAAGAGAGGGTTAGATATGGGCTAACGGAATCAAGGGATATGGGGAGAAAGCAGGAACGAGGTACTGATTTCAGATGATCAGCTCGAAGGGCCGAATGACCTACCCCTGCAGCTATTTTCTATGTTTCTACAGTGCATTGAGAAAGTATTCAGACCCCTTCACTTTTACCACATTTTGTTATGCTACAGTCTTATTTTAAAATAGATTTTTTTTTTTAAATCATCAATCTACACATAATACCCTAGAATGAAGAATCGAAATCAGGAGTTTAGAAATGTTTGCAGAGTAATTAAAAAGAAATTACACTATGACACTCAAAATTCAGGTTGGGTTCTTCCTGTTTCCATTGATTATCCTTGAGATGTTTCTACAACTTGATTGGAGTCCACCAGTGGTAAATTAAATTGATTGGTCATGATTTGGAAAGGCACGCACCTGTCTATATAAAGTCTCACAGTTGACAGTGCATGTCAGAGCAAAAGCCAAGCCATGAAGACAAAGGAATTGTCATAGATCTCCGAGACAGGATTGTGTCGAGACACAGATCTGGGGAAGGGTATAAAACAATTTCTGCAGCATTGCACGTCCCGAAGAGCACAGTGGCCTTCGTCATTCTTAAATGGAAGAACTTTGGCACCACCAGGGCTCTTCATAGAGCTGGCTGCCTGGCCAAACTGAACAATCGGGGAAGAAGGGCCTTGGTCAGCGGGGTGACCAAGAACCCAATGGTCACTCTGACAGAGCTCCAGAGTTCATTTGTGGAGATGGGAGAACCTTCCAGAAGCGCAACTATATCTGCAGCACTCTGCCCAGACTTGAACCCGATCGAACATCTCCGGTGGTACCTGAAAATAGCTGTGCGTCGACGCTCCCCATCCAACCTGACAGAGCTTGAGAGGATCTGCAGAGCAGAATGGGAGAAATTACCCAAATACAGGTGTGCCAGGCTTGTAGCGTCATACCCAAGAAGATTTGAGGCTGTAATCACTGCCAAAGGTGCCTCAATAATGTACTGAGTAAAGGGTCTGAATACTTATGTAAATGAGATATTTCAGTTATTTCTTTTTAATTACTTTCCAAAAATTTCTAATCACCTGTTTTCACTTTTTTATTATGGGATGTTGTGTGTAGATTAAAAAAAAATAATTTAATAAATTTTAGAATAAGGCTGTGATGTAACAAAATGTGGAAAAAGTGAAGGGGTCTGAATACTTTCTGAATGCACTGTATGTCCATGTGCAGTCATTGGTGGTGAGGCAGATGAAATAGTGGTATTCAATAGGCTTTTGGATAGGTACATGGATCTGCAATCCCAGATATGGATCATGTATAGACAGAGGTGATTAGTTTAACTTGGGCGTCATGTTCGGCAGTGACATGTCGGCTGAAGGGCCTGTTCCTGTGCTGTACTCTTCTATGTATATAGTATTACCATGGGTTACTTTTCTGCCTCAAGTGTTTCTTGCCATTGATCAACCATTGACTGAATGTTAGCCAAATCCTGGTGCACGTAGCCAAATTGCTTCACATTCTGAGGAGGTAAAAATGGAATTGAATCATGCGCACTGTAAACTGACACTGTACTTTATAATGATGACCATCATTGGTGAAGTGGATGAAACAGCTGGGACCTGTAGGTTGCCTACATAACAGTTCTGCTGGAAGTGGGGAAGAATAGGTGTACCTGGAAAAAGAGATGATGAAGAGGATGGTCAATTTGATGGTGCCCAAAACTATAGTAAATGAATGGGATTGCACTATATTTATAGAATATGGTGAGAATGCTATTGAGTAGAACAGAATGCTGCAGACCTCAAACAGAAAAGTCAATCTTGGTGCATTTTAATATCTTTAAGTTGAAATTGTTATTATAATTTTTTTTTTAAATAGAACTACAACATTATAGAACACAGTACAGGAATGGGCACTATGGCCAAAATGTTTGTGTTGAACTTGGTTGTTGTCATACATTTTTGAAAATGATATGGAAGATCAGTAGTTTGTAATGTGTTTAACCCTAGAGCTTACACATTGGGGAAGCATAATGGGAAAGATAGTCAACATAGGGAACCTAAAGATGTTAGTGAGGCAATAAATAGATTTATCATGGTGTTTAGGCTTAACCACACAGCTAGTTTAGTTAAAATAAGCATTGGGGGTTGTTAGTAGCTGAGGGTTATAAAACTAATCAGGTGGGGAACTAACATTTATGGACCTATTTGTTATACTAATGGGAAGAGTGGTATACTGAGTAACAGGAAGGATAAGGTTAAAGGCAATTGGAGAAAGACAAAGATGACAGGATACGAGACACTGACCAATGATGACATTTAAAACATGTTGAATCCATGTAGCCATTGTGTTGTGAGAATATAAAAATGCTGTAGCTACTGTAAATCTCTGAAACACTTTGGGTTCTCTCAGAGTGTTTCCCAATTCACACTGTTAAGGCCTCAATAACCCGACTTGTTTAAAAGATTCACCACTGATCTATGAGATGTTTTATTTTGTGTCTGTGCCTATCTGAGCTGGGCCCCAAGTAAAGCAAGATTCAGGTTACCGGTATAACATAAAATTCCTTCCTACAATGATGCCTAGTTAATGCAATCTCATTTGCCTGTACATGATCCATATCACTCTATTCTCTGCACTTCCATGTGCCTATCAAAAGATCTCTTAAACGGCACTATCGTATCCCCGTCCACCACCACCCTTGACAATGCATTTCAGGCCCCCACCAGCCTCTGTATAAAAAAAACTTGCCCATTAAACTTTCTCCTGGCACCTTATATGCCTTCCAGTGTTAGACATTTCTACACTGGCAAAACATTTCTGACAGTCCAATCTCCTCTGCACCTTCTCCAAACCATCCATATCTTTCCAGTAATGGCGCAACCAAAACTGCAAACAATACTCCAAATGTGGCCTAATCAAATACTTATAGAGATGCACCATGACTTCCTGACTCTTATATTCCATGCTCCAAGCAATGAAGGCAAGCATGCCATATGCCTTCTTTACCACCCTATCAACTTGTGCTGCCACCTTCAGTATGCTATGATCTTGACTCCCAAGATCCCTCTGCACATCAATGTTGTTAAGGGTCTTGCCATTAGGTGTATTCTCACTCTTTACATTCAACCTCCCAATGTGCACAGATCACACTTGCTCCGTTTAAACTCCATCTGCCATTTCTCAAACAGCAGAGGTCCCAGCACAGATCCCTGCAGAACTCCACAGGTCAGAGATCTCCAGCCAGAATATCTACCTTCCACCAAAACCTTTTTGTCTTCTATGAATGTGCCAGTTCATATTCCATACAACCAAGTCATCATGAATCCTGTACATCTTAATCTTTTGTATCAGTCTACCATGAGGTGCTTTTGAAAAAAAACCTTATATATGTGTTGTATCCATGTGTACAACATCCACGTTCCTTTGCCCACAAACAACTCTAATCAACTTGAGCAAGTTCCGGTCTACTACCATCAATGTGGACCTTGCCCCAATTCAGAATTCTAACTTGTGTCCCCTTTTTATTTCTCAGTTCCACCCAGAATGATTCACTGGATGAACAATCTGTAATAACCATATAACCATATAACAATTACAGTACGGAAACAGGCCATCTCGGCCCTTCCAGTCAGTGCCGACCATTTGTTTTCCCCTAGTCCCATCTACCTGCACTCAGACCATACCCAAAGTAATGTCGTCTCAGACTACTGCTGTGACATATTCTTTTATCAAAAAAGCAACAACCTCCCTCTTTCACCCCCACCTCTGTCTCTCCTGTAGCACCTGCACCCTGGAACATTAAGCTGCCAGTCCTGTCCCTCCGAGCCAGGTTTCCGTAATGGCTGCAATGTCCCAGTCTCACAAACCTATCCACACCCTGAGATTGGAAAGTAGTAAGAGTAAAATTGGAAAGGAACTGACTAACCTTTAATTCAATTTGGTTAACATTAAGTATACACCTCAATATTGCTCACCTACAGAAGTTAGCGTAGTAACCCTGAGGTTCCAGGATCCAGCGATTTAACTCTGAAGACCGTAAGCTCACGAACCACCGGTGCAGGCTGCATTCTTCGGGGATATCTCTGTGAGGAAGATTCCTCCCTCTCAATCCACCAGTGCACCGCTGACTATTCCTACTGCTACGCAATCTCGCTGTCTTGCTCTTCTCTGATAGTACAAACCGATAGGTGATGAGAAGCGGCTCATCTTGAGAACTGGTGTTGAGACAGTAGAGACTCTGTGTGAGGGCATCGTGCAGGACCAGACTGCCGCTGTCATCGGTGAACTGGAACTGGAATCCTATCACGTTCATCCTCCACAGTCTCAGGATGATGGAAACGTTGAAGGTATCATAGCCAGAAGATGGCAGCTTGCTCAGATTCAATATCTTTCTGTCTAGTGGATCACTGATAGACAGGTTGTTCCCTTCCAAACTAATTGTGTGTATCGTTACATTGATTGTCAGTGCCTTGGGATGCAGGGCTCGCCGCAGTAACACCAGCTCTGCTGCCAACATGGAGGGCTTGAGGCTGGAAATGTTAAACCATAACCATCCAGGGTTGTCATAGTCAGGAACTGAAGTAAAGACAGGTAAAAAAACATTTCAAACATTCGGGCATGAGATATTCCTGATTCCTTCACAAGTATTTTCTTTTGCTCCATTTTTTTGTCAGGCTTTACCACATTGCAGGTGCTTTGTACATCCAGTCAGTTGTTATTGTTGACAGAATGTTTGCAGTTGCATTGATTTTCTCTACGCTTCTCCCAAGAACATCTAGCAGATAAATCAATTGATTATTTAAAATAAATTTGAGGATGCAACAAAATCTGCAGGAATGAATTGTCTATCCACCGATTTGCCTGTGAATGACTTTTTAATCAATCATTTTGCAGTATGTTTAATTGATCAGAATTTCTGTTTTGATTCCTTCGACTATTTCTCAATGATCATCATCCAATAATTTGGTCCCAAATCCCTGAAGGTTGAAGTGTTGATGAATAAAATGACAGGAAAGATATACAAAATTGTAGCCTTTATTAACTGGGGCATATAGCAGGGATGGTGTTGGTACAACTTTACAAAACCTTGTTTAGATCACACCTAGGACACTGTGGGTCTATTTGCCGCCTATAGGAGGGATTGGATTGTGCTGGATAGGGTGCAGAGGAGATTCACCAGGATGTTGCCTGCCATGTATCATTTCAGTTCGGAGGAGAGATTGGATAGACTGAAGTTTATTTTCCTTCGAGCAGCGGAGGCCAAGGGGGGAGCTGACAAAGCTATACAAAATTATGAGAGATAGGGTGGATACCAAGAAACTCTTCCCATGGCAAAATTCTCCAAGGTTAGAGGGCCTTGGTTTAAAGTGAGAATTAAGTGGGAATCTAAGGAAGATCTATCATTCAGAGGGATTTGAAATCTGGAAAATACAGTCTGAGAAGGTGGTGGAGACCATTATTCTCACAACATGTAAGATGCATCCCAATGAACACTTGAATCACCAAGGCAAAGAAGGCTGCAAAACAAATGTGAATAAATGGATGAGTATCAATGGGTACTAAATGGTCGGCATTGACACGATGGTGCAAAGGACCTTTTCTGTGTTGTATGACTATGATTCTATTACAAACAAGGCAGTGTTGTTGGCCTTTTGTAGCTTCATTTTGTTCCAGTGTTTTTATTTTCTGCGAATGAACTGGCAGTGGAGAATCTTGCTCACTGCAAACTGTCTCTGAACACTGTGAACATTTCCCCTTAATAACATTCATCTTCCGGCATGGAAGATGAATGTTATTCAGGGGAAATGTTCGCACCCTATCCAGCACAATCCAATCCCTCCTATAGGCGGCAAATAGACCCACAGTGTCCTAGGTGTGATCTAAACAAGGTTTTGTAAAGTTGTATCAACACCATCCCTGCTATATGCCCCAGTTAATAAAGGCAACAATTTTGTATATCTTCCCTGTCACTAAATAACTTAATGTTGGCTCTTGAATGAGAGGATTCATGAGCACATGCGCCACCAACACCAACCTACCCACTCTCCTCCCCATTCTCAGCCCCTTATGTTTGCAAATTAATTCAGTGTTCAAAAATGTCTTTCGGATGAGCTGAGAATGGCGTGGAACATCGGGCCCCGTAGCAGCGACTGCGGAGGCCTCAATAGGCCCGACTATGGGTGAACTGGGGATGAGACTGGACTTTGCTGCCTTACCCCACAGTGGGAACCAATGTGGGGGGATGTTTTTATGTCTACTGTTAAATCTATGATGTTGTGTCTTATCTTTATTTGTGTGCTGCATGGCAAATCAAATTCCACTACACCAATTGGTGTACGTGACAATAAATGTCCTTTGTCCTTGTCCTTTTGTCCTTTGTTAATTCAAGCTTTCTCGGCTAAATAGGATGTAATCGAATTTTGTATGTCAAAGAGGATTCTCTTGAACTTCTACGTGCACAGTAGAGAGCATATTGACTGGTTGCAATATGAACGTCCGGGAGCGGAAAAGACTGCAAAAGGTTGTGAACTCTGCCTAGTCCATCACCGGCTCTGACCTCCCCAACATCGAAGGGATTTATTGGAGTCCTTGGCTCAAAAAGGCAGCCAACATCATCAGAGACCCACTCCATCCTGGCCTCACACTCATTTCACCACTGCCATCGGGATGAAGGTACAGGAGCCTCAAATCCGTAACGTCCAGGTTCAGGAACAGCATCTTCCCTACAGCCATCAGGTTATTAAACACTACAACCTCATATAGGCTCTGAACTACAATAGACTGTTATTATTGTTGCACTGTTGTTTGTTTTTTGAGTATCTGTGTGTGTGTGTATGTAGTCTGTGTATATAAATTTACACTGAGCTTTACTTTTCTCCCTCGTTTGTCATTTCATAATATGTTGGCATATTTGGTTGCGCTGCAGCAAGTAAGAATTTCATTGTTCTATCTGGGACATATGAAAATAAAAAGCTTCTGACTCTTGACGGAAGATTTTGAGATCTTGTAAATGGTGTTCAATACAACTGTTTTTAACGAACCATGAGACCTTATATACAAGACCAACAAGGCTCTGTATTTATTTTTGTTTATTTATTTAGTGCTGATTATGGACTCTTCGAGATAATTTTAATCGATGGTGCTTCCAATAAAACAAACTTTATTTCTATTTCAAACAAATCTGAATTCTCTAGTAAGTTGTATGAAACACATTTTTTACCTTTTCCTTCTCTTACTTTTTAATTGGATGCAACTGCAATCACCCGTACACTAGTTCTACCCTGCAAACTAGGGACAATTTACAGAAATTAGAGGAAACTCATGCGGTCACAGGGAGAATGTACAATCTCCGTACAGACAGCACTCATAGTCATGATCGAACCCAGATCTCTGGTGCTATAAGGTAGCAACTCTACCACTGCGTTACGAGCAACAAGGCGAAGTGAGAACTTAGTGCTAACAAAGTTTAATTAAAATAACATTGAACTGTGCCATAAAGATCTTATATAAAATAAACTTTTAACTGGGTCTTACCTCGGATACTCCTGAAACTTTGAACTAGAATTCCCTCAGTTTCAGAGGAATCTTTAGCTTCCGATGAACTGAGTCGCTGATAGATTTGTCTCATGTAGGGGTGAAGCTTGGTACGTTGCGGCAGTGTAAGTGTATTTATATGTAACATCTCCAGAATGGCCTTACTGAATGGCTGCTGTATTCCCTGACTATCTACAAAGTAACATGTTGTGTCTAATGCCAAAAAGCCGATGAGCAGCAAAGATGGGAAAAGAAATCCGAGCTTTCCCATTGGAACTTTTGTTTCCTAAGCTGATTTTTTCTTTGCAACACAGCTTTAGCTGACTAGTGTGTGTCTGAGCCGTGAAGCAGAAGCAGGGAGCAATAACAAACTCCAGCCAGGAAACTGATGTTAATTAATTGCAAATTCTTGAAGAACTTGGCAGCTTTTAAAACTCATTAGTAGCACTAAGAACAGCAGGAAATCAGCATTTAACCCTCCGGCGACCCCAAGATGGTTTGGACTGCAATAAAACATAGCAGTAAAGAGGGACAGACAAAAAGCTTGACTGCTAAATGTGTTGTTACAATTGCAAACACTTTGCAATTCATTACTTCTTGAACTTTTTGGGGTTTCCTTTGTAATGTACTATTCTGGCTGAAAGCAGGCAAGTAACGTTCACTATCCTAGCTAAAAGATAACTTGTTTTAAAATGTTTCCTAAAGGCCTTTCCTAGAGAGTTATGGGGAAAGAGCTCGGTGGGCTTAACAGAACACCAAATCAAAATGTGAGGCATAGGCAGGATGGATTAGATTGGCTCCAGTGCTGCCAGAGTGTGATCAATTCCCGATTTCACCTCCATCTCATTTTACTTGGAGGTTGCAAGTTCCATTGACACGGCATCTGACAGCAGGAGCCTGCCGAACTAAGAATCGCATTTACTTTGTCCTGATGCACGGCCATGACCTAATCGTGAACTATCCCTTTGCCTCCACAGATATTACGTAAACACTGAGCTCCCCAGCAGTTTATGTTTTGCTCCAGTTGCCAGTAATTTCAGCCCCTTGTGTCTCCACTTCACATTTCTATGTGCTGTAGCCAGAGCCGCCAACATTGGGTGAGAGTTGAGAATGAGAAATTGCGAGGGAGCGTAGTGACCGAGGGGGGGGAGAGTTTGGGAGGGAGCTTTTGCATTTTTCTGCTTGAAATTGTGCAATCTGGTGCATACTGTGGCAAGTCTTTTAACCTACACTTGAATGCAACATTTATGCTTTAAATTGGATTAGGTATGAATAAGGTTAAGCTAAATTACATTCCACAATACAACCAGGCTCTGATCAACAGCTGCAGCACATGAATGACTATATTCATGTATGGAAATCAGATTATATTCATGCTGTTATGTATGTGTGTATATATATGTATGTATGTATGTATGTGTATATATATTAAGACAGCGTGAGAATTCTGTCATCAGCGTGAGGGCGTGAGAATTGGTTGAAATGCATGATTCTCACACTCAAAGCGTGAGAGTTGGCATCCCTGGTTACTGTAGCTCTAATGTATTGTACCATCGCAGTCCATTGTCAATCTTGTACATACTGTATTTAATTGCTTTAAAATGTTATCATGCAGAGCCTCTAGCAGAAAGTATAAGAAGTCATCCGAATATTCATGGATATAATACCAAACACTCAAATAATAAAATTTCATTATACGCAGATGATATATTATTATACATTACAAATTCACAAATTAGCATACCAAATATATTAAATTTAATAGAGGAATTTGGTTCCTTTTCAGGATCTAGAATAAATTGGAATAAAACAAAATTATGACGATAAAACCTCAAGAGCCGAAACATCTGTTGAAATTCCCTTTTAGAATTGCAACAGAAAAATTCAAGTATTTGGGTATCCAAATTACTAGAAAATATAAATCATTATTTAACGCAAACCTCATGCCTTTATTAACTAAATTGAATGTGTTGATTAAATTCTGGAAAACATTGCCGATGTCCTTAATAGGCAGAATAAATGCTATGAAAATGATCTTTTAACCACAAATATTGTACCTATTTCAATCATTACCAATATACTTACCAAAAAAAATCTTTAAAAAACTAGACTCTGATATTACAAATTTCATATGGGACTATAGGTCACATAGAATCCAAAGAAAACATCTGTGTAAACCTAAAGAATTTGGGGGACTGACTCTCCCCAATTTGCTGTACTACTATTGGGCAGTGAATATTAAAAATATAATTTACTGGTTGGACAGTACTGCCCAACAAGTAGACTGGATAAGAATGGAGAAAGAGGATTGTTCCCCCTATAATATAGGAGCAATTCTTCTCTCTCCAATAAAACTGAACAATATAATATATAAGAAGAATCCAATTATTCACAGTATAATACGAATTTGGAAACATATATAATTAACTTTATAATTAAGAAACTTATCGCTTCTTTCCCCAATAGTTAACAATCCCTCATTCAAACCATCTATTATTGATAAAGTGTTTATCCATTGGGAAAGAATAGGAATTAAAATGACTGGAGATATGTATGAAATGCGAAAACTTCTATCGTTCCAACAACTACAACTAAAATATCTGAAAAGTAATCAATATTTCAAATACCTTCAAATTCGTGAATATTTGAAAAAAACATATACAAGGATATCAAACTCTAACCTCAGATTTATTAGATGAAGGAATGAACAGAAAGGCAGAATCAAGCATTTTAATATCATATTTATATAATATAATTTTAAATATAGAAACACCAACGACAGAGGCAATTAGAAGGGACTGGGAACAAGAATTATTGCTAAAAATTCCGAAGGACAGATGGGAAAAAAAACTATTATATGTACATAAATGTTCGATTAATGTAAGGCATAACTTAATTCAATTAAAAATTTTACATAGATTATATTACTCAAAAACTAGACTGAACAAAATATTTCCAAACGTTTCCCCCATTTGTGACATATGTCTAACTCAAAATGCCACTATAACACATTCCTTTGTCTCCTGTACAAAACTTAATAAATTTTGGAACAAAATCTTTGGAACTTTTACAAAACTATTTAACATAAAATTGAACCCCAATACAGAACTGATTATCTTAGGATCAATGGAAGAGGGACGTAAGCTATCTATGTTCCAAGAATCTCTCTTTAATTATGGTTTAATAACGGCAAAAAAACGTATACATAAATTTTGGAAAAACGCATCCACGCCAACGTTTAAAATGTGGATTCCAAATATGTCGGAAACGGTACTGCTTGAAGAAATGAGATTCCTCCTATTAGGCAAAGTAGATCAATTCTTAAAGATTTGGTCTCCTTTTATCGACTTCTTACAAGCATATGGTGCAACATAACCTTAGAAATTAAATGGTTCAGAACTTAGTGATGGGTGGGTAAAGATATTAAATAGGTATATCTCTCCTAATTTCTTTTCCTTCTTTTTTTTAATCTCTCTAGCTTCTTCTTTCTTCTTTCAGTCTCTCTCGCTATTCGTTTCTACTCTTTTGTCTATCTCTTTTTCATGCTTTTATTATTATATCACGAATTAGCACCATCCCCATTTCCCATGACACTCTCCATTTTCTTCTTTCTATCATTTTTCTTTTATTATTAAATTAAAAATAAGAAGTTGAACAAGAACTGTAATATGTCTGTATGCATCATGTACTTAGGTACCACATTACTGTATTTCTAACTTATTTGTTAGAACAAAAACAAAAACAAAAACAAAAAAATGTTATCATGCCTCTGCAGCTGAGGTTCAATAACCTTAACTTTTTCATGTGTAGTTTAAGGTGGAGGTAATTTGAACTTTTACCATCAATAATAATCAGTTAAGAATGATGCTGGGCAGTTGTACTCCTCCTTTAATGTTCAAAATTAATTAATTTTGATATTCAAAATCTGAATTCCAAACTATTGTTGAAAATGCGAAACATGTTTTGATGCTTTGATATTTTTTATTTTATATGATGGGACAGAATCTAAAGAAGAAAGACCTTGCACTATACAGGAAACAATAGACAATAGGTGCAGGAGTGGGCCATTCGACCCTTCGAGCCAGCACCGCCATTCAATGTGATCATGGCTGTTCATCCCCAATTAATACCCCGTTCTTGCCTTCTCCCCATATCCCCTGACTCTGCTATCTTTAAGAACCATATCTAGCTCTCTCTTGAAAGTATCCAGAGAACTGGCCTCCACCGCCCTCTGAGGCAGAGAATCCCACAGACTCAGAAATCTCTGTGGAATTGAGCAAACAATTTGCTCAAATCAAGGTGCCACAGAGCAATAAGGTACCTATCTTACCAGATACTGTACTGTCCGAGGAATGAATATTGAATATAACACCAGGGAAATCACTGTAGGTCTTTACTGAATAGTTCCATGGTATTTTAATTTCTTCTTCACAAATTAAATGGATTATTGACTTATTGGACTCAATTGCACGAATGGCTAGCAGACACAGTGGGCCTGCTAGGTGTGGCACAGTGGCGCAGTGATAGAGTTGCTGCCTTAGAGCCGGGTTTGATCCTGACAATGGGTACTGCCTGTACGGAGTTTGTACATACTCCCTACGACCATGTGAATTTTATCTGGGTGCTCTGGTCTCCTCCTACAATCCAATGATGTGCAGTTCAATTGGCTTCTGTAAATTGCCCCAAGTGTGTAGGATGCAAAACTGGGATAACATAGAACTAGTGTACGGGTGATCATTAGTGGGTGTGGGTTTGGTGGGCCGAAGGCTATATCTCTAAACAAAACAAAGGGATTGCACATGCTAGATGCAGGAAAAATGTTCCCGATGTTGGGGGAGCCCAAAACGAGGGGTCACAGTTTAAGAATAAGGGGTAGGACATTTAGGACTGAGATGAGGAAAAACGTTTTCCCCCAGAAAGTTGTGAATCTGTGGAATCTTCTGCCACAGAAGGCAGTGGAGACCAATTCACTAGATGTAATCAAGAGAGAGTTGTAATATAATGCTTAGGGCTAACGGAATCAAGGGATATGGGGAGAAAGCGAGATCGGGGTACTGATTCTGGATGATCAGCCATGATCGTATTGAATGGCAGTGCTGACTCGAAGGGCCGAATGGCTTACTCCTGCACATATTTTCTATGTTTTTAAAATGAAACAGGTTATTAGAAGGTAAGCATCAGAACTTTGGCTAATGTTATTTTATATGGTAATTTGATATTAAAGAGCGCCTTGAGGTCAAACATATCATGAAAATGTTCACCAGCTAACAAGGCCAGTGCCTTTACGGTCAATATTTAAAATATTCTGATTCGTGTAACTGCATTTCATGCCAGATCGACAGTTGACTTTAAAATTTATGATTGTTTTGTGCCCGTAACAACTTGCGATTTCCCGTGTGTAATACCTGGAATGTGGATGTGAGGACAACTATTTACAGAAGCTTTTTGCAACAATTGAAAGAACTCTGCTCCCTAGATCCAATGGAATTTTATTTACACATCGTATGTATGTTTTTTTTAAAAAAAGGAAGTCACCTTCCACACTTCAGAAGAACTAAGTGTCCTGGAACAAAATACAGAAAGCTGGAACTCCAGCTCAAGCAGCATCTGTGAAGCCACAAGGTTCAAGTCGACGTTTTTCATGCATCAGCAATGTGAAGGACGAGGACAGATTGTCATCTTGTAGCAGTACTAAGGATCGGGGATAAACATAGATAGTTGGGGCGGTACGGTGGTAGAGTTGCTGCCCTACAGCACCAGAGACCCGGGTTCAATCCTGACTATGGGTGCTGTCTGTATGGAGTTTCTACGTTCTCTCTGTGACCTGCCTGGGTTTTATCCGAGTGCTCCAGTCTCGTCCCACACCCCAAAGACATACAGGTTTGTAGGCTAATTGGCTTGAAATAATTGTAGATTGTCCCCTAGTGTGTGCAAGATAATGTTAGTGTGTGGGGATCGCTGGTCGGCGTGGACCTGCAGGACCGAACGGCCTATTTCTCTAAACTAAACTGACAATAATGGATGGAAACAGATGAAGCGGGGAGGGGGGGGGGGGGGGGGGGGGTTGATGGCAGTTGGAACCTTGAGGAGGGGATTGAAGATGGTGAGCAAAGGGTGAAGAAAACTAGATGGACAAGGAGCGTGTATGGGAGAACAGCAGGGGAATGGGTTACCTGAATTTGGAAAATTCAATGTTCTATCCATTGATGTACAGGTTACTTATCAAAATATGAATATTGATCTTCCAATTGGTATTTGGCCTCTTTATTGACAAAGAAGGCCAAGGACAAACAGATTAATGTGCGGAGGTGAAGAAGACTCAAAATGACGCATATCTGGAAGTGTGAAATGGCTGTTGTCGACCTCTCTGCTTTCATTCAGAGAGGTTGCTCTCCTTCTGACTCCCTGGACTACATCCCTGCCAACCAACCCTTCCCAGTCCCCTGCTAGTTTCCCCTGCAACCGTAGGAGAAGCAACACTTGTCCCTTTACTTTCACCATTGCCACCATCTAGGGCCATTCAGGTGAGGCAGAGGTTCACCAGCATCTCTTCCACACTGATCATGATGAGCCACATTCAATGCTCATGATGTGGCCTCTTCTCCATTCGTGAAACAAAGTGTAAACCAAGCAACCGTTTTGTGGAACAGTGAGTTCTGTCAACTGCCACCATCTCAAAAAGTTTGTAGAACTGTTAGTCGAAAATAAGTGATAGGTGAGATACTGGAAAGAATTCCAAGGGAGCGGGTGAATGGTAATTTGGAAAGTCAGGGACTAATTAGAGGATAAATTGTGTCTGATAAATTATATTGGATATTTTGAAGAGGTAGCAAATTGTATAGTGAGCGCAGGGCAGCAGAAGTGATTTACATGTAAAGCCTTTGACAAGGACATGTTGGCCAGGGCATGTTGGCTGAATGCAGAATTGGCTTCAAAGTATAAGGTGGTGGCGAAAGGTTGTTTCTCAGGCTGGAGGCTGTGATTGGAGGTGTGCCCCAGGGACTGCTGCTGGCCGGGCCCATCGCTGGTTTTCAAATTACACTAAGAAAAGGGGGTAAAGTAAACAGCGAAGATGGTTAGCAAAAATACAGTGACGTCTTGATCAGCTGGGCAAGTGGGCCAAGGAATGGCTAATGGAGTTTAATTCAGTTAAGTGTGAGGTGTTGCACTTTAGGAAGTTAAACAAGGGCAGGACCTTAAACATGAACAGTAGGGTCCCTTGGAGTGTAGTAGAGCAGAGGGATCTTGGAGTACAAAATGGTGCAGAGAAGATTTACAATGATCAAGATCCTGCTGTAACCATTGATAATCATTTCACTATACCACCCACTTTAGTGTTATCTGCTAACTTACTAATCCTGTCTTGCACGTTTTTATTCAAGTTATTGATATAGATGACTGGGCTGAATGGCCTACTCCTGCACCTAATTTCTATGACAAACAGCAATGGGCCCAGTGCTGAACCCTCAGGCACACCTCTATAGTCACAGGCGTCCAGTCGTAAAAATAACCTTCTACCATCACCTTCTTGCTTCCTTCCATGAAGCCAATGTTCGAACCAGTTGGCTAGCTCTCCTTGGATTCCATGTATTCTAAACTTCCAGATCAGCTTACATTGTGGAACCTTGTCAGATGCCTTGCTGAAATCCATATTAGCTTTAGTTTTAGTGTAACAGCGTGGAAACAAGCCCTTCAGCCCACCTAGTCATGCCGAACAGCAATCACCCCGTACACGAACGCTATCCTACACACCAGGGACAGTTTTATTTACAATTTTTACCTAATCCATTTCACCTACAGATCTGTACATATTTGAAGTGTGGGAGGAAAGCAGAGCACCTAGAGAAAGCCCACGCGGTCACAGGGAGAATGTACAATTTCCATACAGACTGCACCTGTAGTCAGGATTGAACCGAGGTCTCTACTGCTGTATGGCAGCAACTCTACCGCAGCGCCACAATGCCAATAGACAATGCCGCCCAAATATATACATCTACAGCTCTTATCAACCTTTTTGTCACATCTTCAATCAGATTTGCATCTTTAAACTCAATCAGATGCATGATACTCGATCTTGTAATTTTCAGATTAAAATTACTGACTCGTAAAATGAGCTGCAGGTGGGACTCAACGGGTCTTGCAGCTCCTCTGGAGGGTAAGAGATATTTCAGGTTTTGATATTTCAGATCGAGATCCTGCATCAGGACCTGAGAGTGCATAGGGCAGATTCCCAGTACAAAGAGGCCAGGTGTTGGTGAGATAGGGGCAGACAAGCAAAAAATAGAATCATAGTTATAAAGTGATACGGTGTGGAAATAGGCCCTTCAGCCCAACGTGCCTACACTGGCCAACATAGTCCTACCTGCCTGCGCTTGGTCCATATCCCTCCATGTCCTATACATGTACCTGTCTAACTGTTTCTTAAATAATGGGATAGTCACAGCCTCAAGTACCTCCGCTGGCAGCTTGTTCCATACACCCACCACCCTTTGTGTGAAAAAGTTACCTCTCGGATTCCTATTAAATCTTTTCCCCTTCACCTTGAACCTATGTCCTCTGGTCCTCAATTCCCGTACTCTGAGCAAGAGACTCCGTGCATCTACCCGATCTATTCCTCTCATGATTTTGTGCACCTCTATAAGATCACCCCTCATCCTCCTGCGCTCCAATGAATAGAGACCCAGCCTACTCAACCTCTTCCTATAGCTCACACCGTCTAGTTCTAGCAATTTCTTTGTAAATCATTTCTGAACCTTTTCAGGCTTGACAATATCTTTCCTATAACATGGTGCCAAAAACTGAACATAATATTCTAAAAGACCAACGTCTTATACAACTGCAACATGACCTCCCAACTTCTATACTCAATACTCTGACTGATGAAGGCCAATGTGCCAAAAGCCTTTTTGACCACCTTATCTACCTGCGAGTTGACCTTCAAGGAACCATGTACCTGTACTCCTAGATCCATCTGCTTGACAACACTCTCCAGAGGCCTACCATTTACTGTGTAGGTCCTCCCCTTGTTAGACGTTCCAAAATGCGAAAAACCTCACACTTTTCTGTATTAAATTCCATCAACCATTCCTCAGCCCACCTGGCCAATCGATCCAGCTCCTGCTGCAATCTTTCACAACCATCTTCACTATCTGTTGGATCCAGATGAGGAGGGATTAAAAGGCAGATGATCAGATGGGGAATGGAATGGTGGAAATGGTGACAGAGGCTGGAACGTGATAAGTGGAGACAATAAAATGAATTTGATAAGAAAGGAAGTTGATGAGTGGAACGAGAGAAGGGAGGGATGGTAAGCAGAGGGGAACAGTAGGGATAGGGATCTAATGGGTTGTATGTGGGTGATAGCAAATAGATGGGTGAAGTTTTGTATTTGAACCCTTCTTCAGACTCAAGCAAGGATCTGAAGAAAGGTCCTGACCCCAGAGATACTACCTGCCCGCGTAGTTATTCCAGCACATTGTGTTCGGAACAGAGGTACAGTTCCCTTTGTCCTCACCTTTCACTTTGCCAGCCTCCACATCCAGCACATCATTCTCTCTCATTTCCTCCAGCTGCGAGGAGCCCTCCACCAATGACACCTTCCCTTCCCCATACCTTTGGTACAGGTTTATTATTGTCATGTGTACCAATACACAGCAAAATATATTAGTTTGTGCGCTATCCAGACAAACCATATTATATTTGACCCTCTCTGGCAAATGGGATTAGCGTTCATGGGCAACGAGGGTGACATACATACGAAGGACCTACGCTTTTGTGCTCTTCCTTCAATGGTGCTTCAATCCTCTAGCTTCCGTAAAGGTTCTAATTTCTTAAAAATAGCAGAGTCAGGGAATATGGGGAGAAGGCAGGAACGGGGTACTGATTGGGGATGATCAGCCATGATCACAATGAATGGCGGTGCTGGCTCGAAGGGCCAAATGGCCTACTCCTGCACCTATTGTCTATTGTCTATTGTCCAATGTCTTGGTTCCCAGTCACATACTTCCTTAAGCTGTCTGCACTCATATCATGGTACAGTGCAGCTGATGTGAAACATGAAATCACACAGCCAGGTTCAGGTGGAAGGAAGATTGAAGAAGCATGCGATAGGTTGATAATTAATTTTAATTTCTGCTCGGCATGTTTGGCGTACATATTAGCATCAGTACATACAGCAGTGGGCAGATGGCACAAGTAGACTTACAAAGTAGCAACACACAGGTAAAGCTTCGCAGTTCCACAGCTACCAAAATATATGCAATTACTAGCTGGGTTTGTAGCCACATCACAGGTCTATAGAAAAATCCCAGAAGCCTTGATCTCACAATAAGAGAATCCACATGTCGGCGAATATGATAGTCTGCTTGAACTGCCAGAGCCCACAGGGTAAATCCAAAGATCTGGCCTGGATGTAGACCATGCCACCATGCTGAAAATGCAAAGGTTGCCAGCAGAGGCTGAACTTTGCTTCGTTGAAACACAATCCTCCTCAGCCAGTCAGCTGTTGTTTTATTCCACGTTCGAGCAAACTCGGATATCTGAGTGGTTGTTTCAAGTGTCCAGATATCAGTATCGGAGAGTGTCGTTTTTTCAGACTTTGTGTTTTCCAATCCCAAACCAATTAAATGATTAAGAGATTCATTGAGAAGCCATTGTGAGTAATATGCTAATCTGAACATTAAAGCTGTAATCCAAATCAGTAAAATGTCTATAGGAGCATTCCATTGATGGGGCCCTTGGTCACGAATAGAATTTCTTACAAATATTCTCAACTTCGACAAGAGAATAAATAAAATGCATTTTTTTACAAAGGGCCACAAGGGGCTGGTTATGTATTTACGATCAGTTCTTTTAAGATTTTCCACGTGAGTTTTGAACATTTTAAAAGTGAACAAAGGCCCTCCAAATAGTGCAGGAAAATTCAGCATATAGCTAAGATATGACAGAAAACTATGAAGCAATTTATATTCCAGTTGGGTTTGTTGCATAATTCTTATTGGAATTGTGATTTTACCTTCATGAATATCTAATGACGTTGATGTTATTCTTTGTGTTAACAGCATCAGACTTGACAGTGCTATTGAATATCTGAAATTGAAACCAAGCAGAGATCTCTTAAAAGTGGAGTATTAAATTAAATTTGTACACAGTAAATACAACTGTTGATGAATATTTCTTGAGAAAAATACAAAGTGTTGGAGGAATTCAACGGAAGGAACTGCCGGTATTTCTATCGGGGGAGGGAGGGGGTTGACAAGCAAATGGTTGGAGAAAGGCCACAAAAAGCAAATGGCCCGAATGGAGACCCTGGCCATGTCCGAAGGAGCTGCACGGACCAACTAGCGGGAGTGTTCATCAAAATCTTTAATCTCTCTTTACTCCATTGTGAGGTCCTCACCTGCTTCAAGAAGACTACTATAATCCCGATGCCAAAGAAAAGCAAGATCTCATGTCTCAATGACTACCATCTAATGGCCCAAGTGCTTGAGAGGCTGGTTAGGACACATATTAACTCCAGCCTACCAAGCTGACTGAATCCACTGCAGTTTGCCTACAGCCATAACAGATTCACGCCTGATGCCATTTCCCTAGCCCTACACTAACCCGGAACACCTCATTCAGAAGGACACCTATGACAAACTCCTATTCATGAACCATAGCTCTGCTTTCAATACCATAATGCCAACCAAGCTCATCCCCAAACTCATGGAACATGGAGTCAGTACTCTCTGCAACTGGATCCTCAACTTCCTGACCCACAGACCACAATCAGTGAGGAGGAAAGTGACAAATCATCCTTCACGTTAATTCTTAACACTGTTGCCCCGCAAGGATGCATTCTCAGCCCCCTACTATACTCTTTATACACTAACAACCACGCAGACAATCCAACTCCATCTATCAATTTGCAGGGGACACCACCACAATGGGCTGGATATCGAATACTGATGAGACAGAATTCAGAAAGGGGATTGAGAACATTGTAACTTGGTGCCAAGACAACACCTTCGCCCTCAGTGTCAGCTAGACAAAGGTTATAGTCAATTACTTCAGGAAGCAAAGCTGTACACACACCCCAATCTACATTGATGGCACCAAAGTAGAGATGACCAAAAGCTTTAAGTTCCTAGGAATAAATATCGCCAGCAATTTGTTCAGGACCAAAGATATGACCATCTACCTTAAAGAGACCAAAGTTTCTTTAATCGGACTTTATTACAGCAGCTGGACCAAGCAATCCGACCAAGTGCAAGATTGAATATAATAGAAAAATATACAATTCATGGCATGACCCTTAACCACATTGATGTACAGAGGGATCTTGTGCCATGAAAGTGGCAACACAAGTAGATAGATTGGTAAAGAGAGCAAATGGTATGCTTGCTTTCATAGGTTTATGTTTATTATTGCTACCTATACTGAGATAAAATGAAAAACTTTCTTTTGCATGCTATCCAATGTTTGGACATTGAGTATGTCAGGAAATCATGAAGCAGAGTTATCAGACTTTGGCTCGGTCACATTTGGAATATTGTTCCCAGCTCTGGTCGCTTCTTTACAGGAATTATTTGAAGCTTTGGAAAGGATGCAGAGGAGTTTACCAGAATGATGCTTGGATTATGGGATATTAGCTACATGGAGAGGAGAGACAGACATCTTGGTAATTATGAGAGGCATAGATAGGGTAGACAGTCAGAAAAAAAAATGCAAGGATGGAAAAACCAAATACTAGAGGGTATAGCTTTAAGAGGGCAAAGGGCGGCGAGTGCCAGAATGTGCTGTGTAGTGTGGTGGTAGAGGCAGATACAATGGCATTGACAGTGGTTGTGCCATTTAAGAGACTTTGGGGTTGGCATATAGATATGCAGGGAATGGAGAAAAATAGATTATGTGCAGGCAGATATGAATTTGTCTTGGCTTCATGTTCACACAGACTGTTCACCGAAGGGCCTGTTCTTGTGCTGTACTGTTCTATGTTCTATTCCAACCCATTCATGCCCTCAGCACTGTGACAGTCCTAGTCATCACATGCTGAATGTTTTACAAGTAATTCTGAAAATATGTTTTATTTCACTTCTTATGATAGAATGTCAGTCAAACACCTATGTTTTTTTCACCATGCCCTTTTCTAATGAATAATTCCTTTAGGGTCAATTCCTGGTGGCTTATTTCAAAATGAATGTTTTTTTTTAATCAGGGTCACATCCTTCTTGAGTTTGAGTAATTTATTTAGTACCTATCCAATTTATTTAACTTTATTGTAATTTAATTTTGTCTGGTCTATTATTGGCTATAGGAGAATTGGGCACTTCATAGCCAGTGAAGGTCTTGAGAGGCGGGTAGGTAATTATATATTAATTACCTAAATTGGAGAATTTAAATTAGTTACCTAACATTGGACCTTTCTGTCCTGACATCCATCCAGGGATCCGAGCATGTCCTTCCAGGTGAGACAGAGGTTGACGTGCATCTCCTCTAACTTCAGTACTACATTTGATACTCCCAATGTGTCCTCCTTTACATCAGCAAAGTCAAGTGTAGGCCAGGCAACCACTGACCAAAAACCACTGGATCTCTCCGCTACTCTCCATTTTAATTCCCCTTCCAATTATCATTCCCATGGTGATCTTTCATTCCTAGGTCTCCTCCTTTGCCAGAGTGAGGCCCCACCAAACAGGAGGAACAAGACCTCACTTTCTGCTTGGGTAGCAAATAACCCAACGGTATGAACAATGAATTCTCCAATTTTAGGCAACTAACTTACAAACTCAGATAATCAGTGTCTAAGATTAATTTGTGGACATATTGAGTTCGAAGTAAATATAAAAGTAGTGAATATATAATGAAGACAACAAAAGAGGTATTAGACAGTAGGGCAGTTGCAGGAGGAGAACAGGGAACCAAGTGAGAGCAACACTACAATAATTCCCACTAAAATAATTACCTAGAGATGTTTGTACGTTTATAAATTACACTTACTTAATGTCTGTTGCTTCTTGCAGATAATATTCTTTATAGTGCAGCCAAAGATGGCAGAGGGTCTGCCATGTCATCTGAGTGAGGAAGGTCCATCTGTGGACACTCCTGGTCTCCAGAGAGTGTATGAGTATCACTGAGAGAACAGCAGGTAGGAGTACCAGCATGGTATAGGGCCCCATAGAAATAACTGCCATCAGAGACCCTCCAAACAGAAGGAAAATGTATCTGCAGGGAGATGAAAAATTTCCTTTAAATTAAGTCCATACAAATTCCTATTTCATTCAAAATAGCATTCAGGCACCAATGGATCTTTTCAAAACAAACATAAGTGCAAGTCCATTGCTCAATGTGATCGTGGCGACCCAGGTGAAAAGAGTAATGTAAAAGCCTTTTAGCAAGTAGACCAAATGTATTCTTTGGCATTGAGCGTACGAGTTGGGACTCGTGTGCAGTTGGACAAAACATTAGTTATTGGACATTTAAAGTAATACATACAGATCTGGTTGCCACAAACCAGGACAAATGTGGTAGCAATAGAGAGAGAGAGAGTGCAGAAGAGATTCACCAGGATACAGTGTCTAAACAAAGGATCCCGACCCGAAACATCACCCATTCCTTCTCTCCAGAGATGCTGCCCGTCCTGCTGAGTTACTCCAGCTTTTTGTGTCTATTTTCACCAGGATACTGCCTGGACTAGATGACGAAGTACAAGGAGAGATTAACTATGCTGGGTTTATTCTCCCTTGACCATAGGAGGCTGACGGGTCATCTTAAAAAGGTTTATATAATAAAGAGGGCATGGATGAGGTAGTTTGTCAGAATCTATTCTTCCCAGAGCTGGGGAGTCTAGAACTAGAGGGAACATACTCACAGAAAGCTGGAGTATTGGATTGTGGCAATTGTAGCCATATGCTGTCCTCGTTCATCACCTTCGAGCTTCTGTCTGCACCTTCCTGCTCCCTTCCTCCTACTTCTTTCTATCCACCATCCCTCTTTTCCTTTTTTCATTTGTCTGCTTCCATCTATTTATCGCATAGCCCCACCCCTTTACAGCAAGGAAACAGGCCCATCGGCCTACCAATTCCATTCTAGCCAGCGATCCCTGTACACTGGCACTATCCTACACACTAGGGACAATTTTATAATTTTACCAAAGTCAATTAACCGATAAACCTGTACGGCTTTGGGGTATGGGGGGAATTCGGAGATCCCGTAGAAGACCCACGCAGGTCACGGGGAGAACGTACAAACTCCGTAAAGACAGCACCCGTATTCAGGATTGAACCCGGGTCTCTGTCGCTGTAAAGTAATAACTCTACCACTGCACTACCGTGCTGTCTAGTTTTTAATTAAATAATCGACCAGACTTCACAGATTATGGTCGATAATAGCCTTCAGCTACATTATTTTTTGCTTCTTCATTCATGGTTTACTTGTCTTGCAACCAATTAGTTCACCAAAAACATAGCTGTGCGCACAAACATCCACATTTCAGAGCACAGGTAAGAGAATTACACATTCAAATGATAGAAATTGTTAATACCCATCACTGACTAACTTCTCCCTGCTTACCTTGCATTTAAAGAAAGGTGCCCTGTGATGGAGAGGTGGTAGAATATTAAAGCAAGTGGAACACACATAAACTGGTACATGGAGACTGGGTAATAGTCTAACTCATATTGTAGAAACTCTGAATCCATCCTCAGAGAGATATCACACACCACCTGTGCAACCAGTTAGGGCATCTTATACTGATGCTCAGCTCAAGTATAACTCTCAATATCCAAAAGGGTTGACAATTTGTACCACGCAATGATATCAAACTATCATGTCACCAGCTTGTTTATATTTAAACAGTATGCTTGGGTAAATATATAGAACGGTAAATGCATGTATTTTGATAAAGGAAATAACGGCTTATTATTGTTTCCCAGAAACTGAGCAACTCCAGCAAGTAATTCAATCAACATGTAAGATAACAGCCTGAACCATTTGATACATAATATTCCTACTATGGACAACACATATTTTTGACAAACTAATTGCCTTCCAGAGGTCATTGTGTTTAGCTAAGAATCACATCAACAGTAAAATATGTTAGTCTTCCTGTTATGTTTGGACCAAGATTGTGTTTCCAGTGATCATGGGTTCATGAGTCAATGATTTCACTTAGAATTACATTGCCTCTCAGAGTCACCATAGAGAAAGAATAAATAGAATTGCAATTGAGATGATGAGATGTGGTCTGTTCCAATAGCATGATGTTTCCCTACTTAAATTATGGAATGGAAACTTCTCTAAAAGACGACAGTTTATTCGGCAGCCCGTCAGTTTAAAGGATGGGATGTCCAGTCCATTAGTAGACTGCAGGATTGGACAATGAAACTATTGATTTAAAACAAGAGAATGGGACAATATCAGTTAGGCCAGTGAAGGACTAGAAGGAGTACCTAGAAATGATCAAAGTTTAAAGAAAACAGCCCAGCTGACAGATATATTTTCTAAGCACATCTGCAAACTGTGCTGCTTGAACTGAATTGAAGGGTCGGTCTGCAAACTGTGCTGCTTGAACTGAATTGAAGGGTCGGTCTGCAAGCTGTACACTTGAACTGAGTGTCGCACTCATTCCGGAAGTTCCGCTCACTGTGGAAGTCCCACTCAGGGGAGAGGACGCGCTCAACCGCGTGAGTAGATTCAAGAGAGTTTTATTGTCATATATATGTTGTGTGTGAGAGTTTGGAATGGATGGTGTGTGTGTGTGTGTGTGCGAGCCCACCAGCCGTGAGTGAGTCAACTGCCACCCCACCAGCCGTGAAAGAGTCAACTGCCACCCCACCAGCCGTGAGTGAGTCGGCTGCCAGCCCACCAGCAGTGAGTGAGTCGGCTGCCAGTACACCAGCCGTGAGTGAGTTGGCTGCCAGCCCACCAGCCGTGAGTGAATCGGCTGCCAGCCCACCAGCTGTGAGTGAGTCAGCTGCCAGCCCACCAGCTGTGAGTGAGTCAGCAGCACAGTTCAAACAGCACAGTTTGCAAACCGACCCTTCAACTCAGTTCAAGCAGCCCACTAGCCATGAGTGACTGAGTTGCCAGCCCACCAGGCTGGAGTGACTGAGCTGCCAGCCCACCAGGCCCGAGTGACAGAGCTGCCAGCCCAAGAGTCCATTCGGCTCACAATGTCCATACTAGCCCTCTGGAAACCAGTCCCTTCAGCCCACAACACCCATACTAGCATTCAGAAAGCCCTCCCACACCCACCACTGGCCACCAATATTGGAATTGGTGGAGAGGTGGAATATTGCATTGGGGGACCAGCCCTCCCGTGTGAACATGGAACTCAACGGGTCCCACAGTCTAGTTATCCATTTAATTTCCTCTTGCATGCTACGAATCTAATTGAGTTTTTTAAAGATGTAACCATCAAGGATAATGAGGGCAGAGCTGTAGATGGTGTCTGTATGGATTTCAGCCAGGCATTTGACATGTTTCTGCATGGTAGGCTGCTCTAGAAGGTTAGATCACATGGGATCCAAGGAGATTGGATAGAATTGGCTATTGGCTAGCTGACTAGATAGAAATTCCGCTTCATGGAAGGAAGCAGAGGATGATGGTCGAAGGTTGTTTTTCAGACTGGATGCCTGACTAGTGGTGTAGTGGTATCCCTCAAGGATCGGTGGTGGGCCCATTGAGGTTTGTGGTTTATATCAATAACTTGGATGAGAATGCATAAATCGGGATTAGTAAGTTTTCAGATGACACTAAAGTGGGTGGTAGAATGAAGATGGTTAGTAATGGTTCCAGTAGACTGTACCTTTACCTCGTCCCCCTCTGCTCAGGCTCCTCGCTGAAGACTCTTGAGCCAAAGCCTCACACTTACCCTAAACACAGCCTCTCTCCGAACACAGCTGCTTCCAATAGGTCGCTTTGCTGTACCTTGCCTTCTTTTTTAATTGGCTGCACAATTAGCCAATTTCGATCACTCATGCAATCCACTGCTGCCTTTTGAAATCACCCGCTACTGCTCTGACATTGAAATATCCTATATCCTTATTTTTTTCTATTTACGTAACGATATGGTATAGTTTTTTCTAAAATACTTGGCACTTTACATGCATACAGTAACTCACCCTAACACTGGGTAGCACAGCGGTGCAGCATAAGAGTTGCTGCCTGACAGGGCCAGAGACCCTGATTTGGTCCTGACAATGGACGGTGTCATAAGGTCATAAGGGATAAGAGTAGAATTAGGCCATTCAGCCCATCTAGTCTTCTCCACCATTCAATCAAGTATCAGTATCAAGTGTCAAGTGTCCTTTATTGTCATTCAGACCTTTTGGTCTGAACGAAATGTCATGCCTTGCAGTCATAACACAGAATAAAACATCAAAAACACACAATAAACACACATTTAACATCCACCACAGTGAGTCCACCAGGTCCTCCTCACTGCGATGGAAGGCAAAAAGTCTTAAGTCCTTGTCTCTTCCCTACTTTTTCTCCCTCTGCGCTGAGTCGATCCAGGCCTCCGATGTTGTGACCCCGCCGGGTGATGGTAAGTCAGGCCCGCGGCTGAATCCGAACGGGCCAGTTCAAACTCCGTGGCCCGGGGCGGTCAAAGCTGCTGAAGCTGTCGCCCTCCAGTCCAGCGGATGAAGCTGTTGTTGCGGGAGCTCCGGAAAAACAGGTCACCAACCTGTGACCTGCGAGCTCCCGACGATGTTGTCCACTGGGCTCGCGGCCGAGCCTCCGGGGCTCCGAAGTCGGGTCGCAACGCCACCACAACCCATGAAGTCGGCCAGCCTCGCGTTGGTAAGTCCTGGCTGGCTCTGCCTCTGGAGCCTCGAGGTCGGTCCCAGTTGGAGGCCGCCAGATCCGCGATGGGCCTCAGTGCAGACGGAGACGGGGGATACGGCAAGAAAGGTCGCATCCCCCCGAAGGAAGAGACCAAAAACATGTTTCTCCCACCCTCCCCCCACATACACAACCCAATAAAATTAACTAAAACGGGACAAAAGAAAACAAAAAAAAAGAAAAAAACAGGCAGATTGCAGGCGAGCCGCTGCTGCTAGGGCAGCGCAGCCACTTCTGGCTGATCTATCATGGCTGATCTATCTCTCCCTCCTAACCCCATTCTCCTGCCTTCTCCCCATAACCTCTGACACCTGTACTAATCAACAATCTATCTATCTTGGCCTTAAAAATATCTACTGACTTGGACTCCACAGCATTCTGTGGCAAAGTATTCCACAGATTCACCACCCTCTAACTAAAGAAATTCCTCCTAAAATAACATCCTTTAATTTTGAGGCTATGGCCTCTAGATCTAGACACTCCCACTAGTGGAAACATCCTCTCCACATCCACTCTATCCAAGCCTTACACTATTCTGTAAGTTTCAATGAGGTTCCACCTCATTCTTCTGAACTCCAGGCCCAGTGCCGACAAACGCTCATCATAGGTTACCCTACTCATTCCTGGGATCATTCTTGTAAACCTCCTCTGGACCCTCTCCAGAGCTAGCACATGCTCCCTCAGATATGGTGCTCAAAATTTCTCACAATATTCCAAATGCGGCCTTGCCAGCACCTTATAGTGCCTCAACATTACATCCATGTTTTTGTATACAAGCCCTCTTGAAATAAATGCTAGCATTGAGTTTGCTTTCTTTACAACGTGTAATGGCAAATTTCCAACTTTTCCAGTGCTTCTTTCCAGTTGTCATTACTACACATTACTACACAGGTAAGTAGGAGTGATCTTACGCAGACTTAATAGAACAGATCTTCCAGTCGTTATTTCCAATTTAATTGGTTGTTTATTGAAGTAGTTGCACAAACAGAGATGAATGTACCAGGTTTTCCTTATTCTGCATGCAAGTTGTAGCTGGCTGTTCTGTCCCTGGTCTGGTGAGAACTGCATGCTCTCCATCCCTGTGCCTGTCACTTCCTGTCCCCTACGCCCTTATATATACACCACTGTGCATCTAATGACCGCCCCCAAGTGTCCAAAATAATACTGCAAGATGTATCTAGACAAAATAATATAATATGCCAACAGTAGCAAGCCTAAACATAAATGGCTCCAACAATAGCAATTCGACCAATTACGTTTTTGGGAATCCTGCACCAGCACTCCCAAGTCCCTTTGCTCCTCTGATTTCTGGATTCTCACCCCATTTAGTATATAGTCCACACCTTTATTCCTAATACCAAAGTGCATGACTCCACACTTTGCAACACTATATTCCATATGCCACATCTCTGCCCACTCTCCCAAACTATCCTTCTGCAGAGTCCGTGCTTTCTCTACACTACCTGCCCCTCCACCTATTTTCGTATCATCCCAAACTTTGCCACAAAGCCTTCAAACCCATGTCCAAATCATTAATATACAATGTGAAGAGTAGCGGCCCCAGCATCGACCCTTGCGGAACTCCACTAGTCACTGGCAGCCAACCTGAAAAAAAAAACCTTTATTGCCACTCTTTGTCTTCTGCCATCCAGCCAACCTGCCATCCATGTTGGTATCTGCCCTTTGATACTCTGTGTGGAGTTTGTACATCCTCCCCGTGACCTGCTTGGATTTTCTCCGGGAGCTATGGTTTCCTCCCACACTCCAAAGACGTACAGGTTTGTAGGCTAATTAGCTTGGCAAAATTGTAAATTGTTCCTAACATGTGTAGGATAGTGTTAGTGTACAGGGATCGCTGGTTGGCGCAGACTCAGTCCGCTGAAGAGCCTGTTTCCACGCTGTATCTCTAAAGTAAACTAAAATAGTAGGGTGGTACTGCAGATGCTGGTTTAAACTGAAGACAAACACAAAAAGCTGGAGTAACTCAGTGGGTCACGCCACATGTCCGGAGGAATGGATTAGGTGATGTTTCAGATCGAGACATTTCTTCCGTCTCATTCACCAATTCATGCTAGAAGGTTTTGGATTGGCACATGGAGGTGTAGGGATAGAGAGATATGGATCATGTGCAGGCAGATGAGATCATATTCGCAACAAATATTGTGGGCCAATGCTCCATTTCCTTTGCTGCACTGTTCATATGTCCTATGCTCCATGTAGATATTGTTTTTTAACGAGAACTGTGACATTCTGATGAGTTGCAGGATGTTAAAAAATGAGTTGCTATCTCTGCCCCTTTAAATCAATGCCTGTCTGCAGATGGGTGAAGTTATTATTATTATTGAATCACGTGAATTAACTATTTTGTGATTCATCTGAAAAAAACATTTGTAAACCATTGCAATAAAGGAAAACAAACACTACATGGTTTTTATTTATTGGGAACCCTTTATTGGCTGAGAGTTATTCAATTAGAAGAAAATTAACTGCTGATAAGACAATATCTGTTCAGGACAGCAATTGCCAATCCTCCAGGTTCATTGAAACAAACATTCTTGTAGTGTAGATCTGGTCAGCATTTAGTACCCATCCCTTGTTGCCTAATAATCTGGGAAGACCAGTTTGGCCACTCCAGAGCTCAGTTAAATGTCATCCACATTAAAGTGAAACGTAGAAAAAAAAACATAGAGCAGTGCGGCACAGGAACAGACCCTTTAGCCCACATTGGCCGTTCTGAACATGATGCCAAGTGAAACTAATCTCCTCTGCCTGCATGTGATCCATATCCCACCATACCCTGCATATCCATGTGCCTTTATAAAAGCTTCTTAAATTACAACTTTGTATTTGTTTCCACTGCCAAAGGTAGGACACTCCAGGCACCGACCACCCTCTTTCTGTGTAAAAATATTACCTCATACATCTCCTTTAAACTTTGCTCCTTCACCTTAAAGCTATGCCCTCTAGTCTTTGATATTTCTACCCTAGGAAAAATGTTAGGTTAAAAACTGTCTACCCAATCGATGCTTCACATAATTTTATATCCTTCCCTTCGTCTGCCCTCAACCTCTCCAAAGCAGCCTTTCCAAACCATCCACATGCTTACTTATAAGACCGTGAGGTTTAGGAGGAGGATTATACCCACTGTGTTTGCCCTGCCATTCAATCGTGGCTGATCTTTAATGTAACAAACTGTTCCAAGTGTCTTTAAAGTAGAACTTCAAAAGAAAATTTGACACCAAGCCTAGGACTGATTATCAAAAGTGCAGTAGCTTTTCAGAAATATCTAAACACTGAAACAAATGCAAAGAGGTCTATGGAATCCTCTTCATCTTGTTGCCACAGTTGAGTGGAGGTTACAGGAGCCTGAAAATCACGAATTTAGATTTAGGTTTATTATTGTCACATGTACAGAGGAACAATGAGATGTTTTGTTATGTATGCTATCCAAACAAATCAGATAATGCTATATATAATCTGACTTGACTACAATGTCAACTACAATGGGTAGAGCAAAGGGGAAGATACACAGTGCAGAATATAGTTCTCAGTACTGTAGCGTATCAGTTCCAGAGACAAAGTCCAATGTCCGCAATGAAGTAGAGGCAAACTGGACATAACTCTAGTTTATGGAAGGACTGTTCTGAAGCCTGATAACAGAGGGGAAGTAGCATGTTTCTACATCTGGTGGTGCTCGCTTTAAACACATCTGTTCTTTCTACTGGATGGGAGCAGGGAGAAAAATGAATGACTAGGGTGGGACAAGTCTTTGATTATGTTTGCTGCTTTTCCGATGCAGCGTGAGATGTAAATAGAGCCATTGGCAAGGATCTAGTCTGTGAGATGGACTGGGCTGCATTTCCATCTCTCTGCAATTTCTTGCATTCTTGGGCATGGCTGTTCCGAAACCAAGCTGTGATATAACCCGACAGTGCGCTTACAATAGTGCATCTGTAGAAGTTTGTAACAGTCATTGGATACATGTTGAATTTCCTCATTCTCCAAAGGAAGTAGAGGTGTTTGTGTGTTTTCTTGGCTGTTTCGTCAATGTAGTTGTCCTGACAGAATGCTGGTAATATTATCACCTAGGAGCTTAAAGCTCTCAAACATTTGCACTCCTGCACCATTGATGCAGATGGGGCATGTACTCCACCACGCTTCCTGAAGTTGGTAACAAGTTATTTCATGCTGCTGACATTGAGGGAGATGTTATTGTCCTGAGACTATGTTACTGTTCTCGATCTTCTTCTTGTAGTCTGTCTCATCATGGTTCGTGAGTCGGCCCACCACAGTGGTGTCATTTGCAAAAGGAGTTAGAGCTGAATTTGGCAGCGCAGTCACGCCTATACAGGCAGCATAGTAGGGTACCAAGAATGCATCCTTGTGGGGCACCGGTGTTGAGAATTATTGTGGAGGAGCTGTTGTCACCTCTCCTCATTGATTCCTTGGTCCAGGAGTTTGGAAATGTGTTTGGATGGGATTATGGAAGGTGGAACAATAGTTGAAAAATAGAAGCCTATCGTAGGAGTCCTTGTTGTCTAGGTGTTCCAGGGTTGAGTTTATGACCAGGGAGATGGTTTCTGCTGTGGCCTGTTGCGACGGTAAGCAAACCATTGAGGATTATGGCTGGCTGAGAGGCTGTCATCAGTCTCTCAAGCACTTGATGATGGTGGATGTCAAAGCCATTGGACTTTAGTCATTAACGTATGCAACCTTAATTTTCTTTGGCACCCGAAGGATAGTGCCTTCTTGAAGTAGGCAGGGACTTCAGAATGGAGTAATGAGAGGGTAAAGATGTCTATGAATACCTCTGTCAGCTGATCCGCACAGGTGCTGAGGACACACCAGCGTCTCCATCTTGGCCAGTTGCTTTCTGCGAATTCACACTCAGGAAGACCAACCTTATGTCTGCCACAGAAACTGTTGGTGCAAGAGCACCTGAGACTAGGAGGGTGGGTTAAATGTTACTTCACCGATCTTCTGTTCAAAGCCAACGTTAAACGTATTGAGCTCACTAGGGACGGACCCATTGTTGCCAACAATATTGCCTGCCTTCACTCTGTAGTCCGTTATAATGTGTAAACCTTATCTTGGCATCCTTAATGAGTCTGTAAAGATTATAGATAGATTTATTGTATTCTTGAGATTGTTTGACTTGAATGCAACATACTTGGACTTCATCTGTGAGTGGACCTCACAGTTCATCTCTAGTTGGCAGTTGGGGAACACACATATTGTTTTGTTTAGTACACTGTCCTCTATGCACTTGCTTATGAACACTTTGACAGTAGTGGCATATTCATCTTGGTTAGCTGCAGAGTCCTTGAATATGGACCAGTCCACTAACTCGAACCACTGCTGCATCACGTCCTGTACTGGATCCTCCATCTTCACTTTCTGCTTGTAAGATAGGAGTTGAAGCACAGACAGGTGATCAGATTTACCAAAGAAATCTCCAGTTCTTGAACAGTTTATTCCCATCAACCATCCGGTTCTTGAACCACAACCCTAACCACTACCTCAACAACGATCTATTATGGGGAAGACACCATGCTAGAGCAACTCAATGGGTCAGGCAGCATCTCTGCAGAACATGGATAGGTGATGCATCAGGTTGGGACCCTTCTTCAGACCGATAAAGGCCAGAGATGAAAAGACACAAGGTGTGAGACAAAAGTATTGAAGAGTTGCAAATTGTGAAGCAAGAGGAAATAATGTAGTTGGAAGGGGAGGGGAGAAATATGTGGGGATCAGGGGAGGGAGGGTGTGGTGGGGGAGAAGTAGGCTGTTATATGTGGAAAGAAGGGAGGTGGAGGGTTATGCAGTTATCTAAATGTGGTGAATTCAATGTTCATACCATGGTTTGTAGGCTACTCAAGTGAAATATGAGCTTTTGTTTCTCCAGGTTGTGTGTGGCCCCACTCTGGCAATGTAGGAGGCCTAGGAAAGAAAGGTCAGTCAGGGAATGGGAAGAGGAGTTAAAAATGGTTAACAACTGGGAGATCCAGCAGGCCTTGGTGGACCAAGCATAATTGTTTGGTGAAATTGTCACCAAGTATATGCTTTGACTTGTCGATGTACAAGGACAAGGGACAAGGGACAAAGGACAAAGGACATTTATTATCACATACACCAATTGGTGTAGTGAAATTTGACTTTCCATCGCAGCACATAAATAAAGATAGGACACAACATCAGAGAATTCAACAGTAAACATAAAAACATCCCCCCACAATGGTTCCCACAGGAGTCCAGATTGGGAACACCGGACGTGTCTATCTCACCTGAAAGGACTGCTGGGGTCCCTGGATGAAGGTGAGCAAAGAGGTATATGGATAGGTGTTACATGTCCTGTGGTTGCAGGGGAAAGTACCCGGGGAGGGGTGGTTTGGGTGGGAATGAGTGAACCAAGAGGCTGCAGAGAGAGCAGCACTCTGTGGAAGGTAGATAGGAGTGGGGGTGGGATGCTGTGATTGGTGGTGGGATCACGTTGGAAGTGACGGAAATGTGGGAGAATGATGTGTTGGATGTGGAGACTAGTGGAGTGAAAGGTGAGGACCAGGGTAACTCTATCCCTGATCTGTCTGGGGGGGAGGGGGTGTGAAAGCAGGACTGCAGGCCAGAGGAAATACTGGTGAGGGATGTGTCTGTGACAACAGGGGAGAATATCTATTTTGGAGTTTGTATTTGTATAGTTTGTACAATTCCGGTTGCATTATAATACTCTGATTTTCTAGTATTATTGATAATTTAGAGTATTATTGATCATAGTTGTGTTGTGTTAATGTGCTAGTAAATCTGCAACACAAGAATGTCATTGTTCTGTTCCAGTTCCATTTGATAGTCGGAAGATGGATCCGACTCGAAACGTCAATTATCAACTCTATTGGGGTGCTGCCTGACCCGATCCAAAAGTTCGTGTTTTTTTTTTGTAAACTAGCATCTGCATATCCTTGTATAATCTGACGATTAAACTCTCTCCTGATCCCCATCCATCGTCCCCAAGATTTACCCGTTCCCACATGCAAATATCTGCAGCTTTCCAGACCCAAGGTTCGTATCGGGTTCTGAAAATATGCACAGCAGAATCTGAGCCAATTCGGTCGTGCATTCAATGTTCGTGCTATGCATACCACAGAGCAGGAAGAAATGTGCCCGGGGCGCGTCCCATTCAACCACCGAAACCCAAACAGAAACATGTGTCGCGGACAAGTTGAGATGTACATACCGACTATACCTATTGGAACGCATTTGGGTTAAATTCTCGTCCCTTTCCCTCCCTCGCCTCAAGCAAAGTAGCACACATTGAAACTGCAGAGTTGATTACACGCCGCTTGAATGTGGGGCGGGTTGAAGCAGGGAATCGAATGTTGAAAGGTACAAGCAGTTCACTCTGCTGGTCATGTGCAAAGGGAGCAAAACCTGTCTTGCTGCTTTTTTGTTGTAAGCCGAGAAGTCTGGTGTCCCTGGGCACCTGCGTGTTTGCAAAACCCTGTGCTCTGCCTGCGACGGTGACTCCTGGGTCCGAGCCGAGGCTGGGAGCCCAGTGTCCACAATGAGGACCCCGATGGTGATGATTCTGGGGCTGATTTGCGCCCCCGCCGGCTTCGTGCTGATCCTTACGTGCACTGTGGCCCCAAACTGGAGGGACGTGACCGAGATCCCCACCGGCTCTCTGGACGAGGTGCATCACCAGGGGCTCTGGGAGATCTGCAGGGACCTGCAATCGGTGCGAGAACTGTCCTGCGGTCAGCAGGACGATGCCTACTTCAATTACCAAGTGATCAACATAGCGAGAGGACTGAGCATTGCCTCTCTGGTGGTGTCCGCCGCTGGCATCCTGCTGGCGTCCTGGGGCGTCCGCTGCTGGACGGAGACCCCCAGCCCAGGCATTGCCGGGGCAGGCGGGGTCATCCTGGTGGCCGGCGGAGCCCTGATCCTGATCGCCGTCTCCTGGTACACGGACCGTCTCAACCAAATCCCCAACACCGTGGCTGGTGCCAGACTCACAGTGGGATACGCCGTGGTCCTCGGCTTCGTCGGCGGTTGCCTCATAGTGATCGGGGGCATCAGCCTGATGTTCAGCTTCGGCAAGTTAAGGAGACGAAAGAGTTCAGCCTTTGAGAATTATTACCCGAAGAGAGCGGCAAAGCCAGCCAACAGATACCCCACCGGGATCTCCAACCCAATCGCTGTCGTAGATGTCCCACCCTCCGATCGCACCACCACAACTCCCTGGGATGACGACTTGTGACCATTTGCTGATAAACGGCATGGATGGCACCATTTGGGGTCAAGAAGGTACAACAAAATCAAGTCATTAGGGCCATCTGGTCTCTCATTTCTCAATATTTATGTAATTGGAGTATCCTTTCTTAGAAGCAAAAAAACTGCCCTTTCAGCCCTATTCGTGAAGCCTATCGACGCCAATTCCAATTGTCAACAATTTTCCAATCCAAGTCTAGATGCCTTTTAAATATTGGTAATTTTATCAACCTGTGGCAGCTCATTTCATATAACCACCGCCCAGTGAGCAAATATTTGCCCTGCAGATCTCCTTTAAACTTCTCCCCTCTCATCTTAAACCTTTGCCCTCTAAACTCTAATTATTTACCTACCCCTAGTAATAATATTATTATAAACTAATTTCAGGTCACCCATCAGCCTCCAACTTTATTAGTGGAAATAAATCCAACCCATCCAGTCTCTCCTTGTAACGTAGTGCCTATTTCCGGCACTTTCCTCGTAAATTTCACTGTTCCCCTATGAGCGGCACAATGGCGACGCAGTACAATTGCTTCCTTTTAAAGCGCCTGAGACCCGAGTTCGATCCCGCCAACTGGTGCTGTTTGTACAGAGTTTGTACGTCCTCCCTGTGTTTTTTTCCCGGGTGCTCCGGTTTCCTTCCATATTCCAAAGGCGAGCAGGTTTGCAGTTAATTGGCTTCTGTAAATTGTCCCTCGTGTCGTCGGCGCAGACTCGGTAGGTCGTAGGGCCTGTTTTCACACTATCTCTAAACTAAACAATTAAACGAGTTCCTATGGCTTGTTCCCTTTATCACCGATACTTTTTTGCATATCTTTCACTCATTGTTCCTTATCTCTCCACATCACCGTCTATATCTCTCGTTTCCCTGATCCCTGACCAGTCTGAAGAAGGGTCTCGACCCGAAACGTCACCTATCTCCTTCGCTCCTTGGATGCTGCTGCACCGGCTGAGTTTCTCCAGCTTTTTGTGTACCCTCGATTCTCCAGCATCTGCAGTTCCTTCTTTAAAAAATTAAACGAGTTCCTACAGATTGTAAATATCATCATAAGCAGTCTCTTTATCTTCACCTTGACAATCTTAAACACCCCTAATAAATTAGCTGTCAAATATTTCTAAGATGGTTACATACCTTTGGAGGTTAATGTAACGCAAAAGTGAAGATGGTTTAGACATTTTTAAAAAAACAGTGTATCAGTAAAAAAAGTTTTATTCTCATATGTCTCAGATAGAACAGTAAAATTCCTACTTGCAGTCACACAACAGAATATGTAAACACAGTACACTGTAAACAATATAATAAACAAGAGAGAAGAAAACGACTCAAAGGCTGGAGTAACTTAGAGTCAGGTAGCATCTCTGGTGAGGGTACACAAAAAGCTGGAGAAACTCAGCGGGTGCAGCAGCATCTAAGGAGCGAAGGAGATAGGCGACGTTTCGGGTCGAGACCCTTCTTCAGACTGGTCAGGGAAACGAGAGATATAGACGGTGATGTGGAGAGATAAGGAACAATGAATGAAAGATATGCAAAAAAGTATCGATGATAAAGGGAACAAGCCATTGTAAGCTGTTTGTGGTGTGAAAATGAGAAGCTGGTGCGACTGGGGTGGGGGAGGGAGATAGAGATAGAGGGAATGCCAGGGCCCGAGGGCTGAGGGAGAGGTGGGAAGGGGAGGAGACAGCAAGGGTTACCAGAATTGAGAAAATTCAATGTTCAAGCCCAAAGGATGCAGACTTCCCAAGCAGAATATGAGGTGCTGTTCCTCCAGCTTGCGGTGTTGCTCACTCTGGCCGTGGAGGAGGCCCAGGACTGAGAGGTCGGATACGGAATGGGAGGGGGAGTTAAAGTGCTGAGCCACCGGGAGGTTGGGTTGGTTATTGCGGACTGAGCGGAGGTGTTCGGCGAAGCGATCGCCAAGCCTCCGCTTGGTCTCACCGATATAGATCATCTGGCATCTGGAGCAGCGGATGCCGTAGATGAGGTTGGAGGAGGTGCAGGTGACCCTCTGTCGGACCTGGAAGGACTGCTTGGGTCCCTGAAAGGAGTGGAGGGGGGAGGTGAAGGGACAAGTGTTGCATTTCTTGCGGTTGCAAGGGAAAGTGCCCGGGGAAGGGATAGAGCGGGAGGGGAGGGAAGAATTGACAAGGGAGTTGCGGAGGGAGCGGTCTTTGCGGAAGGCAGACAGGGGGGGAAAATGGGAAGATGTGGCGGGTGGAGGGGTCACGTTGGAAGTGGCGAAACTGGCGGAGGACTATATGTTGTATTTGCCGGCTGGTGGGGTGAAAGGTGAGGACCAGGGGGACTCTGCCCTGTTTGCGAGTGGGGGAATGGTGAGCGAGGGCAGTGTTGCGGGGTATGGAGGAGACCCTGGTGCGAGCCTCATCAATAGTGGGGGAGGGGAATCACCGTTCTCTGAAGAATGAGGCCATTTGTGATGACCTGGTGTGGAACACCTCATCCTGGGAGCAGATGCGGCGTAGACGGAGGAATTTGGAATAGGGGGATGGAGTCCTTACAGGAAGCAGGGTGGGAGGAAGAGTAGTCCAGGTAGCTGTGGGAGTCAGTTGGTTTGTAGTGGATGTCGGTCAGGAGCGTATCACCTGCAATAGAGATGGTGAGGTCAAGGAATGGTAGGGAAATGTCGGAAATGTTCCAAGTGTATTTGAGTGCCGGATGGAAGTTGGTGGTGAAATGAATGAAGTCAGTCAGTTGTGTGTGGGTGCAGGAGGTGACACCAAAGCAGTCGTCGATGTAACGGAGGTAGAGGTCGGGGATGGGGCCCTGGTACGCCGAGAACAAGGATTGTTCGACGTACCCAACAAAGAGGCAAGCGTAGCTGGGGCCCATGCGTGTGCCCATAGCTACGCCTTGTGTTTGGAGGAAATGGGAGGAATCAAAAGAGAAGTTATTGAGGGTGAGGACCAACTCTGCTAGGCGGAGGAGGGTGTCAGTGGACGGGTATGAACATGGTTAGGTGACATTTCAGGTCTTTTCTTCAGACTGATTACCAAAGTCAGGTGGCCGGTGGGGGGGGGGGGGAGAGGAGAAAGCTGGAAAATAGGTTGAAGCAGGAAGAAGCCTGGAGAGTGATAGCTGGATACAGGAAAGGGGATACTCCGGCATTTTGTTTATTTTTCGTGCAATCCTGATACCATCCTCGGAATTACTTTTTTGCACCTTCTCCATGCTTTAAAAAATGAAAACCAGATTCCTGCCCTATGTTAGATTGGCAGAGGGTGGGCCCTAACTGTGGCAGAGGAGAGCGGTAAAGCAAGTAGACAAACAAGCAATCAAAGTCAGTTGTCAACGAGCTCAGACAGGGGTAAATATGGGAGTGAGGAAGGTCTGCCAGAAAGAAAGTTTTAATACAGAACATACAACAGTATCTGGAGATACAGTAGATATATTCTTGATTAGTACATGCATTAGAGGTTAGGGGGAGAAAACAGGAGGATGGGGTTAGGAGGGAGAGAAAGATCAGCCATGATTGAATGGCAGAGTAGACTTGATGGGCCAAATGGCCTATTTCTACTCCTATCACATTTTTGATTGGGAAGAACATGCAGAAATTCCTGGAAGAACATCCAGTGAAGCAGTACATGTAAAATTTAGGTATAAAATGGCAGGGATTTTATTATAATTCTCCAGCAATCTGGGGTACTATATAATGAGGGGTATAGATAGGATAGACAGTCAGAACACTTTTTTTTCCAGGATGGAAATGTCAAGCACTGGAGGACATAGTTTCCCACTCCCCCAGTAGTCGGTGGGAATTAGACAATAGGTGCAGGAGTAGGCCATTCGGCCCTTCGAGCCAGCACCGCCATTCATTGTGATCATGGCTGATTATCCACAATCAGTATGCCATTCCTGCCTTCTCCCCATATCCCCTGACTCTGCTATCTTTAAGAGCTCTATCTAACCCTCTTGAAAGCATCCAGAGAATTGGCCTCCACTGCCTTCTGAGGCAGAGAATTCAACAGATTCACAACCCTCTGCGTGAAAAAGTTTTCCTCATTTCTGTTCTAAATGGATTACCCCTTATTCTTAAACTGTGGTTCTGGACTCCCTCAGCATAGGGAACACATTTCCTGCCTCTGGCATGTCCAAACCCTTAATCTTATATGTTTCAATAAGATCCCCAACAGCAATTAACCTACTACAGAACCCAGAGGCAAACCGCTCGTCACAGGCCTCCAGTCCAAAAATCCTTGCTTCTCTGCTTCCTTCCATGAAGCCAATTCTCTCTCCAGTCTGCTATGTTGCCTTGGATCACATGCGATCTGACCTTCCAGAGCACCTACCATAGGGAACTTTGTCAAATGCCTACGCCCATATACAATATGTACACAATCCATATATTGTTTTTCCCTTCATATATATAACATCCCTTTGGATTTTCCTTCATCTTATCTACCAGAGCCAGTTCATGCTCATTGGGAAAATCAAGACACATTCTGGACCATAAATCATTACATACTCTGTATAATAGAGTATCTGAGTTACTGTGTGGAGATATGGGGTAACACCTACAAAACCAACCTACAGCTGTTATGTACATTACACAAAAGAGCAATAACAATTATCAATAACATTGGATATCTTGAACACACCAATTTATTGTTCTTAAAGTCATATACTGAAGTTCACCGATCTTATTAAATTTAAGACTGCACAAATCATGTACAAAGCGGGAAATAATTTACTTCCAGGAAATATACAAAAACTTTATGGAAAGACAGGGTGGGTATAATTTGAGGGGAACATAATTAAAAAAAACTAATTGTCAGAACAACTCTTAAAGTATATGCATAGCAATCTGTGGGGTGAACTGTGGAATGGTCTGGAACCGGAGATAACACTTGGCACAAACATAATGCAGTTTAAAAAGATGTACAAAAACACGTTTTTTCCAAAAGGATATTGGGATGAGAATAGGTGATTGTGAGTGGGATATTTGTTATACTGATTGTATTGGGAAGGGTGATTATAGGGTGATGGGTTGTATATATGACTAAGAGATACTGTATAGTGTATGAGGGTTTTCTCTTTTTTTGTATGGCTTTGTAAATATTTGATTAGTGTATAAATGCAAATAATTTGGTGTACATATAGCTGCTAAATTTGTATAAGATAACTATAAGCAGTGAGTAAGGGGTGGGAATTAATAAGCTTTGGCTTCTTCCTGCTCCTTTTCGGACACATATGATTTAATTTATAGATACTGTTTATGACACTTTATAAATATTCTTGTTTTGTTTTTTGTATGGTGTTTCACTCTTGCTTTTTATTCTTTTATTCTGTTTGAAATAAAGAATTAAATACAAAATACTCCTTTTATGTCCTCATAACTTTCTTAAGTATGGTCCTCAATCCTCTGTATTCCCACTGGGATACACTTGATCCCATACGGCTGTACTGTACCCTGTATTGTTCTACATTCGTACCCGATTTCCAAATTCTCCCACTTCTAATATTTGTTTTAGTTTTAGATATGCAGCATGGAAACAGGTCCTTCCGCCCATCGAGTCCATGCTGACCATCGATCTCCCATTCACACTAGCTCTACGTTATCCCACGTTAGGATCCACTCCCCACACACTAGGGACCATTGACAGAGACATGTTAACCTACAAACCCACAGACTTTGGGATGTGGGAGGAAACTGGAGCACCCAGAGGAAACCCACATGGTCACTGGGAGAATGTGCAAGCACCACATGGGTCAGGATTGAACCCAGGTCTCTAGCATGAGGCAGCAGCTCCACCCTAAATGAAAGGGTTAATGACTTAGAACAATGTTTTACCCTCCGCTGTTGCTATATGACCTGATCAACACTTCCTGCCTCCGCCTTTAATTTCCGATTTTCAACATCTACAATATGCTGGTTGTGTTATGCTAATAGTGCACCCAGTGAGTGCAGCATTGGTTATTCTGGATTTCCATTCTGCACTTTAAAGCCCTGTTCCACGGTACGAGTTCATTCCAAGAGCTCTCCCGAGTTTGCCCTGATTCTAACTCTGAGATTAACGGTAATGGCCACTCGTCGGTACTCGGGGCTCTCGTGGACATTTTTCAACACGTTGAAAAATCTTCACGAGTCTTCCCGTGCTTACCTGCCGCTAGCAAGTCTTCCCGAGTACCGAGTGTTAGCGATACGAGCCACTAAGAGACATCCCCAAGCTCCGACGTACCCACTATGTTCATTCTCCATGCTTACCACAAGTTTTTTTTTAAACTCGGGAAAGCTCTTGGAATTAACTCGTACCGTGGGACAGGGCTGCTCGATCTAGTCCTACAATTTATTTTTTCTTTTAATATCTTTCCTGCTATGTGCACCTAACACTATTTGGTCTGCTTTACTTTGAGTATATTTATCTCTATTAAAAATCCAACTATAACATATATGATGAAGCTTTCCTACTTGTTACATTTTTAAAGTATTCAATAGGTTGGTCAAGTATGAATTTCATCCTTGACCAATATGTTTTACAGATTTACCCAAAAGTGATAGTTAGGATCATCCTCCAATGCATTGATTATCAGTAGTACGTTTATTTACACACTATATCACTTAAAAATAATTGTTTGTGTTTTCACATCAAGGATTTCGACACCACATCGCTGAAAAGCCTGCTGACTGAGAAAACCATCGTCTCCCAAGATCTTTCACAAGACACACATGCTTCTGTTTACAACTAATATTACTATTTGATCGTTATTGCTTGATCAAAATCTTAGAACACCCAGCCTAACAGAATTATAAAATTACTTTTATTCCATAGCTGTTCGTGGTTTGGAAAGGAGCCCAACTACTTTCCCATGGGGCAAGGAGGCTGACCAATCTCAGCTCTCACGGTGACCCCGAGAACAAACTAATTTAACATATCTATTAATTGCTGAAGTTAATGGGAGCAACAATGGGCCATATTATTTGTTTAGAAGTGGAGAAAAGAAGCACAAGACAAGATTGAGAGAAAACTCACCTTAATAATACATTTTAGGAAACTGGTAAGTGTTTATCAAAGATCAAAAAATGAAGGATTACAGATTATAGTACTTCTGAACACAAATGAGGTTAAAAATACCTTGGTATAATTATGAAATTAAACCATAGCCTCAAAGCAATCTATTGTGCATGCCAGGAATGGAATTTGAAATATGTTGGGAAAAATAAATCTGAATAACTGAAATGTTAATGAGTATGATTATGAAAGCAAGATTAAACATGTCCAACTGATTTTGATTAAATGCAGTGTGAACAAACAAAGGAGCACAAATGTTGTTAAAGACAATTGTGATATGACAAAGAATGTGTAAAGTTTAATAATATTTTCAGTGATTAGCTTTCATATTAACATTTGCAGTGTCAACCTGCCACGGTGAAATAAGTGAACACATAATGGTTCAAGATTCAAGAGAATTTATTGTCATGTGTCCCTGATAGGACAATGAAATTCTTGCTTTGCTTCAGTACAACAGAGCAAGAATCATTATAGGCTTGAATCATTATGTGCCCACTTATTTCATCGTGGCTGGTTGACACTGCTAGCTCACAGCATTCCCTACATTAATTAATATTGGGCCTACAATATTGTATGCAGGCATCCGAATCAACCTTGGTTTCCTAACTGGTGCAGGTGATGGTATCATTCCTGTAATCACAGCAGAATAGCCGGCTCCCAGTACTGTATCCCCAGCAGCAATCCTATGCTTTATATCACAGCCTCCCAGCAAATCAACTATGCTTTACAGCAAACTACAAGAAAATGTGGCTGGATCTCCAAAGTGTGAATAGAATATACTTTGCAGAACAGACTATTGATTAACATCTCGTTGCTTTGTGAATCAGATCACTAGAAGTGAGGTGGCATTAACAAAGTGAATTTTAAAAAGACAAATGCTTTGCTAAAATATTAATCACAGAGATAGCATCAGTGACTGTGATGCTTTCAATGTCTTTCCCTGAAGTCTTCTCCAATGACACAGGATAAAAGATAAAGCTTCCACTTGGCTCCTCAAATAACTTGGTCTGTGGACATCTGATTTATATATACAATGTTTGCGCCATACAAATAATGCCAAGCTGAACTGATCTCAATTGCTTGCACATGATCCACATCCCCTTCCCCCTGTACTTCCCATGTGCCAATCTAAAAGCCACTGAAACACCACTAGCATATCTGCCTCCACCAGCACCCCGGCAGTGCATTCAAGGCCTCCACCACCCAGTGTAAAAAACCTCCCCCAGACATCTCCATTAAACATTCCCCTTCTCACCTTATAGCTACGCCCCCATGTGTTGGACATTTACACCCTGGGTAAATGGTACTACCTTATCTATGCCTCTCATATGCATTCCAGAAAAAACAATTGAAGTCTATCCAAACTCCCAGTCACTGAAATCCTCTAATCAAGGCGGTCAGAGTGGCGCAGCATGAGAGCTGCTGCCTTGCAGCGAATGCAGCGTCGGAGACCCGGGTTCAATCCCGACTACGGGTGCAATGGTGTTAATACATTCTTCCCGTGACCAGTTTGGATTTTCTCAGAGATCTTCAGTTTCCTCCCACACTCCAAAGACGTACAGGTGTGTAGGTTAATTGGCTTGGTATAAATGTAAAATTGTTCCTAGTGGGTGTAGGATAGTGTTAAAGTGCAGCGATCATTGGTCGTCGCTAACTCAGTGGGCCAATAGGCCTGTTTCCATGCTATATCTCTAAACTTAAAGGCAGCACTCAGAGAAACTTCCTCACTGTAATTGGGCGATGCGAACTGCACCCAATACAGCCTAACCAAATACCTATAGTGCTGCATCATGACTTCCTGACTCTTATATTTAATGCCCCTAGCAAGCATACCATATGCCTTCTTTACCACCCTAACTACTTGTGATTGCATCTTTAGCGAGCTATGAACTCCAGGATTCCTCCACACATAAATCCTGTAAAAGGTCTTGCCATTAATTATATACTCAAGCTCCCAAAGTGAAACCTCACACTTGCTCCGCTTAAACTCCATCTGCCTCTTTTCGGCCCATTTCTGCAGCTGATTTTTATCTATCAGCAGTCCTCACAGCCTGCAACTCCTCCAATTTTTCAGCAAACTTACCAAACCCATCTGCATTTGCATCTAGGTCATTTATTTATATATATCACAAAGAGCAGAGGTCCCAAAGGAGTTCCTCTAGTCACAGCCCTCCTGCCAGAATATTTACCTTCCACCACAACCCTGTCTTCTATGAATAAGCCATTTCCAAATCTATACAACCAAGTCATAGAGTGACAGCGTGTGGAAACAGGCCCTTCGGTCCAACTTCCCCACACCAGTCATCAATGTCCCAGCTACACTAGTCCCACTTGCCTGTGCTTGGTCCAAACCCATCCGATCCATGTACCCGTCTAACTTTCTTAAATGATGTGATAGTCCCAGCCTCAACTACCTCCTCTGGCAGCTTGTTCCATATATCTACCACCCTTTGTGAAAAAGTTATCCCTTTTAATTAATTCCTATTAAATCTTTTCCCCTTCACCTTGAAGCTAGGTCCTCGATCCCCTACTCTGGGCAAAAGATTGTGCATCTAGCCGATCTCTTCCTCTCATGATCTTATACATTTCTATAAAATCTCCCCTTATCCTCCTGCAGAATAGAGACCAAGACTACTCAACCTCGCCCTATAGATTTTATCCAGTCTCCAGTTATCCAGACTTCCCTCCAGTCCTGGCAACATCTTCATAAATCCTTTCTGTACCTTTTCAAGCTTGACAATATCTTTCCTATAACATGGTACCCAGAACTAAACACAATATTCTAAATGCAGTCTCACCGTCTTGTACAACCACAACGTGACCTCCCAACTTCTACACTCAATACTGACTGATAAAGGCCAAAGTGCCAAAAGCCCTTTTGACCACCTTATCTACCTGCAACTCAACCTTCAAGGAACCATGCAACTGTACTCCTAGATCCCTCTGCTCCACAACACTACCCCAGAGGCCTACTATTTACTGTGTCCTTGTTCAACGTCCCAAAATGCAACATCTCACACTTCTCTGTATTAAATTCCATCAACCATTCCTCTGCCCACCTGGCCAATCCATCCAGCTCCTGCTGCAATTGTTCACAACCACCTTTACTATCTGCAAAACCTTTTGATACTAACATTTGTATCAGCAAACTTGCTCATCTTGCCCTGTACTCAAAATTATTTATGTCGATGACAAACAGATATGGGCCGAGCACCAAACCCTGAGGCACACCACTAGTCACAGGCATCCAGTCTGAGAAGCAACCTTCCATCATCACCCTCTGCTTCATTCCATGGAGCCAATTCTGTGGCGTATGGTATCACGGTATGGTATGCCAGCTGCTCAGCAGCAGAAAGGAGAGCACTGCAGAGTGTGATCAAAACTGCCCAGAAAATCAGCTGCTCTCTGCCTTCCCTGGAAGACATCTCCAACTCTCGGTGCCTCAAAGACCCCTTCCATCCTGGACAGTCACTCTTCAACCTCCTGCCCTCTGGCATGCAGTACAGGCGCGTCAAAAGCCGGACAAAGATTCAAGAACAATTTCCCTGGGCCATTAGAACACTAAATTCCTCAACTATCCACACAACATGAGAATGCCGTCATCAATTCCACTATAAAACAGACCACTTAGTTAATATTTCCTCTTTTATATCCTTGAGAGTATTTACCAAATTTAAAGTGTAATATTCTCCCAGTGCAGAATAATGTATTGAATGCGACTTGTCTTGTTTTGTCAGGATCAGGAGTAGCTCTCCTAATTTCGTTGTATTTCCAAGTACAATGACAATAAAGGCTTATTATTATTAATTTGCTATCCATTCAGCTCTCTCTCCTTGGATCCCATGCAATCTAACCTTCCAGATCAGCCTACCATGCGGAACCATGTCGAACACTTTACTAAAGTCCATGCACACAACATCTACAGCTCTGCGTTCATCAACCTTTTCGGCCACGTCTTAAAATGTGTGAGACATGACCTCCCATGTACAAAACCATGTTGACTACCCCCCCTTGCCCATCCAAATGCCTGTACATCCTCTCCCTCAGAATACTCTCTAGTAACTCACCAACTACAGGTGTTAAGCTCACCAGCCTATAGTTCCCAGCATTTTCCCTGCAACCCTTCTTGAAAAGAGGAACAACATTTGCCACCCTCCAGTCTTCCAGCATCTCTTCTGTATTTAAGGACGACTTGTAAATTTCAACCAGGGGTCCCACAATTTCCTCTCTAGTTTCCCACAATGACCTTGGATATATCAGATCAGGCCCTGAAGATTTGACTACCTTCAAACACGATATCCTGAATCATCTGGATCAGCCTACCACGAGGAACCTTATCAAAGCCTTACTAAAATCCATATATACAACATCCACCACCTTTTTACTTTCATCAATCTCCTTCACCTGTACCCTGGAACATCGAGTTGCCAGTCCTGCCCCTCTTAACCAGGTTTCTGTAATGGCTATTAAGTCCTAGTAACACGTACCTATCTATGCCACAAGTTCATTTGCCTTCCTCGTCAGGCCACTCCCATTAAAATAGGTGCAATTCAAACCAAGTCGTTCGCCTTTCTCCTGCCTGTTCTGTCCATTAAACTTTCATCACCCTCCATACTGGCTTCCAGCTTCTCACTTGCCTTGGTTATGCATAGAATCCTGCCCCACTGCCATCTAGTTTAAATCTTGTATTTTCCACATTGATTTCGCTGTCCTCCAAGGCCTCCTCAGTGCATACAGATGCAAAGCACACATTTACTACATCACCGACATCCTCCGACTCCAAGGATAGACACTCTTTTGAGCAGTCCGACCTTCTCCCTGGTCCACTTTTATATTTAACGTACATATTAATATATACATTCAGTATCAATCCCATATTTGCAATGATTGTTAACCAACACGATAATGCCATTATAATTAGCCATAAGGAGGTGATATCATCAGTATATTGTAATTGTTGCTTACTGTATTATATTGAATAAACTGTTTGGTACTGTTACTGATCTGTGGTATGTGGTACAGATACAAGATACATTTGTCACGTGTCAGATGGCTCAGTGAAATGTGATTACCATACAATAAAAATAAACACAACACGATAGAATTCGACATAAAAACATCCCCACGCAGCAGAATCAAAGTTTCCCACTGTGAGGGAAGGCACCAAAGTCAGTCATCTTCCTCTAATGTTCCCCCGTGGTCAGGGCCTCCCCGAGCCCTTCGCAGTCGCCGCTATGGGCGGCCCGATGTTCAGGCCCGCTCGCCGGGGTGATGCAAGCCCGACGTCGGGGCTGGGTGACCTCCTCAGCAGCCTGGACATCAGAGTCAGCCACCTCCTACCGGAGTCTGCTGGCCGTAGATGCAATGCTGGTGGCCCTCGGCAAAGGGCCCCAGGACTCCGCGATGACGCTCTGCGCCACCTGCGTTAAAAGCCCTCCCAAACCGCAGCTCCACGATGCACAAAGGATGCATGGTAAAAGATTGACAGCACCCTTTCCTAAGATGCCACTCCAATCCCCATCACTGGCTGACAGGCCAGGAGGGGCCAAACCCCAACATCAATGGTAACAGTTCTTCCAATTAACTGACATCCAGAGGAAACCCATGCAGTCACAGGGAGAAGGTACAACGTCCGTACAGCCAGCACCAGTCAGGATTGAACCATGTTCTGTTGGGCAGCAACACTACCACTGCATCACTGAGCTGTCCAATAGACAGAATTATTTTCCCCGCTTAGTCACAATCTTTCTCTCAACATTAACCAGTCCAATGAGCCAACTTGGTGGAGAGAGTCAACAACTTTTAAGTCCTGGTTGTGCATATCTCTGCAGATCTGGCCTGGCTTGTGATTGAGGCAATCACAAAGAAAGCTTATCAACACCTCTACCTCCAAAAATTGAAGAGATTTGGCATTTTGCCAAATACTCAATTGGCGATCAACCAGCACAGAAATAGGCCATTTGGCCCCTACCTACTGAGCATCAAGCAGATATTTGTACCGTACCCATTTCACTCCTTTTGCATACAAAAAGGTACAAGAAGAGTTGGGACAAAGCTGGATTTTTATTTTTAAGCATTAGAAACTGAGGCCTCAAGTTTTGCTCAACCCCCAAAATAATGCCGTCATCAACTAGCACTCTAAAATTGAGTGGCGAATAATCTACCAATTATGCCTTTGACATCTGGAAGGAAACTGGTGCAGAGAGTAAATTGGTATTCAGACAGTGAGGCTGCAAAAGGGTGGAAAAACCATCAGATGATACACATCTGTAATTGATTGAAATCCTGCTGTATCCATTCACAGCCCAACACTATCTGCAAATGCCAATTTGTGTCAGCTGCAAATTTACTGACCAACCTCTTAACATTTATGTTCATTGTTTATATGGATGGACTTAAATGTAGATGGGTTGATTTGCAAGTTTACATATGACACCATGATTGCACGTGTCAGATGGTTCGGAAGGCTGTCAAAAGTATGCAACAGGATATAGATCAGCTACAGAAATGGGCAGAGAAATGGCAGATAGTGTTTAATCCTAGTAAGTGGAATATTGTGTGCAGATCTGGTTGCCCCATTACAAGAATGTTATGAAGGCTTAAGGTACAGAAGAAGTATCCAAGAAAGCTACCTGGATTAGAGAATTAGTTACTAGGTTTAATAAACTTGGATGCAGCAAATGGAGTGATGTCAATGACATGCAGGCAGAGATTACTTTGGCATCCGATTCAGCAGATATTGTGCCAAGGTCTATTCCTGTGCTTTACAATTCAGTGTTCTAGTTTGCCTGGTGACAAAAGAACCCAAGTCCAGTTCCTGCTTTCATCCTGGAAAATGTTTCACTCAAATTTCCTGTGGAATCTTCCAATGCTCAGATTATACTCTATTTGCTACACTTAAAATTCATATCTCTGGGGCAGCCAGGATTTATACGTCACACCTGCCCATCCTCAATACAGTCAAGTGTTCCAAATGAAGTTAGTCAGAGCCAACCATTGCAATTGCTTCTAAATCTAATAGTTGCAAACTGCATAAATGGCTGTTAATAGTAATCATTAGCTTGCCAAGTTTTGAACAGGATAAAATATGTATAAGAGTAAATGGATCAAATACTACCCAGTTGTTGAAGGCATCTGGAACTGGTGTCAAATTTGTAGTATGCTCAAATTATACCAAAGTACTTGCAATGAGCTATAAAATACGAAGACCAGATTGTCAATAATGAAATCAACTAACATGTTGCAACTGTTTATTTCTTTAAAATACAAATTTCAATTCATCTGACTAAAAGTTTTTCTGGTGCTTCAACTAGATTCAGGTGGTTCCTGTAAAAAAACAATTGGACTAATGTTAGACATTTTAATTAGGATGTTAAAATTGATTTTATCAAGTTGTTTCAAGGTTTGTTTTCATAATGCTGCAAAAGATAAAACTAGGAACTTTGATGAGGCAGCACCTGTGGAGGGAAGACAGATGTTTCAGGCTGGGATCCTTCAGGCTGACATCTAGAACTGGAAAGGTAATGAAATCAGATACAATCACTACATTCAAGAGATACAAGATAGAGTATGCAATTCTAATGCAGGTGAGTGACTTAATGTAGTTGATCAAAGAGGACACCATGGATGAAGGGGCCCCACGTGCCACAAACTAATTTGTTTCAGCTTCACAACCCTTTCATTAATCCAGAGAACACTAAAGCAACTTTAAAGTGATAATATTCACTTCAGGATAATAAACGGGGTGAAAAGGTAAAATGTTAATTAACATTGAAATACCCGCTTTGCAATTACAACTTCTAGAAGGTAGAGGGAAGCAGGTTTATGTTCCCATATTTACATTACCTCTAGTACTTCGACATAGGCTTCATCCATCCTGATCTGATCGTCACGTCGTGCTGCAGTAAATTGCAAGTTGGCGTGAGCTCTCCTGTATCAGAAAAAATGACATTTCTTGGTTGCCCTTGGAAAATCCCATTCCCTTCTCTCCTCCTCCACCATGTTGAGATTCAATAAGCCAACAATCATAAATTGCTTTGATCCACTAAGAAAGTTTCTGCTTATTGTTCTTTATTTTGGCTGTGCTATTATAAACAGGAAGTGACATGTCAGAACTTGAATGGAAACCTTTGCAAGTGCAAATATTACTTCAAGGCCTAGCCTGGAACACATGCTAAGCTTCAACAACTAGAAGCCCATTTATATACTCAACTGGACCACAGAGGATCAGGCCACGTTTATTGCAGACAGTGCGCACACCCACATCTCATGTCCTGCAGTTCCATTCTCACTATACACTTTCCCTGCCCAGATGTAGAAAAGGTAGAGTTTCCCTGGTCTGCATCTTTCACTCCACTAGCCACTGCATGCAACACATTCTCCGATATTTCGTCATCATTATGGTGATCCCACTACCAGTCCGATCTTTGTTCCCATAGCAAGCACTTCCCCTGCAACTCCTTGGTTGGTTCATTTCTTTCCACCCAACCAGTCATCTCCATGACACTTTCCCCTATGACTACAGGGGATGCAAAACGTGTCCCTACAACCCACTTCCATCCAGCCACTGAAGAAATTCCCCTAATCTCCATTATAAAGATACATCCTTTTATTAAGGCCGTGCCCTCTGGTCCTAGACTCTCCCATTACTGGAAACATGCTTTGCACATCCACTATCTAGGCCTTTCATTATTCAGTAAGTTTCCATGAGATTACCACTCAAGTTCTGCTTTAACATTTTTGCCCAAGCAATCTATATCCTGCTGTTTCTTCTGGCAGCCTTCCGCACTGTCTCCAACTCCAATTTGGGTGTCAAACTTACTCACCAGCCCAATATCCAGATTTGCAGTATTTGATTCCATTGTTCACCTGCCAACCCTAAATTTAGTTCAGTGTAACATTTAACCCATTTGTCCGTAACAAATGGGGTTAAATGCATTTCTCTCCGTAACACTCACCTGGGGTTGTTGCCGGCGGCTATGCGCCTGCGCACTGGTGCAGATCAGCGGGCTGCCGGCGGGCGGGTGCGGCACATGCGCACTTGGCATGGTTGCCGGCGGGTCTGCGCCTGCGCACTGGGTGGGAGGCCCGGTGATGGGGCTGCCGCGAGCGGCCGGCTAGCGGCAAGAAAGTGCCGCTGATCGCGCGGGCCGGCGCCGCCCGGGCTCTGGGCCGGTCGTGGCGTGGCTCGAAATCGCGCCAGGCCCGGCAACCCTCCCCCACTGCGCACGCGCGGCCACTGTGGTCCGGCAACCCTCCCCCACTGCGCAGGCGCGGTCACTAGGGCCCGGCAACCCTCCCCCACTGCGCAGGCGCGGTCACTAGGGCCCGGCAAAATGCCGCTGATCGCGCGGGCTGGCAAACCGGGGACACATGGCGCCGGCGTTCTCACGGGAGGAACACCGGCGCGGCGGTGTTCCGTAACAGCATGTTTGGCTGCCGGAACACCGTAAAAAAAGTTATTTCGCCGGGATAAAATACGGCGAATCCGGGACACTTGGCATATTTGATTCCATTGTTCACCTGCTCCAAATTCTATACCCTTAATTGAAAAACAGTTGCCAATATTTCATAGCATTTAAATACAAACCTTTTCCCAGCTCTTCTTTTCAAGATTAATGCTGTAATAGCAAACAGCAGTACCACAGCAAGTATCCCCAGAACAATAGGAATGCCTATTTCTGGTCCCACCAGACCCTCACAGAAGCTTCCAGTGTAGCCTTCTTGGCATTTACACACCATTAAGTCATCAACTACATAGCATTCCCCATGCATGTTGCACCGTTCTGGTGTACACGATTTGGATCTTCCTGCTTCAGTTGCATTGAAATCTCCATTGGTCTTGTTTGCAACAGGACTTTGTGTCATTGCATCATGCAGAGAGACTCCATAACTAGATGTGACTGCATCAGCATCTGTGTGAGGAAACCAGCTTCCTCTGAAGGTTGTGGGACTGGCTGGAAGCCTTCTTGAAGTGGTTATTTGAGAGAAATAAGTGTTCAGTGTTGCAATATTGGGAAATATGCTGCTTGTGTCCACAGGTCCCTTCCCCATCACATCACCTGCAAAAAATAATTTGCATACCAAAATAGACCCAGAATTATTAAACAAATACCCAAGAATTCCTCATTCAATTTAGGAAAGGAATTATATTTGGCCTGTCTGAAATTTCCATCTTCCACCCATGTAACATTCTAAAGGAATCATCCTTTGCAGCCACAAGATTTAACTGGATTGTCACCCATTTGTATCTAGTTTAAATGCCTGAACATTTCAGCTTTAAATGACAGTATTCAGTGCACAAGCAAATTATCTGCCAAAAAGGCTCGACTTCCATTTTATAGAACAACTTTGTTAGACCAAACTGGGAACCATGATTTTTCCAGACATACCCATTTCAAACGGTCCTACACTACCTCCACCAAGGCAAAGCACTTGGCTTCACATGCATGAGTATTGGTGACATTGAAGAGGCACAATACTAGGTAAGGATGAAGGCAGAGTGATTATAATAGACTTGTTTGTGAGGGGGACAGACATGGGATTGTAACAGCAAATTAAATTCCAAGATTGCGAACCCCGGCATCAGAAACCAATACAGTATCACAAGGTAGCTGCAGAACATTCGCAAAGGAAGGTTGAGCAGCACCAGATATTTCTATCGTAAAATTGAAGTATTATTTTGAAATGGGTTTAAAATAAAATTTCAGGGTAAAAATGTCAACAGCTAGAGGTCAAAGATTTAAGGTGAGAGGGGCAATGCTTAAAGGAGACGTGTGGGTCAATTTTGTTTAAATAAAGGCTATCAAATCTGTAGGAGGAACTGCAGATGCTGGTTTACATGAAAATAGACAAAATGCTGGAGTAACTCAGCAGCACAAGCAGCATCTCTGGATAGAAGGAATGGGTGATGTTTCAGGTCGAGACCAATGCCTGGACCGCACTAGCGGTGGTGGGGGCAGATGTATTGGGGCATTTGAGGTTTTTGACAGGCACAGACATAATCAGGGAATAGAAGGATCTAGATCACCGTCAGGCAGAGACCAGTGCAACCTGGCATCATATTTGGCAATGTTGGCTGAAGGGTCTGTTCTTGTATTTATCTTCCATGAAGGTTTTGATAATAATAACTTTTAGCTTGTGTTCTATTTGCAGCAAGATCTATAACCTGCATAGAGACCACCAGGAGGACATTATGCAGCAAGATAGGGGTTGCATTTCCTAAAAATATATAGGAGGCTGAATAACTTGCAACTGTTAAAATGTGGCCGCAGCAGAAGCGGGTTTATGTCAAAGGTACAGGACAAATTGCATTGCTCTTCACGAGAATTGGCTTTTTAGCCAGTCACGAGAATTGGCTTTTTAGCCAGTCATCTAGCCCAGAGTACAATATTGCAAAATCGACCAACAACCAAATTATTTGAAAAACTTACATTTGATTTCATCTGATCCATCACGACAGTGCTTTTCACCATCGCACACTTGTTCATTCAAGATGCAACTGGATCTGTCAAGGCATGGCAAAGTCTGCTGTGGGCATTGCATAGCTTCACAAGCACCACTGACAAGGTGGTATCCTGTGGAACATCTACATGTTCTACCTACAGGGCGTGCTAGGCACAAATGGCTGCAGCCCCCATTCATCTCCGAACAGAAATTACTTCCTGCATCAAATTTAGAAAATAACAGCATCTTTGTAGTAGGGTGCAAAAGTGCATGTGGACAGTCACATACAAGTTAGAGATATACAAGACAATGAAACATTTAGATCTTGGCTCAAAATAAAAATATAATGCCTTCATGCACACTTTGGATTTCTAATTTTAGTAATAAAGCAACAAATTTGATGACAACGTTCAAATTTCAGGAAGTGATATTTGTTCCCAAGGTTACTAGAGAGTATTCTGAGGGATAAGATATACATGTATTAAATAGACAAGGGCAATTAGGGATAGTCATCTTAGTTTTGAAAGTGGGAGGTAGTTTCTCATGAATCGGATTAAGGTTTTGAAGAAGAACAAAATGGTTGATGAGGGCAGAGCTGGAGATGTATATATGGATTCTGCAAGGTAGGCTGCACTGGTGGGTTAGAATGTATGGGACCCAGGGAATATAGCTGAATGGAAGGTGATGGCACGTTATCTTTCAGACTGTAGGCCTGTCACCAATTATGTTCCTTAGGGTTCGGTAGTGGGCCCATTTCTGTTTGCCATCCATTTTCAACGATTTGGATGAGATTGTACAAGGCATGAGCAAGTTTGTCGATGATGCTAAGTGTGGGGTATTGAAGATAGTTGTCAGAAATTGCTTCAGGATCTTGATTGGTTGGGCAGTTGGGCCAGGGAATGGTTGGTTGAATTTGCTTTAATTTTGTATCTGTCTTACTTTAGACATACAGCTTGGAAACAGGCCTTTCTGCCCACAGAGTTCACGCTGACCAAAATCACCCATAACACACTAGCACTATGCTACATAATAGGGACAATTTACAGAAGCCAATCAATCTACATACGTCTTTAGTGCGAGGGGGAACTGGAGCACCCTGGGAAAACCCACGTGGTCACAAAACATGCAAACTCCATACCGACAGCACCCATGGTCAGGATTGAACCCAGGTCTCAGATGCTGCAAGACAGCAACACTACCTCTGTGCCGCCCCCAACTTTTTCAACATGAATAATTAGTAGAGTCATCTATTATTATTGGAGTGTCCCATTCCCAATTTAGATAAATGAAGTATTGCATTTTGGAAAGTCTAACAAGGGCAGGACCCACATCGTGAATGGCAGGGAGTATTGTACAACAGAGGGATCAAGGAATGCAGGTGCATAGTTCCATGAAAGTGGCATCACAGGGAGATTGGATGGTCAAAAAGGCATTTGGCACATTGGTCTTCAGAGTATTGAGTCTATAAGTTGGGAGGTCATGTTACAGTTGCACAAGATATTGGTTAGGGTGCATTTAGAGCATAGTGTTCAGTTCTGGGCACCATGTTTAAGAAAGAGGTTATAAAGCTGAAGGTGCAGAGAAGATTTACACAGATGTTGCCAGGACATGACAGCCCGAGCTATAAGGAGAGGTTCAGTAGGCTACGCCTTTATTCCTTAGAGCATGGGAGGATGAGAGGTGATCTTAGAGGTGTACAAAATCATGAGGGGAATAGATCAGGTAAATGTATAGTCGCTTGCCCAGAGAAGGGGAAATCGAAAACCAGAGGACACAGGTTTAAGGTGAGGGGGAGAAGGAATGTAATAGAATCATTGAAAACATTAGCAACACAGTGGTGCTGCTTTCCAACGGGATCGGTGACAGACGCACCACACATCCATCCTCCAGTTCCTGCGGACTTCCACCACTGGAAGTATAGGATTTTGGTGTGTGCTTTATCATCGTTTCCTACAATCTTATGCAAGACAGTGATCGCAACTTCTACTGAAGTGTGGATGGCCGTTGGCTCACAAAAAGCTCATCCGCCCTTTGACAGGTCTTGCTTTTGGTTCTGCTGGGGGTCCATAGCCCCCTCCTCACATGGCAAAACAGGTGGGGGAGACAGTTTAGTCGCTGACTATCCGACCATGTAGCATGTAGCATAGAAGGAACTCCCCCTGACCCGACTGGAAAATGGTTTAATAGGAACCAGAGGGATAACTTTTTAAAAACAAAGGATGGTGGGTGTATGGAACTATGGGAGGAGGTAGTTACTATTGTAGTGCCTCTTTTCAAGAAGGGCTGCAGGGAAAATGCTGGAAAATATAGGACGATGAGCTTAACATCTGTAGTTGGCAAGTTACTGGAGAGTGTTCTGAGGGATAGGATATACAGGCTTTGGATGGGCAAAGGCTGATTATGGACAGTCAGCATAGTTTTGTACATGGGAGGTAGCGTCTCACAAATCGAATTGATATTTTGAAGTGAGCAAAAAGGTTGACAAAGGCAGAGTTGTAGATGTTGTTCTTAACAGGGGCATGTTGGGCCAAACTGGTGTGCCACGGGGTTCGGTGCTGGGTCCGTCACTGTTTGTCATCTACATCAATGATTTTGATGAGAACATACAGGGCAAGATTAGCAAGTTTGCTGAAGATACAAAAGTTAGTGGTTTTGCAGCTAGTGAAGATGGTTGTGAATGATTGCAGCAGGATCTGGATCAATTGCCCAGGTGGTTGATGGCATTTAATAGAGAAGTGTGAGGTGTTGCCTTTTGGGATGTTGTACAAGGGCAGGACCTACACAGTAAATAAATGGTAGGCCTCTGGGTAATGTTGTAGAGCAGAGGGATCCAGGAGTACAAGTGCATGGTTCCTTGAAGTTCGAGTTGCAGGTAGATAAGGTGTCAAAAAGGCTTTTGGCACTTTGGCCGTCAGAGTATTGAGTAGAGAAGTTGGGGGTTCTTGTTGCAGCTGTATAAGACTTTAGCGAGACCGCATTCAGAATATTGTGTTCACTTCTGGGCACCATGTTATAGGAAATATATTGTGAATCTTGAAAGGGTTCAGAAAAGATTTACGAGGACATTGCCAGGACTGGAGTGTGCGAGCAATTGGGAGAGGTTGAGTAGGCTGTCTCTCTATTCCATGGAGCATAGGAGTACGAGGGGGAGTTCTTGGAGGTATACAAAATCATAAGAGGAATAGATCAGGTAGATGCACAGTTCTCTGCCCATAGTAGTGGAATCAAGGACCAGAGGACATAGGTTCAAGGTGAAGGGAAAAAGATTTAATAGGAATCTGAGGGGTAACTTAAAAAAAAATAACAGAGGGTGGTGGGTGTATGGAACAAGCTGCCAGAGGATGTAGTTGAGGCTGAGACTATCCCATCATTTAAGAAACCGTTGGACAGGTACATGGATAGGACACAGCCTTTTGTCCCATTTACCCAAGGCAACTTTTCAAAAGTAAATTTACCCCCACCCTAATTTGTTCAGTAATTTAAGTTTACACTTCTACCATAATAAAGCAACTGACAAAGGGAACATTTTAAAATACTGTTTTTAACATTATTTTAAGTTCCAGAATCAACAGAATTATCCCCTGGGGTAAATTTACCCAGGTTGGGAACCCTTTGTTTAGAGGGATATGGACCAAACACAGGTGGGACAAGTGTAGATAGGGCATGTTGGGCCAAAGGGCCCATTTCCACATTGTAGGACTAAATACAAAATGGAAAATATATGCCAGTTAAAAAATATAGCCTGCAGCTGTTGGTGAAAACTTACCTTGTTGTCTGTGGTATATTTTAAGGCCAACAATCTTCTGCTCTATTTCAAACCATTGTTGTTCATGCTCCATTGCACTGTACCAGAGTTTTGTGTCACCTGCCAGACACAACATAGAATTACAATTCAAGCCACAAGCTAGACATCATGGTTAGGTGTCACAAACTTACCATTATCCACAGTTGTCCAGAACAGGGTGTTCTCCCCATATGCAAACACAGAATGTTCATCAAGGTTTGTTTTAACTTCTTTAAATTCAGAACCATCCAGGAGAACACTGTTAATAACCCTACGATCTATCAGGAACAAGAACAAAGTTACTGGCTATTTGGTTAGGATTAAGTCTTCACACTGAAGTCTAACAATAGAGTTCAAGTTACAAAACTGCAGTAGCAGATAATCCCACAGTAGCCTTGCCAAAAACAAATACAGCAGGCAGCTAAATTTATCTGACACAAGGACAGTAGCCAATATGGAGTAAACATTTAAGCGCAAAATGCTGCCCCTGCGATTCCTCCCATGTGAGTTTCAACAGTTTCCAATTATTGATAAGGCAGGATTAAGGAAATGCAATTGGTATTCACTTTGAATGTTATTAAATGCATTGCACAGAAAAAAGGAGAATGGAAAACTTTTCCTGCAAGCATTTGCAAGTCAAGGCACCTTCCCATGTAAACATGGTAAGATGGTTGTAGAATACTTCAGTATTCAAACTAAAGGGATCATATGACTATTAGACAATTGAGGCTAGGCAGCAATTCTCATCTTAAAATGCAAATGGTCAATGACAAAATATGGTTGGAAGTTTTAATTCACGAGTAGAAGTATAGGCAAAACACACCAAATATCCAGAATTGTTGTACAAGCTTTGCGACCTTCAGGCTCTCCTAGTATTAAAATCTCATTGAGCAGTAAACACGCAGAAATCAATAACTGCTTGAAATACTTAGAGTTGGAGAGACAGTGGGCTAGCATGGAGTCAAAGCTATGCAGCATGGACACTGGCCCTTTGGTCAACTCATTGATGCGAACCAAGTTGGCAAATGAGCTAGTGCTCCTGGCCCATGATCCTCTAAACTCTTCCTACCATTAAAGTGTCAAAATCTAATGCAACTGCACCCACTTGCTCTAGTAACTCATGCAATACACCACCCTATGGTTGTACATATAGCCCTTTTAAATCTCTCCTCACCTGAAACTTATGTCCTCTACTTTTAGACTCAATTCTGAGGAAATTGACCAATTCTTTATGTTACCCATGACCCTCATGATTTTATATATTTCTAAAAGGTCATCCTTCTACCTTGACTCAAGATGTCACCCATTCCTTTCCTCCAGAGATGCTGCCTGACCCGCTGAGTTACTCCAGCTTCACCTCCTATACTCGAGGAGCAAAACCCCAACTTCTCAAGGCTCAACACAAACCCCAATCCCAGTAACATACATAAAAGCCAAGAAAGGGATGCAACCTGAAAATTGTGTCCATCCCCTGCAGATAATGCATCAGATAATGCAGATAATCCCCCCATAGCTCAGGCTGTCGAGTCCAGGCAACGTCCGTGTAAATCTTCTCTGCACCTGAGGCATTATCTGCAGGGAATGGACTTAATTTTGTGCAATTCTTTTCTCCAGTTTAGGGACACCAATTGTTCACCACAGTGATCAAATAATCTGAAGCCAAATAGACTTGCACCAACCCAAATCAAGGTACCTGCATTTATGCTCCCTTTACACCACTTACCCAAATCAATCCAATAAAGCCGATCGCCAGATTCCGTAATGATCAGATCAGTGGGAAGGCGACACTTTTTCCAAACTACTCTACGTTTCTGTCCATCCATAAGAGAACATTCAATCCTTGGACCATCTCCTTTGTCTTTGGACCCCCATTCAGAGAAACACATGATGCCTGAAGGTGGATGTAATGCAAGGGAAGTTGAATGACTGAGATTTGCTATTAACACAAGTCGATGAAGATCATTTATAGATGTCACTTCTATTGCAGAAGGTCTGCTTGTGATAAAATAGAGATTTTGGCCCAACCAGTCCACTGTTAAAGAGGTGATCTCACTATCAACCTGGAGAATCTTCTGCCATGAAGCAATGTTAGTCCCCAGTACTAGTTGTCCAATAACGCCTTCAGAATTTGCAAAGTAAACCATGTTGTCTTTCCAGATGTAATCAGCAGAAGTCACTTGCATGTTCAACAGCTGGTGGTTTAAGTGTTCTGGTAAAACCTTCAATTTATCTTGATGTTTCAGATACACCTATAAGTTTCCAATATGTGCAGAAGTTAATGTCAAAATCGCATTCATAACATTTTTAAAGTAGCAAGTGAGGTGTAGCATCAATTTTGCTGACACAAATTGGGTAATTATGTTAGTCCTAACAGACAAAAATCTCAATACTGTACCATGCTATCTTGGTTAAAGCAAGCTAAAAATTATTACTACCGGTAATAGAGCAAATGCCAAAATCATACCGAGTTGTGTCAAACCAGTTTCTTCCCCGTCAGACGGAGAATTGGGACCAGAGGCATTCTGATCAGCTGTGACTAGGTAGTGTGATCAAACAGCACAGAAGTGGTCCCTTCAGCTCAACATTCCCAAATGGACATTGTGCAGAGGGAGTGTTTGGAAACGGATCAAATTGAATGTTCTTGACATTTAGTCAGGAATAAGATCAAGACCAAATGAATGCAATGTCAGGTTCTTGCAGATTGAGCCTACCTTCCATTGGAAATTGAAATGCACTCCATTTTAGCTTTGGAGTCCAACAACAATCTCAATTCTTTTTACAGGTAGACAAAAATGCTGGGGAAACTCAGCGGGTGAGGAAACATCTATGGAGCGTAGGAAACGTTTTGGGTTTACGTGCCTTTTCTCAAATTAAACACTTGCACCAATTGATTTGGTAACAATGCACCTTTCAAATTTACATTAGTTGATCAATTATCAGATGGGTTACCATTTTGCACTATGTTCAGTGTGTGAATAAATAAAATCCATCTTCCGACATGAAAGTGACCTGGCACTGTAGTAGAGCTGCTATGTTGTTTTCTCCAGTCCCTGCCAGGGCGAGGATGCATCCTTCCTCCTAGCCGCATCTTAGTCCCACTGGATTGGGGCGGCCTTTCCTGCCGGAGACCGGCCAGAGCTTCGAGCTGCAGCTTCAGTGGCAGTGCAGCACTGAGGTACCATCGCAGAGCGGGCAACGCCTTACTTGGGTCGCCATGTTGGAGCTCTGGAGTGCTGGGACTGCCGACTTCAACATCGTGGAGCTGTGGTCTGCAAAGTGTCCTGCCGTGGCGGCGCTGACTTTGAACACCGCGAAGCATGGGATCTATCGCCGAGATCGCCAGTGTTGGAGCTCATACCAGCACGGCCTGGGAGCAGTGGTCAGCGCAGGAAGTGGCTGTTTCAAAACTCCAAGCCACTGAGAGTGTTCCACCGACGCCAGAGTTCCATCATTCCGGCGAGAGGGCCTGAAACATCGGGGTGCCATAGCAGCGACTGCGGAGGCCTCAATAGGCCCCGACCACGGGTGAACATGGAGGAAGTGGACCGAATTTTGCTGCCTTCCCTCAGTGGGAAATTTTGATCCTGCATGTGGGGTGGGTGGGGGGGGGGGGGAGATGTTTTATGTTTAATGTTAAATTCTATAATGTTGTGTTTATTTTATTGGTGTGCTGCAAATGGCAACTCAAAATTCACTACACCAATTGGTGTATGTGACAATAAATGTCCTTTTGTCCATTACATTGCCTTTTAATCCACCCTAGTATAATACCACCTCAAACTTAGTGCAAGCAATTAATCTTTATTGGAAATTTAAAGCAGTAATCCTACTTCCAGTCCAAATACAATATATCCACTAGCTTTCCTCATTCCGACAATTATATTATATTAAGAATTTATAAAAAGCAGCTTCCCTTTCACAAGTCTGTACATTGCTTAGTTTTCCAGTGATCCATGTTAGACTCCTCTATGCCAGCAAACTTTTTAACTCTTCCCTGAACTCTCATCGCGGAGCTGGCTGACTTCGGAGCGCAGAGGTGGTGCGCAGCTGTGACCCGACTTTGGAGGCTTTGGCTGCAGGCCCTGTGGACGGTAACATTGGGAGCTCGCAGGTCCCAGGTGGGAGACCGCTTTTCAAGACCCGCGATCAGCTCAATGCAACAGTTTGACTGCGGGAGAAGAATAAAGAACAGGGAAGTAGTAAGAATTTTGCCTTCCATCACAGTGAGGTTGTGTTTGGAGATTCACTGTGATGGATATTTGTGTGGAATTGTGTTCACTGTGTGTTTTGGTTTTTTGTTGTTATAACTGCAGGAACAAAATTTTGTTTGAACCTTGTTTGTTTGAATGACAATGAATGGCATTCCATTCTAAGTCATCCTAATCCTAGGGTAATGTTGCAAAAGGCGCTTAAGCCACTCAATTCCATTTTATTTTTGTAACCATGGCTGGACCACGTTCTGTTATCTTTGGTACAAAACCTGTTCACCATGGCTAGCCAGTACCCAATAGCTTCCCTTACTGCTGTTCACAAGCAGTGGCCAAGTTTAACATACCGTCTCGACAAGCAAATTCACGGCCCATTGACTTCTGGTTGTTTGAATTAAGGCCATTTGCCAGCAGATGTCCTCATAAATGGAGCCGCTATCACCCTTGCACCAAATTGCACAGAAACAGGCTTTCACAAATTTGTGAAAGTCAGATACGGAAGCGATTTTGTCTGCCTGCATGGAATTCATGACTATGAAGCTTTTTGAAAGAGTCTTTAAAAAAGGACAAGCTTTCAAGGAAGCTCTAGCTTTATTGTCATTTCCGCTGAAGTTATTCTGAAGCACTATTTTGGAAACAACTATCCTTTATTTGACTACCACAAAAGGAATACCACTACGATTGAAAATTGGTAGGTCAAAGTGTCGAAGTGCATACCAAAGAACATTATGCAGATTCATTATTTTTGCTAGTTCAGCCTACAAGAACATCTCACCTGTGCAAGGACTGTGGGAGAAATCATCAAGATGGAAGGTTCATCTGACTTTAAACAGGTTAAGCCATCATCTGCCAGAAGCATTTCTGACCCACAGTGACAACTGCCCTTCAACCCAGGGCCCAACAAACAGAAATGCGAACAGCCCATTTGTTCACAAGGATTTACAGTCGTTGGTTGCAGCACTTCATGCATCACCTGCAGATAAAAGTGTTATTTAAATATTCAAATTCACACTGTCCAAAGTACTACAGATGCTAGAAACTCAGGTGCCGAGGGAATAAACTCGGGTGTTCAGTAAATTCACTTCCACTCCATGATTGTCTAACATGATTTGACTGCATTTGGAGTAAGAGTTGGTAATATAGGATGGGCCCAACTGATTAAACAATTGCTGTCAAAACTATACAGCTCGTGAATGCCATTAATGAAAGAAAGTGTCATCTTTGCACGATTCTAACCTGCTTGTAGCCGACATCAAGTCAGTTCAAGAGCATTCATCAGTGAAGTGAATTTCTCAAACACATCCTTATTGAAAGTAAGAGACATAAAAGGACTTTAAATACTGGAGACAAACTTTACTAATAAAAAAATATTACCTTCAAGCTATATGGCTGACCATGTTTCAAGAGTACAGTTCTGTTCTTTCCAAGTCTCTTATCAGCTTTTTGAATACTTCTCAACTCAACATCAGACCAGTACACATCATCCTCAAATATGGCTAGACCAAACGGCCTCCGAGTATATGCCAACTGGAAAACCTGATTAAACATTTACATTGAAAGTCATTAGGGATAGATGAATGATCACAGTGAAAATGGGATGAAGAGTTTATTTCAATGCAAGGAATATTATGGGCAAGGGGACAGACTTAGTTGCAGGCCATTCCACACACTTAGATACAAGGGGACAGGATTGGCAGCTCAAAATTAAGGTTGCAATGTTCAAGACATGGAGGGAACAGGTGGAGTTGTACTAAGGAGAATGTCACAGGTGTACCTGGAGGACCTATTGCAGTGTTCACTGAGGCAATACGAGTAGAACTCAAAAAGGTGCAATCAGTCCAATGGGATTGTACAATTAGCCAAACTAGTACAGACAACAGATATGTAGATAGATTACAGAAACATGCAAAAGAAACAGCGTTGTTATAGTGGGTGACTAACTTCCCCAATATTAACTTGGATTTTCTTTCATTGACTTCATCCAAGAGGGCTAAAGGGCAAGTGATAGCCCAACTCAAGTGCCATACTGGATCATGTATTGGGAACTCTAATACTGGGGACTGGGGTTTCAGTGGAAGAGCACTTTGGGAACAATGTAATTCCATCTCTGGTGGCAAGGTTTCTGGTCAGAACCAGCTTGTGGTAGGGGAAGAAAGCTGGGAGAGATGGGGCAGAACAAAGAATGGCAAGAGATAGGTAGATACAGTCAGGGTGGTTTTGATAGGCAGATGGTTGGACAAAGGACTGATGAAAAGAAAACAAGTGAGAGACAAGGATAGATGAGGTGTGAATGGTGCGGCCAGATTTTTTGGGGGGGGGGGGGGGTTATGTGGAAGGGAAGAAATGGGTGTAAATCCAGGTGGTGTAGGGATGAACGGCAGATGCTGTCTTAAGGCTAATACAGAAAAAGCTGGAGTAATTCAGAGGGTCAGGCAGCATCTCTGGAGAAAAGGAATTGATGTTTCAGGTAGAAACCCTTATTCAGACTCTGAAGGGTCTTGACCCAAAACGTCACCTACAGTATTCCTTTTCTCCAAAGATGCCTGACCCACCGAGTTACACTAGCTTTGTGTCAGTCTGCAGTAAATCCAGGTGGGGCATGTAGAAAAGGGGTGGGGAGAGGTGGAGGGGTTTGTAGGTTACCAGAAATTGCAGACTTCAATGTCCATACCATTAGGTTGTAAGCTACCCAAGTGGAATACAAAATGCTGTTCCACCAGCTTGTGTGACCTCACTCAAGCAATGGAGGTGTCCCAGGACAGGATGGGAACAGGGAGAAGGGTTGAAATGGTTAGCAACCAGGAGATCCAGCAGGCTTTGCCTGACTGCACACCAGCATTTGGTGAAACTGTTGCCTAATGGATGCTTAGTCTTGCTGATGCAAAGGAAGCCTCGGAAACACCAAATATAGTAGATAAGGTTAGAGGTACTTGTGAACCTGTCTCACCTAGAAGGAACATTTTAGGCCCCTGGATGAGTGAGAGGAAGGTGGTACATGGCCAGATATCATGTTCCCCAGAGCTTCTCCACCCCGTCCCCAGAGTGTGGATTTCACCCAAGCCCTTTGCCCGTCAGGTTCTCACCCTTCTACCCACGTTTCTGAGGCAGAGAGCAGAGGCTGTACTTTTGTACCCCTATTCCCACTCCTCAATGAGCTCTCCTCTAATCACAACTGCTAGCTTCAAGATAGTTAAAAGTCTGGATCTTTGGGATGTTAGCAAATTTGGGAAAAAGGCAGATTACAGTTAAGCAGGAGCTAGCGAGATTAATTTGGGAACAGCTGTTATTGGGCAAGTCCACGGACATGTGGGAATTGTTTAAAGGCCAGCAGAACAGAGTTCAGGACTGACATGTTCTGGACGGACAGGGTTGGCAAGGTCAGGGAACCTTGGGGTGACCAAAGTTGAAGTAAATTTGGTCAAGGAGGCGGCGTATGTAAGGTTGAGAAAGGTGACAGACATGACCTGGAGAAATATAAATGCAGGAAATTAGAAGGAAAAAAAGTGCCCATGTCATTGGTGTCAGATTAAACATAAACCCAAGTCTCTGTACATTAAAAACAGGATAAAATTGAGAAAGACCACTCAAGTAGAGTATATACAGTAGGTGAGCTACTAAATGTTAACTATGCAATGCACAAAGATGACAGTGAGGTCAGTGTGGAGGCAGTTTAACTTGGTATTATATTCTGCATACTGTGGGCTAAAGGGCCTGTTCCTGTACTGTTTTATGTTTTTTATGTTACAGTACCTTCATCTCAGTGCCATCCAAATTAGACACACCAATACAATGAAGTTTTCCATCTGCCCAAAACAGTTTCCAATCAAGCAGGTCAAGTGTTAGGCTGGTTGGCCATCCAAGTCCTTGCTTGATAATTACTTTTCTGTTTGTTCCATCCATGCCTGCTCTCTCAATGTGCGGTTGGCTCCCAATCTCAGACCAGTACATTAATCTATACATAGAAATAAATAGTTACACAAGGTGATTATTCATTAACACACTTTTAAATCTTTTCATTTCCAGACGTTAGTGACAAAAAGATGATCAGCATATACCAAACGGAAGATCAATCATTGAGTAATAGTTCTTCAGTGACCATCCAGCACATTTTAATGGAATGAAGACCCTGACCCATTTCTTTCAGGCAGCAAACACCTGGTCCCAGTTATCTCCGATCCCATTAGGATGTTCCAATCGTCAACCACCCTGCCATAGTCTAATGAAAAGTAGCTCAGGGGTTCCCAACCTTTTTCGTCCTGTTTAATCCTGGCAACTTTAATGGCACATAACAATGTTATTTCACTTATTTATGAACTTATGAACAGATATACCAGAACCAAACAGTCAATGAGAAAAAATGTACAAATCCACAATCAACAAATTTACCCCCTGGGTCAAATTATATCTTATACCAAGGGCAATTTACAGAAGTCAAACCTGCAGGTCTCTGAAATGTTGAAGAAAACCCAGGTGGTCACAGGAATAACGGACAAATAGCACCTGTAATCAGGATCTAACCTGGGCCTCTGGCGCTGTAAGACAGCAACACTACTGCTGTGCCTCCGCCATTTTCTGCATTCACTCCCTACTCAATGGCAGCAATTTAGAGGCTGTGAGTCTTTGAGATGTGGGAGGAACCCGAGCACTCAGACGAAACCCACGTGGACACAGGTGGAATGTGCAAACTTCACACAACAGCTGAAATCTGGCTCTCTGGCACTGAGGCAGCAGCTCTACTAGCTGCACCACTCACCTCAAATGAGATAAAAAAGATAAAAGATGAGATGAGCACAAAGTAACAAAGGATTGAATTCCATGCTATGTTCTTAGACAGTGTCCTCATCAGACACCTCTATGTTTGACACCACCAGTAAGCAACCTAGTACCAAGCTCTACAAGACATTGTGCCAGTCCTCCAGTCAGTAGGCTGTTTTAGTATATTTATCCACAGCTACCTAAAGATTCCCCAGCTTTTCAGATCCACTGATCAAAATTTCATAACTGTCTACAGTCCATAGATGTCATTCTCCGAACTCAATTACCACTATATTTATAGCCAGTTTGTGAAACTGTACTAGCCTTTGAATTTGCTTGGCTGTAGTGACCGTTCTCCCTAGGGTATTCTGGATGCAAGTGGAAGTACCAGTTGAATGTGATTTTTTTTTTTTAAGTAATCCTGGGAACAGAATTTACAATGCCATTTCAAATGTAGCACTTACCCACTCAGTGGCTGCAAAACTAAAGAGCAAGGTTGATCAATAGCAGTGTCAATGACAACCACACGTTCTTCGATTTCATGCCATGTGGAGCTCAAGCTCACTGCCAGAATACGACCAGCAGCTCCTTCAGCCCAGTAAAGATTTCTGCCCACCCAGTCCACAGCTAAACATTCAGATTGGATTCCTGTAGAGTTGGGGTTTAGACAAAGTAGATTGCAGGATTAAAAACAAAAATCAAATTCATAAATTCTGTTTGGGTTAATCAAAAAGTTCAGGGACAAACACTAGGGACAATTTAACATTTACATCAAGCCAATTAACCAACAAACATGTACATCTTGAGTGTGCGAGGAAACAGAAGATCTTGGAGAAAACCCATGCAGGTCACGGGGAGAACGTACAAACTACATATAGATAAGCACCCGTAGTCAGGATCGAACCAGGGTCTCTGTAGCTGCACAGGTGGAAGGAAAAATGGGGGGGGGGGGGGGTTGAATTCTCCAATTTTGGGTATCTAATGTTCATACCATTACGTTTTAAATTTGTCAAACAGAATGAGGTGCTGTTCCTCCATTTTGCAAGTAGCCTCATTTCAACAATTGAGGTGGCCCAGGCCAGAAAGGTCAGCATGGGAATGTATTAAAATGGTTAGCAACCAAGAAATCCAGCAGGCCTTCAGACCTCATCTATCATGTGCTGGCTCCCTATAGTGTACAATTCCTTCAAATATTCATATTTAATAATATCTGCCACCATTCTGAGGGGTAGAATTCTTTAGAAATATGTTGTATAAAAGTTGCTGAAACTGATAACAAATCAAAGATCCAGGGTCTGCTGGAGAAGGGAACAGTTAAGAAAGGCCACTGAAGCAAAGTGATTTTTTGCTGATGCTATTTGATGCAAAATATTTCCAATTATTTTTGCAAAAAAAAATTAGGATAGTTTAATATATTACACTACAACACAGCTTGACATTAAATTATAGAGCTCAAGATAACCAAGAGTACTTGTTGCAAACTAACCTTTGATCAGCATCCCCCGATCATTCTGGTCCATTTTTATCCAGTTTATACTTTCAGAATAAGTGTCAGACCAAACAATTACTTGATCCTTCCAATCATAATCCAGAGGGAACATGCTGCTCTTTGCAATAGCAGAAATAATGTCTTTTTTACCACTGTGTAATCTGTACAAAAGGACATCGTGGTAATCAGAAGCAAGAAGAACTGGCTCAGCACCTACAAGTGAAAGCAAATGGTTAAGTTAGCCATTCATTGTGATCTTGCACAGAAGTGATTTGAATATTCCACAAGCTTATTCATTAAAACTATCAAAATAAGTTAAATTGCACTATTACAGCTTTGTAATAGGCAAACTGCAGGCACTGGATTGTATGAAGAGTGCCAACCTTTCACTTTAGAGTGAGTCTATAGTCAGCCCTCTTGGACCATTGGCACGAAACAGGGCATGACAGAAGAATGGGAAAAATTTGATCATTCAATTTAAAAAACATTTAGTTTCAGAGTAACACATCACAATTTTAAAAAATCAGACCTCAATATAAAGAGAAATTGCTCCAAGCTTGAGATGTGATCAACAACATTGTTTATTGCAACTTTATGAAGTGTATTGAGAGTTAGAAGCCGACTTAAACTGGTCCTTAGACCATCGGTGAAGTATCAGAAGGGTCAGTGCTCAATCCCCAACTATTCACAACAGAGTCATCTCAGGGGAACAATCAATATTTCCATGTTTGTAGATTAAATTAAAGTGGGTGTGCAAGAATATGCAAGGTCTTCAAGGGGAAGTAGATAAGCAATATGTGGGTAACAAAATAGGTGGAGGAACATGGAATAGTGAATTCATGTACTTGTGCCAGGCGTTCTACAAAATGTAGAGATATTGGCAAGTGTGGATACTTCATGTACAAGTCTACATTAGTTTGGTAGTCATATACACGTCTACATTAACATGCAGATGTAGGAGGCAATACAGTTATGTTATCTTACTACAATTATAGTAGTTAATTGCCAAAATTCAAATTTCACTCAAAATTGTCGAGTGAATAAAATTGGAGCACTGAAATACAAGTTAAATAAAATATACTCAGACCAAGTTATAAAACTTTATCAACATACAAAACAATTAAACTTTGAATTTGGTGATAAACCACAAAAACTTAGCACGTCAACTTTGTAAACTGGACGGGGAAAAACAATTTATAAAATTAGATCAGACAAGGGAGAAATATTAACACTACCCAAAGATATTAATGACAGATTTTCACAATACTATCAAAAACTTTACTCAAATAAAGCAACAGAACAATCAAGAGTGGAAGCATTTTTACAGAAATGTAATCTTATGGGTTTAGATCTGAAAGAGAGAATTACTAGGTGCTGAAATAACTAAAAGATATCGAAGAGTCAATTAGATCTTTAAAAAAAGGAAAGGCCGCAGGTCCTGGTGGCCTAAGCTCTGAATTTTATTAAAAAATTTATGATCCGATTTCCCCACGTTTATACTGTATAACCACGTTTATACTCAAACTCCCAGAAACTTTAAATGAATCCACAATAATACTTATACCAAAACCTGATAAGGATCTTGAAGACCCAGGTTCATATAGAGCAATAGCTCTCTTAAATACAGATCAGAAAATGTTAACTAAAATCCTATCTCATAGATTGAGTTTAGTGATTAACAAATTAATACACCCAGACCAAACAGGTTTTATTCCAAAACTTTACTCATTTTATAATTTGAGATGACTATTTAATACTATATACTCAAATAGAATTGCTAATGCAAATCTAGCAATTATTTTGCTGGATGCTGAAAAAGCATTTGATCAGGTAGAATGGTCATATTTATTATCAGTGATGGAAATTTTTCAATTGGGAGAGAAGTACTGTACATGAGTTAAACTTTTATATTCTAAACCAACAGCTAGAATATTAACAAACCAAATGTTATCAACTAAATTGAATCTAGAGGCTATAGACAAGGATGCCCGCTATCCCCATTATTATCGCTCTTGCAATTGAACCATTAGCAGAAAGTGTTAGAGCTCATCCAGAAATACACTGGTATAATACCAAAGACACAATGAATAAAATCTCCTTATATGTAGATGATGTATTAATATATTACAAAGCCAGAAACTAGCATTCCAAATCTTATAACTCAATTTGGTCAGTTTTCAGGATATTGAATTAATTGGAATAAAAGCGAAATAATGCCAATAACGGAACTCAATTTACATACACCATAATAATCCCCTTTTAAAATAGTTAAGGCAAAATTTAAATATTTAGGAATTTATGCAACTAAGACATACTTCTTTATTTAAATCAAACTTCCCACCTTTACTGAATAAACTACACAAGAATATTCAGTATTGGAAAACACTCATCATTTCAATGTTTGGTAGAGTTAATGCTATGAAACATAGAAACATAGAAATTAGGTGCAGGAGTAGGCCATTCAGCCCTTCGAGCCTGCACCGCCATTCAATATGATCATGGCTGATCATCCAACTCAGTATCCCGTACCTGCCTTCTCTCCATACCCTCTGATCCCCTTAGCCACAAGGGCCACATCCAACTCACTCTTAAATATAGCCAATGAACTGGCCTCAACTACCCTCTGTGGCAGAGAGTTCCAGAGACTCACCACTCTCTGTGTGAAAAAAGTCTTTCTCATCTCGGTCTTAAAGGATTTCCCCCTTATCCTTAAGCTGTGACCCCTTGTCCTGGACTTCCCCAACATCGGGAACAATCTTCCTGCATCTAGCCTGTCCAACCCCTTAAGAATTTTGTAAGTTTCTATAAGATCCCCTCTTAATCTCCTAAATTCCAGAGAGTATAAACCGAGTCTATCCAGTCTTTCTTCATAAGACAGTCCTGACATCCCAGGAATCAGTCTGGTGAACCTTCTCTGCACTCCCTCTATGGCAAATAATGTCCTTCCTCAGATTTGGAGACCAAAAACTGCACGCAATACTCCAGGTGTGGTCTCACCAAGACCCTGTACAACTGAAGTAGAACCTCCCTGCTCCTGTACTCAAATCCTTTTGCTATGAAAGCTAACATACCATTCGCTTTTTTCACTGCCTGCTGCACCTGCATGCCTACTTTCAATGACTGGTGTACCATGACACCCAGGTCTCGCTGCATCTCCCCTTTTCCCAATCGGCCACCATTTAAATAATAGTCCGCTTTCCTGTTTTTGCCACCAAAGTGGATAACCTCACATTTATCCACATTATACTGCATCTGCCAAACATTTGCCCACTCACCCAGCCATGAAAATGAAATTTTTGCCGCAATTATGGTACCTATATCATTCAATCCAGATATATATCCCCAATTTTTTTTTTTTTTTTTTTAATAGATTCCATTGTTACAAGCTTCATTTAGGATTATAAGAGTCATAGAATGAACAAAAAACATTTCTGTAAATCAAGACAAATGGAGGTTTAGTTTTACCAAATTTTGTGTTTTATTTTTGGGCAGTCCATTTTAAAAACATGAATTTCTGGTTGGAAGAAATGGATCAGCTACCAGACTGGATAAGGATGGAAAAGGAAGATTGTTTGCCTTTTGAAATTGGTTCGATTATGTTTGCACCCACAAAAGTGCACAAAAAAAAACTATAGGAAAAATCCTATAATACATAGTGGTATACAAATCTGGAAACAATTAAAAAAAAGGCTTTAAAATTGGATATATCACTGTTTTCCCATTGCAAACAATCCCTTATTTAAACCTTCCATAGTGGTTAAAGGTTTCACACAATGGAAAAATTACGGAATTAAAAAGATGGAAAATCTTTATAGGAAAGGCACTTTTCTTTCATTTCAGGAGTTACAGATTTATGAACTACACTCATATTTTTTTTAGATATCTGTAGCTTTGAGATGTTAAATCTAATACACAGGATTATAGGAGTAGGGAACCAGAAATCCTTGATGAATGTTTGAATAAACATCCTAATACAGAAACATTAACTTATATTTATAATACCCTCTTAGATAGCGAGGTCCCATCGACGGAATCATATAAACATACATGGGAAAAGGAATTAGGCCAACCTATAACAAAAGATATGAGACAATTGATGAGGGTAAAGCAGTGGATGTTTTCTATATGGATTTCAGTAAGGCCTTTGACAAGGTTCCCCATGGAAGGTTGGTTAAGAAGGTTCAATCTTTGGGTGTTAATGGCGGAGTAGTAAGATGGATTCAACAGTGACTGAATGGGAGATGTCAGAGAGTAATGGTGGATGGCTGTTTGTCAGGTTGGAAGCCGGTGTGACCAGTGGGGTGCCTCAGGGATCTGTGTTGGGTCCACTATTGTTTATCATGTACATACATGATCTGGATGATGGGGTGGAAAAATTGGATAAGTAAGTATGCAGATGATACTAAGATAGGTGGTGTTGTGGATAATGAAGTAGATTTTCAAAGTCTACAGAGAGATTTGGGCCATTTGGAAAAGTGGACTGAAAGATGGCAGATGGAGTTTAATGCTGTTAAGTGTGAAGTGCTACATCTTAGCAGGACAAATCAAAATAGGACATACATGGTAAATGGTAGGGAATTGAGGAATGCTGTGGAACAGAGGGATCTAGGAATAACTGTGCATAGTTCCCTGAAGGTGGAATCGCATGTAGATAGGGTGGTAAAGAAAGCCTTTGGTGTGCTGGCCTTTATAAATCAGAGCATTGAATATAGGAGTAGGGAAGTAATGTTAAAATCGTACAAGGCATTGGTAAGACCAATTCTGGTGTACAATTTTGGTCGCCTAATTATAGCAAAGGGATGTCAACAAAATAGAGAGAGTACAGAGGAGATTTACTAGAATGTTGCCAGGGTTCCAGCAACTACGTTTACAGAGAAAGGATGAACAAGTTAGGTCTTTATTCTTTGGAGCACAGAAGGTTAAGGGGGGACTTGATTGAGGTCTTTAAAATGATGAAAGGGATAGACAGAGTTGATGTGGATAAGCTTTTCCCATTGAGGGTAGGGAAGATTCAAACAAGAGGGTATGACATGAGAATTAAGGGACAGAAGTTTAGGGGTAACGTGAGGGGGAACTTCTTTACTCAGAGGGTGGTGGCTGTGTGGAATGAGCTTCCAGCAGAAGTGGTGGAGGCAGGATCGATTTTAACATTTAAAAGTAAAGTGGATAGGTTTATGGGCATGAAGGGAATGGAGGGGTATGGTCTGAGTGCAGGTAGATGGGACTAGGGGAAAACAAATGGTCGGCACCGACTGGAAGGGCCGAGAGGGCCTGTTTCCGTGCTGTAATTGTTATATGTTATATGGTTATATGGGACAAAAGTCTACAATATACACATCAATGCTCGTTAAATGCCAGACATGCTTTAATACAATTTAAAGTATTACACAGATTACACGACTCTAAAGAAAAACTAAATAGAATTTTCCCACATATCTCTATCTGCTATAAATGTCAGCATCGAGAGGCTAACTTAATACATACTTTTGCAAATTGTATAAAAATCACAAATTTCTGGATTGATATTTTTAGAATAATTTCTGAAGTTAACACTAAATTGGATCCAGACTCAAAACTAATAATACTTGGAATATCAGAACAAAGTCTCACACTCACAACAAGCCAAATAAACTTTCTAGACTACAGTATAATAACTGGGAAGAAATTAATATTAAAATTTTGGAAAGGCCCTATAACCCCCACAATTAAAATGTGGATTATGGAAATGTCGGAGACCTGGAAAGAATCAGATGTGTCTTCATGGACAAACAAGAACTTTTTGTTAGAATATGATCTCCATTCATCAATTATTTGAAGGGGTAGATTGGTTTGGCACAGGAACCTAACTGAAGCTTGAACTCAGGATTAGATGAAAAGTTATACTTTATAATCTTCGAACCCATCTCCAATTATGCATTATTAGTAAATTCCTTTTTTTTTATCTTGACATTTGTGTTTTTTTTCTTTCCTTCTTACTTCCTATTTATAAAAAAAAACAGAAGCAGAATTAATCCACAATTGATATTAATAATGTATGATTGATAAATATGAAGTTTTTACCATAATATTATTTGCTTCTAATATATATACATTTTTTTTTAAATTGTCAAGGAGTTGCATAGGGTCTTTGTGAGAATACTTTATGTACAAGGAATATGGTGACAATTCAGACTGGCTCCCGTGATAGCTTGTCTGTAATTAACACATTAAGTAGGCTCGGTATCTATTCTGGCGTACCCCAGGGCTGCGTGCTGAGCCCCCTCTACTCCCTCTTCACCTACGACTGCATACCTGTACATGGTACCAACACCATCATCAAGTATGCAGATGACACGATGGTGATTGGCCTCATCAGCGACAACGATGAGTCGGCCTACAGGGAGGAGGTTCAGCTCCTAACAGCATGGTGTGCTGACAATAACCTGGCCCTCAACTCCAAGAAGACCAAGGAGCTCATTGTGGACTTCAGGAGATCGAGAGGCTGCACGCACAACCCCATCCATATCAACGGGACGGAGGTGGAACGCGTCTCCAGCTTCAGGTTCCTGGGGGTCAACATCTCCTATGACCTCTCCTGGACCCACAAGACATCCTCGCAGGATTCTGGTGAACTTCTACCGCTGCACCATCGAGAGCATCCTTACCAACTGCATCACAGTATAGTATGGTAATTGCTCTGTCGCTGACCGGAAAGCTCTGCAGAGGTTGGTGAAGATCGCCCAACGCATCACAGGCTCCTCACTCCCCTCCATTGAGTCTGTCCATAATAAACGATGCCTGCGCAGGGCACACAGCATCGCCAGGGACAGCTCACACCCCAACCATAGACTGTTAACCCTCCTCCCATCCGGGAGACGCTACAGGTCCCTCCGCTGCCGGACCAGCAGGCTCAAGAACAGCTTCTTCCCTGCGGCTGTCACACCTCTCAACGCTGCACCTCAATGACTGCCTGTCTGCACCCCTCCCCCCAGACTATCCAATCACCAGCAAATTGCACGGATACGCGCGTGTGCGTGTGTATAAACCCATACTACTGCGCAATACTTGTTTATTCGTAAGTTCGGAGATTCCAACTGCATTTTGTTGTCTCTGTATTGTACACTGCACAATGACAATTAAAGATTGAATTGAATTGAATGGTGATGTAATTGGAACTACAACATTCTTTGAGAGTTCACAGAAAACTTATCTGCTTTGCTACTGCACAAACAACGACAAAGTAGACAACTGTTGTGAGGATGGTCTTACCCGTTACTTTACAGCTCTTTCCATCATTGTTTAGTTGATAATGAGGGTAACAGCTGCAGCTGTAGGTTCCATTCTTATTTACACACATTTGACTGCAAGGTCTGGTTGCTAGTTCTTTACATTCATCAATATCAACACAGGTGTGTGATTCAGGCACAAGTTTAAAACCATTTGGACAGCCACAGCTCTGCAATAAAAAGTTAATTTTGGATCAGACCTCCTTCTGCAGCAAGTTTCAAATTATTCGGGTAAATTTCTCCACAATCTTCAAGAATAATAGCTGGCTTGTTAAACAAGTGCTTTGAGGCTTGGGAGTGGGGAAAAAACTGCATGTGCACTCAATTGAGTACAATGATCAACCCAATTGCTTTCTAAGATATCAGCATTGGTTTATCACCCATGTACTAAGATAAGGGAAATATTTGTATGTGCATCATCCAGTTAAATTGTACTAATTACACACAAGTATACTAAAGTCATAAGTACAGCAGGTAGTGCAGAGAGAAAAACACCGGAATAGTATTGCAGCATTGTGGCATTACAGTTTACAGAGGAAAGAGTGGAAGGTCTGCAGTGAGTTTGGTTGGAAGATAAGGACCATAACCTAGCTTATGGAGGGCTTTTTTTACTAGACAGATAACTGGAAAGTTACTGAATCTGCTGGCTTTTATATCCTCTGACAGGAAACTAAAGGTGAAACTGGGGTGAAAATGTAAATAGCTCATTCTAAGCTTCCCCCCAGTCTAGTTTCAGTCAATAAAATACTGAATCAAGCACTTGAGCAACTAAACTTTATTTTGGATAACACAACACAAATTCCCCTATACAACACCTAACCACCACGGGGTCAATCCTTGTATCTGCTTGGCCAAGCCTTTCTAACCTTGTGCAAGCAGAGGCAATCTAAAAATCACGCAGTCCGAAGTGCTCTTCCATAAGATTGACATTGGACCTCATGGGGGCTGCTTTTTATAGGTCCCAGAACTACATGTTGGTACAGTCCAAAAACACATATCAATTACAACAGTACATGATTGACATTTCCTTAACTCACTAACATAGTAACTAATACATTGTATTCGAAAGAAGCTTCTAGAAGGAAGCTAACACAGAATAGTGCAACATGTGCCCTGGGATTCAAACAACTCAGACATAGCTTAACACGTCAATCAATCAACTACTAACAAAGTAAGGCTTTGCAACATTATTTACACTATGTACATCTGGCTTGCATTGACTTTATGCATTTTACACCTAATTGGAAGACTTTTTTTCTGCAGATGTACCATTATTTCTCTGCAGCTCTTATCTGGGCCAGACATACTGGCACTACTCAGCAGCTTGTCTCAGACCAAAATGGCCTAGCAGTACACAAGCCTTTACTCAATTTTAATACCATGGCTGCTCCAATTTAGCCAGGATTAACATTCCTTCCTTTTATTATATATAATAAACCATCATTTATGATAATCAGATATACATGGGTGACTATTACATTATCAATCTATTAACAACAAGATGTCTCTTCCCAGAATCTTATCAAGCTTCCTGAGTGTGTGGGCTTAGCCTCACAATTTCTGTCTGATGAGTCTTAACCTCCTGAGTTTTTGTGGGTGTGAATCGCCTCCATCTGTGTTGTCAATCCTTCCATACTCTATCCATAGTTTAATCTATAATTCCTAAGAAAACTTTGGATGAAGTTACCATTCATGTACTGATGCTTTCCCCATACATTCATCCACTGTACCATTACTATTCTGTCAGTCATAAGCCCTTTTTCTATTTACTATCACTATTCTATTCCATAATATAATTTTTCCTATCCTAGGATTAACACTAATGAGCCCTCTCTGTATTCACACATTGTTCAACATATATCTGATGATGGTTTCTCATAAATTTCAGCTGTGTCCAGTCCAGATTTCCCTACAGATGTGACTCTTATTCAAGGCAAACCATGAAGAATGTCTCAATTGAACTAAATTCAACTAAATGTCTCAATTGAACAACAGAGGCCCAGGAGCGGTTGCAGTGGGAGGAACCCAAATCCGTAACGTTCCATTTGCAGTTCGCAACAAGTGGGCTTGAGGAAGCTGCTGATTGGTGGAAGATGACTCGAGGGAGCAGCTGATTGGCAGTCAGATCCCTGCTGATTTCTTTCAGCTAAAATCCGTGTTTTGTATTGTATTCTATATTGTATTGTATCCAGGGTAAGGGGGAGGATGAGTGCCAGGGCAGTTTACTGTTCTGGATGTCAGATGTGGGAGGTCATGCAGTCAGATAGCTCTCCAGACATCCACATCTGTGCCAGGTGCGTCAAGATGGCGCTCCAAATGGACCGTATTCTGTACCTGGAGCAGCAGCTCGATGACCTGCGTCTGGTCAGGGAGAGTGAGGAAGCCATATAGAGGAGCTACAGACAGGTGGTCACTCCAAAACCACAGGAGGCAGAAAAGTGGGTCACGGTTGGGAGAGGCAAGGGGCAGAGGCAGGGACTAGAGAGTACCCTGGTGGCTGTACACCTTGGCAATAAGTACTCCTGTTTGAGTACTGTTGGGGGGCACAGCCTACCTGGGGTAGCAACAACGACCGGGCCTCCGGTACAAAGACCAGCCCTGTTGCTCAGAAGGGTAAGGAAAAGAAGAGGGGGGCAGCAGTAAATAGGGGACTCTATAGTTAGGGGGTCAGATAGGCGATTCTGTGGACACAGTCAGGAGACCCGGATGGTAGTTTGCCTCTCTGGTGCCAGGGTCCAGGATGTGACTGAATGTGTCCAAGATATCTTGAAATGGGAGGGAGAGGAGCCAGAGGTCGTGGTACATATAGGTACCAATGACATTGGTAGAAAAAGAGAGGAGGTCCTGAAAGGAGAATTTAGGGAGTTAGGAAGAGTGTTAAGGAGAAGGACCGCAAAGGTAACAATCTCAGGATTACTGCCTGTACCACACAACATTGAGAGTAGGAATGGAGCAAGGTGGAGGATCAATGCGTGGCTAAAGGACTGGTGCAGAGCGCAGAGATTCAAGTTTCTGGATCATTGGGACCTCTTTTGGGGAAGGTGTGACCTGCACAAAAAGGACGGGTTGCACTTGAACCCGAGGGGAACCAATATCCTGGCGGGGAGATTTGCAAAGGCTACTGGGGAGACTTTAAACTAGATCGGTTGGGGGGAGGGACTCAAATAGAGAAGGCAAGTAGTCCGTTTGTGAGGCAGGAGGCAGAGAAGAGAAGCAGTCAGACGCAACACATAGGGAGGAAAGAAGAAAAAAAAACAAATGGAGAATAAGTGAAGGGTTTCTTAAATGTGTGAGCAGAAAGACAGAGGGGTGTAAAATTAGGGTAGAAGCAATAGGTAGCAAGGTGAAAAGTGGCAGGAAAACAAATCCAGGGCAAAAATCTAAACGAGCCACTTTTCAACATAATTGTAAAAGGGCCAAGAATGTTGTAAAAACAAGCCTGAAGGCTTTGTGTCTCAATGCGAGGAGCATTCGTAATAAGGTGGATGAGTTGAATGTGCAGATAGCTATTAATAATTATGATATAGTTGGGATCACGGAGACATGGTTCCAGGGTGACCAGGGCTGGGAGCTGAACATCCAGGGATATTCAATATTCAGGAAGGACAGACGGAGAGGAAAAGGAGGTGGGGTAGCGTTGCTGGTTAGAGCGGAGATTAACGCAATAGAAAGGAATGACATTAGCTTGGAGGATGTGGAATCGATATGGGTGGAACTGCGAAACACTAAGGGGCAGAAAACGCTAGTGGGTGTTGTGTACAGGCCACCTAACAGTAGTAGTGGAGTTGGGGATGGTATCAAACAGGAAATTAGAAATGCGTGCAACGAAGGTAAAACCGTTATAATGGGTGACTTCAATCTACATATAGATTGGGTGAATCAAATTGGCAGGGGTGCTGAGGAAGAGGATTTCTTGGAATGTATGCGGGATAGTTTTCTAAACCAACATGTGGAGGAACCAACGAGAGAGCAGGTTATTCTAGACTGGATATTGAGTAATGAGGAAGGGTTAGTTAGCAGCCTTGTTGTACGTGGCCCCTTGGGCAAGAGTGACCATAATATGGTTGAGTACTTCATTAGGATGGAGAGTGACATTGTTAATTCGGAAACATGGATCCTGAACTTAAAGGTAACTTTGAGGGTATGAGACGTGAATTGGCCAAGATCGACTGGCAATTGATTCTTGAAGGGTTGACGGTGGATATGCAATGGAAGGCATTTAAAGACAGCATGGATGAACTACAACAATTGTTCATCCCAGTATGGCAAAAGAATAAATCAGGGAAGGTGGCCCATCCATAGATAACGAGGGAAATCAGGGTTAGTATCAAAGAAAAAGATGAAGCGTAGAAATTAGCCAGAAAAAGCAGCCTACCAGAGGACTGCAAGAAATTCAGAGACCAACAGATGACAAAGGGTTTAATTAGAAAAGGGAAAATGGAGTATGAAAGAAAACTGGCAGGAAACATAAAAACTGACTGCAAAAGTTTTTATCGATATGTGAAGCGCAAAAGATTAGTTAAAACAAATGTAGGTCCCTTGCAGTCAGAAACAGGTGAATTGATCATGGGGAACAAGGACATGGCAGACCAATTGAACAACTACTTTGGTTCTGTCTTCACTAAGGAAGACATAAATAATTTGCCAGAAATAGTAGGGGATCGCGGGTCAAATGAGATGGAGGAAATGAGTGAAATCCAGGTTAGCCGGGAAGTGGTGTTCGGTAAATTGAATGGATTAAAGACCGATAAATCCCCAGGGTCAGATAGGCTGCATCCCAGAGTACTTAAGGAAGTAGCCCCAGGAATAGCAGATGCCTTAGTGATAATTTTTTCAAAACTCTTTCGATTCTGGAGTAGTTCCTGAGGATTGGAGGATAGCTAATGTAACCCCACTTTTTAAAAAGGGAGAAAGAAAACGGGGAATTACAGACCAGTTAGTCTAACATCGGTAGTGGGGAAACTGCTAGAGTCAATTATTAAAGATGGGATAGCAGCGCATTTGGAAAGTGGTGAAATCATTGGACAAAGTCAGCATGGATTTATGAAGGGTAAATCATGTCTGACGAATCTTATTGAATTTGAGGATGTAACAAGTAGAGTGGATAAGGGAGAAGCAGTGGATGTGTTATATCTGGACTTTTGACAAGGTCCCACATAAGAGATTGGTATACAAACTTAAAGCACACGGTATTGGTGGTTCAGTATTGATGTGGATAGAGAACTGGCTGGCAGACAGGAAGCAAAGAGTAGGAGTGAACGGGTCCTTTTCAGGATGGCAGACAGTGACTAGTGGGGTGCCCAGTGCTGGGACCCCAGCTATTTACAATATACATTAATGATTTGGACGAGGAAATTAAATGCAACATCTCGAAGTTTGTGGATGACACGAAGCTAGGGGGCAATGTTAGCTGTGAGGAGGATGCTAGGAGGCTGCAGGATGACTTGGATAGACTGGGTGAGTGGGCAAATGCATGGCAGATGCAGTATAATGTGGATAAATGTGAGGTTATCCACTTTGGTGGCAAAAACAGGAAGGTAGACTATTATTTGAATGGTGACCGATTAGGAAAAGGGGAGATGCAGCGAGACCTGGGTGTCATGGTACACCAGTCATTGAAAGTAGGCATGCAGGTGCAGCAGGCTGTGAAGAAAGCGAATGCTATGTTGGCATTCATAGCAAAAGGATTTGAGTACAAGAGCAGGGAGGTTCTACTGCAGTTGTATAGGGTCTTGGTGAGGCCACACCTGGAGTATTGCGTACAGTTTTGGTCTCCTAATCTGAGGAAAGACATTCTTGCCATAGAGGGAGTACAGAGAAGGTTCACCAGACTGATTCCTGGGATGGCACGACTTCCATATGAAGAAAGACTGGATAGACTCGGCTTGTATTCGCTGGAATTTAGAAGATTGAGGGGTGATCTCATAGAGACTTACAAAAATTCTTAAGGGTTTGGACAGGCTAGATGCAGGAAGATTGTTCCCGATGTTGGGGAAGTCCAGGACAAGGGGTCACAGTTTAAGGATAAGGGGGAAGTCTTTTAGGACCAAGATGAGAAAATCGTTTTTCACACAGAGAGTGGTGAATCTGTGGAATTCTCTGCCACAGAAGGTAGTTGAGGCCAGTTCGTTGGCCATATTTAAGAGGGAGTTGGATGTGGTCCTTGTGGCTGAAGGGATCAGAGGGTATGGAGAGAAGGCAGAAACAGGATATTGAGTTGGATGATCAGCCATGATCATATTGAATGGCGGTGCAGGCTCGAAGGGCCGAATGGCCTGCTCCTGCACCTAATTTCTATGTTTCTATGTTTCTAAATTCAGACTCAGACTTCAATTTAATATTTTGAGTTTCATGGTCCATCTCACCCTTCTCATTCTACAACTTGTGGTCGATAACACAATTCAATCCAATTCCTGTGGAATTCCCGTCTGTGCAAATTTAATCCATTTTCATTTGTAGATTATTATAAAGCCAATTAAGAATGCCAAATCTAGGGACAAGTTCTTTACACCTTGTTAATAGGAGTCACTTTACTATCAATGGCGAGACAAATTTTAGTTCACTGGTCAAATACATCGACTCTGACGCCTTAGTACTCCGAATTCAATAAGAATTCTCCTCCAGTAACTCTTTCTAGGCAGTTAACTTGTTTCTCGAAGGAGAGTTCTGCTATTCACATTTCCTCTTAATGCCACCTCTCACTTTCTATGGATACTCCTTCATTTTACTAGACCTTTCCAAGTTCTGTCCTTCCCTGATGTTCTTTGAATAATCCTTCCCATCTTTAGCTGCCTGTCTGGGGGTGAGACAATAAAAATACCAAGTTAATAATCAGATTTTAAATACTCCCAAGCCAGATCTCATAAGTCAGTTCCAAATGTCAAGCTTTAAAGTCCTTCCAATTCATCACTATACAATTTAGAGATCGAATTCAGAATTTTGTCAATTTCTAATTACTAGAATTTAGGTGCAAAGTAGGTGTCCCTGAACTACAGAGGAATATTCATTTTCAAATTTAATTTGTTCTAATTGGTGCTTGCCTCAATGGTCTTCAGAGGTGGTCTATATTTTTTTTAGAAAGTTTTAGATGTTCTTTTCTTTTCCCTTCACTGGTGTCAAATGTTATGTTATGTTATGTTAAAGTTGAGCACTAGGGTATATATCTTCTTTCTTGATGTTAGTTCAAAGGAGTAGGAATACGGAGCAGCCTCCTTTCTTTGTTGGCCTCTCCCAGATGGTATATTAAAGGGACAGTATGACTTCATTATTGTTGGTCTTTGTCTCTAGGGAGCTACCTGGATGGAGATAATGGCTACACATCCTACCCGAGCTGTGTCTTCTGCCTGTTCTTAAGGGTGCACATACTCTGTTACCTCATTCCCCAGATAGTGGTATGTTGTAGGTGACACTGTCCTGGAGGCACAACAACTTTGTAACAAGTTATTACAATGGCCCCTGTACCTCCTGCGCAATAAATTAATTTCTACTTTCCTGAGTGCCAATCTGGATTCCCTTCAGTTCTTTCCCTTCTTGACACCAGCTACTTTTGTCTCTATTTTCATATTCCTTTTTTGGTGAAGTTTCTCAATCCCAATCAGCTTCTTTGTAACTCTCCTTGGGATTCGAAAGAGGCGGTGTTCTTTCTTGTTCAGATTTAATTCATAATTATTACTTTCCTTGGGCCATCTTAATGTCATGAGGATACCCTCAGATTTTATCTTTGGGGCAAGGATTATATTACTTTGTCCACACTCTGGACTAGCTGGCAGATCAGGGCTACTGCAATGGATTCGGCTGCCAGAATGATGATTGGTTCCCTGCCCCCAATCCTCTGCTCAGTATTCTCTTCCTCTATCTTCAGGGTCCCAAGTGTCCCTATAAACTCTAGGGATCCACTGACTTCATGGACCCCATGGCACTCTTTTTTGAACCCTTCATCCTCTATGTTCCCTCATACAGCAAGCTCTGCTCCAGTGTCCCGTTTCTCCACAAACATAGCATAGGTCGGGCCACATATTACTATAGCCTCTCCAATTAAATTGAGGGAAAGTAGGCTCTTGAATAGGCATGTCCCCAAGGTAATCAGGAGGGATCCATGCCTTAAATTCTTCCTCTGCCTTTGATGTTACTTCCAGTTTGAATTATTTTTACTAGTCTCTGGAAAGATTTAGTTGTTGAACTGGGTTGCACTGGAGCAGGGACGTCTGTAGCCCGGGGATAGTCTGCACCTACTGCAGTATCTAATTCTAAAAGCAGAGTAGGCAGCTTCCTACTAGGGAATTGCCCAAGGGGAATTTGCTCCAAATCCATGAAAGCAGGAATCTGTCCTGATCTTATAATTTTAGCGATATCAGGATCAGCTATTTCACAGCCCCCTACTGTCACCCTCAGAGAAACTGCTCCTTCTGATAAGGGAGTCTCTATACTTTAGGAATGATTCCTTTACTTCTCCAGTTGGTCTAATTAATATCAGCACCCACTTCTGAGAAACCTCCTTTCTAGCTCCCTGATCCTTCACATTATCCTCAGCTGGTGAAGCAATCATCGGAGCCAGAGAGTCCTCTCCCGATTTCCCTGCTATGGAATTAAATTCAGTGGGTGGAGTCGAAGATGCCGCTGACTCCACCCAAGCGCCCTGTTCGCAGGCTGCGTAAGGTGTCCCAGAACTAAGAACGTGAGAGCAATGCTGTGACTGTTCCAAAGAAGTCGCCCATTCTTTTAAGCATTGGGCTTCTCTCCCCTCGAGATCCACGCTAACCGCTGCGCTTTTACTAAATTTAATTAGTTTAATCTTAGTCGGAACCTCCCTTTAAGAGCCATCATAGTCATCTCCCCTTTAGAGGTCGGTGCTCTTTCCTGCTCCTGACTTTCAATGTCTCTTCCGAAATACCTAGAGAAGGATCAGCCCTCTTCTTCTAGCCTTATCCCTAGCTTTGAGGCTGCCATTCTTAAAGCAGAAAGCAGAACTTTTTATTCACCTTCCTTTCGGTATAAAACATCTTCCATAATTTAATGAGTTCATTCCCTTCTTCACTATCCCCATGTCACCTAATCATTTTTTCTATGTAAGTTATTCCTGTTAGACTTTAACCCACCCATCAGCCAAAGTTCACTTCCTAATTTTTTTATTTAATTTCCCTGAAAATTTCCTTAATCTTTCTGCCTTCTGAGGAATCTTATCATAGATTTTCTTCAATGGGCTTCCGGAATGGTTTGTTAGGTTCTTCTCTAGACTATTTCCCATGTTCCTATACAATAGGCACAATACAGGTAAGTTTCAAAGCACTCACACCTCTCGCTCCTTCCTTTCAGTCTCCAAGGCCACTGAGATCGCTTTCACACAATTAGCCAAAATCAAACAGATTCACATCTCTTGCACATTCAATTATATTCAACTGCCAGTCAATCGCTCAGTTTGATCACTCTACTCAATCGCTCCATTCAATTGTTTTACTCAATTACCCTTCAATCGCGCACTCAACTTCCTTATCAATTCGAACTTATTCACAATCACCCATTCATCTTCCAGCCTGCAAACAAAGAATCTACACTCTCAAACTAAGGTGCTTAATATTCAAATCTTCAAGCAGCAATCTCTCCCACTCAGAACACTTTGAATTAACAATGACACACAAAATCGAACCACACAAGCAAAACTATACTCAAACAAGAAACTAGCACCCCAATTATAAGTAGACAAAGACACACCCTAATATAAACAGCAAGCAACCAGTTATTATGACGATCACACACTCTAATGATCCTCCTCGTGGTGTACTTAGTCAACAGAACGATCACTCCCCTGACAGCGATTGAAAGAATATGAACCCTGATCGAACCACCACAAATCAGACTCAAAACAATACAAACAATTCAGATTTACTCACTTTTACTCCAATTATCCAACACCCAGTCAGTCCAAGTAGTGGTTCACGATCTTAACACACTACCAATATGTTTTTACACACAACAAAATGTAAGCAGCTTGGATCCAAAGAGATAATTTACAATACACTATAGTCACAACACGCTAGCGCACAATACAAACACTTGATTTCAATTCCGCGTTGCGCTGTTATCAACCAGTGAACCTCTCCCTCTGATACTGAAGATTTTCCCCTTCCTAGGGTGCTCTTTGCTGAGGGGTACTACTACTTAATTGACTACTTTTCCCCTTCAGATACTTTTCCTCCTACCAAGGGTACTTTTTTCCGTCCGGTTACTTTTCACCAAAAAAAAAAAAACAGGTTCCCTTCTCTCAGTTACTCTTCGCTGTCAGGTACTAATCAACAATCAATCAGTGGGTTACTACACATGGCTGATCAGCTGCTATTCAGAATCGATCTCATACACCCTATACAAACTTCGAAGTTCTATATAAACAGAATTAGAATTCTACCGTACAGGTCAGAACTTCAATATGAAATTCTGTATTTAGGTACTTTAATTCTGCAAATTTAAGTTAGCTTTGATCAAACCAATTAGCTTTGGCATGTACCACTCAACGTACGTGGGTTCAAATTTAAATTTACTCAAACAATGAAATCTCGAATGGACTAGAGCATTCCCAGCCAATCTAAATTCTAGCCACCGTGCTTTTACAAGAGTCCTACCCCATCTTTCCAGAGTTTTAGAAAATCACAGGCGTGGCCTCTAACCAACCTAGGCTCACCCCGTCAAAAGGGCCTGTTCCTTATCACCTGCTTGCCACCAGTTGTCAGCGCCTATCCTCTTCATGCTGGCAGTCAATGGCAATTTTCAGAACACCTTTTCAATCAGCGCTCCCAGCAATGACAGGTCAAATGCTTCACCACTTAGCACGTGTACCAGACTTGTTTTTCTGTGTTGCCAATCAGATACCAATTCTGGGTAATATTTTTAACCCAAATCTGACACGGAATTATGGCTTTTGCCAACAGCTGCAGCTACCAACTACGACCAAGTTTTGGGCCCCTAACCCAGGAAAGGGCTAACTTAACCTCAGCGGGCCTCTAACCCCACCCTGGTTTTAAGGGCCTCTAACCCAAAGGAGCATGCTCATGCTGGCTAGACTGTTCTACGATCTCGTTGGGACAATTTCCCAAGCCCGCAAATGATCGATCTGCTCCAACTAGCGAAGAGCCAAAAATCAATGCGAAACCGCATTGTGGCGCTGATTTGTGCACTAGCAATTGGGAACAGCTCAACACCTTTAATCACAAACTTGTTTGGGGGTCGGTTAAGATCCCGGACGAGCCCGCAATGTAAAGAGATCATTCTAAGCTCCCCCCAGTCTAGCATCACTTGAGCAACTAAACTTATTTTGGATAACACAACACAAATTCCCTTATACAATACCTAACCACCGCGGGTTCAATCCTTATATCTGCTTGGCCAAGCCCTTCTAGCCACGTGCAAGCAGAGACACTCCAAAAGGTCATGCAGCCCGAAGCGCACTTCCAGAAGATTGACATCGGACCTCGTGGGGGGGCTGCTTTTAATAGGTCCCTGAACCTTGACGGGCCGAACTATATGGAGATGGTCTCTGTACAGTCCAATAACACATATCAATTACAACAGTACATGATTGACAGTTCCCCAACCCTATAACATAGTAACTAATACATTGTATTCGAAGGAAGCTTCTAGAAGGAAGCCATACAGATGAATAGTGCAACATGTTGGTTTCAAACCACCCAGACAAAGCTTAAATTTCCATCCAATCAATTACTAACAAAGTACAGCCTTGCAACATTATTTACACTATGTATATCTGGTGCATTGACCCAATTAGCTTTATGCATTTTACACCTTATTGTAACTCCTCTGCAGATGTCACATTCTTTCTCTGCAGCTCTTATCTGAGCCACAGACATACTGGCACCATCCAGCAGCTTGTTTCAGCGCTGCAAAGGACATTTAACCTGACCAAAATGGTCGAGCAGTACACAAGCTCTTACTCAATTTCAATACCATGGCTGCTCCAATTTAGCCAGGATTATCAAAAATAGGTCTTGTTGGCTGCTTTCAAGGTAGTGCAAGTGTCAATGGAATGGGGTGGCTGGACTGTGATGGACTGGGCTACATCCACAATTCTTGGAAAGAGGTGATGGCAAGTTCCTGAAAATCATGCCCAGAGAGTCCTCACTAATGTTGGGCAGAATTTGGCACTCTGGAATTTGTTTGCACTGCTGTGGTTGTGCATGGCCCGATTTAACACTTGCACAGTACATTTTTTATAGCATGCAAACACATCTTCATTGTCTTGGTACACATGACAATCCATTGCAAGGAATTGGGTTGATCCTCAAATACTCACCTGAATGTGTAGACAATGGAATACATTGTTTCTCTTTCTTCTCCCCCCCCCCCCCCCCCCCACTAATCCCAAGCCTCAAACATTTTAATTGAAACCAGTGTATTTCACCACAAAATAATTGTATGAAACTTGGAGAAACTAACTGGTGCCCCGCACATCTGCTTCTCTTCCCTCTTGCCACCCTCCACCTGCGATGGAGGCCACCATTGGGGAGGTATAGTTCAATACAATTTCAGAGTGAAATCTACTTTTATCTAGTGAGTCCCAATAAATATCCTTCACCATTCCATTGGCCAAAATTCACATGGAATTCAGCCAATAAGAAATCCTGTTCCCAGTTTTACAGCTGCCTAAACCTGGAATTGGATTAGAATCCCTTTTCACATGGAAAGGATAATAATTTCCAATTTGGAAACTAGGAAGTGCAATTACTTTTAAATGCTGGAGATTGGAGGAAATCACAAAATAGTTTAAATATCTTTACAATTTAAATAACTTTATTCTAGATATTTTAGCAATGGGTGAAGTGTATACACACACCAATATTCTACTGCCCCCTAATATGAATGAATGAAAAGAGAAACACTTTGCCAAACATTCCCCTTGCACCCCTTTCCCTCTCGCAATGTGCTCAGAACAAACTGAAGACAAGGTCAGTGTCAGCTTCCAATTACTCAAGCATCAGGCAGAAAACAGAGTTCAGGTAGAAACTCAGAAGTATACCCCAACTTACATTTAGCAAGTTTTTCCATAGTATCCATGTTTTCAGAAACTTACCGGCCCCTTTGGTGTGTTGTAACATGTGTTAGTACAGTTTATGCATTCATGCAAGTCACAATCTCCACCCTCATCGGAAATATCTGAACAGTCAGGCTTTCCATTGCAAACCAAATTCATGTTGATACACTCCGACGTTGTACATTTTAGCTCAGAACTCTTGCATTGTCTTGGCTGGCCTTTTGGCAGGGAGGGAGGAGTAAGAGGGAAGAATTATTTAAAGTTCAAGCTTAATCACCAAGCAATAAAACTAAACTCGTCTGGATTAGAATAGTCCACATGGGTTAAAACTCACATGTTGTCTCATCACTACCATCCTTGCAGTCTTTCAGCCCATCACAATGCCAAAAGTTTGGAATACACTGAGTATTATTGCACATCCACTGAAATTCTCTGCACTGGATTTCTGAAGATTCACAACTCTAGAAAATAGTTTTAGCAACTTAATGTTGGTAGCAGAGTTTTGGCATTAATCAATTCTGACATTAAAACAAGGCAAATAAAGACTGAACCCGCTCAAATCAAGAATAAATGCTGAAATAACTCGTGAATGGATTGGATACAAAGGCCGATGAGGTGAAAGACAAGAATCAAATGAAGGTTATTGTTGTTTGGCCTGCAAGGGGTAGTGGTCAGAAGAGATGGAATGGTGGAAATACATGCAAGGACTTAAACTAAGGAAGCAGGAAAGCCATTCTCGAAGAGAAGCTCTAGGGCAGAAGCTCTCATCTTGAGAAGCGGTGCACAAGAGCAGAAAGCAACCAAAACCCAACCAATTCCTCACTAACCACTTGTCAGTACTCAACTTTTAATTTCTCGCCACTTCTGCAGATCAAAGGAGTAGCCATGGCAATCCTAGATCCCAACTACACTGGCGTTCTGTTGTTTTGCATTGAGTCCTATTCTACACACCTTCCCCTCAGCTCTGTTACATTCCCAATGCAGAGATGCTTCCTGCACTCAAACTGTATCCTCTGAATTCTCTACATCCAACATGTGCTGCTATCTCCAACAGGAGATAATTGCCAATCACAGCTTTCTTCCCTCCCAATGCCCCCTTCCCCTCCCCCCTTTCTGCTGAGACTTTAGACTCCCTGATCCACTCATCCCTCCATCTCCCCATCCAGGCAATTTCCCCTGCAACTGAGGGGTTCAACAAGTTGTTCTTTCACCTCTCCCCACCATCTGATAGTCCTTCAAGTGAGCCGAAGGTAAACCTGCACCTTATTCCTGGTCACAAAAGGCTGGAGAAACTCAGCGGGTCCAGCAGCATCTAAGGAGCGAAGGAGACCCTTCTTCAGACCCTTATTCCTGGTCCACTGCATTTGGCGCTTGCAGCATGTCTGCCTTTACATTGACAAACACAATTTAGTTTAGATATATCGCATAGAAACGGTATATGTTTCCATGCGGTATCTCTCAGCCTTACAGGTCTGCACTGACCCATGTCTTAAGCATCTCGACCCTAAACGTCACCCACTACTTTTCTCCAGAGGAGCTGCCTGACCCACTGAGTTACTCCAACTTTGTGTCCATCTGCACTGAACCACGATCAACAATACACTAGTTCTATTGTAGACACTCGGAATAAGTTACAGAAGTCAATTAACCTACAAATCTTTGAAACTGAGCACCTAGAGAAAACCCACGTGGTCACAGGGAGAATGTACAAACAGCGCCTATAGTCAGGATTGAACCTGGGTCCTTGGCACTAAGGCAGCAACTCTGCTACTGTGCCATCCCCACTGCGTCCAGGTTGCGATTGTTTTGAGTATTAGCTGCAATGGCTAGCAAGCTCTCTCCTGCATGTTATTTTAACTCTCCTTCCCACACACACCAAGTTTGTAAAGTTCAGAAGATTAAACACTTTGTTTCAGGTAATGAAAGCCCTAGTGATTCATGAATGGCCGGCATTAGTGGAATAGCAGTATTTAAGGCAAGTGATGTAATTTAGGTAGGTGTTGAGATTTGGGCTCGAGCAGCTTCAGCGTGGAGGTTGAGCTTTTCTCTTAACTTAGTCAGGATGACAGTTAGGCAGTGGTATGTTTTCCATGCCGAATGCAAGAGATTGGGGGACCTTCATGCCCTGGTGACTCCACCATTGGGGAAGTGTCCAGCAGTAGCTCTGAGTCTGCATGCAGCAATTAGAGCTGGATGCAGTCAGGAATCGTGCAGGATTGCAACAGCATCACAAATAGGACTTTTAGTGAGGCAGTATACATCCAAGATGCTGACAGAAAGTAGCTGGGCGAAAACCAGGAAAGGTCAAGGGAGTGCGCAGAGCGTTGGAATCCCGAGGCTATTCCCCTCAAACACTATTTTGGATACTGTTCAATGATAACTGTAGAGGAGAAAGCAGGGCTGGGAGGCACAGCAGGGGAGCTGCTTTTGCTGACCAAGAAGCTCCATCTACACTAGCATTGTGCATGCATGCATTTGAGAAAGGGTGAGAACCAATTTTGACAATTAGACAGGAGCTTGCAAAAGTTGATTAGAGTCAGCTGTTTGCAGGCAAAGAATGTAATGAACATAAGATTAGTAATCACAAGTTTACAACTCTCATACTAAGATTTCTTGGTTGCTCCCACATCTACAAACTCATGAAAACACCAAATTCAAGTTGCTCCTTTTCTTCAAAAAGCCATTTCGAAGGATATTTTGCATTTGAGTTATTACAACATTGAACTGTACCTGCTCGTCCATTCCATCTCCACAGTCCACATAATCATCACACCACCACTCCTTTATTATGCATTCTTTGCTGACAGGACACATTTTCTCTTCAGGTTTACAGATAACTTTTTTTGGTTTGAAACAATTGCGCTCATCTGATTTATCCCTGCAGTCATATTTCAAATCACAGTGGAAAGCTAAAGAAATACATTGACCATCATCACATGTGAAGTCATCATTGCTGCACCCTGCAGAGAAAATAAATAGCAAGTCACTAATATGCAGTGAAAGATAAGGATTCGTGAAGGAAGCCCACATCTGTGGATATTTGTGCAAAAAGCCATGTATTTGGATTTCAAAATATTTTGGACCATCAACTTTATATCCAAATATTGGAACAGGTACTCTGAAAACAGTTTTGAAATGCAAATTTGCAAGTAACCCATTGACCATTCAGCCCACTCCTTTAAGCCATACAATGTGCAAATCAGGTTACATGGTTTGACCTCCGGCATCGTCTTATGCCAACAAACAGTTCAGGTAGTCTCATCCCCCCCAAATACTATTTAACTCGGCCATTACATCTAATAATTGTACATAATTAACTGGCTTCTACAAATTAGAGATACCCCCACATTGACAAAATAATTTCCTGGCAAGAGATTAGCATGGAGACAAAAGACAGAAGGAAATGCACTGGGAGGAGATGAGGCAGAGAAGCAATAGGAGAAAATAAATGGGGAAGGGCATGACTGAGCAGCCAATTTTCGCAGCTTTGTGACAAATGCACCCCAGTATTCCAGCAACATTCACTTAACATAATTGCAGTGCACACACCACTAAATGGTCTGCAAATTAAGGGGAAATGTCAATTTTGAAACAGATACAATCAAAATCTGAAAATGCAGAGGAAAGTAATAACAGCTTGCTTTTGAAGTTAGCTTCTGCTTAGAGTCAACTGTTAACATTTATCATCCAATTAGTCATGTTGTTGATCCCTTATCTTTCACTTAATTGGAGATGAAGCATCTGCTGCTAATGGATATGACAATGGAGTCAAAAAGGTACAGCAAATTCATTTTCACAAAACATAATTTACAAAACAATCCCATCTCCCATCAGCATGTACTGGTTTGAAAGGAAGGTCATTTGCCTTTTACACCATTGCGAGCAAGTGGAAAATGTAAATAGTTAGCATGCCAATTAAAATTAAAGAACTGGAATTACTTTAAATAGTAATTTAAAGTCAGTCTCAACAAGATCCAAAAATCAAACCAATTTCAGTCAGGAATGGTATTAACTAAGAGTAGAAACAAGGAACTGCAGAAGCTAGTTTACAGAAAAAGCACTGAAATAGTAGAGGGCAAGTAGCATCTCAGGAGAACATGGATAGGCAATGTTTCAGTCACAACCTAAAATGTTGCCCGTCTCCTGAGATCCTGCTTGACCAACTGAGCTACTCCAGCACAAAAGTAGAACAAACCATGATTAATCAAGAGGATACTAAACCAGGGAAAGCAGTGGGTTAAGTAGCAAGATACAGCCCACAAAATTTCCAGTAATGTTGAAAGCATAAACATCAGGGCCAGTTACCCCAGATCAATGAACCGGTCAAATTACTGTATATTAACAAATGTGTCACGTTAATGTGTCAAGTTTGCCCAATGTTGTCAAATTATACTTAATTTTATGAGAGAAGCCATTTTAATTCCAAGCGAGTATTTGCAGGTAACCATTAAATCCAGATTAAATTGCTGGGTTTGAATCCCCATCAGTTAAGGGCCTGTCCCACTTTTGCGTCATTTGCGCATTACGCAGATGGCAAGCAAAGATTTTGTACATCCCAAAATCCTGGGGCGCTGCGCACAACTGCACGTCACTACACACGATGCGCACGCAATGTGCACCATGCACAAATTAGGTGCGCGCCAGACACGTGTCGTGATGTGTAAATTACACGCAAATAACGCCCAAGTGGGACAGGCCCTTTAGTTCCTAGTAAAGAACAATCACAGAACAAAAGGCGAGAAAAGCAGAACTGAAATCTGAACACAGTGACAATACAGTGACAAGTACTGGGAATAGTGAAAGCAGGAGAGAATGAATGCAAGACAATTCAAACTTGGAATTTCCTTGAGAACATTGTTATTGCTGTGAAAAAGCAAGGAAGTGCAAATGTTTGGTTTACTACAGACAAATTACTCGTATAACTCAGCAGGTCAGGCAGCATTTCTGGAGACCATGAATCGGTGATGTTTTGGTTCTGGACCCTTTAAACAGATTTGGGGAGGGGGGCTGAGAGGGGCATGACAATTCCTGTACAGATAGAGACAGGGGAGGTGGTTGTTGATAAGCAGATGGTTGGACAAAATCCAGAGACGAAAAGACAAAAAGATGAGATAAGGATAGAACAGGGAAGTGTTGTGGTGCGTTAAAGGGGAACTGGTTGGGCCTCTGCTTCAGGAAAAATGCTCTGCAGCACAATCCATCTGCTCTCATTCACTCACTGATCAATGATCCTCATTTACAGTTCATCCCCAAAGTCACCCATAATCAGCATATCTAAAGCAGAGTACTACTGACTATATTCCAATTATTCAATTATTACTAGCTTCTCATAAATACCTGTAAGGTTACTCAGGAGTATACAAAGTAACAGTCTGCCAGGAGCCCACAGCTGCTGAAACCACAGCTAGTCAAGTTCAGAATAGCAAGTGCAATTGGTCCATCAATTTGCTCCATGACAAGAGCCAATTATTAATCCATGCAGCACATATCAGGGTGAAGAAACGTATTCTAGATTTTTGCAGTTTGCTTGCGATTGTAAAAGGCATATCCACAGCCTGGCAGCTGGTGGGATAATACAAATTGTCTCGCTGTTAAATAGTTAACATCTTACCACAGTCACGTTCATCAGTCTTATCATTACAATCTTCACTGCCATCACATATCCAGTGGGATGGAATACATCTCTGGTGATTGTCACACCAGAGACTACACGATTCCGATTCTTCAAAACAATTCATTTCATCAGATTCATCTGGACATTGAGCAATACCATCACAGCGTAGATGACCTTGAATACAAATGGTCCCTTCTTGGCATTTATATGCATCTAGAGGAAAGAAAGTCAGCATTCCATAAACATTAGAATGGATTACCATGGTTCCAGGAAGATCTTGTTTGGGAAAGTACAAGGGGTTTGATGGCAACTGACCAAAAGGCAGGTGTCACAAAGTTGTAAATATTCAAAGCAGAGTAAAGATTTCAGATCACAGCGACGATACACCACTTCAAATCTCACAGGCAAAGCCCAGTTTCACCTCATTACTCAAGCTAAGCCTTGAAAATCCTTTTACAGGCAGGCAAGCACAACCCTAGACTTGCCAGGTTAAATATTGAAACCACTTTCCCCAGCCAATAGGAACCATAGGTTCAACTCAACTCCCAGCATGCTGTTTATAAGTGATGGAATCATTGTAGAAATAGCTGAAAGAGAAAAAGACTGGGCAAGATAAAGTGCATAGGAAGGAACTGCAAATGCTGGTTTACACTTAATATTGTATCTGGATGGGCACTTGAGCACAAAAAGCTGCAGACCAATTGCTGGCAAATAGGACAAGCATAGATGGGTACTTGGTTGACATGAGAATGTAGGCCAAAGACCTGTTCTTGTTTAGTTCAGACATACAGCATAGAAACCAGCCCATCAACCCGGAATCCATGCTGACCATCTATCACTGTTCAGTAGCTCTGTATTATCTCAGTGTCACATCCACTCCTTACACACTGGAGATGATTTGCAGCACCCAATAAGTCTTCAAAGCTACATATTTTTTGATGTGGAAGAAAGCCTACATGGTCATAGGGAGAACATGCAAACTTCACATAGACAACAGAGGTCAGAATTGAACCCAAGTCTCTGGGCAGTGATGCAGCAACTCTACCAGTCGTGTCACCGTGCTCTATGACAATAAAATCCTGGAGTGTTCTTACTGCAAGTGAAAATTTTGATTACTTGGCTTAACTGTAAAATCCATGCAATTGGGGTGGACATTTACATTAAAATTGGTCACACTAAGCAGCTTATGGCCTTTTCATAAATCTGCAATTGGCTTATTTCAAAGAAGAAATATGGACATACCTGGTTCATCACACATTTCAGAACAGTCCATCTCATCAGACCCATCAAGACAGTCTTTATCACCATCGCACAGGTATTCAAAGCTGACACATTCTGTTCCATCTTTACAAAGGAAGAATGTTCGATCACACTCCAGCGTCGACTCAGAGTCCTGCTGGACCTCCCAAGTATCTACGGTACAGACCAAACAAGGCACATTCTTCCAAGCTCAAATTGTGGTTATATAACTAATGTGAATTACATTTTGAAAGCAAAAATTTAAGGAATTTGTTACTAAATACAAGAGAAAATAGGTTAATTTTAAAAAGGGACATGGCAACCACTGCAGACGTCCCACAAAGGAAGCTGGACCCTTCAACTGAATGGTCCCATCTGCACCAGAGATTTCACTTTCTAGACACAAGTCCAAAGGCATGTTGTATTGCTTGGACCTCGAGTACAAGTAGAACAGAAGTTTAGTCTACTATTCTTTTACATCCCATCCTGGATGATTCAACACATCTAATTAAATACTGGAGACTACAGCATTGTCGCACAATTTTTCTATCTATGCTGGATTCCATTCCCCAAAGAGGGACAGGTGGTTTTAACTCTAGTTCATTATCTCTGCACTGTGTCCACGACTAAATTATCTGATAAAATGGAGGCTCATCTCAGCCTAAAATGAAAGTTACATTTCCAGAAAGATTTGCTCACCTATAACTTCAGCTCTTGCGTATGTTTCCCAACCCACATACCAGACTTCCAACATTTGTTCTGCTATTATCTAGGTGCCATTGCTACCAAATCACTGCCCTTTTACAGCAACCTTCCCACTTGCATTCCACTGCTTGGATCTTCTGAAATTGCTCCATCTCTGGAGGTCCCCTGGTTTCAATTCCCTTTTAATCCAGATACATGGTAAATGGTAGGGAATTGAGGAATGCTGTGGAACAGAGGGATCTAGGAATAACTGTGCATAGTTCCCTGAAGGTGGAATCGCATGTAGATAGGGTGGCAAAGAAAGCCTTTGGTGTGCTGGCCTTTATAAATCAGAGCATTGAATATAGGAGTAGGGAAGTAATGTTAAAATTGTACAAGGCATTGGTAAGACCAATTCTGGAGTATGGTGTACAATTTTGGTCGCCTAGTTATAGGAAGGATGTCAACAAAATAGAGAGAGTACAGAGGAGATTTACTAGAATGCTGCCAGGGTTCCAGCAACTATGTTACAGAGAAAGGTTGAACAAGTTAGGTCTTTATTCTTTGGAGCGCAGAAGGTTAAGGGGGGGACTTGATTGAGGTCTTTAAAATGATGAAAGGGATAGACAGAGTTGACGTGGATAAGCTTTTCCCATTGAGGGTAAGGAAGATTCAAACAAGAGGACATGACATGAGAATTAAGGGACAGAAGTTTAGGGGTAACGTGAGGGGGAACTTCTTTACTCAGAGGGTGGTGGCTGTGTGGAATGAGCTTCCAGCAGAGGTGGTGGAGGCAGGATCGATTTTAACATTTAAAAGTAAAGTGGATAGGTATATGGACATGAAGGGAATGGAGGGGTATGGTCTGAGTGCAGGTAGATGGGACTAGGGGAAAACAAATGGTCGGCACGGACTGGAAGGGCCGAGAGGGCCTGTCTCCGTGCTGTAATTGTTATATGGTTTATATGGTTATACCTGATACCATCTCCTTTAGCTCATTGATTCTTCAGTTAAAGATCACCCGGTAGCCTTGCTTTCTTTGAAGTACAGGGTAACAGGGAGGTAGGTCGTCTTTCCCACATCGTCGTTATGTTAAGACAGGTTTTTGCACTGGTAACATTTTGCCATAAACAGACTTTAAGTGTCCAGTTAACTAAATGCAATACTTTCCATTTCAACTGGGAAAAGGAAAGTCCCTATTCACATGAATGAGATAATCCAGGGAATTATAGGTTGAGGAGTCTCAGGGAATTATAGGTTGATGAGTTAAAGTTGGGGAACCTATTGAAGAGGACTATTTGGGATTGAATTTATTCCCATTTGGAAGGGAATGGTTCATTTAGAGAAGGTCAGCATGGTATTGGAGGTAGCAGGAGATGACATAAGATATTCTCTTTGAGGAGGTGACAAGGTAATGGAGGGTAGGGATATGGATGTTTGCTGTGTGCCCCATCCACACTAGTCTCACACCCTCTAAACCTGTCCAAATGCCTTTAAATACTTTTATAGCACCTGCCTCAGCTACCTCCTCTGGCAGTTCATTCCATATATCCACCATCTTCCAAGTCATAAAGTTACTCCTCATGTTCCTAATAAATCTCACCCCTCTCACCTTAAACCTATGTCTTCTGGTTATTGATTCCCCACTCTGGGTGAAATACCTCATTCACACTACCTATTGTCCACATGATTTTGAAGAGGCATATTTCTCAGATCACCACTCATAGTCCTATGCTTCAAGTCAGTCTTAGCCAGTCCAAACTTTTCCTGTAGTTCAGGGCCTCAAATCCTGGAAACATGCTCGTAAATCTTCTCTGCACTCTTTCCAGATCAACATCTCTCTACAGGAGGTGACCAAAACTAAACAAAATCCAAATGCAGCCACAACAACATCTTGCACAATTAACATAAAATTTCAACATGCTCAATGTTGTGACTGAAGAGGCCAATGCACCAAACATTTTCTTGGCCATCTTATTTACCTGTGACGCCATTTTCAAGGAAAATGTACCTGAACTCCTAGATACCTCTGCTCTACAATGCTTAGTTGGTTAGTAAGGTTACAAACGACACCAAGATTGCTGGAGTACAGCTATGATGTACAGAATGTTCCAGATTCATAGTTCCTGGCAAGTAATAATAGAAGCAGATAGAGGGGTAAAGGTGGCTTATGGTATGCTCAGGACATACAGTACAAGAGTTAGGAAGTCATGATGACAGGTTAGACTATATATGGTTTATTGAGTACAGTTCTGGTCATCCCATTACAGGAAGAATGGAGCCTTGAGTGCAGGAGATTTACCATAACACTGTCAATATTAGTTATATTGAAAGGTTGGACAAACTTGATTGTTTTCCAGTAATAGAGATCGAGGCGAGTCCTGATAGAAGTATATAAAATGACAAGAGGCATAAACATTCAAAACCTTTTACCCAGGGTGGAAAAGTCAAAGGCTAGAGGGCATAGCTTAAAAGGTGAGAGAGGAAAAGTTTAAAGATGTGCAGGGCAAATGTTTTTAAGTGATAGGTGCCCAGTTTGTACTGTCAGTTGTGGTAGCGGAGCCAGATAAGTGGCCATGTGGATTTTAAATGGGTACATAGATATGTAGAGAATGGAGGGATATGGATCATGCTGACAGACGAGATATTCTCATGATCAACAAAGATATAGGACTTGTTCCTGGGCTGTTTCATGTTCTCAAACCAACAGCCACCAGTACTCAAGTCCCCTACCTTCAGGGACAGTCTTGCCTATTCCCTCATGCTTTTATACACCCCAAGCCTTTTGCCCTTCAGGAAATTTGGTACAGAAGTGAGACTTTGGCAGAATATGATGGCACCATTGTAAATAGTGGTGGCACCATTGTAAATACTGTGCAGGGACAGAACTGGGCTTCAACATGCAGAAATTCCTGCATGTGGCAGATAAAACGGGACAGTTGATTCAGAATGGATATCAAAGTAGGGAAATTACAACATGCTTAACCTGGTTAACCCACTAACCCAATTCTAATCACTGCACTTTAAGGAAATTGGCATTTGAGAGTACAAGGGAAATTTAACAGCATTATTCAAGGATGTTAGTTTTAAGTTGAGAAGCTGGTCTCCTAAAGAACAAACAAGTCAAGGTAAACTTAGAAATGTACAAATGATGACAAGTTTGGACAAAGTGGCTAGCAGGCCAATATTGGGAAGGCCATAAAAACTCACCCAGGCAATACCACCCTAGAGCTTGTGATTTGTTTGCTTCACACTATGGGCACATGACACGCTAATTGCACTATCCATACTATTGGGGTTCTTTTTGGTGAACAAGTCATTCCATCACCACTGCAAAGGTTCCAATGTCTTCCTCCAGCAACACGCAGTTATTTCAAAACAGCGGCCGCTCGCAACCTGATAGAAGCGGATTCTGACTACTGACCCCACATAGGAGACTACCAACATTAACCAGACAAATTAGGAATATCGTTACAATTTCTCGTTTTCCCTAAGCAGTTCCTGCACAAAGCCAACGTTTCCAGCCAGCCAAAACCCACTGCAGAGTAAAGAGAGCACAGGGGGCACAGCCGCCTCCACAGGGAAACCGGCCAAATAACCGGCACCGATCCGGATCTACCGGAAAAGTAGAGAGTTTAACCATGTAACTACGCAGGTAACCGAAGAACAATAGACTACTTAGTAATATTAGATGCGATAGAATAAAATAAAGCTACCAGAAAATAAATACATAATTAAATAAAAACAAATAAATACCCTCCCTTTACCAATAACCTCTCCCACCCGTCAATCCCATCAAGGAACTTCCAACTGTACCATCCCAGGTTCAATGGACAAAAACGGGCTGTGACACGCTTACATCGAACATCACAATGACTTACATACAACAGCACTTTTAGTAAGAATTAAACAGTTCGTAAATATCCCAAGGAGCAACCGTTTCAAAATGCACCACTCCATTTATTTTCCTTTCTTTTTCCGTTCCTTTTTTTTTTAATCGGTACCGCGGTTATTGAAAGACGAGCTCAAACTCCCTCCAGCTCACAACATATAGGCCAATTCATTGGCGCCAATTAGAGTGCAAATCAGCCATTTGTTAAATTTACGGAACGCCTTGTAAAACAATTAACGCCAATTGAATTTCATCCCTTTATCTCGTTCCTTCCACGTTGAATAATCACCGACAGTTGAACACCGGCTACATTGAAAACAGTGTTGTGTTCCGATTTAATATTGATTTGAAGGCACATTTACAATCAGTTAAAGACAGGCCACATCCCCAATTGAAACCAAGGTTAATATAACCATGTATAATGAGATTAAGCCAGGTATTTGTGGGTATACCCCAACATATGTAACTGAATTGTGACACATATAATAAACTGAAACTACAATGAAATCATAAATTACCTCAAATAATGTCAATGTAATGGCTTCAATATTTAATGGCTTCAATGTAAATTAATTGCCATAAATAAACGTCTAGAAAGTGGATTTCACCAATTTTTGATGCACTAAACTGTTATTGCTCAGACTTCGAAATGCCCGGATATTTCACCTGCAGAGAAGTTGGACAAAATAAAGTTTAAACTAGTTCTGAGCACTGTGCTTAACTCTGAAAATGGAGGAGATCTAGTGTAGGGAGGAACTGCAGATGCTGGTTTAAACGGAAGATTGACACAAAAAGCTGGAGAAACTCTGCAGGACACGCAGCATCTCTGGAGAGAAGGAATGGGTGACGTTTCGGCTTGAGATCTTTCTTCAGACTGGGTCTCGAACCGAAACGTCACCTATTCCTTCTCCCAGAGTTGCTGCATGTCCCGCTGAGTTACTCCAGCTTTTTGTGCCAACCTAGGACATAAAGGTCTGTGTGGGAATGGGAAGGAGAATTAAAGTGTTTAGCAACCGGGAGATCAGCTCACCACCAATTTCCATCCTGCACTCAAATTTACATGGGCCATCTTCGACACCTCCCTCCCCTTTCTTTATCTCACTGTCTCCATCACAGGAAGTAGACTATCGACTGAAGTCTATTACAAACCTACTGACTCTATCTCGAGTACACTTCTTTACACCCTGCTTCCCGCAAAGACTCTTACTCCCAATTTTCCGTCTCTGCCGCATCTGCGCCAAATTGAGGTGTTCCATACCAGGATATCCGAGATGTCCTCATTCTTGAGGGATGGCAGTTCCCCTCTCCTATCATAGATGAGGCCCTCCTTGTGTCTCCTCGGTACTCTGCAGCTCTGGCCTTGCTCCCCTCCCCATAGTCGCAACAGAGATAAAGTCCCCCTAGTCCTTACCTTTCATCCCATCAGCCGTCGCATGCAACACATAATCCTCAAAAATTTACCCCACCTCCAACGGGATCCTAACACTAGTCACATCTTCCCATCTCCACCCCCTTCTGCCTTCTGCATAGATCGTTCCCTCTGCAACTCCCTGGTTAACTCATCCCTTCCCACCCAAACCACCCCCTCCCCAGATATCTTCCCCTATACCTCCTCCAGTCTTGGGAAAATGAATTTGGTCAAATTATAAGACCAGAAATATGGGATGAAAGTTTACAACATATACATCATTGTTCGTTAAATGCTAAACATTCCCTTATACAGTTTAAAATTCTACATAGATTACATTATTCCAAATCTAAATTACATAATATTTTCCCCAAAATATCCTCTATATGTGATAAATGTCAAATCTCAGAAGCAAATTTGTCACACTCATTCACTAACTGTATAAAAATTGTAAAATACTGGAATGAAATATTTAAGATAATTTCGAATGTTGTCAATATAACTTTGACTCCTGATCCAAAGTTAATAATACTTGGAATACTTGAAACTGACCAACTAATAACAATGAATCAAAGAATTTTTATCGACTATTGTTTAATAATTGGGAAAAAATTAATATTAAAATTTTGGAAAGGCCCTACATCCCCAACAATCAAAATGTGGAACATAGAAATGTCGGAGACACTTCATCTGGAGAGATTGAGGCTTGTCCTAATGGACGGGTTAGATCTCTTCAGAGGGATTTGGTCTCCATATATTAAATATTTACAGGGTCATAATGGTTCGGCACGAGGACTTGACTGAGACCTGAATATTTGAATAGATGAAGAAATATATATAATAAATCATGAATATATCTCCAAGGACGGATCAATGATTAATATTCCATTCTCCATCAAACTTTTCACACTCTTTCTCTCTATCTTTTCATACTTTTATAAAACATTAGAAAAAAGTATAGAAACACATAATCTTAAATTTTTAATATCAGTACGAATATAAATATCACTAACTTTATGAAAGTATTATTAGTATCATGTATTTTCAATTATATAAAATATATAATTTTAAATTTAAAATCAATGATAATACAAATATTATTAACAGTATGAAAATATAATGAATATCATAAAAGTTTTACTAGTATTACGTATTTTTAATTACATAAAATTTGGTCCTACATTTCAAAATCAGAGACAATACAAATATTATCAACAGTATGAGTATATTACTAATATTATGAATGTATTACTAGTACCATGTATTCTCAATTATATAAAATATATAATCTTAAAATTTATAATTCAATAATAATTGAATGGCGGTGCAGGCTCGAAGGGCTGAATGGCCTACTCCTGCACCTAATTTCTATGTTTCTATGTTTCTATGTTTCTATGTTTCATCATTGTAAAATAATGTACTTTGTTATTATTTTGTTTCTATAATAAAAAAAAAAAGGAAAAAAAACGGGAGCACACCGGGACGTTGAATCAGTTGTCATCTTATTGAATGACAATACTAATTCAAGGGTCCAATTGGAGGGAGAGTTCCTTTCACAGCATGTGGAGAGTCTGTGCCAGGGGTTAAAGATGTGGGGAGGGCAGGATGTTGAGAAGGAGAAGGTCGGAAATCATGTCAGACTCACTCACCGCTGCCGCATTGCTCCGGCACGAACAGCAGAACTGGCCGCCACGTCCGGGGAAGGAAGCAGCTCGGGTGACTTCGAGCGGCCGCCGGGACGCGACAGCAGAACCGGCTGCCACTTCAGCGCCTTCTGCCGGCCCTCTCACCTCTGGCATTGCTCTCCGTCTGAACACCTCTCATCTGCCGCTCGCGGCTTCGCTCATATGTAACCCACTTGCGACGCTCCGGGCACGGAGCCACCGCATTGTGGCCGGGGAGTGAATTAGCTCAGGTCGGCTGCGAGTGGCCGCCGGGACCAGACAACCCCTTTGCTCATATCAGCCGCTTCCCGCAAATCCTTAAATTCCGACAGCCGAGTAACCTCAATTGGTCCCTTGAGTGCGCTGTCGGAATTTAAGGGTTTGCGGGAAGCGGCTGATATGAGCAAAGCCGGCGAGCGGCAGGAGAGAGGTTTTCAGACAGAGAGCACTGCCAGAGGTGAGCCGGGACAGGCAGAAGGGGTTGTCTGGTCCCGACGGCCACTCGCAGCCACCCGAGCTAATTCACTCCCCGGCCACAATATGGTGGCTCCATGCCTGGAGCGTCGCAAGTGGGTTACTGGCCCCGATCCCCTCCTTCACAATGCTCCTGCCCTCCCTGCAACTTTACCCTGGCCCAGACTCCCCACACACTGTGAAAGGAGCTCTCCCCCCACCCACCGCGTGAAATACAGTATTTAAAAACATAAAGCACCAAGAAATGTACTTACCATGTTATTGGTACATGAACTCCATTCTTCACTCATTGTTTCCTACGATACTCGTAAAATAATGGCAATCCATATTTGAAAAATCTGCCAAGAAACTCGCGCTGCGCATGCGCAGTAGGCTGCTGCGCATGCGCAGTGCTGCAAAGGCAGAATTTCAGCTGCCTTCAGTTCCGCTTGAAATTGACGGCTTCAGGCAGCGCAGACGGCACGTGGGCTGCACAGACCTTCCCGTGTTACAAGTGCTGCGGTAGATCGATCTCTTAAATAGGCATAATTCTCCCATGCCTTTACTATTTATATTTAATAATTGCTATTTCATAATTTTAGTCAGGGTAGGCAGTGCCTACCTTGCCTACACTGACGGCACGTGCCTGCCTCTCACACCCCCTCTACTCTCTCTCCACCCCTCTCTCCCCCCTCCATCCGGGGTAGATCTACTTGAGCCGAGAATAGATTACTCTAGCGCGGGGCCCCCTTAGGCGCGGGGCCCAATTGGGAGCAAGTGGTCCAATTTGCTTAAGGCCGGCCCTAGGTGTCAGAGGTTATGGGGAGAAGGCAAGAGAATGGGGTTAGGATGGAGAGATAGATCAGACATGATTGAATAGACTTGATGGGCCAAATGGCCTAAAGGGCCTGTCCCAATTACGTGTCTTTTTGGCGATGGCCGACATCCGTCATAGGTCATTGCAGGTCGACGAAAATGTTCAACATGTTGACAAAATCAGCGGCGACCAGAAAGACGCTACGACTCTTTGGGTGACTGAGGAGACGACTCACGACCATACAGATGAGACCCTGACGACATGTCGCAGGGTGAAGCCTGTATGGTCGTGAGTAGTTGCCCAAAGAGTCGTACCTTGTTCTGGTCACCGCTGGATTTTCAACGTTGACATTTTTCGGCAACCTGTAACGACCTATGACGGGTGCCGGCAGTCACCGAAAAAGCCGCGTAAGTGAGACAGGCCCTTAATTCTTCTCCTATCACTTATGATTTTATGATCACACAAACCAACCTATTGATTCCATTTATACCTCAAGCTACCTCGGCAAAGTCAGCAGCGTAAACAAGGAAGAGCTGCACCCTGGCCACTCCCACTTTTCCCCTCTCCTGTCAGGCAAACGGTACAGAAGCGTGAAAACACACACCAGCAGATTAGGGGACAGTTTCTTTCCCAGCTGTCATCAGGCAACTGAACGGCCTGTCCCATTTGGGCGTCATTTGAGAATCCCAAAATCCTGGGGCGCCGCACACTACTGCGCGTCACTGCCTATGCCACCACGTGCCATGCGCGCGTAGTGCACTCCAAGCGCGTGTTGTGCGTCCTGACGCGTAAATGATGTTGCGTAAATTACGCGCAACTGACGCCCAAGTGGGACAGGCCCTTGAATCATCCTACCACAACCAGAGGACAATGCTGAACTACTATCTACCTATTCGATGACCCTTGGACTATCCTTGATCGGATTGATGGCTTTACCTTGCACTAAACGTCATTCCCTTATCATGTATCTACGCACTGTAAATACATTGATTGTCTTTCTGCTGACTGGTTAGCACGCAACAAAAAGCTTTTCACTGTACTTCGGTACACGTGACAACAAATTAAACTGAAACTGAACTGAGTGTTTAAGAAGGAACTGCAGATGCTGGTTTAAACCGAAGATGGACACAAAAAGCTGGAGTAACTCAGCTGGATAGGCAGCATCTCTGGAGAGAAGGAATGGGTGATGTTTCGGGTCGGACCCTTTTTCAGACTTCAGCTTTTTGTGAAACTGAACTGAACTAGTTTTTAGGTAACACTGATACCGTGAAACCTGCTACATAAATATATTTACAGTAGGATCTTCATCAGTTGGGGAAGTTGGCAGAGGAATAGTTAATGGACCTTAACGCAGATAAATGTGACCCATTGCATCTTGGGAATTCTCAACAGAAATGACCTTCATAGTAACTGGTAGGGAACAAGGGAGTATTGTAGAGCAGAGGGAACTAGGAATGCAGGTACATAGGTACTTGCAAGTGCCGTCACAGGTGGAGAAGGTGGTCAAGGCTATTGGCACATTGACCTTCATCAGTCAGCAATTTCCGTTTTGGTCACCCTATTGTAAGAAAGATGTTGTTAATCTGGAAATAGTGCAGAGAAAATTTACAAGGATGTTGCCAGGACTTGAGTATCTGAGCTAAAGTGAGAGGTTGGGCTAGCTAGGACTCTATTCCTTGGATCACAGGAGGAAGAGAGGTGATCTTATAGAGTTGTGTAAGATCATGTGGGAAATATTTAGGGTAGATGCACAGTCTCTTACACAGAGTAGGGGAATCAAGAACAAGAAGATATAGGTTTATGGTGAGAGAGGGAAGACTTAATAGGAACCTGAGGGGCAACATTTTCAGACTGAGGGTGGTGGATATATGGAATGAGCTGCTGGAGGAGGTAGTGGAAGAAGAAGCCATAACAAAATTTAAAAGACATTTGGACGGGTACACGGATAGAAAAGGTTTGGAGAGAGATTTGCCAAACGCAGGCAGGTAGAACTAGTGTAGATGGGTCACCTTGTTTGGCATGGGCAAGCTGGGCAGAAGGGCCCGTTTCATTGCTGTATGCCTCTGTCACTCTATTAGGAGTATTATGTGCAGTTTTGATCTCCCCATAATCTCCCTCCGCCACCTCCAGTTTAAATTCCATTTGGAATATTTTGGAGTACCAAGAACCAAGAAAAACAGGAAATTTGGAGAGGGTGTAGAGGAGGTTTACCAGAATGCTGCCTGGATTAGAGAGTTTCAGCAATACGAAGAGGTAGGTGGACTTAGACTATTCTCTGCTATGTCGTTTGAGGAGTGATTTGATAGAAGTATATCAAATCATAGGAGGCATTTAAGGGAGTGCAGCGGTAGAGCTGTTTACTCACAGTGCCAGAGACCTGGGTTCGATCCTGACCTTGGGCGCTGGCTGTGTGGAGTTAGTATGCTCTCCTAGTGACCACGTGGGTGCTCCAGTTTCTTCCCACATTTAGTTTAGAGATATAGCATGGAAACAGGCCCTTCGGTTCACCGGGTCGCCGCACATTAACACTATCCTACACCCACTAGGGATAATTTTTACATTTACTAAGCCAATTAACCTACAAACCTGTACGTCTTTAGAATGTGGGAGGAATGTGGAGAAAACCCTCGCAGGTCACGGGGAGAACGTACAAACTCCATACAGACAGCATCCGTAATTGGGATCGAACCCAGTTCTCCGGTGCTGCATTCGCTGTAAGGCAGCAACTCTACCGCTGCGCCACCGTGACTGCCCAAAGACGTGCAGAATTGTAAGTAAATTGACTTCTATAATTTACCTGTAGTGTGGAGGAATGTGTGGGGAAAGTTATTACAAAGAGAGTGGTGGGGCCTGGAATACCTGCCAGCGGTGGTGGTGGTAGTAGATGCGATAGTGGCGTATAATCGGCTTTTAGATTGGGACATGGAAGTGTAGGGAATAGAGGGATATGGATCATCTAAAGGCAAATGAGATCAGTTTGATTTGACATTATGTTTAGCACAAATATTATGGGCCAAGGGTCCATTCCGTTGTTGTACTGTTCTGTATTCTAATTTTACCTGCACTTGTGTTTTATCACGTGTATTTCCCTGACATTTCATATGGCTTCAACTCACATGCTAATTTGTGGCTGTCTCAAAAGTTCAAATTCATCAGATTAATTGATCCTTGAAGGATATGTGGAGGAACCTTGAGTGATTAACTCAGATCATGGGTGAAGGATTGCAGATTATATTTAACACAGAACACAATGATATATTGTGTTTAGGTGGAGGAACAAGTATGACAATATAAACAGTATGTAATGGAGTGCAATGCAGGAAGAGAATAATTGAGAACGCACACGCACACTGCACAAGGAATATGGAGCATTCTGTTCCAAAACCTGTGTAAAACATAGAATTTTTCATTGTTTAATTATGTGGGAAGACTCTCCAGCAGCTAGTGGCATGGAGTCCATCATATAATAGACAATGGATAATAGGTGCAGGAGTAGGCCATTCGGCCCTTCAAGCCAGCACCACCATTCACTGTGATCATGGCTGATCATCCACAATCAGTACGCCATTCCTGCCTTCTCCCCATATCCCCTGACTCTGCTATCTTTAAGAGCTCTATCTAACTCTCTTGAAAGCATCCAGAGAATTGGCCTCCACGGCCTTCTGAGGCAGAGAATTCCACAGATTCACAACCCTCTGTGTGAAAATGTTTTTCCTCATCTCCGTTCTAAATCGATTACCCCGTATTCTTAAACTGTGGCTTCTGGTTCTGGACTCCCTCAGCATAGGGAACACGTTTCCTGCCTCTGGCATGTCCAAACCCTTAATCTTATATGTTTCAATAAGATCCCCAAACAGTAGTTAGCCTACTACAGAAGCCTGAGGCAAACCACTCGTCACAGGCCTCCAGTCCAAAAAATAACCTTGCTTCTCTGCTTCCTTCCATGAAGCCAATTCTCTCTCCAGTCAGCTATCTTGTCTTGGATCCCATGCGATCTAACCTTCCAGAGCACCTACCATACGGAAGTTTTTTCCTCATCTCCGTTCTAAATGGCCTACCCTTATTCTGAAACTGTGTCCCCTAGTTCTGGACTCCCCCAACATCGGGAACATGTTTCCTGCCTCCAGTGTGTCCAATTGCTTAATAATCATATATGTTTCAATAAGATATCCTCTCATCCTTCTAAATTCCAGTGTATACAAGCCCAGTCGCTCTATCACATATCACAGTCCCGCCAGCCAGGGAATTAACCTTGTGAACCTACGCTGGAATCCCTCAATAGCAAGAATGGCTTTCCTCAAATTTGTAGACCAAATCTGCACACTAGTGTGGTCTCACTAGGGCCCTGTATAACTGTAGAAGGACCTCTTTGCTCCTATACACAACTCCTCTTGTTCTGAAGGCCAACATGCCATTAGCTTTCTTCACTGCCTACTATACCTGCATGCTTACTTTCAGTGACAGATGAACAAGGACCCCCCAGATCCTGTTGTACATCCCCTTTTCCCGACTTGACACCATTCAGATAATAATCTGCCATCCTGTTCTTGCCACCAAAGTGGATAACCTCACATTTATCCACATTAAACTGCATCTACCATGCATCCTCATAGCATCCTCCTCACAGTTCACATTGCCTCCCAGCTTTGTGTCATCTGCAAATTTGCTAATGTAATGGCCCTGTCTCATGGTGCGAGTCCACCGACGAGTGATCCCAAGTGAAAGAAAAAATCAAACTCGTGGTTGTCTACGAGATTCCAAGTTTACGTTCACGAGTTTAAACGAGTTCCCACGTGTATGTCTAAGTTTGCCGTTTACTTCTCATTTCTGCGATGTACCAAGTTCCTCTCCCGAGTTACTCTTGAGCCAACAACGACTACCGACCTGTGGAAAAATCATCACACGGTAAAAATGACGTCATGCAGTTTTTTTTTACACTATAAAAAGACCCAGCCTGAAGAATGATCTCGACCCGAACCATCACCTATTTTTTTTTTCCAGAGATGCTTCCTGACCAGCTGAGTTAGTCCATCATTGTGTATCTATCTTTGGTTTAAACTAGTATCTGCAATTCCTTCCTTCAAACTTTTAGAGCAGTTTGTTTCAAGAAACAATCCTTCCAAAGTTGCATGCAAAAGTCAATTTTGAACTGCATTTATTCAAGGTCTGGCATCAATCATTGAAAGGCATAGGCGGTTTTGTGTCGGGAGGAACTGCAGATGCTGGTTTACATCGAAGATAGACACAAAATGCTGGAGTAACTCAGCGGGACATGCAGCATTTCTGGAGAGAAGGAATGGGTGACGTTTCTGGCCGAGTCCCTTCTTTAGACTGAAAAAACGTTTTGACCCTTCTCTCCAGAGATGCTGCCGGCTTGGCTGAGTTACTCCAGCTTTTTGTGTCTAGTAAGATTGTTTTATTCCCTTAATTTATCTCTCATCAAAACATTGGTAAACCTCTAAAAAAAGATTAGGTAAATTGAACATTAACGTTATTTTTCCCCCGACAGCAAGGTCCGTAGACCAGAGGGATAGCAGTGTGTGTCTCTCTACTCACCCAGTATGTCCGTCAGAGCAGCCGTCCCACCGTCGCGACTTAAACTGTATAAAAAGCAGCGGCTCAAAACATTGCTGATTGGGCAGATCTGCCCAGAAACCACCCCTTTCACACTCACCCCAGCCCTGGGAAACAAAGTTTTCAGAGCCCTACAGTCACCCTAGCCCGCCCACGAACCTCTAAATGAAAGGCAAAGCTCAAACTCTGCACCGAGGTCAGGATCAAAGCCGGGTTTCTGGTGCTGTCAGGATGATAAAAAAAAAAATTTAAAAGAATTGAAAGCAAAAGCTACTGACGATAAATTTTTCCCAGTTAATAAACAGCAAAAGCAATTTGAGAAAGTTTAATTGATAAAAGATTTCCTGTCTGAATTGGTTTAAATCTGGTATTTTTACCCATCTTTGGTATGTGCATAATGAGGTGTGGAAGGGACGGCTCTGACCTTTTGTTATGCACACAACATGCATGGACTATTTGGTTATTTTTTAATCTTTATCCTGAGATAGGAGAAAAAACAAAAAGATCGCTATTGACATGCTCTGAGTCGTCATCTATCCATGCAAAAATTTGCACGCGGTTAATATAATTGTTAGCAGCAGCTTTTTAAATCCTTCTTCCCCATTTCGTCACAATAACCATTTTAATTTTGCACATTGTTATTCTTGTTACCTTGGATAAAAGATTTTTATCCCATAAATAAGAACCAATAAAAGTGAGGTGCTTGCTTCAGAATCTTCTGTTCCTCTGATTCTCTCTCTGTTTCTCTCTCCTGTCCTCTCTCTCTCCCCTCCCCCTCCCTCTCTCCCCCTCCCTCTCTCTCCTCGCTCCCCCTCCCTCTCTCCCCCTCCCTCTCTCGCCTCTCCCCCTCCCCCCTCCTCCCCTCTCCATCCTCCCTCTATCCCCTCTCCCCCCCCCTCTATCCCCTCTCCCTCTTTCTCTCTCTTCCATCACCCTCACTCTTCTCATCCCCCTCCGTCTCTCCCCTCTCTCCCCTCTCCCCCTCTCCCCTCTCCCCCTCTCCCCTCTAACCCCCCCCCCCCCCACCTTCCCACTCTCTCTCTATGTACCACAGTTTGTAACATAAAGTGTGTATAAATTACGCTAATCTATGCACCGTGGCTGCAGGGTACACACTGGCATGCTCAGAGAGCCTGTTTACTCCAGTAATGGTGACTTGTGACCTGTTGCAGTGAGAACATTAAGAACGCAGTCAGCCAGCACGGTGCAGGACGATCGATGGCTTATCATTTCAATGATATAGTGAGAGAGAGCACAGGTTAAAGCTAACTTGGATGACTTGCAGCCTGGTTGACCTTTGAGGCAGTGGGGTGGGGTGGGGGGTGTATTTTTCTTTTCTAAAGATGCCATGTATTTTGGTGACTATTGCACATTGCAGACCAGAAGCGCCTTCAATACCCAGATATACCAGATCCACACAAAAATCTTTTTTGCGGCAACTGTTTATAATGCTCTCTGCATTATGAAGTCCTCGACAGTGAAACCCATGGGCAATCACTACCAAAGTGTCTGCCCACAAAGTCAGTACACCTCTACTACACTTGTCTCCCGTACTAAGTCATCCTAACCCCACCCACCTTTCCCTTCCAACTCCAGTCCCGTCCCGACCCCCTGGGAAACTGAAGGGAGCGACAATCAACTGCCACGGATACAAATAATGTCATACACAAGGAAGGGCAGATGCTGGTTGACAAAAAGTGAACACGCAGTGCTGGAGTAACACAAAGACGCAGCAGAATTTTGGAAACGTCATCCCTTCACCCATTCCTTCTCTCCAGAGATGTTGCCTGTCCCGCTGAGTTAAAGAGTGCCCACGGTAGACTCACGAGTCAATACGGTAAACTCATGGGCTACTACGTTCTTACAATGAGTTTAAAAGTTAAACATTTTTACTTCAAGAGTAAATTTGACTCGTGGAAATCTTTCATCATGTTGAAAGATTTTCATGAGTTAACAAGTTTCCCCAGTACCTGCCGCGTGTGTTACGAGTTGCTAAGTTACGTCCACGAATTCCGACGTTCCCGCTATGTTAATTCTATGTGATTACCATGAGTTTGATTTGTTTTGAACTCGGGATCACTCGTGGATGGACTTGCACCGTGAGACAGGGGTTTTACTCATAATTCCTTCATCTAAATCATTAAAGTATATTGCAAATAGCTGCGGTTCCAGCACCGAGCCTTGTGGTACCGCACTTGTCACTGCCTGTCATTCTGAAAGGGACCAGTTAATCACTAGTCTTTGCTTCCTGTCTGCCAACCAATTTTCTATCCATGTCAGTACCTTACCCCAATACCATTTGCTCTAATTTTGCCCACTAATCTCCTATGTGGGACCTTATCAAAGGCTTTCTGAAACCCCACTACGCTACATCCACAGACTCTCCGTTGTCCATTTTCCTAGTTGCATCCTCAAAAAATTCCAGAAGATTAGTCAAGCATGATTTCCCCTTCGTAAATCCATGCTGACTCAGACCGATCTTGATACTGCTATGCAAATGGTTTTATTTAGAATTAACAATATATTGTCTTTGAAATTTTATTTAACCTTAATATTTGACATTAGATGTTATGTACAGTACCTGGATCAAAAGAACATAAGGGGATAGAAATGAAGAGCGAAGAGAATAGATTTTCAGACCTAGACAATGAGTGATGTATGGAGAGTGAAGAAACTGAGATTGTTCTTCTTAAAACAAAAAGAGATTTAGTACAGACTAGACTAGGTGGGACCCGTTGGGTCCCTGTCACACGGGAGGCCTGGTCCCCCACGCAATCCGTTCCCCAACGCAATATTCCACCACTCACCCGTTCCCCCAACGCAACCCGTTCCCCCATGCAATATTCCACCACACCCATAGCCCCCAGCTGCGCAGGCGCTTCTCATTTCCCCTCATCCCCAACACTCCCACCCCCTCCTCTTCACCCTCCCTATTCTTTCCCCTCTCCTCCTCCACCCCAATCCCTCCCTCACCTCTCCCTTCCTCTCCTTTCCCCTACACTTCCTCCCTCCATAACTCCTCTCCCTTCCTACCCCCTTCCTCTATCCACCACCTCCCCCACTCCTCACCTCCCCTATCCCGCTCGCTATCCCTCCTCACCTCCCCCACTCCCCTCCCAACCCTTTATTACCCAATCCCTACCTCCCCCCTCCTCTACCTCTATTCCCCCTCCACCCCACTCTCCCTCCTCACGTCCCCCACTTTCCCCCTCTCACTCCCTACCCCTACTTTCCCTCAATCACCCCATTCTCCCTCCTCACTTCCCCAGGATCACGAGGGTGCCGCTCCTTTCCTTCCAGACGTTGGCTCAAAGCAAGCCTCAGCGCCCAGGCCCGGGATCGCCAACAGACGCAGCCCCAGCATCAGCACCAAGGTGGCGGATCCCCGAGGGCCCGGAGCATCAGTAAAATGGAAGTAATGTTACCCGTGTCATCGTTGTAAAAAGAAGATGGCGATCTGAATTCTGGAAAGGCCCAAACTGCGCAGGCGCGGCTGAGGACTGTTGGGTGCCCTTTGTGATACTAGTAAAGATGCGCACGGGAACTCTCCCCCAACTGCGCATTCGCGGGTGGGGGTGTTGTTTTTAGTTATTTTTTTTTAAACGTTAATAACTTTTAAAATATATCCTCAATCTGAACAAAACTTGTTTAATTTATAGCACAGGACAATGGTGAGTAAGGTGGGGCAAAAAGTGTAGTGCTATCATGCACTGTTTTTGCGCAAATAGAGGTACAACACAAACCAGCAAATAAACAAGATGAGAGTTTTAGGAATATATAGATAGACATTCAACATTCTAAGGGTTTGGTTAGAGTAATTTTCATCATCTGTTGTTTGGCATCCAAAGGGAAAATAATTGTTAAAGGGCTTGAGGAAAACTTGTTTTCACGGCATATATTGAATGCATTGCTGAAAAGCTGGTTATTAACAATTTTCAAAAGTAAATGGATTGATTCGGTCTTTTGGAAATCTGTCTTGCGGATGACCCTCCTGCTGGAAGTAACCTCTTAATCCCAGCTGACCCCAGCAAGGGGTTGAGCACTCCTTTTTATCCTGTATAAGCTCTCAGCACCCATTAACAACCTAACCTACATCCATCATCGTACATGCATTAGAAGGGTTTGTACAGAGGGTTTGAAGGCTTATAATTCCAGGAACATTCCACTCCAGGAGTTTGTCAACATTTTCAGGATCTTTATATCATTATATACTGAACAGCTGGTTATCATTGGTGGCAAGGAACAAGGACAAATGCTAGCTCCAATTCAGAAAGAGCATTTTTGTCTTCAACGGAAAAAAAAAGAAAACGCAAAGCAATTGCAGATATTTAAGATGAGCAACATCGATAATACCACCCATGCTGCGGATATTGTAGTGTTAGAATCTATGAAGAAGTATTCTGAGAACAACAACGACTGAGCTTATACAAAGATTGTATTGGATATATTAAATAAAGCCAGGTACATGGATAAGAAAGGTTTATTGGAGGGATATGAGTCAGGTGTGGGCAAATGGGATGAGCTTAAATCGGGCATCTTGTTCGGCATAGGCAAACTGGGCCGAAGCGCCTGTTTCAATGCTGTATGATTCTATGACTATAGAAACAGGATTTACTCAGTATCCATCCAAATGTTTCTGCTCTACATGAACTCCCTCCTTCCTTTCCTCCTCTAAATCTATCAGCACAGCACTCCAGTTCCTTCTCAATCAGAAGTAGTAGGGGGTCAGGATCCAAGGAAATAGTAGTGAGGTTTGTGGGAGGCTGAGCATCAATACGGAAGTCAATGATAATGTCATTGACTTATGTTTTGATGCTCCATTAAGATCAGTGGACAGGATAAGCATTAGCAGGGAATGAGGAAAGACAGTGGAATTAAATTGCATTTATTTTAATGTAAGAGTCCTGTTAGGTAACGTGTATGAACTCAGAACGTGGATAGATTCATGGGCCTGGCACATTGTAGCCATTACAGAAACCTGGGTAAAGGAGGGACAGGATTAGCAGATTTATCTTTCAGAGGATAGCTACAAGCGAGGTGGAAGTATGGGTTATAGAGGAGCGGGAGCACAATAACAACATTTGAAAGACATTTGAACAAGTACATGGATATGAAAGGTTTAGAGGGATACAGGCCAGGAGTGGGCAAATAGAGTCATAGAGTAATACAGTGTGGAAACAGGCCCTTCGGCCCAATGCCCACACCGGCCAACATGTCCCAGCTACACTAGTCCCACCTGCCTGCGTTTGGTCCATATCCCTCCAAACATGTCCTATCCATGAGCCTGTCCAAATGTTTCTTAAACGTTGCAATAGTACCAGCCTCAACTACCTCCTGTGGCAGCTCGTTCCATACACCTACCACCCTGAGAGATACCCCTCAGATTCCTATTAAATCGTTTCCCCTTCACCTTAATCCTATGTCCTCTGGTCCTCGATTCTCCCACTCTGGGCAAGAGACTGTGCACCTAATAAGACTCACTTGCTTGCCTTGGTCAACATGGATGAGTTGGGCCGAAGGACGTGTTTCTGTGCTGTATGACCGTAGGACTCTAGGTCTGTTCAGTGACCGTAATTGGACTCAGCAAAAATATTGTGCTTTTTAGTTCCTGTAGAACAATTCTTTAGATTGATCAGATTTCAACTTTTGACCTCTCATCAGATACTTTGAGATGCAGCAGTAATCTTCCACTCTGGATATTGTTACTTCACTACAGCTAGGGAATGGCATTTTGGGGGAAATGCTGACTTGTGGAAGCAAGCAGAGGCTTGCTGGTTTCTTATTTTCAGAAGAGTGAGTTGCTGACATGGGCCTCTGAGGCATTGCAAATTATTTCCCTGATCTGGATACCATGGTGATTTTGTTTTTAAAAGCAGAACAAACCACTGAGGTTCATCAGTTTTGCTGGCTGAATTCTCTTGTAGCTGCTCCCATGAATTGGAGTGGCCTGCTGTTTGCTCTTCATGTAATTTTCTTTCTTTGCTGGGACAGTATATGTTATAAATTGGGACGGGCAGTGAAAGCCAAGAATATAATAGAATCTATTCACATCTGACGTACCTTGTGCATGTGGCACTGTGAAGCAATCTGCAATATACAAGGTAAGTTATGTGCAGACACAAATGACTGCAGATGTTTGAATTCTTAAGCAAGAAACTAAGTACCGGAGGGACTCACCAGTTCAGGCAGTATCTGTGAATGGAAATTAACTGACGGTATTTCAGATTGAGATTCCCCTTCAGACAGTGGTAAATTGTCAGAGAATGATGTGTTGGTTGTGGAGGCTGGTGGAATGAATGGTGAGGACTAGTGGAACTCTATCCATCTTGTGGGGCTGGGGGGGGGGGGGGGGGGGGGGGGAGAATTGTGAGGATGCAGGAGATATGGGTGAGGGCTCCATCCACAACAGCAAATTCATGTTTCCTGAAGAAAGATAACATCTCAGATATCCTGGAGCAGAAAGCCTCATCTTGAGAGCAAAACCAGAGTAAGAGATGGTGTCCTTGCAAGAGATCCACTGATTCTGAAGGATTGTGACCCAAATCATCATCTGTCCATTTCCTTCTCCAGGTACTATCTGACCTACTAAGTTCCTTCAGCACTCAGTGTTTTTTTGCTTTAGATAAATTATGTGTTAGCAGTAATTGTAAGGACAAGGGGTCAGCGAAAAAAAACAAAAAACCGCTGAAACTAGAAATCTGAAGCAAAAGCATAAAATGTTGGAAACACTCAGCATGTCAGGCAGCAGCTATGGAAAGAGAAACAGAGTTAATGTTTTAGGTTCAAGACCAGCTGAGTTATTTTACCATTTCTGTCGCAATGGGCTAATGAATTATTTGGGGTTCAAAGTGCCTCCAAGAGGGGTATGTTCAGGGTTTGGGTTAGGAAAGGGCAAGTTATCTCGATAGGCAGGTTGAGAGAGTGGGCAACTTTGTTGAATTTTTCTTGGTGTGCAAATGAAGAACATATGTCAATGGTATGTTCGCCTCATTTACTCTATCAGCGATGCTGGTGCATAAGTGTATTAGAGTCATAGAGTGATAACAGTGTACGTTCTCCCTGTGAGTTTTCTCCGGGTACTTCGGTTTCCTCTCACACTCCAAAGATGTGCAGCTTTGTGGGTTTATTGGTTTTAGTAAAATTGTAAATTGTCCTTAGTGTGTAGGATATTGTTAATGAATGGGGTGATCGATAATTGGTGTGGACACGGTATCTACACTGTATCTCTAAAGTCTAAAGACTAAAGTAAACAGCAATCTTAAATGTAATCACCAGACCATAACTAGTAATCTGCCACATTCAGAAAAGGCAAACAATAAATGATCTTAACCCCATGTGTCATGTGACAGAAAGAGAGTACAAATAGATCAACATAAACACGTGTTGACTTTGCTGTTGTGAGTTAATACCAACCATAGCTTAGCACCTTCTACAGATCTGTGTGTGATGATGATAAGGAATCTTCTGCAACTTTCCTATTGCCAGTATTCAATGTACCTAATCATTGCATGTATATATGTATGTATTATATATGTATGTATATAACTCCACTGTCCCACTGAAGAGTGTAATTAATTGGCCACACACAAGACTATGCTCTTCATAGAAATCAGCTGGACTGGAAGTTTATACTCATATACTTATATTGTTCAAATTTGTTCAAATTACATCCAGTATGGAAAAGGCATCTTAAAAAAAACTTTTACATGCTCTGTGTATCTTTGTCGCCAGCTCCATCTTGTATTCTTCCAGCTCCTTTATGTCACCAGTTTTGTCCCCTGTACCTCCAGCTCTACCATTTATACTTGATACCCTGAAATCACCAGCTGGTACCAAATGCCCTTAGTTATCTTTGTCTGATGATTTTGCTTCTAAATCCTGTGTTACTTTAAATGCTAAATCAATTAATTTATTTAAAGACTGCTTGTTTCACGGAGCAATATTTTTGCTGATAGTGTGATGTTGGACAGCAAATAATAGTGTTTGCTGTCCAACAAGAAGATGGGACAGATGAATGTGTGACTGAGAAATTAGTGCAGGGGCAGGAAATCAGATTTTTGGACCATTGGGATCTCTTCTGGAGCAGAGGTGACCTGTACAAGAGGGATGGGTTGCACCTGAACTGGAGGGGAATCAATATCCTGGCAGGCAGGTTTGCTAGTGCTATGCAGGTGGGTTTAAATTAGATTTGGGGGGGAGGTCGGGATCCAAATCAGGACAGATGTAGGGCTAGAAGTCGGCATAGATGGTGATGAAGAATGTTCAATGGACGGGATAGGAAGGAGCACGTCAGGGAGTGAGGAAGGACTGTTGCATGGAGTTGCACCTATTTCAATGTAAAGGGCCTGATGGGTAAGAATGTTGATCTCAGGGTGTGGATAGGTGGTGCAACTGAGATATTATAGCCATAACGGAAACCTGTCTAAGAGAGTGTCAGAAAAGGTAGCTTAATGTTCCAGGATATAGGTGCTACCAGGAGAGATAGACATGGGCTAGAAGAAGACGGGGTGTTGCTTTAATGATCAAGAGAATGTCACAGCAGTAATACGAGATGACATTATTGATGGTTCGACCAGCAAAGCTATATGGGGGGTGGCGGGGGACGACGACTGAGAAATAAAAAGGGGATGGTCACCTTGTTGAGAATGTACTACCAGCCCTCAAATAGACAACGGGGAATAGAAGAGCAAATATGCCAGGAGATTGTTAGAGGACTAATAGGGTTGTCATAGTTGGGGATTTTAAATTTCCCTATATAGACGGGACTGTCATAGTGCAAAAGGTTTAGATAGGGTGGAATTTGTCAAAAGTGTTCAGGAATGTTTCTCAGGAAATATGTGGAGGGCCGCAAAAGGGGGAGGGCAAAGCTTGATCTACTCTTAGGAAATTGGAAAGGACAAGTGACTGATGTGTTGGATAGAGTGGATGTGGAGAGGATGTTTCCACTAGTAGGAGAGTCTCTAGGACTAGAGATCATTGCCTCAGAATTAAAGAACATTCTTTTAGGAAAGATGAGGAGAAATTTATTTAGTCAATGGGTGGTGAATCTGTGGAATTCTTTGCCACAGAAGGCTGAGGAGGCCAAGTCAATGGATATTTTTAAGGGAGATGTAGATATAAATTCTTTATTGGTACAGGTGTCAGAGGTTATGAGGAGAAGGCAGGAGAATGGGGTTAGGAAGGAGAGATAGATCAGCCATGATCGAATGGCGGAATAGACTTGATGGGCCAAATAGCCTAATTCTACTCCTATTCTTTATAAATTATGTTTTCCTGGGTAAGCCTTTTGGGACCAGCGGCCACTGTTTTATTTGCTCGAAGATAGCTTTTGATAAGTCATGGCGGCCCCACAAGGTAATATTCTGAATTGGGGCAAGGCCAGCTTTGATGGTATTAGACAGGAACTCACTCAAGTTGATTGGAATAGGTGGTTTGCAGGCACTGCAGTTCTGTCACTGGCCATGTGCGCGACTTTGGCACCTTTGGGGGGGGGGGGGGGGGGAGGGGCGGGATTAAAATTCCGTTTCCTCCTGCCTGTCCGAGATACATTTTCTCGGGCTACTACCTGATGCTGAAAAATCATTCTGACTGCCGATCTCGGAAATTAAAAAAAAAAAACTGCGGGACAATTTAATTTGCTGGAGTAAAATAAAAATCTACTTCTAACGCCGTCAATGCCGACAACGGGACGGATCTCACGTACGGGACAAAAGGTAAGTCGTTTATTTTACATAGAAACTTGCTTCTTAGGATTACTTTAATCAAAATTTCATCGGCGAAAATGTGATTATGTAAATATACAAACCAGCAGTGTTTTTCCTGTCGATATGGGGTTTAAATTCACCGCAACCGCAATGTTTCAAACGATCGCGTTCCACAAAATCTCACTCGCAAAATGATTTAAATGGCCATTAATTTACGGGAATTAAACACTAAATTATTTCCATTTGGCCTATAAATTCATGACAATGAGATTTAAAAATCATGTTATACTGTGAATTCTTGTGTGAATGTTATTTGGACACTTAGGCTATTTCAAAATCTTAACCTTTTCTTAAGAAATGGATGGATTTTGTAATTAGCTACAATTAGGTAGCTAATTATATGCTTTAATTTCAGGTTGTTCCATATTTGTTTCAGAATGCTTCAATCTATAATAACTGAAGATTTCATTCAGTTCTCTTAATTTTCAAGAAAGTTATGGGCTTTTGACTGTCCTCAATCACAGCTTTTGAGTTAAGTCAATGGAAAAGCAATAGGGAACAAGATGCTAATTCCGACAATGAAAATGGCCATAACTTTTTTAATACTGAAGATATGAAAGTGAATTAGGTGTCAAATTAAACTTATTTTTATGCTTTATCTGACGGGATCAATTGCAGACTTGATTTTTTAAATCTCAAAATGTTGTAACATTGCTACTCTGTGTGGAACTGCAGGAGATGGGCAATGCCTAAACGGGTATTTCTCCTCTGTTTTTACTGTGGAGAAAGACATGAACAATGAGGATCTAGGGACAATCAATGGAAATGGGCCACGCAATGTGCCAGTCAGCTGGACATTGCCGCCCCATCTGTCGTCGGTGGAAGGGTTCTTCCGGACCAACACCTTTGACCACATGTCCATCGGGCAGTGGTCAGCACAGAATGTCCTGCAGGCACTGCAGGGAAAGGACTCTATGGACCCGGTGGCGTGGTTCCCTGAGCAGACTGCCCAGCTTGTCTGGCAAAATGCCTCATCGCCAGAACTCACCAACAAGCACCAAGACCTGGCTTGGCTGGCGGTGAGGGGAGCCCTCCCAGTCAGATCCTTCCTGCACCGTCGGAACCTCACTGCCATAGCGCACGCTGCCCTCGGGACGGCTGCTATGGCGAGGAGGCGGTTGCCCACCTCTTTACAGAGTGTGGGTTTGCTAAAAGAGTCTGGAGAAAAATGCAAGGGTCCCTGGTACGCTTTATCCCGAACAGCTCCGTCACAGAGGACTCGGTGATTTACGGACTGTTCCCAGGGACACATTCAGAGACTGACATCGAGTGCTGCTGGAGGGTCATCAACTCGGTAAAAGACGCCCTTTGGTCTGCCCGAGCATTGTTCACCACCCAGCAGAGCGAGATGTCCGTCAGGGAATGTTGCCGACTGGCCCGCTGCAGACTGCAGGAGTACGTGCTGAGGGACGCACTGAAGCTCGGTGCAGCCAACGCCAAGGCTCGGTGGGGGAGGGCCACAGTCTAACGCCCTTCCGCTGCTGGACATGGGGGGTACGGTATGGTGGAGACGCCCCTCAATATAAGGGAAGGTATCCCACTGTGGCACGAGTGGGGGACTGATTTGTGGAAATTTGGGGGAAAGAAATGTCTAAACTGTATTGATCTATTGTACAGCCTCCGAAAATGTCGGATGGATTTTCCGCAAGTTTAATGTATTGTATATATTTATCATTCGAATAAAGTATATTTTGAAATATTAAAAAAAAAAAAAAAAAAAAAAAAAAATCAATGGAAATGTCTTGAGAACAATCGGTATTACGGTCGAGGAGGTGCTGAACGTCCTACGGCATATGAAGGTAGAAAAATCTCCTGGGCCTGACCATATATATCTGAGGACACTGTGGAAAGCTAAAGAAGAAACTGCACCTGCCCTGGCTGGGATATAGGAATCATCATTAAATATGACTGAGGTGCCGGAAAACCGATGGGTGGCTAATGTGCCTCTATTAACGATGGGTTGCAAAGCCTGGAAACTATGGACCAGTGTGCTTCTAGGCAAGTTATTGGAGAGTATTCTGAGGGATTAGATATGCATTGAGTTAGACAAGAGCTGATTAACAATAGTCAGCATGGTATCAAAAGTGGGAGATTGTGTCTCACGAAAATGAATTACTTTTTTGAAGATGTAACCAAAAAACGTTGAAGAGGGCAGAGCTGTAGACGTTGTCTCTGTAGTTTTCAGCATGGCATTTGATACAGTTCCACATTGTAAGCTATTCAGAAAGGTTAAATTGCATGGGATCCAAAGTGCTAGCTGACTGGATAGAGAATTGGCTTAATGGAAGTAGAGGGTGAGGGTGGAAGGTTATTTTTCGAACCTGAGGACTTTGACTAGTGGTGTGTCTCAGGGATCAGTGCTGAGCCCTTTGTCATTTGTGATTTATATCAATAATTTGGATGAGGATACATGCAGTTCTGGTCACCCCATTATGGGAAAGATGTGGAGGCTTTGGATAGATTACCAGATTTCTGCCTGGATTGGAAGGTTTCAGCTTCAAGGAGAGGTTGGGTAGACCTGGGTTATTTTCTCTAGAGCATCAGAGGTTGAGGGGAGACGATAGAATATATGAAAGGCATAGATAGGGTCAACAGTCAAAACCTTTTTCCGAGGGTTGAAATATCCAACACTCATTGCATGGTCAGTTGTGGGGGCCTGGAACGCATTGCCAGGGATGATGGCGGAGGCAGATATGTTAGTGACATTTATGAGGTTTTTTATTGGGCACATGGAAGTGAAGGGAATAGAGGATGTTGATCATGTACATGCCAATGAGATAAGTTTAACAAGGCATTATGAACAACACGAACTTCGTGGCCCAAAGGCCCTGGTCTTTTTTTATGTCATTCGGACAATCCTTGACTGGACCTGGCTGGCTTTACCTTGCACTAAGCGTTATTCCGTTATCATGTATCTATACACTGGAAATGGATTGATTGTAATCATGCATTACCTTTCTGCTGACTGGTCAGCACGTAACAAAAAGCTTCTTACTGTACCTTGGTACACGTGATAATAACTAAACTGAACTGGTCATTAGTTGTGTAAGAAGGAACTGCAGATGGTGTTTTAAACCGAAAATAGACACAAAAAGCTGGAGTGACTCAGCGGAACAGGCAGCATCTCTGGAGAGCAGGAATGGGTATCCTTCTCTCCAGAGATGCTGCCTGTCCCGCTGAGTTACTCCAGCTTTTTGTGTCTATGATCATGTGTTGTACTGTTCTATGTTCTTTGTACAAGGCAGGATGAGTAAGTTTGTAGCTGATACTAAGATGGGTGGTATTGTAGATAACGAAGATGGCTATCAAAGATTACAGCAGGATCTTGATCAGTTGGGCAAGTGGGCGACGGAATTGTTAATGCAGTTTAATGGAGATAAGTGTGAGGTGTTACATTTTAGGACGTCAAACTGGGGCAGGGTCTTCACAGAGATTGGCAGGGCTCGAGGGAGTGTTGCAGAACAGAGGGAATGAGGAGTGCAGGTAAATAGTTCCTTGAAAGTGGTGTCACAAGTACATGGGGTGGTCAAGAAGCCTTTCAGCACATTGACCTTCATCAAGGTTTTGAGTTTTGAAGTTGGGATGTAATGTTACAGCTGTCCAAGACACTGGTGAGGCCACATGTGGTGTATTGTGTTCAATTTTAGTCACCCAGCTATGGGAAAGATATTGTTAAACAAGAAAGAGTGCAGTGAAAATATACGAGGACATGAGGCCCTGAGCTATAGGCAGAGGTTGAACAGGCTCGGACCTTATTCATTGAATCACAAGAGGATGTGAGGTGATCTTAGATAGATAGTCATAGATGAATACAGTGTGTAAACAGCCTTCCGGCCCAACTCGCCCACACCGGCCAACAATGTCCCAGCTACCCTAGTCCGACTTGCCTGCGCTTGGTCCATAACCCTCCAAACCTGTCCTATCCATGTACCTGTCCAACTGTTTCTTAAATGATAGGATAGTCCCAGCCTCAACTACCTCCTCTGGCAGCTTGGTCCATACACCCACCACCCTCTGTGTACAAAATTATGAGGGGAGTAGATAGGGTAGATGCAGTGTATTTTATCTAGAGTAGGGAGATCAAGAACCAGGGGACATAGGTTTAAGGTAAGAGGGGAAAGATTTAATAGGAATTAGAGGCACAACTTTTTCAGACAGAGGTTGGTGGGTATATGGAATGAGCTGCCAGAGGAAAAGTTGAGGCAGGTAGCATCAAAATATTTCTAAGACATTTTATTAATGTACAATTGTAATGTAATGTACAATTGGAAAGGTTTAGTTGGATGTGGGCCAAACATGGGCAGGTGAGACTAATGTAAATGTGGCAACTTGGTTGGTTTGGGCAAGTTGGGCTGAAGGGCCTGTCTGTGCTGTATAACTCTACAACTTTATGACTCTATGATCAATAGTAATAACAGATTCGACAATGCAAAACTGTGTTGCAAAGTTCATCCAAGTATCATCTTTCACTTATAAGTTCTGTGTAGTCCGATACAATTTCAAGTAGATGGAGAGAATTATAGATTCATGGTCATATAGCATAAAAACTGGCCTTTCACATTTACTGGCACTTGGTTGATGGCCTTCTATGCCATGGCAATTCATGTGCTTGTCCAGATTTTTAAAAATGCTGTGAGAATACCTATCTTCATAACCTTCTCAGATTCCACTTACTTTCTGGGTATTCTCAGATACTCAAATCCTCAGATATTCCTTGACTCCTTGTTTTAGACATCTTTAATATGAGGGAACATTTTTCACTATCCACTGTATCCATGGCTGACAAGATTTTGTATACCCCAATCAGTTCCACTCCAAGGCATACAAACCCAGCCTCTCCTCGTAACAGAAATGTCTTGTCACAGGTGACGTCCTGGTGAATCTCCTCTGCATCCTTCCTTTTATATGACAAGCAGAACAGGAGGGCAATAGAGCAGAGGTTATGACACTGACAGGAAAATGTCAGCTCAATCGATAGTGCCTGTCGGACATACTCTCTGGTAATTGAAAAAACTGGTACAGCTGGGATGCATACACAGCAGAAACTAATTTTTCAAATGATAGACTCAAAATGCTGGTGTAAATCAGCGGGGTCAGGCAGCATTTTTTTTTTAAAGAAGGAACTGCAGATGCTGGAGAATCGAGGGTACACAAAAAGCTGGAGAAACTCAGCGGGTGCAGCAGCATCTAAGGAGCGAAGGAGATAGGCGACGTTTCGGGTCGAGACCCTTCTTCAGACTGGTCAGGGATCAGGGAAACGAGAGATATAGACGGTGATGTGGAGAGATAAGGAACAATGAGTGAAAGATATGCAAAAAAGTATCGGTGATAAAGGGAACAAGCCATTGTAAGCTGTTTGTGGTGTAAAAATGAGAAGCTGGTGCGACTGACTGGGGTGGGGGAGGGAGATAGAGATAGAGGGAATGCCAGGGCCCGAGGGCTGAGGGAGAGGTGGGAAGGGGAGGAGACAGCAAGGGTTAACAGAATTGAGAAAATTCAATATTCAAGCCCAAAGGATGCAGACTCCCCAAGCGGAATATGAGGTGCTGTTCCTCCAGCTTGCGGTGTTGCTCACTCTGGCCGTGGAGGAGGCCCAGGACCGAGAGGTCGGATGTGGAATGGGAGGGGGAGTTGAAGTGCTGAGCCACCGGGAGGTCGGGTTGGTTATTGCGGACCGAGCGGAGGTGTTTCGGCGAAGCGATCGCCAAGCCTCCGCTTGGTCTCACGATATAGATCATCTGGCATCTGGAGCAGCGGATGCAGTAGATGAGGTTGGAGGAGGTGCAGGTGAACCTCTGTCGGACCTGGAAGGACTGCTTGGGTCCCTGAAAGGAGTGGAGGGGGGAGGTGAAGGGACAAGTGTTGTATTTCTTGCGGTTGCAAGGGAAAGTGCCCGGGGAAGGGGTTAGAGAGTGGGAGGGGAGGGAAGAATTGACAAGGGAGTTGCGGAGGGAGCGGTCTTTGCGGAAGGCAGACAGGGGGGGAGATGGGAAGATGTGGCGGGGGTGGAGGGGTCACGTTGGAGGTGGCGAAACTGGCGGAGGGACTATATGTTGTATTTGCCGGCTGGTGGGGTGAAAGGTGAGGACCAGGGGGACTCTGCCCTGTTTGCGAGTGGGGGAATGGGGAGCGAGGGCAGTGTTTGCGGGGTATGGAGGAGACCCTGGTGCGAGCCTCATCAATAGTGGGGGAGGGGAATCCCCGTTCTCTGAAGAATTAGGCCATTTGTGATGACCTGGTGTGGAACACCTCATCCTGGGAGCAGATGCGGCGTAGACGGAGGAATTGGGAATAGGGGATGGAGTCCTTACAGGAAGCAGGGTGGGAGGAAGAGTAGTCCAGGTAGCTGTGGGAGTCAGTAGGTTTGTAGTGGATGTCGGGTCAGGAGCGTATCACCTGCAATAGAGATGGTGAGGTCAAGGAATGGTAGGGAAGTGTCGGAAATCGTCCAAGTGTATTTGAGTGCCGGATGGAAGTTGGTGGTGAAATGAATGAAGTCAGTCAGTTGTGTGTGGGTGCAGGAGGTGACACCAAAGCAGTCATCGATGTAACGGAGGTAGAGGTCGGGGATGGGGCCCTGGTACGCCAAGAACAAGGATTGTTCGAGTACCCAACAAAGAGGCAAACGTAGCTGGGGCCCATGCGTGTGCCCATAGCTACGCCTTGTGTTTGGAGGAAATGGGGAGGAATCAAAAGAGAAGTTATTGAGGGTTGAGGACCAACTCTGCTAGGCGGAGGAGGGTGTCAGTGGACGGGTATGGGTTGCTCCTCTGGTCGAGGAAGAACCGGAGGGCTTTGAGACCGTCCTGGTGGGGGGATGGATGTGTAGAGTGACTGGACGTCCATGGTACAGATGAGAGGATGGGGGCCTGGAGAATGGAATGCACGGAGCCGACGGAGAGTGTCTGAGGTGTCTTGAACATAGGTGGGGAGGGATTTAACAAAGGGGGATAGGATGGCGTGAAGGTATGTGGAAATGTGTTCGGTGGGGCACGAACAGGCAGAGACAATGGGTCTGCCAGGGCAGTCGGGTTTGTGGATTTTGGGGAGAAGGTAAAATCGGGCCGTGCGGGGCTGGGAAATGATGAGGTCGGAGGCTCGGGGGGGGGGGGGGTAGGGAGCCGGAGCTGATGAAGTCGGGCAGCATCTCTGCATAAAAGGAATAGGTTATGTTTCAGGTCAAGACCGTTCTTCAGACAGAGAGTTAGGGGAGAGATAAACCTAGAGGAATGAAAAGGTACTAAGAACATTCACGATACATCAAATGATGTGCTCTTGTGCAGAATATAGATGAGAAGTAAGAAGTAGGCGAAGCACAAATACTTGAGGCGGGTGCAGGAGAGGCAGCCTTTGCAAATGATTCCCTGGTTACAACTAAACAGACACACAAAACTGGGTCCTGGTGCTTGTGGACTCTTTCCAAATTGTTTACATTAGGTTTAACTCAGAGTTTGGATTGAAATCGCTAATCATTTACTACTTATTAGCCCAAATTACTGGTGTTTGGAATTTTTTTTAAAGCATATCTTTGTTCAGGTACGAGAAGACCATGGGTACCAGTGCTAGTACCAACCAGCAATCTGCATCATCTGTCCGAGCACAACCTGAGAAGGATGTCAAACAACCTGTTGCAGCCAGTCACTCTGAGGTTATCAACACCCCGGCAGGGTTGGCCAAATCCTTTGTCACCAACAAAGTTGCACGTGTTGTGATAACGTGAGTAAAAGCATCAGTGACCAAGTGGATTTCCTTTCGGTGCTTGGTTTCCTCCCAAAAAAGGGAGTTGCGGAGGGAGCGGTCCCTGCGGACGGCAGAAAAGGGTGGAGATGAGAAGATATGATGAGTGGTGGGATCCCTTAGGAGGTGATGGAAATGTCAGAGGATAATGTGTTAGATGTGGAAACTGGTGAGGACTTGGGGAACTCTGTCCTTTTTGCATTTGGAGGAAGGGGGAGCTAGAGCAGAACTACAGGTGTTAAGGCCTCATTTATGACAGAAGGGGGAACCTACGTTCGCTGAAGACATCTTAGCTGTCCTCGTGTTGGACACCTCATCTTGTGAGCTGATGCAGCAGAGATGAATGAATTGAGAGTAGGGCAATATCCCCTAATGTATCTGAATGCACAGATGTTTTTGGAATATCATTGCATTCACTGCTCATGATCCCAATAATACAGGAGAAAACAAATGAAGAAAGGCTCTATTGACCATTTGTTTGTCTTCACAGTCAGCCATTGGTCTAATAAAGCAACAATTCTGTGATTACGTCCATTCAGAAGTACAATCATGTCTCCTGGAACATACATTTGGAATTAATCAGAAAATGTTGCAAGCTACACGTATTCAGCAAGGGAGGCAATGTCTGGTTTTTGATGTTACTAGTTCTGTTTTAGTTAGCTTTGCACATTTATGTAAGGTGTCCTCGCATAAGGTGGGCTTATATTTTGTCTGGAAATTTTTCTATGAAGATTGCCTACTGATCAGAAATTGTTGCATAATGGAAAAGGAATAGTACATAAGCAACATAATTGTTTCTCAGAGAAAGGTCATAAGGTTATAAGGTCAAAAGTGATTGGAGCAGAATTAGGCCATTCGGCCCATCGTCTTCTCCGCCATTCAGTCATGGCTGATCTATCTGTTCATCCTAACCCCATTCTCCTGCCTTTTCCCCATAACCCTCGATACCCGTACTAATCAAGAATCTATCTACTGTATCTCTGCCTTAAAAATATCCATTGACAGCCTCCACAGCCTTCACAGATTACAGTAAAAGCTTCACAGATTACAGTAAGGCTCCCGGGCTCCCATGGAGCAGAACGACAGGTGGGACTGTGAACAAATTGGCGGGCGAACTGATGAGAACTAAGAGGGACCCGATGGGCCCTGCCACTGAGAATAAAGAGGGACCCTGTGGGGGGCCGCTGAGAATATAGAGGGATCTGGCTGGCTGCACTGCCAAGAACAAGGAGGGGCCCACTAGAGGGCCACAGAGAACAAGGAGGGGCCCAGTAGAGGGCTGCTGAAAACAAAGAAGGATCCAGTGGGGTGGCCGTTAAGAACAAAGAGGCGCCCGGTGGGCCTCCTGCAGCCACATGTGGCGTCCGGCCTGATTCGCTGCTACGAGATGATAAAACTGTACTGAGAACTTCTGAAACTTTGTTGGAGCCAGAAATATGGCAACTCTTTGTTTACAGCCTAGATGAAGTCTGCTGTATGATTTTACTCGATTGTATGCAAAAAATAGAAATTTCACTCCGTTGGTACGTGACCATAAAGTATCATTGATTCATTGAATCATTGAAATGCAACTTGAACCCAAATTAATTAATTCAAAGATAAGGTTGTTACCATTCTGTTATGGTGCAACATCTTATTTTTGTGCACAAAGTCTCCAGCAACACTTGGAGACTCTCCCTGGCATAGAGTGGCTCTGGAAGACACAGGAGAAAGTAAAGATATTGGTGCAGTTCTGGAGGCCTTCAGCTGCACAACTAGCTGAGGGCATTGACTGCTTCTTGTCAGTCGCTGACCTGGTATAAAACATTTCTGGCTGGGCCTAATTCCTGCTGCTGAATTCTCATGTTTTTTGCTTAAATCTAAGGCACAATCTGAAGGAAGAATTTCAAGTTCATGATAACTTTCTTAAGGCCCACTACGTCATTGGCAGCATGAATGACAGTTTACCCGAGCATTACCTTGTGCAGGTAAGTCATTTCCTTTTCTGAAACTTGTTTCCACATAAGGTTTAGTTATTATTTCGAAAAAGACACCATGATGTGTTTGAAGCTCCATATAATAGCTCTGAAAACAATTGTGCAAACATTTCCATAAACAGAAGCCAAAACATTTATTTGGAAAACTCTTAACAATAGACTGGTTCCACCAAGATGCAGCACAGAATGCCAGAGGAGATCCCTTTTCCCTGTAGTTGTCAAACTCTACATCTCCTCCCCCTTCTGTCGTGGGGCAAACTGACTGACTCCCCTTCCCTCTCGCCCCTCCTCCCCCTCCCCAATCTTTCCTCATCCCCAATCCCTCGTCTCTTTAATTTCAGGTTTCATGTATCTTGTTGTGTTTTATGACTGTTGGCAGACTAATTTTCCTCCTGGGATAAATAAAGTTATATTGTGTTGTATTGTATCATCATATCATAAAAACATTGTGAAAATCACCTCCTCTGCAATCAGGCTAATGCCCATCAGGAAATTTGAATCCTAATCTTTTCTTTTGCCCAGGGATTTTGTTCTTTCCATTTTCCCATTGTGAATAGGAGGCTGGATGTATTAGCAGGTGGCAGAGCTCACAGAGCCACTGCATCCATGCATTAGACATCTGGGTTCAATCCAGACATCGGGTATCGAGGTTGCATGTTCCCCCTGTGACTGCATGGGCTTCCTCCCACATCGCAAGCATTGTCACGTGTACTGAGGTACTGTTAAAAGCTTTCATTGCATGATAACCTGTCAGCGGAAAGACAATACATGATTACAATCAAGCCATCCATAGTATACATATCTGCGAAATAAGGGAACTGCGTTAGTGCAAGATAAAGTCCAGTCAAGACCGATTAAAGATAGTCCAAGGGTCTCCAATGAGGTAGAAAGTAGCTCAGGACTGCCCAGGATGATTCAGTTGCCTAATAACAGTGGGAAGATGTTAGCCCGTTTCCACGCTTCTAAGATGTGGCCGGGGTGAGACTCGTCCTTGACAATCCCACAATTCTCTGCAATTTCTTACGGTCTTGGATGGCACTAATTCCAAACCATGCTGCGATACATCCTGATAAAATGCTTTCCACAGCACATTTGTAGAAGTTTGTGAGAGTTGTCGGGGACATGCCGAACTTCCTAAACCTTTGAAGGAAGTAGAGGTAATGGTGTGCTTTCTAGGCCATTGCTTCAATATGGGTGGGCCAGGACAAGTTGCTGGTGATATTTACTCCTAGAAATGTGAAGCTTTCAACCATTTCTATTTCGGCACAGCCAATACAAACTGGGTTATATGTACCGTTTTGCTTCCTGAAGTGGATCACTATCTTCTTTGTCTTGCTGACATTGTGAGAAAAGTTATTGTCTGGACACCAGGTTACGAGGTTCTCAATCTCCTTCCTCTACTCCGGTTCGTCAATATTTGATATCCGGCCCACAATGATGGCATTGTCTGCGAATTTGTGAAGAATACCAAACGTCCACAAACAAATAATATGGTTTATTTCCCATTGAGCTAATTGAATGCATAATTGGAAATTCATAAGCTCACCCAATTCCTTTTTGTTACTTTAATGATTTATCAAACTATCCTTTCATGTTGTAGGCATTAATTTGACTGTGAACAATTCTGCGAGTGATATCTACTGTTATAATATTTCATTCTACATTCCTTCAGGGGAAATACTTTATGATTAATGATCTCAGTGACAAAGTGGACAACCTTCTCACTCTGAATAATTATGGAGCACCAAATTTTCGACAGATTCAACTCGGCTACCCAGTATATGGCATGGGGCAAGCAACAATGAATGGCTTTCACATGGTATTACAAAAACTTAAGGAGGAAGGAAATCAGGTGAGAAATGTGTTTGGTGCTGATTAATGATTCACACTCTTGCAGTAGATAGAAGGAAACAATATCATACATGCTTAGGGTACACAAAAGGCTGGCGAAACTCAGCAGGTGCAGCAGCATCTAAGGAGCGAAGGAGATAGGCAACGTTTCGGGCCGAAACCCTTCTTCAGACTGATGGGAGGTGGTGGGGGGGGGGGGGGGGGGACGGACGGACGACGGGATAAGAAAGGAAAAAGGAGGAGGAGCCCGAGGGCTGAGGGAGAGGTGAGATGGGTAGTAGACAGCAAGGGTTAACAGAATTGAGAAAATTGAGAAAATTCAATGTTCAAGCCCATAGGATGCAGATAGAGGTAAATTGGACAGAGCTTGTGGAAGGACCCTTCAGAAACTTGACAACAGAGGCGAAGAAGATGTTCATGAGTCTTGTCGTGCGGTCGTTCAAGCTTTTGTACATTCTGCCAGAGAGGAGCAGGGAGAAGAAGGAATGGCCAGAGTGGGTCAAGTTTTTGATTATGTTGGCTGCTTTTCTGAGGCAATGTGAAGTGTATTTGGAATCAATGATTGGAAGTTTGGTCTGCGTAATGGACTGGGCTACATCTACAACTCTCTGAGTAGGTGTTGGCAGCAAATGGGAGGAGCTGACAGAAGTGTGCGAAGAGCATCAGGGATCAATGTAAGATTAATATAGAAATGGGTACTTGATGGTTTCTGTGCTGCAGAATTCTATCTTTACCCATGAAATGATTGGTTATGCCTATTTCACTTGATAAAATGGAAAATTTATGACATCTGTAGTTATTTTTGATTTTCATGAATTGTTATGTTTGAAATCTGATCATTTATCTATAATGTGTTTTGCCACAATCTCAATTTAATAGGAAATCATATACTTTAATGTGCGTGAGGAGCCTGTCATTTTTCTTCATCAAGATGATGACTTTATCCCTTACACCCCACGTGATCGCAATGACCTTCAAGAAAACCTCTATAACCTGACTTTGAGGGATCAGGTGGAAAATCTGGAATTAATTATTAAAAATGAGGTATATTAACTTACAGAGTTCTACGAATGGCACTTGGTTCATATTGAAATAGATTGACCAGTTCAATATATATGAGTAAAATGGTCAGTTGATTTTGCATTGGGTACAAATAAACAAACATGGTTCACCTGCACTTCCTCCAACCTCATCTACTGCATTCGCTGCTCCAGATGCCAGATGATCTATATCGGTGAGACCAAGCAGAGGCCGACCTCCCGGTGGCTCAGCACTTCAACTCCCCCTCCCATTCCGTATCCGACCTCTCGGTCCTGGGCCTCCTCCACGGCCAGAGTGAACAACACCGCAAGTTGGAGGAAAAGCGCCTCATATTCCGCTTGGGGAGTCTGTATCCTCTAGGCTTGAACATTGAATTTTTTCAATTCTGTTAACCCTTGCTGTCTCCTCCCCTTCCCACCTCTCCCTCAGCCCTCGGGCCCTGGCATTCCCTTCTCTTCTATCTCCCCCACCTAAGTCGCACTAGCTTCTCATATTTCACACTACCATACTTACAATGGCCTGTTTCCTTTATCATCGGTACTTTTTTGCATATCTTTCATTCATTGCTCTTTATCTCTCCACATCACCATCTTATTTCTCGTTTCCCTGATCCCTAACCAGTCTGAAGAAGGGTCTTGACCCGAACGTCGCCTATCAATCCTTCGCTCCTTAGATGCTGCTGCACCCGTTGTGTTTCTCCACCTTTTGTGTACCCTCGATTCTCCAGCATCAGCAGTTCCTTCTTTAAAACACTTTGTCTACCCCACTGCAATATCTCTCCTCAGGTATGCCTACTTTGAAGAAGTTCTCCTCTCCCTACGGAGACAGTTTCACAACCTCCTCTCTAACTGCTCCCGCCTGTGTGATAACCCCCTTTCCCTCCAACTCTACGACCACATCCTCACCCTGACTCGATACCCACCAGCCACATTTGCTTCCTCGGGGCATGCCTGCGCCTCCATCTCATACCCGTGGATTCCAGCTCCAATTCCCTGCCTCCCAGTTCGGACCCCATAAGCCGCACTATCGGTACCACGACTGGCTATCTGCCGCCACACTGTGCAATTCTCCATCCGGGCACTAAGAGCCACCCTGGTTGCAATGTGCCGGCACCATCAGGACCCTTGCATTGACTCTCCCGAATTTTCGGGTCTGCACTCACCCGACCTGCAACGGACCCCGAGACTACACTACATTCTCCGGAAGATCCACCGCTTCAATCAACAATTCCTTTGTCCCACCTTACCCCTCCACCAAGGACCTGAATTAGCCCACCCCCCTCCACGCCTTTCAGGGAACCCAAGCAGTCCTTCCATGTCCGACAGAGGTTCGACCTGCACCTCCTCCAACCTCATCTATTGCATATCCGCTGCTCCAGATGCCAGCTGATCTATATCGGGTGAGACCAAGTGGAGGCTTGGCGATCAATTTCGCGCGAACACCTCCGCTCGTGTCCGCAATAACCAACCCTACCTCCGGTGGCTCAGCACTTCAACTCCCTCTCCATTCTGTATACCAACCTCTTGGTCCTGGGCCTCCTCCACAGCCAGAGTGAACAACACCGCAAGTTGGAGGAACAGCACTCATATTCCGCTTGGGGAGTCCTGCACCTCTGGGTTTGAAACATTTGAATTTTCTCAATTCTGTTAACCCGTGCTGTCTCCTTCCCCTTCCCACCTCTCCCTCAGCCCTCGAGCCCTGGCATTCCCTATCTCTCCCCCACCCTAGTCGCACTAGCTTCTCATTTTCACACTACAAACAGCTTACAATGGCCTGTTTCCTTTATCATCGATACTTTTTTGCATATCTTTCATTCATTGTTCTTTATCTCTCCACATCACCATCTATATTTCTCGTTTTCCTGATCCATAACCAGTCTGAAGAAGGGTCTCGACCCGAAACGTCGCCTATCTCCTTCGCTCCTTAGATGATTTGGTTCAAACACTGGGCAGGGACATTGTTCGTTGCCCAGACATAACTGTCATCAACCAGCCAATCTGATTACATAGAACATACAGTGCAGGAGCAGGCCCTTTGGTCCACGATGTCTGTGCCAGACATGATGCCAAGACCAACTCTTATTTGTCTGCACATAATCAATATCCTATCATTATTCCCTGTATATCTATGTACCTATCCAAAAGTCTCTTAAATCCCACTATCATATCTGCCTCCATGACCAATGCTTTCCAAGCACTCACTTTCCTTTTTGTGGAAAATCCCACCTCACGTATTTCCTTTAAACTTTACCCCACTCACCCTAATACCATCTAGCATTTGATTTTTCCATCCTGGAAAAATGTTTTGTTCCATCTATTTCATCTGCCATTTCTCCACCCATTTCTGTAGCTGATCCATATCCCACTATATATTTTGACAACCTTCCTCAGAGTCTGCAACCCCAGCAACCTTAGTGTTATTTGCACACTTACAGGCCACGCAGAGGCACCTGATACAAGGAATATTGCAACGTTGTTACATATGTTGCCAGTGAGTGGTTAGCCTCACCCCACTCCCAAAGGTTTGTTGATATCATAGTGCATTGCACATCTGAAGCAACTGCATATCAGATATAATCAGAAATATTCATCATTTGGGTCAGTTAATGTACTTCCCAATGCCTTACGGCTGAAATATGAGAAGATCTTCCTTTCATGTTTTGAGCAAGGGGAAAGTTCGGATGATGATTCAGAGCCTGGGAAAGACAGGCATCCGTGGGATCTGAAAGTTGGGGAAATATCAATTAATGAGTCAAAGTCTGACCCCGTAGCACAAGAGGCATCAATTAACTCCAATGCTGAGGATAAACAAGCTAGGAGAGTGACATTTGGTTAGATAAGAGCTTGCTAATGTGTAAGACTTCCTTCCACAATAAAACCAAAGAGGAAGTCTAGATAGTTGGCCTACATTTGATTGAATAATTGAGTTGGTATGATTACTGATGTCAAACAGAAACAAGTTTTAATAGTGAGCCAATGCTGCAGGATTATCACAACAATTTACTAATATAAATTGACATCCTGTTTATAAGGGATTGGGGAAAAAGGCATGAAGGATAGAGCATTGAAGTTATTCCACTGAACTAGTGCATTTATTTGAATATTTGAATCTGAGATCTTATAAACTGATAAAATGGCAGATGGTGTTCTTGTCAAGTATCCCTGACAAGCTCATTTATTCATTAAAAATCGTTTTCAAGGATGGTTATAGCTATAAAACCATGCATGCTTGACAAGGGTCATTTGGCTATTTATGATTTAGCTCATGGTAGGGAATATCTCTCAAAAACACTCAGTGGTTGATGATATTGTGCTTGTTGCTTTTGGAGAAATGTTCAATTAAATTGGGACAAATGGAAACTGTGTTGAATGTTTAAAGTGAGATAGCCTCGGGTTGATTACTTGCTTATGACAATAGTGAGAAATAAACCTGATACTGCATGTATGTGTTAAGTAGAAGCCCAGATTCTAAACTGAAATGTTGTTAATGCTACTGCAGATATGTACCATCTATTGCTCAATATTTGACTTACTCCATCGATGCAGAATATTGACCAGATAAGCATGTCAGGGAATTCAGATTCTGAGTTAATCTTATCATCTTGCATCATACATCCATGAGGTCATCTTGCATCATACATCCATGATGCAAGATGACCTCCTTCAATCAGTTGAAACAAATCTAGAATGTGTGCTGGGTTGCAGGTAAATTCAGTGTTGTCACAGTGTTGTGCAGGAAAGAACAGGAGACTGAAGTTGCTGAATTATAGGCACGCTGAACCTGTGCACCGACAAAATTATGAACAAAGCATCAAGGATGATAACCTGGTTGTATAGTATGTTTGATGAGGCACTGTGTGTGCTGTGTGGATGTACTAAGATTTGACCTCGCATATGAGAGAATAGTGACCAGTGCATTCTGGACAAGCAGTACAGCACTTGCTTCAGAATCACTCTTACCATCTCAATTATCAAGTAAGCAAAAATGGATCACAGCCGAGCACATCCTTTGCATGCATTGAATGGATATTTATGTCAGTAAATGTTCTTAACCTCTTGGAAAAAGCCACTTCTTGCACGTCCAATTAAACAACAGAGCATCTTGATTAAATTGAACGATCAATGGGGCTGCTGCACTAAATCAAAACTATTTCCCTGAAACTGTTGGCATTGAGGTGTGATCTACTAAGCCCCAGTTTCTCCAAAAGGCTTATGTTAAAAGATAACAGAAATTGAGTCATTTGACAAATTAAAAACCCCACCTATGAGATAACTTTCAGGTTAAAACTCAAGGTTGATGTTGAACCCTGGCAGCATCCAGAATTAATGCAATGATTTAATCAATAAAGCAAGGGCTATCCTTCAACTGTTGTTACAGCAAACTTGAAATAAAAGCTCCTGACGCTGAACGCTGAAGAAACCCCCAGCGAAGCCACGAAGGAAATGAAACGTGTCTGTGGCCAAATCTAAATCAATTATTTTGAATTTCTGTATTAAATCACACGATAATTGTTTCTGCTGTCAGTTATGTAAATGTGGATGGTATTTCAATTGTAATCTTGTTACATCAATAAAGGGAATATATTAGTCTGCAATGTCTTGTACCAAAGGGGATCAGAAGGCCAGGAAGAGCCTGGCAAGTCCTAATAATTGTTTATTTTCCATTGCATTTAGCTGTTGGATTTTGCTGTTTTGAGCAACCAAACTTATTTTGTTTATCATGGCACGGAGCAATTTGTTACTGAGCCTATCCCAAAGACAATTGAGAATGTGGAAGATGTTCGTATTTCAGAAGAGGTCTACAGAGGCCATGTCTTTACAATGCCATACTTCAGGTACTTTTATTTTGCGAGTTTTAAAATAGTGGCTTGGATTCCTTCCAAACATTGACCACAATTCCTTCTTTCAATTGGCCAATCAGGTATCAATTTAATTGAAATGTTCTTTCTCAAAGTAGTTACAAACCTGTTTGAACATTTTGAGGAGGTAACAAAAGTGATTGATGAGAATTAGGCAGTAGATGTTGGCTACATTTGGCCAAAAGGTTCCCCATGGGAGGCTGATCCAGAAGATTAATATGTATGGGATCCCGGTGACTTGGTTCAGCCTGCTTCCATGCCGTATGACTCTCTGACTTGCTTGAGTTCCCAGCTAAAAGTGGTTTGATCAAGCTGTCCTCAAAGTCTTGGGGACATAATATCTGGTGATGTTCATGTTGGGAAATCTGGACTGTCAAATAACTTTTCTTTTGTATGAAATCTTAAACCTCAGCTCTGCTTGCCATTGTAAGTGTTTCAGAGGAATGACAAAGCTCCAGGACAATGTGAGCACAGTTCTCATTGGAAACCCAGCTACTTTTCCCTTTCTCATCACCAAAACTCAGAGCAATGTCTTGCTGCTGTATTTGGAACATCGCTGAGTACAAAATGGTGGTACAACTATTTATCTTAAATAAACAGAACATTACAATATGTTTAAATTCAATCTCGTTTTGGCACACAGAAAACCGCATGTGCCAGAATGCAGTTCATTGGATAAATTATAAATAGCAATAGATTGTTGGGTGGTCCCAGCAATCAGGTAGCATTAGTGGAAAGAGAAACAGAAACAGACTACGTCCCAGGTTGAAAACCCTTTGTCAGGACTTTGTAAGATAGAAAACAAGTTAGTTACAAACAGGAGAGAAGGTGGAGGGGGAAGGAAGAGGACAAAGTGAATATCTCTGAGAGGGTACGGTCAGGGATTCTCAAAGGGCATATGTTGGATTAATAATCTGCAATTCTTGCTGTTTCTCAGGTATAAACGACTACCTCTGCCTGTTGCTGCCACTCTGGAAGAAGCAGACTTTGATTCCTTCATTAGCACTGTCAGGGTAAGTTATAGGAATATGAGAGGTGTAACTGATTCCCAAGTGTGAAGAGGTAAATGTATCTCATGCCACTGGTACAAAGAATATAGAAATTTGCCAGATGTTGAAAGATTAAATCGCACCACAGGTTTTTGTTTTCAAAATATTTAAACTGCAACAGAGTTTAAGCCTGAAAGAGAGATTAAAAGCCTACATGATGTTGTGGGTGGTAAAAGGATTGATATCCATCAAATATACCTGGCAGAAGGAGACCGAAACCAATCTGTAGACTGAAATATTAGATCTCACCAGTTGACCGAGGATGAATGAAAGGAAACAGCTGTAAATGTTGCTGACTGAAAAAGTTTGGTGTTACCAGCTGCTCCAAACTGAAAGAGATTGATGTTCAGGTGCTTTGGAAATGTGGATCACAAGGTAATTTACCTTCTGTGAGGTAGAAAAAATTCAGGAGTGCTACTAAAACTATTATTGAAATCCAAAAATGTAATTTACCTGACATGTTTTTTCAGACCAGAAAAATTATATCTGTATTAAAAAGTCATTTCAACACAAGCAAGAGAAGAGGAGAAAGTAAAGGATGTGATCGATAGAGGCATATTTAAATACAACGGCATAATTTGCCAATGTGAACACTATTCTCACTGTATACATGAGAGTTGTATCACTGTATACAACTCTCCTGTATTCACTGTGGTCTAGAATGAAACTGAATACAAATCAGGATCATACTATCTCAATGACAATATAATTGCAGTTTAACCTCTGCCTGATTTAGGAAGTCAGTGTGCCTGGTGCCTAGAATAATGAAGAGGCCTGAAACATTTAGTAAGATCTTTACAGAGTGGATCACCAATGCCAGACGTACCACAATGAAAGTATTGCGTTTGCCCATGCCAGATTTGCTCTCCCTGACAAAAGTGCCCACCAGAACTACCCCATAGTCTGATTAAACTTTTATTTTGAGTCTTATTATTAATTCTGACTTTGGCATAACACAGGGCTGCCAACATTAGGTGAGAGTTGGGAGTGAGAAATTGTGAGAGACCAAGCCCGAGGGAGGGGGGAGGGGGGGTGTCCCCCCTCCCATTGGTACGGAATGTTGCATTTTTCAGCTTGAAATTGTGCAATATGGCGCATACTGTAGCGAGTCTTTTAACTTACACTTGAATGCACTATATATGCTTTAAATTGGATTAGCTATGAATAAGGTTAGAGTAAATTGCATTCAACAATAGAGCCAGGCTCTGATCAACAGGTGCAGCACATGAATGACCTTATAACCATATAACACCATATAACCTTAGTGTATTCATGTATGGAAATCTGATTATAATCAAGCACTTGGCCCATGTTGACCAACCTGGGTCTCACTGCACACCTGGTATTACTCCTGACCCTGGCTCCAGTTGCATACCTTCTCTCATTCCTGTCCCTGAGTGCAGCCTTACACCTGGCCCCCTATTCTACCCTGATCATAGCTGCTTACTTGCTTAGGTTCCCAGCACTGAACACTCCCCTGGTCACAGCTTTGACTGCACACCTAGTGCTATTCCAGACCTTGACTTTTGATGCAAACTTGGCCTTGCTCCTAGCCCCTTTGCACTGACAATATATCTTGCCCACACATAAAGCCCCATATCTGACCCCCTGGACTTAACATATTCCATTCAAGTCCACAGGTGCTTATCTAAAGCAGTAATCCTTTTTGGGGCACTTCACAGACCAAATTATGGATAACAAAATTTGCTACATTCATTGGTTTCCTTGTTATCTAACATGCTAGTTATTTGTCAAAGAAGTCATCAATTGGTTGAACACAATTCCCATCCATAAAATTAAACTAACTCAGCCGTGTAAGTATTCTGATACAATTTCTTTCATTTTCGTAACAAACTGTCCTGAAGTCATTTTTACCTCCAATATGTTCAGTATTTTGCTGTCTTCCTCTCAGCTGGGACTTTTCCGAAATGCAAAGTCCAATAACTATATATTTAAGCAATATTATTCTATTAACTGTGATCTTGAGAGTACATAATATTTTCTGTGGTATTCATAACACAACAATGATAAAAATATCTTTGTTTTGATTGCAGCTACCAACATGCATACATTATTACATTACAGTTAATATGAACTGAGGGAAAATTTTTGTTCCAATGCTCCCCATTCCCGATTATTTTTACATTGAAGTGATTGAAATCCAAGTGAAGTTTAAATGGCATCATAAAAGTAAAACCAGAATGGATGATATTCATTACATGGTTGGTTGGGGTCAGTATCAGCACAATTACTATATTAAACTTTGAATCTTCAGATGTCCTGGTTCAAGCTAAAACTAAAGACAAATAATAATTTCCTCACACATTCCCCTGCATGTATCTCTGTCACTCCTTTAAAATATGCCATTTCTTTGAACAACCTCATAAATATCGCATCTGAATCCTATTCCATCTGATTACACTCCATGAGGATGTTCATCTACGTGTTCAATTAATAAAACAATGAGATTGGGGACATTTCTATTCAACCTGTCAAAGGAATTGGGGGGTTTAGAAATAGTCAGTGAAGTAAACAAACATAATAATTGAGTGGCAAATGACAATAGTGCTACCTTTGCAATATTTAACTGAAGGAAATAATGGGTTATCGGGGCTGTATTTTGTGACAGACAGCCTGACACCTTGCATGTCATTTAATATTACACTTATCCCATCCCCCTGGATATTCCGGATTAATAAATTAAGGTTTTGTCAACTAATTACAAATCAGGCTAATTACAAATCAATAACATTAGCCAACTCCAAAACATGAAGTGCTGAGCATTGGGATCCAGACATCACAGACAACTGGCCTCAGTTCCCCGCTCACATCTGGCAGTGTTCTCCATCTGAACCAGGGGCTGCGGAGCGTTTTCGAAAGTGGGGAGGCTGAGCGATCACTGATCACTGATCACTGGCCTTAGGGGTACCCGGTGAGGGAGTGGAGTAACCGAGTGGGGAGAGGGTGTGGAAGAAGGGTGTGTCCCCCTCCCAGGGTAGGAACTTTTTAAAATTTGATGTATTAAAATCATGTTTTAGTGCATTGTAGAAGTATGATTTCAATGTTTTTTGCATGAAGTATTTTTAAGACGTAACTTTTTAAGGGGTAGCTTTATCCACACAAAAGGTGGTGGGTGTAGGTAACAAGCTGACAGAGGAGGTAGTTGAGGCAGGGACCATCCCGACATTTAAGAAACAGTTAGACTGATACATGGATAGGACAGGTTTAGAGGTATGGCCCAAAAGCAGGTAGCGTAGCTGGGACATGTTGGCGGGTGTGGGCTAGTTGCGCCGAAGGGCCTGTTTTCACACTGTATCACTCTATGACTACATTATACCTCCACCATGCATGAATGCTTCAAAATCAAGTGATCGAGTTTTATTACCATATACTCAAGCATAGAAACATAGAAAATAGGTGCAGGAATAGGCCATCGGCCCTTCGAGCCATCACTGCCATTCAATATGATCATGGCTATTCATCTAAAATCAGTACATCTTTCCTGTTTATTCCCCATATCCCTTGATTGTGTTAGCCCCAAGAACTAAATGTAACTCTCTCTTGAAAACATCCATTGAATTGGTCTGCACTGCCTATTGTGGCAGAGAATTCCACAGATTCACAACTCTCTGCATGAAGAAAGTTTGTCCTCATCTCAGTCCTAACTGCCCCCCCCCCTTTATTCTTAAACTGTGACCCCTAGTTCTGAACTCCCCCAACATCGGGAACATTTTTCCTGCAGTTACAGTAAGTGAAGATCGAGCAGGCAAGCAGGATGCTTTCCCCAACCACCACCATTTGAAGTCCACTATCTTCCACCGTTTCTACGCAGTGCTTGGTACTTACTTCCAGCAGCCACTGGTTGTCCTCCAGGATGCACCGAGCCACAGCCTGATCCATGCCGGTCACCTTTGCGAATTTGGCACAGATACTCTCACGGCAGCGGCGTAACGCTTCCGACGTCTTGAACTGAGGCTGCTCCATGGCCGGAGCTGCAGTGAGCGACTCGCCAGCCCGGCAAACACTCGCCAGCCCCGTTCCCCGTCCGCATCTGTTCCCGCCGCAGCTTCTGCTTCCAACACCCATGGCCCATGCAGTTGATATGAGTTTTGACATTTTCGTTGATCACAGAATTTCTCACGACAGAGCGTGAGAAATTTGTGATCAGCGTGAGAATTTGGCGAAATGCGTGATTCTCACGCTCAATGCATGAGAGTTGGCAGCCCTGCCCCTCTCTCCCCCTCTCTCTCCCCCTCTCTCTCCCCCTCTCCCCCTCTGTCTCTCCCCCTCTGTCTCTCCCCTTTCTCTCTCCCCCTTTCTCTCTCCCCCTCTCTCCCCCCTCCTCTCTCTGTCCCCCTCTCTCCCTCCCTTCTCTCTCCACCTCTATTTCTTTCCCCTCTCTCTCTCCCTCCCCTCACTCTCCTCCCTCTCTCTCTCCTCTTCTCCCCCCCTCTCTCCCCCTCTCTTTCTCCCCTCTCTCCCCCTCTATCTCTCTCCTCCCCCTCCTCCCCTCTCTCTCTCTCCTCTCACCCCCTCTCTCTCCCCTGTCTCCTCTCTCTCTCCCCTCTCTCTTCTCTCTCCCCCTCCTCTCTCTCCTCTCTTCCCCTCCTTCCTTTCTCTCTCCCCCTCACTCTCTCTTCCCCCTCTCTCTTCCCTCTCACCCCTCTCTCTTCCCCCCTCTCCCACCTCACTCTCCCCCCTCTCCCCTCTCCCTCCCTACCTCTCTCTCCCCCCCTCTCCCCATCTTCCTCTCACTCTTCTCCCTTCTCCATTCACGCCCTCTCTGTCTCTCCCCTCTCTCTCCTCTCACCCCTCCTCTCTCTCCCCCCTGTCTCCCTGCCTCCTTCCCCTCTCTCTCTCTCCCCCTCCCTTTGAGAGTCTCTGTCTCTTCGGCACAGAGACTCTCACGGCAGCGGCGCAACGCTTCCGACGCCTCTGACCGTCCGGGACTCTTGCACTGAAGCTACTCCATGGCCGGAGCTGCAGTGAGCGACTTGCCAGCCCCGCAAACACTCACCAGCCCGGCAAACACTCGCCAGCCCCGTTCCCGGCATCTGTCCCCAGCAAACACTCGCCAGCCCCGGCAAACACTCGCCAGCCCCGGATCCCCGTCCGCATCTGTCTCCGCTGCTGCTTGTGCTTCCATCCCGCTCTCCAACACCCGCGGATCATGCAGTTTATCTAAGTTTCGAAAATTTATTTGATCACAGAGTTTCTCACCACAGAGCGTGAGAAATTTCTGATCAGCGTGAGGGCGTGAGAGTTTGTTAAAATGCCTGATTCTCAAGCTCAAAGCGTGAGAGTTGACAGCCCTGATAGCAGAACATTATTGGTGGTATAATTGAACATTATTGTGATGTCATTTAAACGCCTCTCGATTTGAATTTCTATTGATACCATTTTTTCCCCATTTATAAAAGCAGATTCAATCGTAGTTTTCAAAAGGGAACTGAATATATTGTTGTGAAACGAAATAGTTCAGGATTTTGAACGAAGGCAAATAATAGAAAATTTGGCAGGTTATATTGCAACTTTACAAAACACTGGTTAGGTTGCACTTAGAGACATAGTCATGCAGCATGGAAACAGGCCCTTCGGCCCAGCTTGCCCATGCTGATCACGAGTCCCATCTGACCACGTTTGGCCCATATTCCTCTAAACCTTTCCTGTTCATGTGCCTATCTAAATTTTTTCAAAATGGTGTTATAGATTATTCGTCAACTACCCTCTCTGGCAGCCCTTTCCATATACCCACCACCCTTCGTGTGAAAATGTTTTTATTAAATCTTTCCCCTCTCACGTTAAACCTATGCCCTCTGGTACTTGATTCCTCTGGGTAAAATACTCTGTGCATCTACCAGTTATTCTCCTCTTATATATCTCGATAAGATCCTCCTAGACTCCAAGGAATACAGTCCTAGCTTGCCCAACCTCTTCCTATAGCTCAGGCCCTGAAGACCTGGCAACAGCCTCATAAATCTTCTCTGCGCTCTTTCCAGTTTAACAACATCTTTCCTAGGTATAAGAAGGAACTGCAGATGCTGGTTTACACTGAAGATAGGCAAAAGATGCTGAAGTAACTCAGCGTGTCAGGCAGCATCTCTGGGGAAAAGGAACAGGTGGCATTTTGGGTCGAGACCCTTCATCAGATCATTCCTATAAAAGGGTGAACAAAACCGAACATAATAGTCCAACTGAGGCCTCACCAACGTCTTGTACAATTGTAAAATAATATCCTAAGTTCTAAACTGAAGAAGGGCCTTGACCCGAAACATCACATAAATCTGTACCTCCCTTATGATTATCGCTAATCAGCCCTTACCCATAAAATGCCAGGGCATCTGCAATTTCTTATACGCACCTGGTTTGACCTTCACTTTAACAGGAACATGCATGCAGTGAACTCTTGTCAGTACATGTTTGAAAGCATCCCATTTTCCTGATTACCTGCAAACAGCCTACTACAAACAACTTGTGTAAGTTCCTGCCTCATGCCATCAAAGTTGCATTCAGATCTGGTCTCCACACTGCAGGAATGCTATTATACTGGGGAAGGATTGCAGAGGAGATTCCCCAGGATATTGCCTGGATTGGAGGACTTAGTTTATGAGGAGAGATTGGATAGGCCGGGCTTATTTTCGCGAGGGTGAAGGGACTTCATTGGTGATCTGTTATAAGGGGCATAGATAGGATAGAGTCAGAATCTTTTTTCTGAGGGTAGGCGTATAAAAAACTTGGACATATGGTTTACAGAGAGCAGAAGGAATTTTAAAGAGGTTATGAAGAGAACATTTTTCACACAGACAGTGGTTGATATCAGAAACTCACTGTCAGAGGAGTTGTTTGATCAGATACAATTTTTACATTTTGCATAAGAGATACATAGACAGGCACTTGACTAGAAAAGGGATAGAGGGATACAGATTTAAACTGAACAAATACAATTAGTATTGATGAGCAATACGGTCGTTTTGCCATGGACACTTTGGGTTGAAAGATCCATTCCTCTATTGTACAACTCAATGATTTTTAGTGGAGGGGGTGGAGAGGGGAGGTTCAAAGAACACACTAGCAAAATGAGACAAATAGCCTTAATCTGGCTGTAATTGTCATTTTAAAAGAACAGAATTTTATTTATGATAATTAAGGTGGCTCATTAATTTAAATAGGCTCAGTGCTCCACTAAAACACTGTTTTTTTAAATACATGGTATTTTTGGAGTTTAATTTACCAATTGAGAACTAACTGACCCTTGTATTAAATGATGCATGTTCAACCCATGTTATGTATACATCAGGCAAATTTATCACTTGCAAGCTTTGGCACTGTTCAATTTTATCTCCTGTTACGATTTTTCAGGACTGTCCAAACATGATTTTCAGGGCTGGTAGTAAACCACCTCCTGCTCTACTCTTTAGTTGTCAAACAGGAGTTGGACGTTCCAATCTTGGAATGATAGTAGGTGCACTGATCATTGCACATAGGACGCAATTTCCTCAGATGGAAAGGTAAGACATTTGAAACAACTCAAAATGATATCCAAGCTAAGAAGTGATGATGTTTCTGTTCATGTTAATCGAAGGTCACAAAGCTTTTGGAGCCTCATCAACAAAGCAGGGCAATAACAGTAAGTACAAACATTTTTTTGAATTGCAGAAGAGATCTTACCTGCCAAAACTCTTCTAAATATAATACTACCCGGAGAAGAGACTTGACTCAAAAGTCAGGCATCTATTGAGTTCCCAATATTGTCCCACCGCAATTAAACCCACAGCCCAAACAGGAATGTGCATTTCAGACGTGTAAATGGCTAAATCGAAGAATAAGGTGGACTTTTTTATTTGTGAGATACAAGGATCTGCAGATGCTGGTGTACAGAAAAGACACATAGTGCTGGAGTAAATCAGCAGGTCAGGCAGCATCTATGGGTTAACATGGAGAGGTGGCATTTCAGATCGGACCAGATTGTGGTGGGTGGAGAGAAAGCTGGAAGACAGGATTGCAGGACAAAGCTTGGTGAGTGGAATTAGAGACGCTGTGTACGCCCTCAATGCGCCTGCGGGCCGACAGGCCGTTGACGCGCGGGATGTTCGGACAGTGCAAGACTTTTGGAGCCCCGTGCGATGTCGGGACCAGCCCCGCGCAACTCCATACGCCTCCGCCGATCGAAGTGGGACCGGCCCCGCGAGGCGGTACGCCTCAAGCGACCACGTTTGGTTGCGCTAGACGCATGCAATCGCATGCTGGTGGGACAGGCCCTTAAAGGTGTGAGATAAGGGTAGAAGAATTACGAATTCTGAAGCCAGAGGAAGAAAAATAGGTGGAAGCGGAGGGCAATAGGAAAAAATATGACATATGATGAAAGAATGAATCGACTGGGCTTATATTCACTGGAATTTAGAAGGATGAGAGGGGATCTTATAGAAACATATTAAATTCTTAAGGGATTGGACAGGCGAGATGCAGGAAAATGTTCCCCGTGTTTGGGGAGTCCAGAACCAGGGGTCATAGTTTAAGAATAGGGACTGAGATGAGAAAAAACGTTTACAGCCAGAGAATTGTGAATCTGTGGAATTCTCTGCCACAGAAGGCAGTGGAGGCTGATTCACTGGATGTATTAAAGAGAGAGTTAGATATAGCTCTTCGGACTAATGGAATCAAGGGATATGGGGAGAAACCAGGAATAGGGAACTGATTTTGGATGATCAGCCATGATCATATTGAATGGCGATGCTGGTTCGAAGGGCCGAATGGCCTGCTTCTGCTCATATTTTCTATGTTTTTAAATGGGTGGGAGTCCAGGTGGGGCACAAGGAAGGGGGGGGGGGGCGAGGAGAGGGGAGGAGAGCAGGGAAGGTAAGTATCTAAAATGGGAGAATTCAATGTTCATACCATGTAGGGATTAACTGTAGATGCTGGTTTAAACTGAAGGCAGACGTTAAAAGCTGGAGTGATTTAGTGGGTCAGACAGCATCTCTGGAGAAAAGGAATAGGTGACGTCTCGGGTCGAGATCCTACTTCAGACTGAGAGTTATGGGAAAGAGGAACGAGAAATAGGACAAACGGTGCTCAGGACAAATGAATGGAAGATATGCAGAAAGCAACAATAATGAAATGTCGAGTCCATAATGGTCCATTGTTGTCTGTGGGATAGGTGATAAGTTAATACAGACAGTGGAACTTGCTTTCCCTCTCTCTCTCCATCCCCTTCCCCTTCCCAGTTCGCCCACCAGTCTTACGATCTCCGACTGCATTCGATCTCTGCCCCACCACTTCCCCATCAGTGTGAAGAAAGGTCTCGACCCGAAACGTTGAACATTCCTTCTCTCCAGAGAGATGCTGCCTGTCCCGCTGAATTACTCCAGCATTTTGTGGCTACTTTCGATTTAAACCAGCATCCGCAATTCTTTCCTACACATTTCATTACTGTTTGATCTCAACTGTGGAAATTTAATTATTTTAATTAAAAAAAACCTACTATAACAATAATAATAATAATAAAAATAATAATAATAATAATAATAATAATAATAACATTAAATAATAAATAAACACATTAATGATAATAATGAATTTAATTATTTTATTACATAGCTAATAATGTCTAACAGTTTTATAGAGCATCCTTTGTAAATTCATTACAAATGCTTAATTGTTCAGGAATATTTAATAATCAGATGCATTTTTATATATGTAGATCTGTGGAAGAAAATATTTCTAGTCCAGAAAGGCAGTTTCAGCTTGTTCAAAAATATATGACCTCCTTTCCCAATGGCCAGAGAATTGTTGAGGAGGTGAGTACTATGCCCTGTGTACTTTTTGTGAGATGATTTCATATTCTGTGTCATCTTACGATAAATCTTATGTTCCATCACCTTGGGAGGTTCAAATATACTTTTCTTCCTCTTCCTACTTTCTCAGCTCATATCAAAATAAAGTTATCATTTGAGAAATAATCAATGTTTGCAAAGTGAAATTCAAAAGGTCCGACAGAGGTTCACCTGCACCTCCTCCAACCTCATCTACTGCATCCGCTGCTCCAGATGCCAGATGATCTATATCGGTGAGACCAAGCGGAGGCTTGGCGATCGTTTTGCGGAACACCTCCGCTCGGTCCGCAATAACCAAGCCGACCTCCCGGTGGCTCAGCACTTCAACTCCCCCTCCCATTCCGTATCCGACCTCTCGGTCCTGGGCCTCCTCCATGGCCGGAGTAAGCAACACCGCAAGTTGGAGGAACAGCACCTCATATTCCGCTTGGGGAGTCTGCATCCTCTGGGCTTGAACATTGAATTTTCTCAATTCTGTTAACCCTTGCTGTCTCCGCCCCTTCCCACCTCTCCCTCAGCCCTCGGGCCCTGGCATTCCCTCTCTCCCTATCTCCCTCCCCCACCCTAGTCGCACTAGCTTCTCATTTTCACACCACAAACAGCTTACAATGGCTTGTTCCCTTTATCATCGATACTTTCTTGCATATCTTTCATTCATTGTTCTTTATCTCTCCACATCACCGTCTATATCTCTCGTTTCCCTGATCCCTGAGGAAGGGTCTCGACCCGAAATGTCGCCTATCTCCTTCGCTCCTTAGATGCTGCTGCACCCGCTGAGTTTCTCCAGCCTTTTGTGTACCTTCAAACAGGAATTGATTGGATAAATGCACAGTCTTTTGCCGAATGTAGGGGAATAGTGAACCAGAGGGCATAGGTTTATGGTGAGGGGGGATAGATTTGATTGGAACCTAAGGGGTAACTTTTTAACCCCTGTCTCACTGTGCGAGTTGGCCCACGAGTGACCCCGAGTTTTCACTCGTGGTGATCACGTAGCGGGAACGTCGGAACTCGCACGAGCAACTTATCGACTCGTTGCGCTAACGGCAGGTACTCGGGAAACTTGTTAACTCGTGAAAAAAAAATCAAACATGTTTGATTTTTTCCACGAGTCAAATTAACTGTTCAAGTTAAAAATGGAAACATTTAAACTCGTTGTAATAACGTAGTGGCCCCGTGCGTTTATCTTAGTGTCTCGTGAGTCTACCGTGGGAACTTTAATAATCTGTTCTTTTGCTCGAGTAAAGACTGAACCAAAGATAGACACAAAATGCTGGAGTAACTCAGCGGACCAGGCAGCATCTCTGGAGAGAAGGAATAGAGTCGAGACCCTTCTTCAGACTTACCCGAAATGCCACCCATTCCTTCGCTCCAGAGATGCAGCTGTCCCGCCGAGTTACTCCAGCATTTTGTGTCTATCTTCGGCCTTTCTGCCACTTGTCCTTTATTACTGAGGCGCCTGCCCCGTGGCTTCACTCTGTCTCAATGAACGGCTTTAAAGACCTGCCGAAGGGCAAGTCTGGGGTGGTGGGTGGGATGTGTCCACGTGTGATGCTCCATCCACCCCCCCGGGGCCGAGAGTGTGGGATTGGGAAGGAACTGCAGATGCTGGTTCACACCGGAGATAGACACACACAATGCTGGAGTAACTCGGCGGGACAGGCTGCATCTCTGGAGCGAAGGAATGGGTGGCATTTCGGGTAAGTCTGAAGAAGGGTCTCGACTCTATTCCTTCTCTCCAGAGATGCTGCCTGGTCCGCTGAGTTGTGTGTGTGTGTCTCTCTCCCTCTCTGTCTATCTGTGTGCATCTGTGTGTGTGTCTGATGTCGGGTCCCGGTGGCCGCTCAAAGTCACCCGAGCTGCTTCATTCCTCTGAAGTGGTGGCCAGCTGCTGTGTGTGTGTCTGTGTGTGTGTGTGTGTGTCTCTCTCTCTCCCTCTCTGTCTATCTGTGTGTGTGTGTGTGTGTGTGTGTGTGTGTGTGTGTGTGTGTGTGTGTGTGTGCCACTGTCGGGTCCCGGCGGCCGCTCAGTCACCCGAGCTGCTTAATTCCTCTGAAGTGGTGGCCAGCTGCTGTCTGTGTGTATCTCTCTCTCTATGTGTGTGTGTGTGTGTGTATGTGTGTGTGTGTGTCTCTCTCTCTCCCTCTCTGTCTATCTGGTGTGTATCTGTGTGTGTGTCTGATGTCGGGTCCCGGTGGCCGCTCAAAGTCACCCGAGCTGCCTCATTCCTCTGAAGTGGTGGCCAGCTGCTGTCTGTGTGTATCTCTCTCTCTCTATGTGTGTGTGTGTGTGTCTCTCTCTCTCCCTCTCTGTCTATCTGTGTGTATCTGTGTGTGTGTCTGCTGTCGGGTCCCGGTGGCCGCTCAAAGTCACCCGAGCTGCTTGATTCCTCTGAAGTGGTGGCCAGCTGCTGTCTGTGTGTACCTCTCTCTGTGTGTGTGTGTGTGTGTGTGTGTGTGTGTGTGTGTGTGTGTGTGTCTCTCTCTCTCTCCCTCTCTGTCTATCTGTGTGTGTGTGTGTGTGTGTGTGTGTGTGTGTGTGTGTCTGCTGTCGGGTCCTGGCGGCCGCTCAATGTCAGTCACCCGGGCTGCTTCCTTTTTTAAAATTATTTAAAATAGAGATCCATTGCAAAAAAGTATTTAAAAACATAAAACAACAAGAAATGCTTGGTTACTGGAGGATGCGCATTTTCCCATCCGCGCTGAAATAACTCAAAACCACAGGATGGAGATGTATTTTTAACATTGTTGCTTTATTAAAACATACCTTCATTCACGGTTGGCTCAAGAGTAATGGGAGAGGAACTTGCTAACTCGGGAGAGGAACTAGGAACATCGCAGCAATGACATACCCGTGGGAACTCGTATTACACACTTGATCATAAACTTGCAGTCTCGTGCACAGCCACGAGTCTGTCACTCGGGTACCTCGTGGGTCAACTCGCACAGTGAGACAGGGCCCTAAGGGGTAACTTTTTAACACAAGAGTGGTGGGTGCATAGAACAAGCTGCCAGAGGTGATAGCTGAGCCAGGTACTATTGCAACATTTAAGAAACATTTAGATACGTATGTGGATTGATAGGTTTAAAGGGCCAAACACAGGCAGGTGGGACGTATAGATGCGGCATGATGGTTGGCAAGGTTGGGCTGAAGGGTCTGTTCCCACGTTGTATGGCTCTGTGACATTAAATCTCCCTCTCAGTTGTGTTTCAATGCTACAAACACATTTAACTGCCCCAAGAAGCTGCTCTAAACTAGTATTAAAATATAGAACATACAAGATATAATATAGCATGATAATATTATAATAATATAATAAAATATAGTACAGCACAAGAATGGTCTGTTGAGCCCACAGTGTTTGTGCCAAACTTAATGCCAAATTGAATTAAACTCATCTGCCTGTACATGATCAACATCCACCTATTCCTTGCATATCCGCGTGCCTATCTAAAAGCTTTTTAAATACCCCTATCGTAACTGCCTCCACCACCATTTCTGGCAATGTGTTCCAGGCACCCACCGCTTTCTGTGTAAAATAAAACCCGTGCCCCCGCACACCTTCATGAAACTTTCCCTCTCACACTTTATAGTTTGTGCTGTAGTGTTGGACATTTCTACCCTAGGAAAAAGGTTCGGACTGTCTGCCCTCTATGCCTCACATAAATGTATATACCTCTATCAAGCTTTCCCTCAACATCCGATATTCCAGAGAAAACAATCCCAGTTTATCCAACTTTACCTTATTGCTGAAATCCTCTAATCCGGGCAGCATTCAGATAAACCTCATCCGCGTCCTCTCCAAAGCCTCCACATCCTTTGTCCACATGAGTCGTCCTTAAATACAGGAGAGGTGCCAGAGGATTGGACGGTGGCAAATGTTGTGCCTCTTTTCAAGAAGGGCTGCAGGGAAAATGCTGGGAACTATAGGCCGGTGAGCTAAACACCTGTAGTTGGTAAATTACTGGAGAGTATTCTGAGGGATAGGAAAAACAGGCATTTGGATGGGCAAGGGATGATTAATGACAGTCAGCATGGTTTGTACATGGGAGGTCATGTCTCACAAATCTGATTGATTTTTTTGAAGACATGAGCAAAAAGGTTGACAAAGGCAGAGTTGTAGATGTCGTGTACATGGACTTTAGTAAGGCGTTCCACAAGGTGCTGCATGGTAGGCTGCTCTGGAAGGTTAGATCTCATGGGATCCAAGCAGAGAAAGCTGAATGGATAGCAAATTGGTTCAAAGGAAGGAAACAGAGGGTGATGATGGAAGGTTGCTTCACAGAATGGAGGCCTGTGACTAGTGGTGTGCCACAGGGTTTGGTGATGGGCCCGTTACTGTTTGTCATCTACATCAATGATTTGGATGAGAACATACAGGGCAAGATTAGCAAGTTTGCTGATGATACAAATGTTGGTGGTTTTGCAGATAGTGAAGATGGTTGTGAACGATTGCAGCAGGATCTGGATCGATTGGCCAGGTGGGCGGAGGAACGGTTGATGGAATTTAATATAGAGAAATGTGAGGTGTTGCAGTTTGGGATGTTGACCAAGGGCAGGACTTACACAGTAAATGGTAGGCCTCTGGGTAGTGTTGTAGAGCAGAGGGATCTAGGAGTACAAGTGCATGGTTCCTTGAAAGTCAAGTCGCAGGTAGATAAGGTGGTCAAAAAGGCTTTTGGCACTTCGACCTTGATCAGCCTTGAGTATTGAGTATAGAAGTTGGGAGGTCATGTTGCAGTTGTATAAGACGTTGGTGAGACTGCATTTAGAATATTTTGTTCAGTTCTGGGCACCATGTTATAGGAAAGATGTTGTTAAGCTTGAAAGGGTTCAGAAAAGATTTATGAGGATGTTGCCTGGACTAGAGTGTGCAAGCTTTTGGGAGAGGTTGAGTAGGCTGGGTCTCTAATCCATGGAGCGTAGAAGGATGAGGGGAGATCTTATAGAGGTATACAAAATCATGAGAGGAATAAATCGGGTAGATGCAGTCTTTTACCCAGAGTAGGGGAATCGAGGACCAAAGGACATAGGTTCAAGGTGAAGCGGAAAAGATTTAATAGGAATCCGAGGGGTAACCTTTTCACACAGAGGGTGGTGGGTGTATGGAACAAGCTGCCAAAGAAGGTAGTTGAGGCTGGGGCTATCCCATCGTTTAAGAGACAGTTCGACAGGTACATGGATAGGACAGGTTTGGAGGTTTATGGACCAAGCTCAGGCAAGTGGGAATAGGGTAGCTGGGACATTGCTGATTGGTGTGGGCGAAGTGGAATGAAGGGCCTGTTTCCACACTTTATCACTCTATGACATTCTATCCTTCCTAAAATGAGGCAACCAGAACCAATACTGCAAATGTAGTCCAACCAAAGTCGTGTAGATCTGCATCATAACTACCTGACTTATACACAATGCCCCAGCAATGAAGGCAAGCATAGCATATGCCTTCTTTACTACCCAATGTGCTTGTGCTGCCATCTACAGTGAGCTGTGAACCTAGACTCCAAGATCCCTCTGCACATTATTCAGTTGCAAGAATGTTAACACTGAAGCAAACTTAATACCAAATTCCGTTTCTGATTCCTGACATCTATGCTTCACATCTCTTTATTGGAGAATCTCTGCCCAATCTTGAAAGATCAGTAAGGTTTTACCCATGCTTTGATAGGGGGAACACTGATGTGCCTTCTCGAGCCCCCATTCGCACGCTTTGATAGGGAGAACACTGATGTGCCTTCTCGAGCCCCCATTCGCTGTGATGGTATTTCAGTCTCAGTCACAGAGGCCGACATCAGAAAATCCTTCAGAGGGGTGAATCGTCGAAAAGCGCCTGGACCTGATGGTATACCAGGTCGTGTTCTAAAAGCCTGTGCGGACCAACTGGCTGGAATTTTTGCGGACATTTACAACCTCTCACTTCTGAGGTCTGAAGTTCCCACCTGCTTTAAAAGGGCATCAATTATACCGGTGCCCAAGAAGAGCAAGGTGACGTGCCTCAATGACTATCGACCAGTGGCACTAATGTCGATGGTGATGAAGTGCTTTGAGAGGTTGATCATGGCGCAAATTAACTCCTACCTCAACAAAACCCTGGACCCACTGCAGTTCACTTACCGCCACAACAGATCAACGGTGGATGCGATCTCGCTGGTTCTACACCCCCCTCAGGACCACTTGGACAACAAAAACTCATACGTCAGGCTGTTATTCATTGATTACAGCTTGGCATTTAATCCAATCATCCCCTTCAAGCTGGTTACCAAGCTCTCAGATCTGGGTCTCTGCGCATCTCTCTGCAATTGGATCCTAGTCTTCCTCATTCAAAGATCACAAACTGTTTGTACTGATGGAAATGTATCAGCCTCGATAACAATCAGCACGTGAGCACCTCAAGACTGTGTGCTCAGCCCCCTGCTGTACTCACTCTATACTCATGACTGCGTAGCTGGTACTAGTGCGAACCCCATCATCAAGTTCGCTGATGACACTACTGTTGTGGGACGTATCACTGATGGGCACGAGTCAGAGTATAGAAGTGAGATCTACCGACTGACCAAATGGCACCAGCACAATAACCTGGCCCTCATCACCAGCAAAACCAAGGAACTGATTGTGGACTTTGGAAGGGGTAGGATGGGGACCCACAGTCCCGTTTATATCAACGGGTGGATGGTGGAGAGGGTCAAGAGCTTCAAATTCCTGGGCGTGCATATTTCTGAAGATCTCACCTGGTCCGAGAACACTGATGCAATTATTAAGAAAGCACATCAGTACTTCCAGAGAAGATTATGGAGAGTCGGTATGTCAAGGAGGACTCTCTCTAACTTCTACAGGTGCACAGTAGAGAGCTTGCTGACCGGTTGCATCGTGGCTTGGTTCGGCAACTTGAGCGCCCAGGAGTGGAAAAGACTACAAAAAGTAGTAAACATTGCCCAGTCCATCATCGGCTCTGACCTCCGGTGGCACTGTTGCTAGCTGCCTCCGCCCACAGTCTGGCTGCCTTTTTTTAAAATGTTGTTATGTTTAGAGTGTTTTTTTGTTTTTTTTAGGTTTTTTTTGTATTTTATGTGGGGGGAAGGATAAGGGGGAAACCGTTCTTCAGTCGCTCCCTGGCGAGGGTGCGGCTATTATCCGAGTCGCGTCCACGCACCCTCCCTCGTGGCCTACCAGCTGGATTGGCGTGGTCTTTCCTGCCGGACCGGACCAGAGCTTCAGCAGCGGCAGCGAGGCACTGGAAACATTGCGGAGCGGGCGAGGCCTTCCTGGTATCGTCGTTTGGAGCTCCGGAGAGCTGGGCCACTGCTTCAACATCGCGGAGCTGTGGGTGCGGTGCGGTGCTGACTTTAACATCGCGGAGTAGTGGGACCCTTTGCCGGGGGTCGCCAGCGTGAATCTCCGGCCAGCGCGGCCTGTGGACATCGGGACCCGCGGACTCAGGTGGAAGGTGGCTGACGAGAGGTTCCCGGCGAGAGGGCCTGAACATCAGGCCGCCCGTAGCGGCAAATACGGGGTGATCGGGAGACCCCGACCACGGGTGAACATTGGGGAGAATCGGCGAGGAAGTTGACTGGACTTTGGTTCCTTCCCTCACAGTGGGGAACTTTGGTGCTGCTGTGGGGATGTTTGTGTTGTGGACTACTGTGTTCTGTGTTTTTGTGTTTTTTTAATTTTAATTTTTTGTATGACTGTAAGGGAAAAATAATTTTGTTGTCTCTTCATTGAAGACAATTACAATAAATTAAATCAAATCAAACCTCCCAACCATCGAGGGGATTCATCACAATCGCTGCCTCAAAAAGGTGCCACACCATCCTGGCCACACACTCATCTCCCTGCTACCTTCAGGTAGAAGGTACAGGAGCCTGAAGACGGCAACGACCAGGTTAAGAAATAGCTTCCCCACAGCCATCAGGCTATTAAACTCAACTGAAACAAATCTCTGAACATTAATAGACCATTGTCTGTTTATTTGCACTTTATCTGCTTATTTATTGATGTGTGTATATATTTATATAATGGTATATGGACTCACTGATATGTTCTGTATTCATGCCTACTATATTCTGTTGTGCTGAAGCAAAGCAAGAATTTCATTGTCCTATCTGGGACACATGACAATAAACTCTCTTGATTTGACTTTACTAGATACTCTCTCGGCACAAAAACAATGCTTAAATGCAGTAAGATAGATCACGTTCTGTGTCTGCAAAGAACGAGGCTAAGACACACAGATAAAGTGAGGTGGGTAGGGGAAATGAAGAGGGGATGGGGTGATTGTGCTGGTGTTGGCAGCCATGTTCTTAGCTTCCTGCTACATTTTTTCTCTTCATAAAATGCCTATTTTCCATGTGTTTACAAAATCTATAACTAGGGCTCATGTCTGGAAGAGGATTTGGATACATATATTTTGGCAAGTGCTTTGTTGATTGAGTGTTGTTTGAACTATTCCAGCAAACATTGGACAGATTTTGGGTCACCCGCCTCTTGATTTTCTCTGATTTAAAATCCCACACACAGGCTGGAACAAATGGAGAGGAGTGGGAGAGTCTTCCTTCAATATTAAAGACAACATATGTTCCAGTGCAAATGCAATGTAAGAACTGTCAAAAGAGTATCTTATTTAAATTTTCAGGTGGATAGCATAGTGAATATCTGTTCAGAAATGCTCAATCTGAAGGAATCAATTTTTCTTCACAAAGATGAAGTCCTGAAATCTGCTGAAGGGTATCAGAAACCGGTAAGCTTTTATGCATTTCTTGCACTTCAAACAAGTTAATGAGATCATTTAAAAAATAATTGAGATGGGAATCTAATCCTTGGTAAATTGTTAAGTTTTAAATTTGTGGTCACAAAATATAGCACTGAAAAATTGAAGGGGTTATTGGATGGGAAGCCGAATTAAAGAACTTTGAGTTCAAATCAGAAAGATGCTCTCATGCCATATAATAGAAAGTATCATACTCTGTAATATTGACAATTTAATATTTGTCTTTAATTGTCTTGCACTACTCAGCATAAGGATTCAAGAGAAACAGCGATCAGCAAAACCTTTCAGTCCCTTCAGAGGTACTTCTACCTCATTGCTTTCAACAGCTATCTTCATGAACAGGTTTGAAACTTTAATATCCATGTGAAATTTACCATATGTTATTTGTACAAAACTGAAAATTCAGATTAATTCACAAACAAAATTACACAGCGGGCCACGACTCCCTTAATCTTGCTTAATATTGGGTGGCATTATGAACAAGAATGGCAGAAAGCAGGATTGAGAAATGTGGAACCTTTCATTTCAACTTGTAAAATGATAGTGTGTGTTGTGCACCCAAGTGCCCCAAATGAGTGAGGTTCTGTTTAGGCTGGGGAAGCAAAGCCATAAAGTACTTTTTATGAAACCCACTGAAATGTTGTACCAACCCATTGAAATGCTTTACATTTGACATTAAAACCAGAAAATGCTGGAAATACTTTAGCACAGGCAGCATCAATGAAGAGAAAGAAAAACAGAAATAATATTATGGGTCAATGGTCTTTCATCAGCATGAAGAAAAGTTTGAGATGAAGCATATTTTAGGTTGCTTCAAAAAGGAATTAATAGACAATAGACAATAGGTGCAGGAGTAGGCCATTTGGCCCTTCGAGCCAGCTCCGCCATTCAATGTGATCATGGCTGATCATCCCCAATCAGTACCCCATTCCTGCCTTCTCTCCATATTTCCTGACTCCACTATTTTTAAGAGTGATTGTTGCTGCCCGCTGTTTCTGTCCCTAAGCATTGGGATTGTTGCCCTTTGCGTGTCGTGGAGGGGGAGGGGGGTATTGTGCTGTTTGATCGCCCCCTGCTATCCCAGGGACAGGGAGACACAGCGGCTTTTGTGAGACTGGTGGGCAATCATACAAAGTGTCTGCCCACACAGTCAGTATAGCTCTCATTACACTTGTCCCCCGCACTAAGATCATCCCGCAAGAATGATCCCAGCCTATCCCAAGAGCCTTGTCACCAGTAAGATTAATGACGTCCACGCACCCCTCCCCCCCCCCCCCCCCAACCTCCCTCCACCTCAACTTACGCCTGGGCACCAAAGCAGCTCAGGAGGCAAACCCTGAGCTCCGTCTCCCAACAATCTGATGTGCAACTGATGTGAAAGAACAGCGGCTGCGGCCGACCGGCCTGCACCCGGCATGGACTTCTCACACCCTCACACACGAAAAGTGTGTGCAAATAAACAAAAACAAGGAATAAAACCAAAGCCAGGCTTGAAAGGCAACTAAAAATATATTCCGCTTAGAACGAACAGGCGTGGAGACATCAGTCCACATTCAAAGATTTCATCTCCCGTCTCACCGCAGTGTGTAGACCTGGCAGTAAATTCAATTAAAATATAACAAACCTAACTGCTCTGGCACTGGACGGTGCGCATTTTCCCTTTGTAGGTCATATCAATAGATGCGGCCGCGCTGAATTCTATATTTTTAACTCAAAGCCGCAGGATGGAGATGTCTTCTTTAACATTGTTGCTTATTAAAACAGACCTTCATTCACGGTTGGCTCAAGAATAACGGGAGAGGAACTTGGTAACTCGGGAGAGGAACTTGGAACATCGCAGAAATGACATAACCTTGGGAACTCGGTTAAACACTTGAACATAAACTTGGAATCTCGTACATAACCACAAATATGTTTTTTTTCTTTCACTTGGGGTCACTCGTGGATGGACTCGCACCGTGAGACAGGTTTCATGATGCAGCACTATAATAAGTGCGATTAAGCTGCATTTGGAGTTAGTGAGCAGTACCGGTTGCCCCATTACAGGAAGAATATAAACCTCTTCTGAGCCCTATCTTTGGAAGAAATATTTTCTTTGGAATGCTGGAGGTTGGGGAGAGACCTGATAGAAGTATACATAATTATGAGTGGCATACATATGGCAGACAGACAGTCAGAACCTTTTTCTCGGGTTGGAAATATCTAAAATCATAGGGCATGGCTTTATGAGGAAATTAGCAAAGTTTAAAGCAGAGGGTAAGATTTTTTGGACAGACGGTGGTCAGGGTCTGAAACCTCGTGTCAAGAATGGTGACCAAGACCACCTTTGCGGATTCGGATAAGGGCTCGTCTTCTGAAGAAGGATCTCGACCCGAAAAGTCACCTATTCCTTCTCTCCAGAGTTGCTGCCCGACCCGCCATGTTACTCCAGCATTTTGTGTTGGGCATCAAACAAACCCTCGTCCAGTCGTTCTGCTCGTTTTCCAGATCGGCTAATTATACATTTGTTCCCCTGATTACCCCACCCCCTCCTCACTTTTACCGCAGTTACACTTACATAACTGTAACTTTGACTTAATTATTACTATACTGACTAATCTATTTATTTTAAATGCCAAGCAACATATTACTTCCCAAATTCCAATTCCTCGAGAAAGGGTTGAAGCATTAACTTATCACAAAAGGTCACAAAGTGTTGAAATAACTCAACGGGTCAGGCAGCATCTCTGGAGAAAATGGATAGTTGACGTTTCGAGTTGGGACTCTTCTTCAGTGCCTTTAGTTTAATTTAGATACAGTGTGGAAACAGGCCCTTCGGCCCACCAAGCCCATGCTGACCACAATCACCCGGACACTAGTTCTATCCGACACACTGCGGGGCAATTTACAGATGACAATTAACATACAAACCTGCACGTGGGAATGTGGGAGGAAACTGGAGCACCCGGAAAAAATCTACGTGGTCACTGGGAGAACCTGCAAACTCCGTAAGGACAGCACCAGTCGTCAGGATTGAACTCGGGTCTCTGGCGTTGTGAGGCAGCAACTCTACTGCTGAGCCGCCAATGTGACATTCCAAGTTTTAGAATGAAGTTAGCCGCTTACAAATCCCATTCTCTGCCCAGCGTGGAGAATCATGAATTGCCAAGACAAAAGGCACTGTAGATGTTGGTTCCTTTTTTTAAAATCACAAATTCAAAGTTATCTATTCAAGAATAATGTAGTGTGGTTCGTTGGATTTGTCCATACTCAACTTAAAATTGTCCATAATCTATAACTTAAAGATTTTTTAAAGCATTTAGTTAAACTACAGATTGTGTTCTGTTCAGGTTCAGTTTCCTGGGTCCAACTCAGAGAGAAGTCTCCCCCCTTTCCAGGGTTAATCACTCCACTGTTTATAATGCTCTCTGCATTATGAAGTCCTCGACAGTGAACCCCATGGGCAATAACTACCAAAGTGTCTGCTCACACAGTCAGTACACTTGTCTCCTGTACTAAGTCACCCAACCCCCCCCCTCCCCTCCCTCCTTCTCCCCACCTTTCCCATCCCCCCCCCCCCCCCACCTTTCCCTCCCAACTTCAGACCCGTCCCGACCCCCTGGGAAACTGAAGGGAGTGACAATCAACTGCCATGGATACAAATAATGTCATACACAAGAAAGGGCAGATGCTAGTTGACAAAAAGTGAACACACAGTGCTGTAGAAATTTGGAAACGTCATCCCGTCACCAATTCCTTCTCTCCAGAGATGCTGCCTGCCCGCTGAGTTATTTGGGTTTTGGGTGTGTGTTTTTGGTTGGTTTGGGTTGTTTTTTTTTTCAAGAGTGCCCACAGTAGACTCACGAGTCACTAAGGTAAACGCATGGGCCACTACGTTATTACAAAGAGTTTAAATGTTTCAATTTTTAACTTGAATAGTAAATTTGACTCATGGAAAAGCTCAATCATGTTTGAATTTTTTCACGAGTTAACAAGTTTCACGGGTACCTGCCATTAGCGCCACGAGTCGCTAAGTTGCGCGCACGAGTTCCAACGTTCCCGCTACGTTAATTGTACGTGATTACCGCGAGTGAAAACTCGGGGTCACTCGTGGGTCGACTCGCACCGTGATACAGGGCTTTGACTTTCTGACTCTTATACTACCAGTGATCTAGGTTCATAAGTCATTGGAGCAGATGTAGGCCATTCTGCCCTTCGCGTCTACTCCACAATTCATTAATAGTCAGACCACATTTGGAGTACTGTAAGCAGTTTTGGGCCCCATATCTTCCCCACCTCTCCAATTTACTGATGTTGGAGTGGATCCAGAGGAGGTTTCTGTGAATTATCCCAGGAATGATTGGGTTATATATGATGGGCGTTTGATGACACTGGTCCTGTACTCGCTGGAGTTTAGAAGGATGAGGGGGGGGGACCTAATTGAAAATTACCGAATCGTGAAAGGCCTAGATAGAGTGGATGTGGAGAGGATGTTTTTACCAGTGGGAGAGTCTAGGATTGGAAGCCATAGCCTCAGAATAAAAGGACATGCCTTTAGAAAAGAGATGAGGAGGAATTTCCAAGTCAGAAAGTAGTGAATCTGTGTAATTCATTGCCACGGACAACCGTGGAGGCCAAGTCAATGGATATTTTGAAGGCAGAGATTAACAGATTCTTGATTAGTAAGGGTGTCTGGGGTGTTGGGGAGAAGGCTGGGAGAATGGGGTTTAGAGGGAAAGATAGATCAGCAATAATTGAATGGCAGAGTAGACTTAGTGGACCAAATGGCCTAATTCTGATCCTATAACCTATATACATAACACCCATGCCAATCTATGGACTTGGACTCCAAGACCCTTCTGCATATCAATCTTGTTCATTGACTTGCCATCAACCATATAACCTCTTCTTACATTCGACCTTTCAAGGTGCAACACCCTGCACTTGCGAGGATTAAAATCTATGTGTAATTTCTCCTCCAGTTGATCTACATCCTGCTGTATACTTCGACATGCTTCCTCACCTCTACAACTCTAGAAGTCTTGGTGTTGCATGCAATCCTGCCGAAGGAGTTCTTTGTCCTCTACGAATAAACCAGTTCTGAATCCAAATGACCAAGTCACCATGACTACCGTGCATTTTAATTTTCTGGATCACCAATTGGTGCCTATGGTCATGGTGCCAATTGACTTAAGGGCCTGTCCCACTTACGCAACCTTGACTCGCAAATTACGTGACCTCGTGATCGCTTGAGGCGTATGGGCACCATATGGCCGCGTGGGCTCGAAAATCTTACAGTGTCCGAAATCTTTGCGCAACAACGACCTGTCGGCTCGCAGGCGCATTGCGGTCATACGCAGCGTCTTGACGGCATATGCCTAGCGCGTGGCGTTGCGCGATTATGCCACCGCCCGGCGTGGCATTGCATGTTGACGTCACCGCCCGACGCCGTGCGACGCCGAAAATCAGGCGGGCAGCCTCCTGCCCAGCTGATTGGTAGATATGACGCAAAAAAATCGACTTAGAAACAATGCATTATAAAAGTGGGTATGTATCTGAACCTGTTGATTCTCTCCTCCACCGTCCCGTCGAGGGTCCTCAGCTTTTCACTCCTGAATTCAACAATCAACTTGTCGATCTTGCTGACGTTAAGAGCAAGATTTTTGTTCTTGCACCATTCAAACAGATTATTAATCTCGCTCCTGCACTCTGACTCATCATTGCCCATAACTCATCAGCAAAGGCGATATCATCAGTGAGAAGTCATTGGAACTGTGTCTGAATACACAGTCATGGCCATAGAGAATAAAGTAGGGGACAGAGCATACAACCTTGAGGTGCTCATGCGCTGATGGCTAGCGAGGAAGCACTGTTACCAATTTGTATTGATTGTGGTCTGCCAATGAGGAAGTGTGGATTCAATTACATACGATAGAACATAGAACATATTGTGGCAGTAGCTGTATTGTTGTGGGTCCAGATACTTAATGAGGATAGAGTTGACATACGTCATAACCAATCTCTCAAAGCAACTCATCACCAAGAATTACAGTGGGATCCTGATTGGCAAGGTAAACCAGGGAATTGCAAATGCAATTTAATTCAGATAAGTTTGAGGTGTTTTATTTTAGGAAGTCAAACCAGGGTAGAATGGTAGGTAGACGTTTGGGGCAAGAGGAGCATTGTAGAACAGAGGCACCTAGGAGTATATGTAGATAGTTCACTGAGCGTAATGTCGTAGGTAAAAAGGTGGTGAAAGAGGCTATTGGCACATTGGCCTTCATCAGTCAGTGCATTGATGTGGTGATGTGATGTTTCAGTTGAATATGATGTTGCTGATGCCATACTTGGAGTATTATGTTCAGTTTTGATCACCTTGCTTGGAAAAATGGAAAGGCCATTAAGCTGGAAGCTTTTATGCCCTATAAAAGATTTACGAGGATGCTCCCAGAACTTAAGTGATTAATTTATAGGCAGAGGTTGGGCAGGCTAGCTGTTTATTCCTGGGAGCAGAGGAGCTTGAGAGTGTGATCTCACAGAAGTGTATAAAATCATGAGGGAAATTGATAGAATTAATGAATGTAGCCTTTTTCCCCAGGACTGAGGAATAAATAACTAGAGGGTGGAGCTTTAAGGCGAGAGGGGAAGATTTAATTGGAACTTGAGGGTGAACTTTTTAATATGTCAGGTGGTGCATATATCAACCAAGCTGCCAAATAAAGTGGTTGAGGCAGGTACAATAGCAACATTTCACATTTATTTGGACAGGTACATAGGGATATGGATCAATTGCTGGTAAATGGATGGGCATCTTGGTCAGGAAGGATGTTGGCCTGTTTCTGTGCTGTCATAGACAACCTAATTGATTTTTAAGGTACCCTCTTCATAACCTCTCTGGCTTTTAGTTCTATGTATTTTGAAATAAACCCCAATGCTTTATTTGGCTCCTTTATGGCCTGATTAACCTATATTTATATTAATTGATGATCGGTGTTCGTGGGTCTATCCACTTCTCTACCCAATTTCCAAGTCTATCCACTTCTCTACCCAATTTCCAAGTCTGTGGCCTCCTTTTTTACCTACCAAAATGTCTAACTTAGCACTTCTCTATAGAAGCATGTTCGTGATATAAACATCCATTCAGTAAATTCACATGCGTCTCCATGTGTTTTATTGCAATGCTTGTTTATATTAATTATTCTTGCAAAATTAATGTCAAATTGTAAAATGGTAATTCTTAAAAGCAAATCTCTTCATTCTTACTTGGGATCATAAATGGTCACAGCACTGATCTCTGGATTATTCTTTTACCTCTTTTGTGAGTTTGAGTATTCATGTTTGTTTTCTACTCTTTTTTTATAGCTATCTTGCTAAGCAGCCGGTTCACAACTTTACACATTTTGTCCTTAAGAGCACTGACAATGAAATCGACTTTTATGTCAAGCTGCCTTGATGCTCAAGCTTGCCCCAACAATCAGGAAGATCATGGATGATCCGCTAACACCTCAATTCCTCGGTTTCTGGATGCTCCCCGAGTACAATTTAGTCACTGATTAATCAAGATGTTTTTTCTTGTTCTCACCACTATTTGTATTTAGAAACGATATTAGCAAAACTTATAACATACAGTATGATCCCCTTTTCAAACAATCAATATAATAAAACCTCTGCATAGGAAGGAACTGCCGATGCTGGTTTAAACTGCAGATAGACACGAAAACTGGAGTAACTCAGCAGGGCAAGCAGCAGCTCTGGAGAGAAGGAATAGGTGACATTTTGGGTCAAGATTCTTCTTCAGGTTCTTAATAAAACCTCTGCTCTCCCCTAACAGAGGGTGGGGGGGGGGGGGGGGGGGCAGGTATAGAATATGGGACAAATGGAGGATTAGTGTAAGTGGGTGGTTAATGGTTGGCACATGCTCGGTGGGCCAGAGAGCTTATTTCCATGCTGTGACTTTCTGACTAACAACGTTGACAGTTCAGAATGCGGAGGGGCTGTTTATCTTCTAAACATCAATTGACTCCCCATATCCATATTTTAATTTTTATGTATTTATTTATATTTTATTAGAAGCAATGTACAGTAGTATAATCCGCGGCATAAGACAAAATACATTTTGTGTACAACTTCTATTTTACTTCGGAGTCACGTGAGTGACTACGTGAAGAACCCGCCTCACGCTGGCAACGGCATGACGTCAACGCTGACGGCGCGAGGAGGAGCTGCAGTAAGGAGCAGCTCCTCAGCAGCGGTTGGAACGGCCCGCAGGTAAGTGCAGTTAGACCGGGGCGTTTTTTAGGTTACGCTGGGTGGCTCCAGCAAAACGAAACCAAAAGAAAAAATTTAGAGCCACGTTAACGTGCTGATTGAGCACTGATTATTAAAGAAAAATGGGAAAAATCGGGAAAGAAGTTTTCGCGGGTAAAAAGATGTTCCCGGGGTGAAAGTAAAAATACGGGACGCGAAGTTAGTGCGGACCCGGTTCCGATACCGTTTGGCCGCTGATGTACCCGATAGTGAGTTTCCAGATTCTCCAGAAATAATAACCACGGAGGAAAATGTTCCTAAAAATGCAAAAGAAATCTGAGAGGCCCGTGGTTTCTGATGACTCTGATATTGAAAGACCTCCAGACAATAAAAACTATGTGGCTAAAAAATGGAGCATATGGAGAAAAGTTCTCCAAACAATAATGAGACAAGGGTCAGAGTACTCAGATGAATCCCAAAAAAACCCGGAGGGGTTTGAATATGATGAATATGGCTGTGGGCCAAGTTGGGAATATGATACTCCGGACCCAGGATTTGGGCTGGAAGAAGTCTCATGGGGATGATATCCCAATTGATTTAGGGCTGCAGAAGGCAGACCCCCCCCTGCTGGTGGCTATATGGGCTTTTGAAAGCACAACCACAAAGTAAAAAGAAAAGGCCTAATGTGCCTGGGATAGCACAAGAGTTTGCTATACCTGAAGGAAGTGGTGAGGCTATGGAAGAAATCCTAGCTGCAAACATAAATTATATGGTATCTCACCAACTTCACAATTCTGTGATGAATGAAACATCAGAATTATATAAAGCTCCAAGAAAATTGTGCCTCATTGGAAGTGCTTACGGTTGAATCCGATGATATGGACGTCTATGACTCCAAGTATGAGAGCCCTAGAAGTGAAGTTTCAAAAGGTGCTCAAATTAATTTCTGCAGCCATTACGGCCTATGGCAGGCAAATGGAGAATCTGGAAACGGAAAAGATTCAAACAGGATACTTTGGGCCTTATTATGTAATTCATTCTATGAAATTAATTGCATGAGGCGATTCGGCCCATATTTCACCCTAGATTTGCAAAGCCTGTGTCAAGAAAGTGGAGTCCAAGCTCCTGGGTATTTGTTTGGAGAAAATTTGCCGAAACAGCTGAAAGAGTTGAATGACGAAGCTAAATTCTTGTTTAGCAATGTTAAATCCTTTTGTGTTTTGGACAAAGAAGGGGTTTTTCGACCCGACAGGGGTTTCGATTTCCATTATAGAAGCAGAAGTTTGTCACGAAAATACTATCGTGCTGTGCAGGCAAGTGCTTCCCTGTATTCGGGAAGAAGGAGACCACACGCTCATACGGAGAGGTATTAAAGACTTATATACTTAATGAAACTGTGGATGACCCTCCAGTTGGAGGGAGATTGCAAAAATTTTATAATGCCTGGCTTAAATTACTTCTGATCGATATGTATTACAAGCAGTTTCAGGAAGCCATTATTATTTTTTAAAGAAGGGGTTAATCCTCCTGTACAGAATAGACCTGCTTATGCTTATGTGTTTTCTGCAGAGGAAAGAATGGAGATTAATGTGGAAATTGACAAATTATCTGGAAAAGGCGTAATTGAAAAGACTTATGACATAAGCATCAATTTGTCTCTGATATATTTCGAAGTGATAAAAAAGATGGTGGTTGCAGAATTAGTCTGGACCTTTACAGATCTGAATAAGTTTGTAGAATACAAACATTTTTAAGATGGGACATTCAGTACTGCAAAATATCTTCTCTCCAGCAGGGTGTTATTATGGCTAAGATTGATTTGAAGGATGCCTATTATTTCTGTAGCAATTTATCAATGCTTCAGGAGGTATTTTAAAATTTAATTGGCTGGGGCAATTATGGCAGTTTAAAGCTTTACCAAATGGATTGAGTTTGGATCCTAGACTCTTTGCAAACTGTTGAAACCAGTTTTAGCCCAATTAAGAGCACAGAAACACATTGTTATGGCTTATCTGGATGATATTCTGATCATTAGTGATACTCAAGAGTCAGCTGAGCACTCAGTTTCAGTTACTAAAGCTTTGTTTGAAAAGCTAGGGTTTTGATTCATCCAATTAAGTCCCAGCTGCAGCTAGCACAATCAATTAACTTTTTGGGGTTTGTAATTAACTCAAACGTGACTATGTTAGTTACTTTGCCAAACAGAGAAGGCCAATGACATCTTGATGACTTGTAATTACCTTCATTCACCAAACCTTATCCCTCCATCCGAGAAGTGGCGAAAACCATTGGGGAAACTGGTAAGCAGCATTTCCAGCAGTGGAATTTGGTCCATTACATTATCAAAATCTTCAAAGGGACAAAATAAGGGCTCTTAAAGAGAAGGCAGGTCACTTTGACAGGCCTATGCAATTAACAAAAGAAGCCGTCCGTGTTGGAATTACAATGGTGGGTTGAAAATGTCCCACAAGCTGCTAAGAATATCATGATTTAAACAACCTGAAAATGGTTTTACAAACGGATGCTAGTGCTCTCGGAATGGGGCTACAGATTCGTCCTCCAGTTGTGGAGGTAGATGGAAAGCTCAAGAAGAAGCGTTTCTTCAAGTTTATGGTTTAACTATTTGGAGTTATTGGGTGCTTTTTATGGACTTAAAGCATATTGTTGTGCTAAACAAGGTCTACATGTGTTTATACAGTTAGACAATAAAACGGCGGTTGCATACATTAATCACATGGGGGGAGTTAGGTCAGTATCATGTGATTGTCTGGCCAATGAGATATGGCAATGGTGTAATTGGTCGCCAAATATGGATTTCAGCAAGCTACATTCCGGGTAAGGACAATGTGGTAGCAGATGAGGTCCAGGATTTTTAAAGATAATACGGAATGGATGCTTAAGCCAGCAATATTTAAGAATATTGTAAACCAATTTGGGTTGCCAGAAATAGATTTGTTTTGCATCTAGGCTTAATCATCAGTTGCCTACTTATGTGTCTTGGGAACACGATCCAGAATGCAGTAGCAGTAGATGCTTTTTCATTACACTGGGGAAAGATGTTCTTTTATGCTTTTCCACCCATTTGCTTTGATTCAGAGATGCCCTGAAGAAGATCGAACAAGATTCTGCTTCTGGATTGTTGGTAGTTCCAAATTGGCCAACTCAACCTTGGTTCCCAGTAATGCTGAATATGATTAAAGAACCCATATATGTCGATTCCTAACTGTAGTGATATCTTGACTAATCCGGTAACTAAAGAGATTTACCCATTGTATGCATATATGAATTTGTTAATCTGCAGGTTTTGACCAGACCTCTACAGGAGCTGGGGACTGTCGGACCAAACTATGAAAGTTATGGTTGCATCATGGCGCAATAGCACACAAAAGCAATATATGACACATATTAAGAAATGGGAAGACTTTTGCACACAGTCAAATATTTCTTATGATACTGTAAATATTGCAAATGTTTTGGAATTCCTTGCCAATTTGCATTTTCAGCAACATTTAAGTTACAGTGCCATTTAACACTGCACGCAGTGCTTTGTCGTCCTATTTAGGGCTTATGACTGATCAGAGATCAATTGGGTCGCATCCATTAATATCTAGATTCATGAAAGGAATCTTAATATTAATCCACCCAAACCAAGATACACAGAGATTTGGGATGTGAGCATTGTACTTACGCTACTTAGACAATGGACTCCAATTGAAGGGTTGATATTGGAAAGATTGACATTGAAATTAGTCATGTTAATGTCACTGGTCTCAGCTCAAAGAGTGCAAACTTTACAAAATGTTGCATTTAGACTGTATGCATGTTGACTACAGATTTAATGTTGTGTTCTATGTTTTACGAGTTGATCAAACAAAGCAGACCAGGGAGATCTGGAACAAAGGTAACCTTTCAAGCTTATCATATTGATCCTACTTTGTGTGTGGTTAAAACATTAGAACAAATATTATTAAAGTTACTGACACCCTTTGAGGAAATGAAAAAAGCGTTAATGGTTACGCACAAAAAACCACACACAAAAGCTTCAGTTCAAACTATCTCAAAATGGTTGAAACAGGTGTTGGTTTTAGCGGGAGTAGACACTGATGTGTTCAAAATCTCACTCCACCAGGGCGGCAGCTACGTCCGCGGCAAAGGGGCGGGACGTGCCTCTCGAGCATATTTTAAAAGTTGCAGGGTGGAGTAGAGAAGAAACTTTTTCAAAGTTCTACAATAAACCTGTTCACACTATGACAAGCTTTGGACACGCGGTGTTGGGTGAGCACTATAATCACCTGCTTTGTTTACTATTAATTGCTATAATCAATGGTGTAGTCACTTCTATCTTTTATCACTTGTAATCATTTTCCCTCAGATATAAGGAGGGTTATTATATGGTCTTTAAACCATTAAAAAGTTAATTGTGAAATGATCTAACATTAGTCTGGTTTCTCATGTATGTGTTTACTTAGCCGGACTGTCGTACGGATTGATTCTACGACATAAAAAACACAGAAAAGCTTTAAAATCTTCACGTAGTCACTCACGTGACTCCGAAGTAAAATAGTAAGATTAAACAAGAACTTACCAGTTCGAAGTTTGATCGTTATTTATGAGGAGTTACGATGAGGGATTACGTGCCCTCCGCTCCCACCCTCATAAAATAAATGATCAAATGGTAGTTCTAAGTCTTTTATGAGCCTTACTATGTTACTCCGGCTTTTGGTGTTCTGTGTTTTTCATGCCGCTGCTTTGAAGTATGCCGTTGCCAGCGTGAGGCGGGTTCTTCACGTAATCCCTCATCGTAACTCCTCATAAAATAACGATCAAACTTCGAACTGGTAAGTTCTTGTTTAATCTTACTATTTTAAATTTAACAAGAAAGAGGTAGAACAAGAGAGAAAGAACTAGAAAAAGAAAGAGTGTAGGAAGTAGTGATGTGTAAGTCCCTAGACTACCAGGTGTGCAGTCCAGGGGTGAACAAGTGATAGCCTATAGAAAAATAAAGACAAAAACCCATAAAATAATTTAAAAAAGAAATAAAAGAAAAGAGAAAAGAAAAAAAAAGAAAAAAAAGGGACACTTATGTGTGGATATACCTGCTTCATATCTCACCACACCCATCACCCGGTTCGTGAATCGGTTTATTTCCCGAATTGTGTTGCACCATGTTATACTTGTAATGAATCAATAAAAGGAGACCATGTCTTTAAAAATTGTTCTGATTTTCCTGCTAAGACGAGTCTCATATCTTCAAGATGTAGCGTCTCAGACATGCTTGTGATCCACATTTTAAGCATTGGGGTGGATGCATTTTTCCAAAATTTAAGTATACGTCTTTTTGCCATTATCAGGTCGTAGTTAAGCAAACGTCTTTGAAATATTGATAACTGTTGAAATATTGATAGCAGGCACCTGTTGTTCCAAAAATAATCAATTTTCTATGGGGGTCCAGCTTTGTTTTTAATAATTTTGTGAAGATTTCAAAGATTTATTTTCAAAATCTATGGAGATTTTATGCAGGAAGCGAAGGAATGTGTTATAGTTGCCTCGTGAGATAAACATTTGTCACAGATGGGGGAAACATTTTGTTCAGTTTAGTTTTTGAGTAATATTTTAAATTGGATTAAAATATGTGTTCCATTAATCAAGCAGTTATGTAAATATAGAAGATATTTATCCCATCTGTCTTTGGAAATTTTAAAACTTAATTCCTGTTCCCACTCTCTTCTAATTGCATCTACGGATGGAATTTCTATATTTAGAATTATATTATACAAGTATGATATTAAATTATTTGACTCTGCGTTTCTAGTCATACCTTCATCTAATATATCTGGCATCAGAGTTTGATATTTGTGTGTATATTTTTTCAGCTAATACACACACAAATTTTGAATTTGAAGATATGTAAAATATTGATTACCTCTCAGATTGTATTTGTATTGTAATTTCTGAAATGATAAAAGGTTTCCCATTTCGTACAAATCTCCAATCTTTTTGATTCCTAGTCTATCCCAGTGAGTAAACATTTTATCTATAATAGATGGTTTGAACGACGGATTATTAGCAAAGGAGAGAGAAGAGATACATTTCTTAAATTAAGAGTAAATTTTACTTGTCTCCAAATTCATAAGGTGCTATGAATAATCGGATTTTTCTTATATATTGTATTCTTCAACTTTATTGGGGTGAGAAGGATCGCGCCTATGTTAAAAGATGAACAATCCACTCTTTCCGTTGTTAACCACTCTACCTGTTGAGCTGAATTGGCCAACCAGTAAATTACATTTTTAATATTCACTGCCCAGTAATAGTATGAAGCCCCCCACCCCACCCCCAATATCCATTTTGATCATTCATTTTATTGTGGTAAATTAGTTCCAATTGTAAATGCCAAAACAATGCTACATTTGGATGTAAAAAATATTTTTGTAAAATTTGTATCCAACCTGTCTCTTTCCATTCCCAGTACCCATTGGCCTTCTCAATCATGTTCAGTACCTGGATACGAAGGAAGCCTTTCTTCTATAGACTTTTGAGCGCTATGTTCAGATATGAGATGAAGACACCTGACAAACTCCTCACTCAGCGCCTCTGTGTTCTTGTAAGTTCATCAAAACACTCAAAAATAAAATAGATTTTCCAAGTTATATAATTTAATGACTTAAGCAACTTGAGCGTAAATTTGCAACATATTTTACCATTAGTATTTGCGCTGAGTTTTGACATTATTTATCTTTGTTCTCAGTACAGATAGGTTTTTGTAAATTTTGTGTGCATGTATTCAATATAAGTCAATATTGGCAACAACAGTGGTTTGAAGTTTGATTACCATAATCACATTTTGGTTCATGGTCCCAATTGTGATGTGAGTTGCACCAATAACCATAAAATCAAGGATCGTAATGTGCAGCAGAACATTGAAAGGGAGGCAAGGTCTAGTGGGGGTGACTATGTTGAGAAGGGCCATTTGTCAAAGTACTATGTACAGAGGCTTTGATGAGGAAGGCTCTATTGAGGAGACCAAAGGCCCTGTCCCACTTATGTGTCCTTGGCACGTAAATTACGCGACCTCGTCGTTGCATTGCAGCATATGGGCATCGTGTGGCTGCGCAGGGCTGGTCCCACTGAGAAGCGTGGAGGGGTATGTAGTTGTGCGCGATATCACGCGGCACTCTGAAATTTTGTAGCGAACAAAATCTTCACGTGCCAATGGTCTGGCACGTAACTAACGGCCAAAGTGGGACAGGCCCAAGACTCTGGCGCAACGCAATGTCTCACCTCCAACAGCAGCAGAGGCAGGCAAACAATCGCTGAGCTCGGCCTGGGGCTCACGGCCGTTGCGGATCTGGTCCGCCCCCACTTTTACTCCCAGAGCGGGGCCAACAAAATTGAAGATAGACACAAAATGCTGGAGTAATTCAGCGGAATGGGCAGCATCTCTGGAGAGAAGGAATGGATGACGTTTTGGGTCAAGACCCTTCTTTCAGACTGAAGAAGGGTCTCGACCCGAAACGTCACACATTGCTTCTCTCCAGAGATGCAGTCAGTCCTGCTGAGTTACTCCAGCATTTTGTGACCATCTTCAAATGACATCACGTGCTCCAGACGGCTGTGCTGATGCATGAAGTCACGCGCGACCTTCGTGGGACCATCGCGCCTCAACGTGACCACAAGGTCTCGTAAATAGCGTGCCAAGGTCTTGTAAGTGGGACAGGGGCTTGGGTGTTGACTACTTGTGATAAAGCAAGGTAAGCTGATGCTTAAACCTCAAGGTAGAAATGGCTATCTGCTGAGTGGTATGCTCCTCTGTGATGTGTGAGGGCTCAGGGAGATGTCAAGTATCCCTGGCAACTACATTAGGAGGAATTGTGTTCAGCTGCAGCTCCTCTCAGACAGCATGGGTCAGTCAGAGTGGCAGTTGGACTCGCTCTGAGGTATACAGGAGGCAGTGACTGTTATACGGGAGATGGGAATTCCAGGCTATACTGCACATTCTGTCAGATAGATGGATGACCACCAGGAAAAGAAGGCTGCGCCACCGTGCTACTTTTGTTACACGCCATCCCTGGGTATCGAACGACTTCCATTTTCGCAAACATCCATGTCTTTTTTAATCTATTAATGAGAAAATATGCAAAAGTCACTTGATGTCTTAAATGAATACTTCTCATCTTTATAAGCGAGTTCAGTATTCCGACTGTGCATGCCCAGGTCATCGGTCCCTTGCTATAAACATTCTCGGCAGCTGTGGTGCTGTGTTGTGTGTAGGCCTGCATTTCTTCCGTGGTCGGGGTCGGGCCCGGGTCTCTGCGCGCTGTTGAGTTGCTGCTGGACTGTTCCCGTACACTCCCAGGTGTCCCGTCCGTGTCCGGGGGTGTCCGGGGTGGCCCTGGGCTTGCAGCCGGCACTGGGTAGAGGCGCTGGCTCCAGCTCAGCTCTGCCTGTCCAGCCATGTTGGCCGGCAGCTGGGGCTCAGGCCTAGAGCGGTGGTGGCCCTGGGCTTGCACCCGGTGTGGGGGGAGGGATGCGCTGGCTCCAGCTCGGCTCTGCCTGTCCAGCCGGGGCACAGACCTGAAGTGGTGGCGGCCATGGACTTGCAACCGGCGCCGGGGGTAAGGGGTTGGCCGCTGGCCACTGGGTGGGGCGGGGGGCTGAGGCTGTTAGCCCGTCGGGGAGCGGGTCCCTCGGGAGTTGGAGCAAAGCTGGCTATGGGCCACTGCTCTTGACCGCTGTCCCGTCGGTCCGGGGCTGTCGGTTGGCCTGGCGGGCAGGCGGAGTTGAGCTGGGGTTGGCGCTTCTCCGCACAGGCTGTGGACCATTGTACCATCGGCCCAGACGTCTCCGGCAGCCCCCTGGTTCCATCCTGGCTGCAAATGAGGCATGGGTCTGTGTGCATGCAGCTGCCGTGAATTAAAAAAAAATTTTTTTTTTTAAATTTTCAAAATATACTTTATTCGAATGATAAATATATACGATACATTAACCTTGCGGAAAATCCATCCGACATTTTCGGAGGCTGTACAATAGATCAATACAGTTTAGACATTTCTTTCCCCCAAATTTTCACAAATCAGTCCCCCACTCGTGCCACAATGGCGTGGGATACCTTCCCTTATATTGAGGGGCGTCTCCACCATACCGTACCCCCCATGTCCAGTAGCGGAAGGGCATTAGACTGTGGCCCTCCCCCACCGAGCCTTGGCGTTGGCTGCACCGTGCTTCAGTGCGTCCCTCAGCACGTACTCCTGCAGTCTGCAGCGGGCCAGTCGGCAACATTCCCTGACGGACATCTCGCTCTGCTGGGTGGTGAACAATGCTTGGGCAGACCAAAGGGCGTCTTTTACCGAGTTGATGACCCTCCAGCAACACTCGATGTCAGCCTCTGAATGTGTCCCTGGGAACAGTCCGTAAATCACCGAGTCCTCTGTGACGGAGCTGTTCGGGATAAAGCGTACCAGGGACCCTTGCATTTTTCTCCAGACTCTTTTAGCAAACCCACACTCTGTAAAGAGGTGGGCAACCGTCTCCTCGCCATAGCAGCCGTCCCGAGGGCAGCGTGCGCTGGCAGTGAGGTTCCGACGGTGCAGGAAGGATCTGACTGGGAGGGCTCCCCTCACCGCCAGCCAAGCCAGTTCTTGGTGCTTGTTGGTGAGTTCTGGCGATGAGGCATTTTGCCAGACAAGCTGGGCAGTCCTGCTCAGGGAACCACGCCACCGGGTCCATAGAGTCCTTTCCCTGCAGTGCCTGCAGGACATTCTGTGCTGACCACTGCCCGATGGACATGTGGTCAAAAGTGTTGGTCCGGAAGAACCCTTCCACCGACGACAGATGGGGCGGCAATGTCTAGCTGACTGGCACATTGCGTGGCACCTGCGCCAGGCCCATCCTTCTCAACACCGGGGACAGGTAGAACCTCAGCAGGTAGTGACACTTGGTGCCCACGTGCCTTGGCTCTACACTCCGCCTGATGCAGCCACACACGAAGGTGGCCATCAGAATGAGGGCGACGTTGGGCACGCTTTTACCCCCGTTGTCTGCCGACTTGTACATTGTGGCCCGTCGCACCCGGTCCATCCTCGACCCCCAGATGAACTGGAAGATGGCCCGGGTGATCCCTGTGGCGTAGGAGGGAGGGACAGGCCATGCTTGTGCCAAGTACAGCAGCCCCGAGAGCACCTCACACCTGATGACCAAATTCTTTCCCGTTATGGAGAGGGAGCGTTGCCTCCACAGCTCCAGCTTCCTCCCCATCCTGGCTATCCGCTCCAGCCAATTTTTGTTACATGCCTCAGCCCCCCCGAACCAGATCCCCAGCACCTTCAAGAAGTCATGCTTGATGGTGAAGGGGACGGAAGATCTGTCGGGCCAGTTGCCAAAGAGCATGGCCTCGCTCTTCCTGCGGTTCACCCTGGCTCCCGTGGCCGACTCAAACTGGTCGCAGATACTAATCAGTCTGCGAACCGACCCTGGATCCAAGCAGAAGACAGCGACATCGTCCATGTACAGGGAGGTCTTTACTTGAATGCCCCCACTGCCTGGCAATGTCACTCCTCTTATGCCAGCATCCTTCCTGATGGATTCAGCAAAAGGTTCAATACAGCAGACAAACAAGACAGGAGAGAGAGGGCAACCCTGCCTAACTCCAGACCTTACCGGGAAACTGTCTGATTCCCACGCATTGATTTGGACTGCACTACGGATGTTGGTGTAGAGCAGTTTGATCCAATTCCTGATTCCCTCCCCAAAACCCATTTTGGAGAGCACGTCCCTCATGTACGTGTGCAAAATCCTGTCGAAGGCCTTCTCCTGGTCCAAGCTGACTAGGCAGGCATCCACCCGTCTGTCCTGCACATAGGCGATGGTATCTCTCAGCAGCGCTAGGCTGTCTGAGACTTTCCTGCCAGGTACAGCACAGGTTTGGTCCGGGTGGATCACCTGTCCCAGAGCAGACTTGACCCGGTTGGCGATGGCCTTGGACAGGATCTTCTGCTGGAAGCTCATTCCACACAGCCACCACCCTCTGAGTAAAGAAGTTCCCCCTCACGTTACCCCAAAACTTCTGTCCCTTAATTCTCATGTCATGCCCTCTTGTTTGAATCTTCCCTACCCTCAATGGGAAAAACGTATTTTTCCAGTTGTAGGAGAACTTCAGTTATACTGTGTTTGAAAGATTGTGCGCAATTCTGGTCACCACTCCAGTGTCCCAGGTTCAACTCTGACCTCCAGTGCTGTATGTGTGGAATAAGCGAGTTCGGTATTCCGAAAAACGCAAGGAGACACGGGATTTGTCAAAGGTCACAAGCGATAAAAACTCTCTGCGCCTCATCTGCAACCAGGATTGAAATCCCGGGTTTCCAGCGCCGCAATTGCTGCAGCTGCCGTGAATGTCTCTCTGCCGGTCCAGACTCCCCCCTTCTCCCACTCGTATCTGCCCCCTCTATCTCACTGTTACACCCTGTGCTCCCACCACCTGACACTCCCGTTTCTCAAATTAAATATATTTTGACACATAAATCATGAATAAAGATAAGATTTATACACAGTTTGTACAGTCAGCGCTTTGTTCGCTTTTTCTTTATAGCGAGTGACCTCTGACAAATCCCATAATTCCCTGCGTTTTTTGGAATACCAAACTCGCTTATTTACTGTGGAGAAGGGAACAGAAACTAGTGAATCCAGGGGAGGGAACAGTGATATTGATAGTAGAAAGGAGAAGCTGCTGGAGGTCTAGAAACACAAAGGTGGATAAATCCCAAGGTTTACTCTGATCAGAAAAAGTGAGGAGACTGATGGAGCTTAAGAGTTGTTTGCATTTGAATGGGTAAGTACTGATTAGGGATAGTCAGCAGAGCTTTGTCCATGGAAAATCATGTCTCACACATTTGATTGAGACTTTTGAGGGGGAGGATTGATGAGGATTGCAGACATTAGCCTACAACCTCTATTTTAAGCTCAGCAACATTAGCCCATGGTACTGTACGTTATAGACTAATGTCTACATAGACTTTTGCAATGCTTTTAAAAAAATATCCTGGATGAGAGGCTAGCTTGGAAGGAGTCCCAGGTTGAATAATGAAGTGGATACAAGGATGGCTTAGTAGTGTGGGACAGAGGCTGGTAGAGGAGGTTGCTTTTAAAATCGGCGGCATAGTTTGCTATAGGGATTGTGCTTCGTTCCTAGTTAGTGTCTTGTATTGTAATGATTTGGTTGAGAATGTCGGTGGCATGTTTAATTTGCAGATACTTTTGAATTTGTTGGTACGGTGGGCAGTAAAAACGATTGTCCAAGGTTACAAAAGGATTTAGATCAACTGGGGAAAGTGGGCAAAGGAATGGCAAGTGGAATTCAGCTTGGAAAAGTGCAGAGTGATGCATTTTGAAAATTAAATCAGGGCAGGAATGGCAGGGGACTGGGGAGACTTGTTACAATGAGAGACCTTGGTGTACGAGTCCCTGAAAATGAGAAAACAGATAGATAAGTTGTTAAGGAAAAGGTTTACCTTCATCAGTTGAGGCATTGACCAAAAGAGTTGCGATGCCATGTTACAGTTAACCATATAACCATAATACCATATAATAATTACAGCACGGAAACAGGCCCTCTCGGCCCTTGCAGTCCGTGCCGACCATTTGTTTTCCCCTAGTCCCATCTACCTGCACTCAGACCATACCCCTCCATTCCCTTCACATCCATATACCTATCCACTTTACTCTTAAATGTTAAAATCGATCCTGCCTCCACCACTTCTGCTGAACTGCCACTGGACTATCCCTGTCCCCACCTGAGTGCCCCCCCCTCCAACCGGCAGCGGCCAGAGACGTCGGGGGTCAGACGGGAGCGCGGGGCGCCCCCAGGCCCACAGCCAGCGCGGAAGAAGCAGTGCTCAATCCAGCTCAACTCTGCCTGTCTCGCTGGGTTAACCTACATCCCTGCCCGACACCAGCCCGGAGCCGTGGAGTTAGCCCTGCTTCTCCGCGCTGGATGTAAACCTGAGCCGTTGGTCCTGTAAGTCCAGACAGGGCTGGTAGGTTAACAGGCAGAGTTGAGCTGGATTTAGGGCTGCTTCTCCGCACTGGCTGTGGGCCTGGGGGCGCCGCTCCCGTCTGACTCCTGACGTCTCTGGCCGCCCCCCGGACGGGGGGGGGGGGGCACTCGGGAGGGGACGGGAATGGTCCAGTGGCGGTTCAGCAGTGATTACGGAGCCGGAGACCCAGGATTGATCCTGGTTTCGGTTTCCTCACATCATCCCGAAGGCTTGTGGCATGGATGGTCAATTCACCACTGTAAATTGCCCCCAGCGTGTGGGAATGTGGTAGAACCTAGGGGAAGTTGATGCACAAGCAAACGTTGGATCCCATGATCAGCAGAACTAGCTTCTACTTTCTCTCAACCGTTAGTAATTGTTCTTTCTTATCAGTCTTTCATGCTTTTGTTGTCATTCATTACAATATTGTAGATGTATGCCTACAATATTGAGTGATTTTAGTGCATTTTCTGATTTATGGACAAATCGGACTTATGGATGTCTGTGAAATACCCAGGGATGGCCTGTAATTGACAGCTATAAACTAAAGTAGAAACTAAAGTAGTAACCCCAGGAATGGTCACCATTAAGACTTGTGATCATTTTCAGAGAAGCTGACGATGGCTGCCACGGTGTACTGCTCCTTGCTGTTTTGTATGTGTTGTTTCATTTGTGTCCTCTGGGAGGAAACCGAAGATCTCGGAGAAAACCCATGCGTTCATAGGGAGAATGCACAAACTCCGTACAGACAGCTCCCGTATTTGGGGTTGAACCAGGGTCTCCGGTGCTGCAAGTGCTGTAAGGCAGAAATTCTCCGTTGCGCCACTGTGCGTGCTTGTGTACTATGGCTGTGATATTTTCAGCAGTACAAGTATGTGAGTGCACTGAACAGTTTACAAATGTCATGTCCAATAAACAGTTGATAGTAGTGAATACCTGTCATCTGTATTCACTAAAGAGAGAGACATTGCAGAGTAAGAAATCAGGAAGTGATGTTCTAAAGTATATATTTTCCTGCTGATAGAAAGCACAATGTAAATTTAACCTCTCTGCAGCATCTCATTCTCCTTATAATCCACAGTTGGCCGATGAGTACCTGGACCTTGATGAAATGAGTAGTCGAAGACAAATGAAAGTGGCAAACTACAGAAAAGTTTCCAAAATGCCTGTATGTGGAATTGCGCAACCAAATCCAGAGGTCAGCTGAGTCATTTATTTTATTATGTAAAAAAGACATTCTTTATCAAACATTCTCAGTTGCTGCTGATACACTATCGTTACAATTATTTGGGTGCTCTCCAGTCTAGTCATACTGAGTTCCCATCCCGCTGAGATACTGCAGCATTTTGTGCCAATCATACTATACATGAGTAGAATCCTGGCATACATAAATGCAACAATAATGCAAAGAAACAAATAGCATGAGTGCAGAAAATTGTGTGACAGCATTATGGCATTACAGTTAAACAGAAAACGTCCAAGCTCCTCAATGACAGGTTCGAACATTGGAACTATACCCTAGCTTATGGAGGCATGTTCAGTAGTCTGACAACAGCAGGGTAGAAGCTGTTCTTGAATCTGGTGATATTTTAAAGACTTGGATGTGAATGTAGGAGATATAATTATACATTTATGGGAGATACAAAAGTTGGTGGTGGTGTGAATCATGAGAAAAATTGGATCATACTACAGCAAGAGACGGAAAGTTGGGCCGAGTGTTGGCAGTGATGGCTGTAACATTTGTTGCAAGCTGAGATGGATTTAACAGTAAGTTAAGATAAGGCAGCATGGTGAAGTGGGAAGTAAAAATAAAAATCTTTTGACTGCAGGGACTGCTGAGGATCCTGTCCTACCTGACCGATGATACCAGGAAGTTTACTCGGGTGCTGTGTCTGAACCTGAGAGGGGAAGCAGTGCTGGAGGCAGATGGACAAATGTATTCACTCAGGGAAGTCAACAATCTCCAGCAGGAGCTCATCATCCCTGCTGTAACAGTGGAACAACTGGAGGTGCGTGTCCTTTTTTGTTAAGTAAATGGTGATTAAAAAAAAATAATCTTTATAGATCCTAATAAGAGGGTTTGCTACTTGTAAACAGATTAGAAAACAGGTTATTTAATCTTTTCTAACCTTCACTGTTCTGAGGAGAAGAACCCATTTCATCTTGTCTTTCTACAATATTGATTGAACAATGCACATGAGTACCCTCCCTAATTATGACGACGTCAACACTTCAGTAACGGGATATGGCTAGCATTCGTTTTTGTAACCATACATCTCTTTCAGTCACTCTCCCGTTCAGTTCAATATCATTCATTCATTACAGTAAAATGGTCCCTCAGTTCCTCCAAGATATTCACTCATCTGCCATGTTTCTATCAACTCGTGAACTTTGTCGGTCATTCACTGAGATCTCGCTGACTTTCATTGTCCCCAGGGTAAGTATCTATTGTTTTCACAAATTATTTTTAAGGAGTTGTCCTCTGTCTCTGATGAGCAAAGGCCTTAAGGTGAGATAAACAATATCAAGTTTTATGATGTGTGGTCATTAATCTGATATGACTCGATGTTTATCTAAAACTCATTAGCTTGGCTGCAGAACACAAATTCAACCACTCTGAATTGAAAAAATCAATCTCACTGTGTTGGAAAGAACTGCAGATGCTGGTTTAAATTGAAGATAGACACAAAATGCTTGGGTAACTGCAGGACAAGCAGCATCTCTGGAGAGAAGGAATGGGAGTCGTTTCGGGTCGAGATCCTTCTTCAGACTGTCTGAAGAAGGGTCTCGACCCGAAACGTCACCCATTCTTCTCTCCAGAGATGGTGCCTGTCCCACTGAGTTACCCTAGCTTTTTGTGTCCATCTTCCAATCAATCTCCCTGATTTATAAATCATAATTATGAGTAGTGATTTCTCGAGATTGAAGAGATGAAGTTTCCAGTTTTTTGATTAAAAGGTACAGCATGGAAACCGACCCTTTGGCCCACTGAGTCTATGTTGATCATTGGTCATCCATTCACACTAGATCTAAGTTATCGCACTTTTGCATCCACTAGTGGCAATTTACAGAGGCCAATTAACCTGCAAATCGTACGTCTTCGGATGCGGGGGAAACGGAAGCACCCGTAGGAAACTCACTCGGCCACAGGGGGAAAGTGCAAACTCCACACAGACAGCATCCAAGGTCAGGATTTAACCCAGGTCTCTGATGTTGTGAGGCTGCAGATCTACCAGCCACTGTGGATGTGGATGCAATTATCTTTTGATGGTCATGAAAACCACGACTTCTGATGTACATTGAAATCATGTGGAAATAAAGTGGTTATCAGGATGGGTGGATGCATTATAATAATTATTGTAGACCAGATAATAAGTTGAAAACATATTCTATTATCTTGTAGCTTTGGTTTCAAAGAATAAATGTGTTGCTTATAGTAACTCACCTAGTTAGTGTGGACTTTAGGAGGAGAGGAATACCCCAGTCTCCATCAAGGGTGTGGAAGTGCAGTTTACCAAGGAGTACAAGTACTTTGGAGTTTATCTGGACAGTAAACTGGACTAATCCAGGAATGTGGAGGCCCTGTACAAGAGGGGATAGAGTCGTTTGTACTTTATGAGGAGGCTCTGCTCTTTCAACATCTGCAGTAAGATGCTGCAGATGTTCTATCACTCGGTGGTGGCCAGTGCCATCTTCTTCCCTATCGTGTGCTGCGGTAGCAAGGTGAAGGCCACAGATGGCAACAGAATTAACAAGCTCATCAGGAAGGCTGACTCCGTCCTGTTGTGGAGTTGGATTCACTGGAGATGGTCAAGGAGGGGAGGATACTCCTCAAACTGCGGAGTATCTTGTACAATACAGCTCACCCCCTCCATGACACACTGGTCAACCTGAGGAGTACCTTCGGCTACAGACTGTTTTCATCAAGATGCAGCACAGAACACCATGTGAGTTCCTTTTTCCCTGAGGCTATCAAACTGTACAACTGCTCCCCCTTCTGTCGTGGGGTAGACTGACTCCCCTTTCCCCCCTCCCCCAACCTTTGCACATCCCCAATCCTGGACTTTCCACTCCTCACTTTAATTTCACGTTTCATGTATCTTGTTGTGTCTTTTATGACTTTTGGCAGATCAATTTCCTTCCTGGGGTTAATAAAGTTATATCGTATTGTATCGTCTCATGTTGAATAAAGGCTTCAAATTTAGATTTTGTGCATTACAGGAAATTGAGGCGGCTTCCAAAATGGACCTGTTGAGCTCCAATACCCCTATAGAGACCTGGAAAGAGGAAACAAAGGAGATGAAACAGTTCAACTCATGTATGACTCTAAAGGAGGTTTACAGCAAAGCAGCCATACAGTATCCCCAGTTGCAGAATCATCGTATTCCAATTCCGGATTGTGCAGCTCCCACAGAAGAGGTATTTTGGCATGGTTTATGGGGAAATGCTGATCTTCGTTCTGTTTTCAGTTGCTAGCGTTATTACACGAACAAGATAAAGGAGATAGGGTGTGCATTTATCTAATATCTCAGCACCTGGGCATTTCAAAGATATTCTCAGCCAAAGGACAGTCAGTTAGTGATCACCACCATAGGGACTCAAATAGAGAAAGCCGGTAGACAGGGTCTGAGGCAGGAGGCAGAAAAGGGAAGCACTCAGACCCAACATGTTGGGGGGAAAGAAGAAAAAAATAATAAACAGAGAATAAGAGGTGGTGGGTTTCCAGGGCACTTGTCAACATAATTGTATAAGGAGGAAGAGTGTTGTAAAAACAAGCCTGAAGGCTTTGTGTCTCAATGCAAGGAGCATTCGTAATAAGGTGGACGAGTTGAATGTGCAGATAGCTATTAATGACTATGCTATAGTTGGGATCACGGAAACATGGCTCCAGGGGGACCAAGGCTGGGAGCTGAACATCCAGGGATATTCAATATTCAGGAGGGATAGACAGAAAGGAAAGGGAGGTGGGGTAGCGTTGCTGGTGAGAGAGGAGATTAATGCAATAGAAAGGAAGGATATTAGCTTGGAGGATGTGGAATCGATATGGGTAGAGCTGCAAAATTCTAAGGGGCAGAAAACGCTAGTGGGTGTTGTGTACAGGCCACCTAACAGTAGTAGTGGAGTTGGGGATGGCATCAAACAGGAAATTAGAAATGTGTGCAACAAGGGTAAAACAGTTATAATGGGTGACTTCAATCTTCATATAGATTGGGTGAATCAAATGGGCAGGGGTGCTGAGGAAGAGGATTTCTTGGAATGTATGCGGGATAGTTTTCTAAACCAACATGTAGAGGAACCAATGAGAAAGCAGGCTATTCTAGACTGGGTATTGAGTAATGAGGCAGGGTTAGTTAGCAGTCTTGTTGTGCGGGGCCCCTTGGGCAAGAGTGACCATAATATGGTTGAGTTCTTCATTAGGATGGAGATGACATAATTAAGTCAGAAACAGGGGTTCTGAACTTAAACAAAGGTAACTTTGAAGGTATGAGAAGTGAATTAGCCAAGATAGACTGGCAAGTGATTCTTAAAGGGTTGACAGTGGATGTGCAATGGAAGGTATTTAAAGACTGCATGGATGAACTACAACAATTGTTCATCCCAGTTTGGCAAAAGAATATATCAGGGCAGGTAGTGCATCCATGGATAACAAGGGAAATCAGGGATAGTATAAACACAAAAGATGAAGCATATAAATTAGCCAGAAAAAGCAGCTTACCAGAGGACTGGGAGAAATTCAAAGTTCAGCAGAGGAGGGCTTAATTAGGAAAGGGAAAATAGATTATGAAAGAAAACTGGCAGGGAACGTAAAAACTGACTGTAAAAGTTTTTATAGATATGTGAAGAGAAAGAGATTAGTTAAAACAAATGTAGGTCCCTTGCAGTCAGAAACAGGTGAATTGATCATGGGGAACAAGGACATGGCAGATCAATTGAATAACTACTTTGGTTCTGTCTTCACTAAGGAAAACATAAATAATCTGCCGGAAATAGCAGGGGACCGGGGGTCAAATAAGGTGGAGGAACTGAGTGAAATCCAGGTTAGCCGAGAAGTGGTGTTGGGTAAATTGAATGGATTAAAGGCTGATAAATCCCCAGGGCCAGCTAGTCTGCATCCCAGAGTACTCAAGGAAGTAGCCACAGAAATAGTGGATGCATTAGTGATAATTTTTCAAAACTCCTTAGATTCTGGAGTAGTTCCTGAGGATTGGAGGGTAGCTAATGTAACCACACTTTTTAAAAAAGGAGGGCGAGAGAAAACGGGGAATTACAGACCAGTTAGTCTAACATCGGTAGTGGGGAAAATGCTAGAGTCAGTTATTAAAGATGTGATAGCAGTACATTTGGAAAGTGGTGAAATCATTAGACAAAGTCAGCATGGATTTACGAAAGGTAAATCATGTCTGACGAATCTTATAGAATTTTGTGAGGATGTAACTAGCAGAGTGGATAAGGGAGAACCAGTGGATGTGTTATATCTAGACTTTCAGAAGGCTTTCGACAAGGTCCCACATAAGAGATTAGTATACAAACTTAAAGCACACGGTATTGGGGGTTCAGTATTGATGTGGATAGAGAACTGGCTGGCAGACAGGAAGCAAAGGGTAGGAGTAAACGGGTCCTTTTCAGAATGGCAGGCAGTGACTAGTGGGGTACCGCAAGGTTCAGTGCTGGGACCCCAGCTAGTTACAATATATATTAATGATTTGGATGAGGGAATTGAATGCAACATCTCCAAGTTTGCGGATGACACTAAGCTGGGGGGTAGTGTTAGGTGTGAGGAGGATGCTTGGAGGCTGCAAGGTGACTTGGATAGGCTGGGTGAGTGGGCAAATGCATGGCAGATGCAGTATAATGTGGATAAATGTGAGGTTATCCACTTTGGTGGCAAAAACAGGAGGGTAGACTATTATCTTAATGGTGGCAAATTAGGAAAAGGGGAGATGCAACGAGACCTGGGTGTCATAGTACACCAATCATTAAAAGTAGGCATGCAGGTGCAGCAGGCAGTGAAGAAAGCAAATGGTATGTTAGCATTCATAGCAAAAGGATTTGAGTATAAGAGCAGGGAGGTTCTACTGCAGTTGTACAGGGTTTTGGTGAGACCACACCTGGAGTATTGCATACAGTTTTGGTCCCCAAATCTGAGAAAAGACATTCTTGCCATAGAAAGGGTACAGAGAAGATTCACCAGACTGATTCCTGGGATGTCAGGACTTTCATATGAGGAAAGACTGGATAGACTTGGCTTGTACTCACTAGAATTTAGAAGACTGAGGGAGGATCTTATAGAAACTTACAAAATTCTTAAAGGGTTGGATAGGCTAGATGCAGTAAGAGTGTTCCCGATGTTGGGGAACTCCAGAACAAGGGGTCACAGTCCAAGGATAAGGGGGAATTCATTTAGGACCGAGATGAGGAAAACATTTTTCACACAGAGAGTGGTGAGTCTCTGGAATTATCTGCCACAGGAGGTAGTTGAGGCCAGTTCATTGACTATATTTAAGAGGGAGTTAGATGTGGCCCTTGTGGCTAAAGGGATCAGGGGGTATGGAGAGAAGGCAGGTACAGGATACTGAGTTGGATGATCAGCCATGATCATATTGAATGGCGGTGCAGGCTCGAAGGGCCGAATGACCTACTCCTGCACCTATTTTCTATGTTTCTATGTTTCTATATGAGAAGGAAGGTTAGAGTCAAGACAGAGGAGTCAAGAGTGCTTTATTGTCTTATGTCCCAGATAGAACAATGAAATTCTTACTTGCTGCAGCACAACAGAATATGTAAACATAATACACTGTAAACAATATAATAAACAGGAGAAAAAAAAAAGTTCAGTGTGAAGGTATACACACACTCAAAAGTACACACATAAATATATGTATATATATATACACATACACATACATGCACACATATGTACACACAAAAAACAATTGCAAAAAACAATTGCAAAAACAAAATAAATAGTATTGCAATAATAATAATAATAATAATAATAATAATAATAATAATAATAATAATAATAATAATAATATTAGTTGTGGAGGAAATCCATGCAGGAAGGAGCTGTACTTCAATGCTACGCGTCGCAGAGACAAAGCGACAGCACCGTAAGGAGAGAGAGAAGGGGGCTCGACGACTACCAACCACCACCAGTCTCCACTGCCCACGTTGCACCAAGGTGTGTGGATCAGGGATCGGCCTCTACAGACATCTGCAGACCCACAAGTAGACGACCCTATGGTGAGGAGTGGACAGTCATTCTCGTTTCGAATGACCACCGATGATGAGTGTTTAATAGCCTGATGGCTGGAGGGAAGAAGTTGTTCCTGAACGTGGACGTCACAGTTTTTAGGCTCCTGTACCTTCTTCCCGATGGCCGGGGTGAAATGAATGTATGGCCAGGGTGGTGTGGGTCTCTGATGAGGCTGGCTGCCTTTTTGAGGCAGCAACTCGGATAAATCCCTTCGATGGTGGGGAGATCAGAACCGGTGATGGACTGGGCAGTATTCACATCGTTTTGAAGTATTTTTCGCTCCTGGGCGTTCAAGTTGCAGAACCAGGCCATGATGCAACCAGTCAATATGCTCTCTAGTGTGCACCTGTAGAAATTCAAGAGAATCCTCTCTGTCATACCAAATCTCCGTAATCTTCTCAGGAAGTAGAGGTGTTGATGTGCTTTATTTATAATTGCATCAGTGTGCTGAGTCCAGGAAAGATCTTCGGAAATGCGCACGCCCAGGAATTTTGACTCTCTCCACCATTGATATAAACAGGATTGTGGGTCCTCATCCTTCCTCTTCCAAAGACCACAATCAGTTCATTGGTTTAACTGATATTGGTTTACTGGCACCATTTGGTCAATCGGTCAATCTCACTTCTATACTCTGACACATCACCATCTGTAATTTGTCCAACAACGGTGGAGTCATCGGTAAACTTGAATATGGAGTTCGAACTATGTCCGGCTACACAGTCATCAGTATAATGAGTAGAGCAGGAGGCTGAGCATGCAGCCTTGAGGTGCTCCAGTACTGATTGTTGATGAGGATGAAGTATTTCTGCCAATTCGAACAGACTGTGGTCTGTGGATGAAGAAGTCGAGGATCCAAACTCCAGATGTGGCCTCACCAGGGCCCTACAATTGTATAGGGCCCTGTGTGACCACATCTGGAGTATCATGTGCAGTTTTGGTCTCCTAATTTGAGGAAGGACATCCTTGCTATTGAAGCAGTGCAGCATATGTTCATGAGGTTAATCCACAGGATAGCGGGACTGTCATATGAGGAAAGATGGGAAAGAGTGGGCTTGTATTCACTGGAATTTAGAAGGATGAGAAGGGATCTTATAGAAACGTTTACAATTATAAAAGGACTGGACAAGCTAGATGCAGGAAAATTGTTCCCAATAATGGGGGAGTCCAGAACCAGGGGCCATAGTCTAAGAATAAAGGGGAGGCCATTTAAAATTGAGATGAGAAAAAACTTTTTCATCCAGAGAGTTGTGAATTTGTGGAATTCTCTGCCACAGAAGGCAGTAGAGGCCAATTCACTGGATGAATTTAAAAGAGAGTTAGATAGAGCTCTAGGGGCAAACGGAATCAAGGGATATGGGTCGAAGGCAGGCACGGGTTACTGATTGTGGATGATCAGCCATGATCACAATGAATGGTGGTGCTGGCTCGAAGGGCCAAATAGCCTCCTCCTGCACCTATTTTCTCTGTTTCTATGTAACTGCATATGCTTATTAATGCACAAAAGGATACAAAGTGCTGGAGTAACTCTGCAGGTCAGCCAGAATTTCTTGAGAACATGGATAGGTGACGTTTCAGGTCGAGACCCTTCTTCATTTGTAAAGATTTTTTGAAAATATTTAAGTCTCAATATGCCGAAGGTGTTTGTTTTGATATTGAGATACAGTGAAAAGCTAAGTTCCAATTCCGCTGAGTTACTCCAGAAGTTTTTGCCAATCATACTATACATGAGTAAAATCAAGCCTTATGTAAGTGCAACAATTGTGCAAAGAAACAAATAGCATGAGTGCAAAATATAGTATTACAGCATTACGGGATTACAATTAAAGAGAAAACATCGAAGATCCTCAATTACATAGATTTGACCATCAGAACTACACCCTTGCTTATGGAGGGCTGTTCAGCAGTCGGACAACAGCAGGATAGAAGCTGTTCCTGAATCTGCTGGTACAGGATCTCTGCATGATGGGAATGCAGAAGTGAAGGAAAGAACAAGATGAAAAGATCCTTGCCTATGTTGGCTGCCTTTCCAAGATAGCATGAAGTGTACACAGTCGATGGTGGGGAGGCTGTCTGCATGCTGGATTGAGCTACATCCACAACTCTCCTCAATTTCTTGTTGTCTTGGGCAGTGCTGTTGCCAAACTAAGCTGTGCACCTGGTGCATCTTTAGATGTTGCTAAGAGTCAATAGAGACAGGCCGAACTCCCTACGTCTGCTGAGGAAGTGGAAGTGTTGGTGTGATTTCTTGACTATATCTACAATGGGATTGGTCCAGGACAAATTGTGATAAAAGCTGTGTGTAAATGTTTCCCTTTGTGGTCTGTTTCAATATTCCCCTCTCGCCTTGAAACTATGTCCTCTAGTTCTTGATTCTCCAACCCTGGGGAAAAAAGCTCTGTGAATTCACATTATCTATGCGCCTCGTCATTTTATATACCTCCATATGATCATAGCCTTCTATGCTCTAAATTCTGTCTGGCTGGTAGACCTTTAAAACTGTTGATCCAGCTGTTGGATACATTTGTGGTTTGTGGTTCTGTATTGAAACATCCCCTTCCCATCCCTTTGACAATGTGCAGAGTATAAATGTATCTCATTGGAAATTCTGCAGTTGTACACAGCCCTAGTGAGACCACACCTGGAGTATTGTGTGCAGTTTTGGTCCCTGAATTTGAGGAAGGACATTCTTGCTATTGAGGGAGTGCAGTGTAGGTTTACAAGGTTAATTCTCGGGATGGCGGGACTGTCATATGCTGAGGGAATGGAGCAGCTGGGCTTGTGCACTCTGGAGTTTAGAAGGATGAGATGGGATCTCATCGAAACATATAAGATTGTTAAGGGTTTAGACACGCTAGAGGCAGGAAACATGTTCCCGATGTTGGGGGAGTCCAGAACCAGGGGCCACAGTTTAAGAATAAGAAGTAAGCCATTTAGAACGGAGATGAGGAAACACTTTTTCTCACCGAGAGTGGTGAGTCTGTGGAATTCTCTGCCTCAGAGGGCGGTGGAGGCAGGTTCTCTGGATGCTTTCAAGAGAGAGCTAGATAGGGCTCTTAAAATAGCGGAGTCAGGGGGCATGGGGAGAAGGCAGGAACAGGGTACTGATTGGGATGATCAGCCATGATCACATTGAATAGCGGTGCTGGCTCAAAGGGCCGAATGGCCTACTCCTGCACCTCTTGTCTATTGTCTATTGTCTATTGAAAGCAGTCTGATTTTAACTGCAGTGTCTCAACAGCAAAGTGCTCTTCGCAGTCCCACAAAAATAAACAATGGGTGTTCAATGGCGCCATCTCCATCACTGGCCTTGAATTTGGGTCGAACTCTGGACTCTGATAGCAAGTTCCTCTTGTTCACTTCAACTGCTTAGGATTTGCTTGGATGGTGAATGGTGCCCAAGCAGAGAAGGCCAAATATTACATTTCTACAAGATGGGAGTGTGAATGTTGATTTGTTTATGTCTAGGAACTTATCTCCCATGTGGGTAAAAATGTGGTCTTGAAACATTAAATGCCATCTTCCAGGCAAACTCTGAGAAGTGAAGCAAAATATTATAATCACATTTGATTATTGGTCTGATATTTTGCAATTGTCTTTGTATCGGCAGGAATTTGATGTCTTCCTTAATGTCGTGAGGTCACATTTAATCACAGATCAAAATACGGTGATTTTATTAAATTGTCACGATGGTAAAGGGAGGACCACAGCTGCCATGGTCATCTCCCTGCTTCTGGTCTGGCACATTAATGTAAGTTAAAAGTTTCCACAGGACCATTTAGATTTGTCTATTTAAAGTTTTATTTCATTTGCTTTAGGTAATTGTTTAGAAGAGAGTAGCAATACAGCTCTCAGTGCTGTTCTGATTTCCAGTGAAGTCTTGCTGGTAATTTTCCTTTGAAATAACTCACGGCGAAGCAGAGTACGAGGGAGCGGAGAGGAGAGAGACAATGAGAAACAGAAAAGTGTCACAGAAGAAACCTTTAGGGGAAAAAAATCTTGTAAAGTGTTCCCGATTTCTGTATCTCCAGCTTCAAAAAAACGTTGGGCCTTTAATTCCCATAGGTGTTTGTTTGCAGAATTTGTTTTAACGTGATGCTCCGTTGCACTTGTAGCAACTGTACATTACTAGATGCATGGGACATTTTTGCCTCATTAAGTCTGAGAAATAGCTGTTAGTTCCAATTATTCCTCATAGTTTCTGAGGTGTTAGCCTTTGGTTAATAAGATATCAGTTGATGCAAAGGCTGAGGGTTCACAATTTGCTCCACACCAGCCTGAACTCTGATGCAGCAATGAAGTAGTGTTGCACGTTTAGAGTGTTGATTGATTTATTTAATGTATACTCTGTGCAAACCAACCTATCGTACTATTTGAAGATGTGTTCAAATTAATTGATATCTGTGCAAAATTAAAACCAACTATTACTAGTAACCTAAAATCAAAGGAGGTAACAGAAGACATAAAACAGGTTAAACGCCTGCACATGGAATGAGAATTGGATATTATGTTTCAGGTCAACAACCAATCATGACACAAAGGGGCTTGTAGTCTCTCTTTTCACATTTAATGGTCTTTTAAACAGTGAGAGTGTCCAAATGTTTGAAAAACCTTCGGCATATCCTCTAAGTTTCCTTTTTATTCTTCCAGTGATATTCTTCACACCAGTGACTCACCCATTTGTTGCCTTCGTGGACTTAATGGTGTTAGGCCTTTAAAGAAATTATCTTTTATCATTTGCACTTATGCTTTTGATTTATTTTTATGCAGATTGCACTTGAAAAGTGAATGCTTTTATCATATAATGTTGCTTATCTTCAGTTGATGGACTCTCCTTACAGGGGTTCCCACAATTTATTGTGGAGGATATGGTGAGCATTCCCGATGCCAAGTATACAAAGGGCGAGTTTGAGGTAAGAAACAATTATCAGCAGTAGCGTGAAAGTCTTTAAGGAAGTACACGTACAAATGCGTTCTGATCTATTTTCATCCCTACCAGTGGCATCGCACGTAATTGTAGAGAAATTAAGGTATCCATCCTTAACTTTTGGTCTTGCTGCAGTATTTGGCACTTTTAACCATGCCGTGGATAAATATTCTACTGGGTGTAACGTCAGGAGTGATGCATTGAGACAGTGGATCATTGTATCCAAAAGAGGTTTTAATTTATTTGTCAGGCAGCACATTTAAACTATACTAGACGACCCGTGGACCTGTTGGGTCCCCGTTGTGATGCCAGAGATCCCGTTGTGACACCAGTCAAAGTGGCGATCTGAAAATGGTGGCGGGCCCGGCAACCATCCCCCAACTGCACACATGAGTGTACTGGGCCCGTCAACCCTCCCTGTTGTGAAGACCCGTGGACCCGTTTGGTGCCTGTTGTGATGCTAGTCAAGTACTGCGCACGTGCGGATAGGGCAATTCTCCCCCAACTGCGCATGCGTGGATAGGGAATCCGTTAGTTCCCCGTTGTGACGCCAGAGATATCGAGCCAACTGCACAGGAGCGGCTGATTGGCCGGGAGCACACTGCGCAGGCGCGCTGCCACCGGGCCCGGAGGGTAGAAAGTTAATTAAAGTTAATAAAGGGAATTGCTTTGTTAAATGGAACAAAACTTGCCACTGCACAACGCAGGCGAATGGTGAGTAAGGTGCCCGGCAACCCTCCCCCAACTGAGCAGGCGCCCGGCAAATGGGAGCACAGTGCCGTTCACGGCATAAAGTAAATTAAAGTTTATAAAGGGAAATACTTTGTAAAATCGAATGATTTTGAATAAGTGAATAAGACAACCCTAAAATTGTAGCGATATTGCATACCGTTTTGGCTGTATTTCTGGAACACACACACATACATATTATACTAGACTAAGTGGGACCTGTTGGGTCCCATGTTCACATTAGGATCATGCTGTGAGCACACACACAGATATGGGAAGAAGAGCGTGTTCAAGCTTAAAATGCACCGCACCAGAGGACAGCTGAACAATCCTGCTAACCAAGAGAGGAGATACACTGAACAATGATGATATGTTAATCATTGTCAAACACCATAGGCTGCTCAAAGACTGACAAATGTTAAAGCAGCATACTTGTGGTTAAGTGGGCTGTAATTTGCAACTTTAGTTGACAAAATTAGGCAGGTGGAACTAATGCTGTTTAGTCATCCACACTGACTAAATCCTACCGCAGTATCAGTCATTGTGTTAGTGTGGGTTTAGTTTAGTTTAGTTTAGAGATTCTGCGCAGACACAGACCCTTCAGCCCACCAAGTCCATGCCGACCAGTGATCTCCGCACACTAACACTATCCCACACTAGGGACAATTTACAATTATACTGAGCCGATTAGCCTGCAAACCTGTACATCTTTGGAGTGTGGGAGGAAACTGAAGATCCCGGAGAAAATCCACGCAGGTCACGGGGAGAATGTACAATCTCCGTGCAGACAGCACCCATAGTTAGGATCAAACCTGTATCTCTGGAGCAGTACGGCAGCAACTCTACCACAGCAGTACCATGCTGCCCTGGGGTTTACACCATTTGACCAATTTTCACGTTTTAAATTATATATGAATGCTGGCTTGAAGGACCGAATGCCGAATGCACCTATTTTCTATGTTTCTATGTTAACAGTTTATAAATGTCCGAATGTCAGTGAATTAAAAAGGAGTTTGACAGAAACTGACGTTTTTCTCCAAGCATTGCCTTCAGTCAGAGGCTAACACAGCTCGGGGGTTTTGGTGGGGGCTCTGCACCACTCACCACTGCTTACCCTGCCTTGCTGGACATCTCCAGCAACTTAGCCAGCAGGATAATATTGGTATGTAAAGAGCATACATGATGAATTAAGATGCTGGGAATTTAAAATAAAAACAGAAGGTCCTGTTTTTATTTTCGAAGGTGATAGGCATGGAAATTCTACGAAATGTTTCAGTGCTGAGGCAAGAGTGAACTTTTTTCAAAAGCTACACAGACAACGAATGTGCAGGAATTTTAACAGGATAGCGTTGAGCATATTGAATAAATTTAAAAAAAAAGACATCAAAAAGGATTGCTGGGAGATAGGTCTTGGGGAAATCTCCAAGTGAAAAACTTGATCCTTGAAAGTGACATCGCAGGTAGATGTCATGCAGAGGAGATTCACCAGGATGTTGCCTGTGATGGAGTGTTCGATTGTGAGGAGAGACTGGAGACTATGTCTCTTACCCTGGAGCAGAGAAGGTTAAGATGGGACTTGATTGAGGTATATAAAATTATGAGCAGTAATAGATTGAGTATAGTGAAGGAAACCTTTCCTAATATCAAAGGACACTAATTTGGTTACGGAGTAAGAGATTTAGAGAGGACCTGAAGAATGCCATTTTCACCCCGAGTGAAGGGTACCTGGAATATATTACCAAGGAGTGCGGTGGAAGCAGAGTCACAGACACCATTTCAAAAGAGTTGAGATGAGCTCTTGAAAAGCTTGGGGATAGAAGGTTATGGCCCAAGTGCTGTAACATGGGATTTATGTGGATGAATGCACTGTTTCTATGCTATATACACATTGACTCTAACACTGGAATACTCAATACAACCACTCAAATGTTCTCTTCCATTTAGTTAGATAAAGATTTATTTAAGCTTAACTTCACTTTACCATCTACTCTCTATTATTTTGGTGTTAGTATCTACTCCTGCATAAGCCAGAACCCGTTTTACCCATCTGGAGGTTTCTTGAAACTAGCAAGGTTCCGAGCCCCTGAGGCCCTTAGTGACCTTAATGTATTGTTGGATGTGTGTGACCACACATAACCGAAGGTCTATGGGGTATGCCACAAAATGTAGTTTGAGGCCGGAAGTACCTGGTCTACTCTGCTTAACTAGATCATACACATAAAATGTGATACTATTAGCAGACATAATCATGTTATCCAGCCGCAGCTTATGTAACAACTGGACCCTTTGTGATGACACCAGTGCCATGAGCATCACTACCTTGAAAGTGAGCTGGACCAGGGACAGTGATGTTGCCGCTGCCCATCTGCGAAGCAGTGTTAGTACCGTGCTAACGTCCCATATGTCCGAGTATCTGGGCCTGGGAGGATTCGAATTGAAGACATCTTTCTTAAATCTCGGTACCAGAGGGTGAGACCCAACAGAGTGGTGTCCTGGTCCCGGCCATAAATATGCCGACAGTGCACTTCTAGCACAATTTAAAGCACTATAACTTAACTTCTGATCAAAGTACAGTTGAGAGGGGAACTCCAATACATTGCTTACATGTGCTGTGTCATACGAAATATTAGATTGTAAACAGAACAATTCCCACTTCTTAATATAGGAAATGTACAGTTTTTTTCGTACTGTCCCTCCAGGCTGCAGCGGTACATCCACCGTGCGTTCAGCTAGTCCGAGCTCCTGGAAAGGTCTTCTCAGACTCTACAAACCAATAAATTGATTTGGTCATGGAGAGGATGTTTCTCCCCAGTTACAGGGTTGACTAGCAGATTACTGCCTTTGGGAATGGCCATGAAAGGCTGTGTGATCATTCCCAGTATGATTGGGAACCATGGCTGTGTAGGCCAGTCAGGCACTACCAGAATGCCTGAGGCAGAGTCTTGCTTGATCTTCAGCAATCAACGAGTGACGAGGCAGAATGGGGGGAATGCATAAAAGAACATTCCTCCCCAATGTAGGGAGAATGCATCCACCGCCACTGCCCCAGGGTCTGTTTCCCATGCAACATACTTTGGTAACAGGTGATTCAGTCTGGATGCAAACAAATCAATACCGATCGATAATATCATTAAATACGCCATGATTCAACATCCATTCTATGTTGTCATTGAATTTGTGTGACCTGGTCTCCGCCACCATATTGAGCCTATCTGGCAGGTAGGTAGCTGAAATCCAAATATTTCTTGCAATGCACCAGTGCCAAATGAGGTTAGCCAATTTATCACAGGATACAGACTTGATTCCACCCATGTGATTAATGTAAGCCACCGCTGTGGTGTTGTCAATTTGAAGTCGAACATGCAGATGATGCATATTCCTGCAATAAGCCTTTAACCTGTAGAGTGCTCCCAGCAACTCTAGGTAGTTAATACCATACAAATGGAGAATCGATGACTCATGCGCATTCAATCTGCCACCACAGCTGGAGATGGTATCAGTAGCTCCCCATCCCAGAGCACTAACATCAGTTCGTAATATCATTGAAGGACTGTTGACCAAAACTTTACTGGAGCAATGCCCAATATTGGCCGTTCACCATTGTAACTCTGAAATGGCTTCAGCTGGTAAATGCATAGGTCAAGCAAAGTGACCTGCATGGAATTTGAGTACCTGCTCCTTAGCACATTGTAAATTTTGGTAATGCAAAGGCCCAAACTTTGCAGCTGGAAAATCAGTCACTAATTTACCAATTATACTGGCTACTTGTCGAATAGAAGGTTGCTGTTTTACAATGAGATAATTACAAGCTTTTATTAACTCCAATCTCTTGCACAAAGGCAGAGTCACAGACATGTGATTTGAGTTAATAGTAAATCCCAAGTAATCAATCACCCTTGATGGTGTCAACTTGGATTTAATTGCATTGAAGGACTGTTGACCAAAATTTTACTGGAGCAATGCCCAATATTGGCCGTCCACCAATGTAACTCTGAAATGGCTTCAGCTGGTAAATGCATAGGTCGAGCAAAGTGACCTGCATGGACTTTGAGTGCCTGCTCCTTAGCACGTTGTAAATTTTGATAATGCAAAGGCCCAAACTTTGCAGCTTGAAAAGCAGCCACTAAATTTACCAATTATACTGGCTACTCGTCGAATAGAAGGTTGCTGTTTTACAATGAGATAATTACAAGCTTCTATTAACTCCAATCTCTTGCCCAAAGGCAGAGTCACAGACATGTGATTTGAGTTAATAGTAAATCCCAAGTAATCAATCACCCTTGATGGTGTCAACTTGGATTTAATTGCATGGATGAGAAACCCCAATCTCTCAAACAAGACTCTGGTGGCTGAAATAGCTAAGTTAGCTATTTTTAGCATTGTGCCTATGATCTGAATATCATCCAAATAAGCCATCACTATGTGACCTTGAGCTCACAATAACGCAAGAGCTGGTTTTAACAATTTTGTAAATAATCTGGGAGCTGAGGTTAACCCATTCGGCAATGCTTTCAACTGCCATAGTTGCCTCATCCAGCTAAACTTTAATTATCTATGGTGATCCCTATTAATGGGCACGGAATAGTATGCATCTTTGAGGTCGATGCATGCCATGTAACATCTTTTGGAAACCAGTTGTTTGGCAGTAACAAGGTTTTCCATTTTGAAATGTCTATACTGCACAAAGTAGTTAAGTCGAGTCAAGTCAAGGATGATTCGGTATCCTCCATCCTTTTTTGGCCTTGTAAAAATATTGGATACAAATTATTGAGGTTCATGACTTGCCTTCTCAATTACCCCTTCTGCATATAACAACTGAATTTCAGCCTGTACATCCAAACCCTCCTGTTGTGAATGAATAAAGTTCGGTGTATGCTGTGAGGGTGGGAATGAATCAGAAAGGAATTCAATTTGGAACCCTTGTACACTGTGCAGTATAAACAAATGTGATGTTATCCAACGCCATTCATTCAAAAACCAGCTTAATCTCCCCCCAACTTGTGAGTCATCCACACACCGTATATTACAGAAAGAACCAGACCCACCTTCCTCCATGGTTACTGGTTGATGTGTTTATTTTCGTCCCCGTGGTTTGGCTGGAGTGCATGAACTGCGCATCTTCACTGTGGGCCGGCCTGGGCCTTGCCCTATAAAAGACCTTTTGCCCAAAACTTTCGGCCTTCAAGCTGCAACCAGCTTCAGGGAACTTCTTGCTGCTGGTGGAGGCGTAGGGGTGTTGCCGCCGGAAAGACGATGCTTTGCTTGTTGGTGGAGCTCGAATTAGCCCCACGGCTTTTGCCTCGTCTTCTAGGTCTTTGACCTGCTTCGACAGATCTTCCCCAAACAGGTAATTTGGCGGCTGCACATTAGTGGCCCTGCACAATCCCGCGAACTTCAGATTCAAGGCCGGGCGGATGGCGTTTTTGCAGTAGGAATTTATCTCAAAGTGTGCATTGCATAATAATGCCAGTGCATCTTGTTGTCCATCCGACAGAGGACCTCCATCCACTGTCCTGGCGAAAGCTGTGATGCGAGAAGCCAGCAGGCTCAGAATTCTCTGGAGTTTTACCTCCTGGTTTCTGATGCCTCCACCGATATAATTCCATATCGAGCTGTTTACAGCCGGTACTTTTAGCGATGCACAGTTGACAGGCGTGTGGTACCTCATGGCCATATCCACCATTGTTTGCTCTTGAAGCTGGTGTGAAGCCAGGTAGTTTATACTGGCCGCCAATTCCTCGTCGAGCGGCTCCCCAATTTGCTGAGGTATCGCAAATTTTGATGCTAATGCGGATAATTCTGCTTGCCGCAGCCCGTGCATCGGGGTATGCTCCCCGGACATACCGCCGAACTCGGAGCCAGCCCAAAACGGACTCTGGATGCTCGCCTCCTCAGAGAGGGAGACATCATGCAGCCCTGAATCAGGTACTGCCGCGGGCTCACGAGGAGACCCGCTGTGATATGACTCCATGTCATGGACTGTATCTTGGTGGAGCATCCTTTCCATGAGGTGCTCCATCCGGGGCAGACGTCCGAAGACGCTGTCCATTGTTGGAGGTGCACCCTCCTGGCCTGACTCGTCCAAGTCGAAAGGCAGCACTGACTTTAGTTTTGCTTTCCCTCTTGGGGTAGCCACGGTGCTCTCCAGAAACACCAAGTCTGAAGCCGCTGGTAAAACCGTCAGTGACGGATGGTGAAATCGACGGCTGCCCGCTACCCGCGGTCCTGCGGTCCCGCGGTCTTCTGTTGCAGGTCTCCCCGCGGCTCGTCTGGACTTCACTCTTGACTTGTCCATTGGTGTTCCAACTTGTAGCACTGCAACAAGAATTATAGAACACACGACCTCAGACTAAGTTGGAAAACGTACCTGTCGGTCTTTTTAACGTACCCTTTGGAGGAGCGACGCGCCTGCCAGCCAGTTGCGGTGCGTAGGCGTATTGACGCGCATTCGGGCTGGCGAGCGTCTTCACGAAGTCACTCGCGTGACTCCGAAGTAAAATTCTGTCCATCTAATCCTTGCAGTTGAACCAGTCTTTACAGATTATTGAGGGAGGTCATAAATGTTAATATTATGTATTTTCGTTCTTGATATTTTCAGTGTCCATTTCTATACTCAATGATCTCATCTCTTCTCATGCTTGCATTTAATTGGGCTGAGTTTATAAACATTGATGGCATGTGTTGGAGGATAGTTTTCTTTCAGTTCCTTATAGGAGCTGTTAGGTCTAAGGATGCAACACTCAACTGCTCTGACGTCAGAGTGGACATAAACTATCAGGTCCATGAAGAAACAACACTGTTAAATCCAACTACTCTACTTATTGCTGCAAATCTCATTGAATCTTACAGTCATTTAAATGTATGGCAGAATAGGCCATTCATTCAATTATGTCAACATTGAATATGTCTTGGAATCATTTAGATGAATGTCATCTTGAAACTAGGTTAAGAAAAATGCATCTCATCTACACCAGTGCAAGCTCCTTACAAATTCAATGAAAATGAAAAAAATGAGTAAAAAATAGTAAATGAATGAAAAAATGAGTAAAAAATGAGTAAATGAAAAAAGGGCAGTCACGGTGGCACAGCGGTAGAGTTGCTACCTTACAGCAAAATGCAGCGCCAGAGACCCGGGTTCGATTCCGACTACGGGTGCTGTCTGTATTTTATACGTTCTCCCCGTGATCTGCGTGGGTTTTCTCCGAGAACTTTGGTTTCCTCCCAAACTCCAAAGACGTACAGGTTTGTAGGTTAATTGGTTTGGCGATATGCAGAGTACTGCCCTGCCGACTACAAAATTCAGAAGGTTCAGAAGGAGTATTCTACTTTTACAATCAATGAGTATACAGCATATTTATCATAAAAATGCATAAACTGAACAAAATTAACATGATTATTTGGAGGTTCAAAAATGTGTGTGAATATAAAATGTGGAATCATATTCTGTGGAAGTTTGTGCTGGATGGCTACTTCTTTTTGTCCTTTGAAAGGAATTTGTTTAATACTTGGGTGCAGCAGGATCATGTTCCAAATACTGACCAAAGCATACTCTGATTCCATGAGGAAATATGAGCATGACCTTCATTATTATTAGGATAGACAAGCAGTCTAAGTGTAATGTTAGTACAAAGACTGTAGATAATCCCCAAAGCTTCCTTTTATTGGACTTCTGTTTACATGTCTCACAGGCAGTTCTCAGTCTGGTACGTATTCTTCCAAATGGTAATGCAATGAAACAGGAAGTGGACAGAGCTCTTGATGCAGTGAGTGATTCAATGACTCCAATGATGCACCACTTGAGGGAACTTATCCTCAACACCTACAAGAAGGTAATCACCATTTCAGTTTTCCAAAAGTGCTGCATTTATCACTCGAAGGTAGACACAAAATGCTGGAGTAACTCAGCATTTCTGGAGAGAAGGAATGGGTGATGTTTTGGGTTGAGACCCTTCTTCCTTCTCTCCAGAGATGTTGCCTGTCCCGCTGAATTACTCCAGCATTCTGTGTCTATATTTGGTTTAAACCGGCATTTGCAGTTCCTTCCTCTGCATTTATCACACATTGTATGATTAATACATATTTACTTTAATTCAGTTCTATGCCGACAATTTATTCACTGCACCTGTTTGTGTTAATGTTCACTTTGATTGTCATTGAAACTGGTCACATGGCTGTCAGCATTTGGATAGTGATCTATCACTGAGTCTCCAAACCACCACCTGTCCCATATAATGGGAAGTTAAGTATGTAACTGGAGGCGTCAGAATCAGAGGACCTTATCACCACTGGCATGGGTGGTCCACTGGGACACAAAAGCCTGTGGACGCTGACATTTTGAGCGAAATACAAATTGCTGCAGGAGCTCAGCAGGTCAGGCTGATCGTGACAACATATTTATCTATTGATGCAGTAAAAACAAAATGCTTGGTTGCTAATTTTACATGGAATGCAAAGTATCTATTGAGCAACATAAAGAAAAGGATTCCTTCAGCAATGTTCAGCCAAGCTACAGCAAAAGATCCACTCTCTAGAACTCAAACATGATTATATTTTCATTGTACAAGCGACCCATAGAAACATAGAAATTAGGTGCAGGAGTAGGCCATTCAGCCCTTCGAGCCTGCACCGCCATTCAATATGATCATGGCTGATCATCCAACTCAGTATCCCGTACCTGCCTTCTCTCCATACCCTCTGATCCCCTTAGCCACAAGGGCCACATCCAACTCACTCTTAAATATAGCCAATGAACTGGCCTCAACTACCCTCTGTGGCAGAGAGTTCCAGAGACTCACCACTCTCTGTGTGAAGAAAGTCTTTCTCATCTCGGTCTTAAAGGATTTCCCCCTTATCCTTAAGCTGTGACCCCTTGTCCTGGACTTCCCCAACATCGGGAACAATCTTCCTGCATCTAGCCTGTCCAACCCCTTAAGAATTTTGTAAGTTTCTATAAGATCCCCTCTTAATCTCCTAAATTCCAGAGAGTATAAACCGAGTCTATCCAGTCTTTCTTCATAAGACAGTCCTGACATCCCAGGAATCAGTCTGGTGAACCTTCTCTGCACTCCCTCTATGGCAATAATGTCCTTCCTCAGATTTGGAGACCAAAACTGCACGCAATACTCCAGGTGTGGTCTCACCAAGACCCTGTACAACTGAAGTAGAACCTCCCTGCTCCTGTACTCAAATCCTTTTGCTATGAAAGCTAACATACCATTCGCTTTTTTCACTGCCTGCTGCACCTGCATGCCTACTTTCAATGACTGGTGTACCATGACACCCAGGTCTCGCTGCATCTCCCCTTTTCCTAATCGGCCACCATTTAAATAATAGTCTGTTTTCCTGTTTTTTGCCACCAAAGTGGATAACCTCACATTTATCCACATTATACTGCATCTGCCAAACATTTGCCCACTCACCCAGCCTATCCAAGTCACCTTGCAGTCTCCTAGCATCCTCACAGCGAACACTGCCCCCCAGCTTAGTGTCATCCGCAAACTTGGAGATATTGCCTTCAATTCCCTCATCCAGATCATTAATATATATTGTAAATAGCTGGGGTCCCAGCACTGAGCCCTGCGGTACCCCACTAGTTACTGCCTGCCATTGTGAAAAGGACCCGTTTACTCCTACTCTTTGCTTCCTGTTTGCCAGCCAGTTCTCTATCCACATCAATACTGAACCCCTAATACCGTATGCTTTAAGTTTGTATACTAATTCAATGACCCATTCATTATGGCCGTTAGCAATACAGACTATTCTAGCATGCAACTTCATCATAACATAGTGTTCACCTATAATAATGCAGTTTTTCAGCCAAATACTGTAATGCCCCTGTCCCACTTAGGAAACCTGAACGGAAACCTCTATGGGTGCTGTCTGTGCGATGTTTGTTCATTCGCCATGTGACTGCGTGGGTTTTCTCTGGGTGCTCCAGTTTCCTCACATCCCAAAGACGTGCTAATCAACTATTTTTTTCCTCTTCACATAGCTAAAGAAGCTTTTATTATCCTCCTTTATATTCTTGACTAGCTTAGCTTCGTACCTCATTTTTCTCCCCCATTGCCTTTTTAGTTATCTTCTGTTGCTCTTTGAAAGCCTCTCAAACCCCCGGCTTCCCGCTCATCTTTGCTATGTTATACTTCTTATCTTTTATTTTCATACTGTGCTATGTAAAATAATCTAATAGATCTTTTGGGGGTACACAAAAAGCTGGAGAAACTCAGCGGGTGCAGCAGCATCTAAGGAGCGAAGGAGATAGGCGACGTTTCGGGTCGAGACCCTTCTTCAGACTGGTAATAGATCTTTTGAATGTCATGTGTTCTAGGAAATGTCAGGTTATTGTAATATCATAAACTACTGAATGTCATTTCAAACCAATAAGGCTTGGTTTCAATTATTGGTATTGTAGGTTAATTGGCTTCTGTAAATTGCTTCCAATATAGGATGCGAAAGCAGCATAACATAGAACTAGTGGTCAGCATGAACTTGGGGGGCTGAAGGGCCTGTTTCCATCTCTAAACTAAGCACATTGTCTTTAACTTGCAGCTTATTTAACATAGTCAGCATATTCAGCAGACACGGCCTCTACCAGTTTCATTTTGATTTTGAGCCAGGCTTGTTTGAAGATCCTCCCACAGGTCAGGAAATTAGGAAAGTACCGTAATTATTCTCTAAAACTGAAGCAAATAGTGTTCCAGATGATCTATATCGGTGAGACCAAGCGGAGGCTTGGTGATCGTTTCGCCGAACACATCCGCTCGGTCCGCAAAAACCAACCTGACCTCCTGGTGGCTCAGCACTTCAACTCCCCCTCCCATTCCGTATCCGACCTCTCGGCCCTGGGCCTCCTCCATGGCCAGAGTGAGCAACACCGCAAGTTGGAGGAACAGCACATCATATTCCGCTTGGGGAGTCTGCATCCTTTGGGCTTGAACATTGAATTTTCTCAATTCTGTTAGCCCTTGCTGTCTCCTCCCCTTTCCACCTCTCCCTCAGCCCTCGGGCCCTGGCATTCCCTCTATCTCCATTTCCCTCCCCCACCCCAGTCGCACTAGCTTCTCATTTTCACACCACAAACAGCTTACAATGGCTTGTTCCCTTTATCATCGATACTTATTTGCATATCTTTCATTCATTGTTCTTTATCTCTCCACATCACTGTCTATATCTCTCGTTTCCCTGATCCCTGACCAGTCTGAAGAAGGGTCTCGACCCGAAACGTCGCCTATCTCCTTCGCCTCTTAGATGCTGCTGCACCCGATGAGTTTCTCCAGCTTTTTGTGTAACCTTCACTGCTACTTCCATTACTTTTGCTATCTGATAATCCGCAGACACATTCATGTAGTTATGACACCTATTTGCCTTCTAAAAAGAATAATCTAACTTTCTCATACTTTCATATTTTCTGATAACATGGAAGGAGGCATTCACCCCATCAAATATGTACAGGCTCTCAGAGAAATCCCATTTGCCCATTAATTTATCTCTCAGATGCCTAACAACTCCACCTCACCACTGTCCTACACAGGGGGAAATTTGCATTAGCCAATTAACCTCCCAACCAGTGGGCATAAGGAAGTGGGAGAAAACTGGAGCACCAGGAGAAATGTAATCACAGAGTGTGCAATCTCAACACAGGTAATACAGGATGTTTGGAATGATCATAGAGCACTGGAGCTATGAAACAGCAGTTACATAGACCCAGAGAGGACAAAATAACAAAACTCCTGGAAATACCTTCAATGGCATTAAGTTGTGAGACTGCACTTTCGTTATTGGAAAGTTTGAATGATCTTGTAATTTTGTACCTTGACAATCATCTCCACTTTCCCATATCCTAAGAGGTCTAATTGCAATGAAAAATGCATTTATTATCTTGCTCTCGGTGAACTGTGTGTATTATTTTTGCTAATTGTTGTGTATTTGGTGCTGGAAACTAGACTTTAAATAAAGCTCGGACACGGGAGTAAACTAACAAGCTTCTTTATTCTGAACGCCATGATGAGTCTCCCCTGTGTATGCGTACCATTGCGCAAGACATCAAATATGTTAATCATATTTCATACATTACACTCCTCCCCCTTTAACTTGGAGGCAGGTAACACAATTTCACCTTCACGGTATATGCTCTTTACCTAAAATATAATTGATTAATACACTGTTGCAAAATTCTATTATTAAAGTAATCTTACAATACATCCTCATAACCGTAATAATCATATCTAAACATAGCACTTATAATTTTTCATTCCACCCATCTTTCTTAAACCAAATACATTACACCTTGCTTTATGTGTTATCATTTTCCTTTCCCTTCTGTGTAAATTGCAAACTCTTTCTAATCGCTCTATGCATGTATCTCTGCCTCTTCCATTTTTAAATGTCCTAATCTTACTTTGAAGATTTCTTCCTGTTCATGATATTCTGCTAAAGTTAACGTTTCATTTTCTGCTTCATATTTGTAGGTGGTATCTGACACATGGCTGAAGGTTTTCATTTTGCTAGCAGCTTCCTCTGTCACTCAATCTCCTCGCGCTGCATATTTATCCGCTCTTGTTGTTTAATAAGATCCTGAAATGCATAACCATCTGTCTATTGCTCAGTGAAGGAGGCTCCATGCTGGACAGGAGTGGCGGTGCTGCCCTGGCAGCAGCGGCTCGCCTGCAGTCCGTCTGTTTATCTTTTTATTTGTTGTTTTCTTGTCTTGTTTTTAGCATTAGTTTGAGTTATTGTAGTGTGTGTGTGTGTGTGTGTGGGGGGGGGGGGGGGGGGGGGGGGTGGGGGGGGGGGGGGGGGGGGGGGGGGGGTGGGAGAAACGTTCTTAGTCTCTTCCTTTTGGGGGGATGTGACTTTTCTTGTCGTATCCCCCGTGTCCGTCTGCGCTGAGGCCTATCGCGGAGCTGGTGGCCTCCAACTTTAACTGTGACCGACCCGAGGCTCCGGAGGCAGAGCCAGCGAGGACTTACCAGCGCGGGGCTGGCCGACTTCGGGGCTGCGGCGGGTTCAAGCGTTCCCGCAGCGCGACTCGGAGCTGTGGCGGCTTTCCGGTGGCGGTGGCAGCGGCAGCGACTTCGGAGGCCCGGCCGCGGGCCCAGTGGACGACATCGTCGGGAGCTCGCAGGTCACAGGTTGGTGACCTGTTTTTCCGGAGCTCCCGCGGCAACAGCTGCGTCCGCTGGACTGGAGGGCGGCAGCTTCGGCCGCCCCGGGCCGCGGTGTTGAACCGGCCTGCTCACGGAGCGCGGTTCACCCGCGGGACTTATTTACATCACCCGGTGCGGTCACAACATCGGAGGCCCGGGTCGCCTCAGTGCAGAGGAAGAGGAAGAAGGGAAGAGACAAAGACAAGATTTTTGCTTTCCACCACAGTGAGGAGGTGCCTGGTGAACTCACTGTGGTGGATGTTAAATATGTGTTTATTGTGTGTTTTGTTATTTACTATATGTATGACTGCAGACAACGAAATTTCGTTCAGACCGCAAGATCTGAATGACAATAAAGTTTTCCAAGTTCCAAGTGAAGTGTCCTAGTCGCAATCGGTCCTGCATACTTTTGTCTCAACCGGCAAGCCTCTCTTGTTTAGACTTTTCTATTAGCAGCTTTTTACTCATTGTCACATATTTATTTAACCGTTCTTTGTATTGTTTATGCATTTTTTGTTGTTCATCTATTTGTCTTGTTAAGTCACTTCTGGTTCTTCATCAAGAAGTAGGATCTATATTGTCTTTGCAATACAACAATGGCTTTGATTTTGCTCTGTGTAGTGTCAACCTCATTGACTGATATTGCACAAACTGGGAATGTCCTATTTTGCATGCTTTGAACCATCCCTGGATCAAAATGACTGCTTGTGGCATAGCTCTGTAGCGTATCCTTGATCAGTACCCACAGAATGAAGCTTGCAGAGTGACTATAGCCGCCTTTTGAATCAATAAATGATTTCTTGTAATGCACATCATTAAGAATGGATGAATATGGCGTGCTGCCTTGATTTTTTCAACCAATTCTCTGATTTTGACGCCGCGGTAGAAGGCCTGAATACAAACCACTGCTTTTCTCAAACTATTATAATGTCTCATGTGGGCATCTCTTAGCTGGCAAGCCCAGTATCATTGCTGTACAGCAGTGGCGGGCCAGCATAGTTTCTTGAAATACTGGCGCTGTTCATTAATTTGATAATAAGTCTGTATGACCTTGGCATTTTTTGCATGCACCGCAAATGCTTTTGAACAACCATTCCTCAGTATGCAGTCTGAAGCAGCAAAACGCTGCTGCATACCTTCACGTAAGTTTTGTAATCAGTTTTCATTTGAAGGTGTGCCCTGTAATGGGTTTGTATTATTATAGCTGCCAATCTCATTGCCCTGTAAGGAAGGTATACTCTGTGCATTCTAAATGCTGCTTGTATTACTGATGCTGCCTTCTGTTTGTCCCAGATCTCTCTCCATACCTTCATACCCCTGAAGGCAGCTTGAATAGATAGGGTTGCCCTCTGGATCGCAATGTACATTTGCATTTGACTGGCCAGTACATGTGTCCTGTACCGCTGTTGGTAAACTCTAACAACATCACATTGGCTTTTGGTGTGACCCGTGCCTGAGCACCTGAAGCACCTACCATCTCTGAATTTACACATCGCCGGCTCATGGCTGCCACCACATCTCCAGCACCTCTTGGAGTTCTGAATCGTGTCTCTGGATGCCCTTGATGGACTCCATGTGTTATTTAGTTCAGGCTCCTTGTCTCTGGATGCTCTTGGAGGTTTTGGCGAGAAATGAGCAATTAATGCCTCTTTACATTCTTCGTACATTTTACAATGGGCTTTGCTGGCTGCAGCAACACACATAAGGTGTGATAACCCTTGCTTCCTAAGCATGTAAGGAACCATGCTCTCTTCTTCTCCTCTGTAGTGATATCATCTGAAATGTACGAAGCCTCTAAGACTTTGGTCCATTCCTCAAAATTATACCCCAAAACTAACTGAGGCACATTTTCTACAATTGAGGTAGCTATGCTACACTGTTGCTATTCAGGTGCACTATGTTCTGTTCTCTCAAAGTGTTCTCTTCACTGGACTTAATTATTTTACATGCTAAGAAGTTATNACCAGCCCACTGACTATTACTAACTCTTATAATAATAGATTTATACTAATAAACCAACATTTAATGTTAATAACAAACTAGAACATTTTAAGCCATATACCTGCTATGCACACATTATTTACTTAAATAATTGATAACAGTGACCAATACATTAATTTCGTACAGTCCGGGACTCCGGCGCCTCGCCGACCTCTCGGGCTGTCCTTAGGGGCTGGCTTTGCTGATTTCCCAGCTGGCTTTTGCTGGCTTCACGGGCTGGCTGTTGCTGGCTTCACGGGCTGGCTGTTGCTGGCTTCACGGGCTGGCTGTTGCTGGCTTCACGGGCTGGCTGTTGCTGGCTTCACGGGCTGGCTGTTGCTGGCTTCACGGGCTGGCTGTTGCTGGCTTCACGGGCTGGCTGTTGCTGGCTTCACGGGCTGGCTGTTGCTGGCTTCCACGGGCTTGGCTGTTGCTGGCTTCACGGGCTGGATGTTGCTGGCTTCACGGGCTGGCTGTTGCTGGCTTCACGGGCTGGCTGTTGCTGGCTTCACGGGCTGGATGTTGCTGGCTTCACGGGCTGGCTGTTGCTGGCTTCACGGGCTGGATGTTGCTGGCTTCACGGGCTGGCTGTTGCTGGCTTCACGGGCTGGCTGTTGTTGCTTTGCTGGCTTGCTTGCTTGCTGGCTTCACGGCTGGGGGCTGGCTGTATTTCGCGGCCGGGGGCTGACTGTGTCTCACGGCCGGGCTGGCTGTGTTCGCGGCCGGGCTGACCTATGTCTCGCGGCCGGGCTGACTGTGCTCGCGGCCGGTGCTGGCTGTGTCTCGCTGGCGGGGGCTGAGTGTGCTCGTGGCCGGGTCGGCTGTGCTCACGGCTGGGGTGGCTGTCGGAGACTTGTCTTCGTCGTTGGTGGCAGTTGCTGGACCTGTCCGTGGGCTGAACGGTACTGGACACTCACCCGACGTCGGTGGCGGTTGCTGGACCTGGCCGTGGGCTGCACGGCACTGGAAAGCATTCCAGGTAAGCAGGCACCGTCGCTGTCCTGGTAGTTGGGCAAACAGCTGCACTCTTCGGTGTCAATTGCTGTCCTGCTTGTTTCCTTGCGCTCTTGCTTCCCGTTCCGATTTTTCTTTTCTTTGGCGCCAATTCAAATACAATTTGGAGCCAAATCTTTTCTGCTTGGTGCCGTTCCAATTTGTGGCGCCAAATACAAATTCTCTTTTTACTTTTTTTCTTTTTGCTTGGAAGTACTTGCTCTTTTCTTTTCTTTTCTGTTCTTTGATCCTCGTCGCTCAGACACGGGAGTAAACTAACAAGCTTCTTTATTCTGAATGCCACATACCATTGCACAAGACATCAAATATGTTAATCATATTTCATACATAACACTCCTTCCCCTTTAACTTGGAGGTAGGTAACACAATTTCTATTTCATACACAACACATATGAATACCAAACAATGCTGAACATAGCTTGTAGTGATATGCCCAGGTGCTGACGAGGATCTAATGATTACAGCAAGCCTTTTTGGTCATCCAGTTTATACTGTGATGACCATCTTACTTGATCTTGTTAGATTCTAAGCTGCCTGAACTTGACTGTGAAAGAAAATTCTCCAAGAGTTACATAAAGTGTTCCATAGTTCAACATTCCCAGCTGTGAAGTTCATTTAACAATGCAGAAGGCTTAATAGATTAGGTAAATCATGCGATTGTCTCAGGATGAAAGGCTGGAAACATTTTAGATATGCACCACACAATGTTGCACTGAAGGTAAAATTACACTGATATAGTCTTCTGGAAGACTAGTTGCATTTTAAGCATTAATTTCGAACTTTAGAGTGCAATGTCCAGAAACAATAATGCCACTTTCTTGTATCTCATTGGTAACACTCGGACTATTCTTGATCGGACTTTGCTCGCTTTACCTTGCACTAAAACCCCTGTCTCACGGTGCGATTTGACCCACGAGTGACCCAGAGTTGTCACTCGCGGTAATCACGTACACTAAACGTAGCGGGAACGTCGGAACTCTTGTGAACAACTTAGCGACTCGTGGAGCTAACGGCAGGTACCCGTGAAACTTGGTAACTCGTGAAAAAAAACAAACATGTTTGATTTTTTCCACAAGTCAAATTTACAGTTCAAGTTAAAAATTGAAACATTTTAAACTTGTTTATAACGTGGTGGCCCGTGCGTTTACCTTAGTGATTCGTGAGTCTACCATGGAACTCTTTTAACTCAGTGGGCAGGCAGCATCTCTGGAGAGAAGGAATGGGTGACGGGATGACATTTCCAAATTTCTCCAGCCCCATGTGTTCACTTTTTTCAACTAGCATCTGCCCTTTCTTGTGTATGACATTATTTGTATCTACAGTGCCTTGTGTCTTGGCAATTCATGATTCACACACACACACAATGCTGGGGTAACTCACACACACACACACACACACACACACACACACACACACACACACACACACACACACACACACACACACACTGCTGGAGTGACTCTCACACACACACACACACACAATGCTGGAGTGACTCTCACACACAACACACACAACACACACAACACACACACACACACACACACACACACACACACACACACACACACACACGCACACACACTGCTGGAGTGAATCTCACACACACACACACACACACAATGCTGGAGTACTCTCACACACAACACACACAACACACACACAACACACACACACACACACACACACACACACACACACACACACACACACACACACACACACACACACACACACACACAATGCTGGAGTGACTCACACACACACACACAATGCTGGGGTAACTCACACACACACACACACAGAGTGCTGGAGTAACTCGCACGCACGCACACACACAATGCTGGAGTAACTCGCACACACACACAATGCTGGGGTGACACACACAATGCTGGGGTAACACACACACACACTCACTGCTGGAGTAACTCTCTCTCTCTCTCTCACACAGACACACACACAATGCTGGAGTAACTCTGACACACACACACATGAACAATGCTGGAGTAACTCACACACACACTCACACACACAATGTTGGAGTAACTCACACACACACAAACACACACAATGCTAAGGTAACTCACACACACATACACACAATGCTGGAGTAACTCACACACACACACGAACAATGCTGGAGTAACTCTCACACACACACAATTATGGAGTAACTCAGCGGGACAGGCAGCATCTCCGGAGAGAAGGAATGATGATGTCTCGGGTCGAGACCCTTCCTTAGACCACTACCCAGAGATGCTGCCTATCCCGCTGGGTTACTCCAGCATTTCGTCTATCTTTAAACCAGCATCTGGACTTCCTTCCCACATAATAACCAATGAGATTCCCCACTAAACTTCCGTGTCCTCATTGTTCCCCTCTCTGTCTTCCCCAGACCTGTGTATATGTATATGTGTATGTGTATATGTATATATACTTTGAATTGTTCCTGGGTTGCCTACTGATATAAAATTATATATATATATATATATATATATATATATATATATATATATATATATAATTATATATATATATATATATGTGTGTGTGTGTCTGTGTTTATCTGTGTGTATTTGTGTGTGTGTGTGTGTCTCTCTGTCTGTCTGTGTGTATCTGTGTCTGTGTGCGTGTGTGTGTGTGTGTGTGTGTGTCTGCTGTCGGGTCCCGGCGGCCGCTCAAAGTCAGTCACCCGAGCTGCTTCCTTCCTCGGAGGTGGCGGCCAGTCCTGCTGTCCGTGCCCGGAGCGCTGCGGCTGCCACCCAAGCTAATTCACTCCCCGGCCACAAGAACACCATATAGCAATGACAGCACGGAAACAGGCCATCTCTGCCCTTTTACTCCGTGCTGTTTACTGTCACCTAGTCCCATCTACCTGCACTCAGACTGGAGCGTGGCAAGTGGGTTACTGACCCCAATCCCCTCCTTCACAACGCCAGACTCCCCAAATACTATGAACGGAGCTCTCCCCCCACCCCGGGAAATACAGTATTTAAAAACATAAAGCACCAAGAAATGCACTTACCACGTTATTGGTTGCTGGAGGGTGCGCATTTTCCCTTTGCGGCCGCGCTGAAATAACTCAAAGCCACAGGATGGAGATGTCTTTTAACATTGTTGCTTTATTAAAACATACCTTAATTCACGGTTGGCTCAAGAGTAACGGGAGAGGAACTTGGTAACTCGGAGGAGGAACTTGGAGCATCGCAGAAATTACATACCCGTGGGAACTCGGTTAAACACTTGAACCTAAACTTGAAGTCTCGTACACAACCACGAGTCTTTCACTCGGGGTACCTCGTGGGTCAACTCGCACCGTGAGACAGGGTCATAAATGTTATTCATGTATCTATACATTGAAAATGGCTCGATTGTAATCATGTATTGTCTTTCTGCTGACTGGATATCACGCAACAAAAGCTTTTCACTGTACATGTGACAATAAACTAAATTAAACTAAATTCTGATTCTATTATCTACAGCATAGTCGAGACTGAGCGCAGTAAGTCGTTAGCTTTTCTCAAAGTAAATTACAGCTAATTTAGGAAGATAAGTATTTTTATGTCATTTATGATCTAGCAAATGACAAATGACTGAAGAAGGGTCTCGACCCGAAACGTCGCCTATCTCCTTCGCTCCTTAGATGCTGCTGCACCCGCTGAGTTTCTCCAGCTTTTTGTGTACCCTCGATTCTCCAGCATCTGCAGTTCCTTCTTTAAAACTTAGTTAACTTGAGGATTGGGTTAGGTGGTTAGTCGGACCATGGTTGCATTGTGGAATGAGTGAAATCATCAGTGAGTTATTATCTGAAATTGTCGGAACTTACTTGTAACACACAGATCTACACCTTTCTCGATGAACTAGGATTAAGGTTGTGCATCTGCCACCTGTCCCCTTTCTTGCGCAGCACAAAATGCCATACACTTTCACTTACTCCAGGTAACATTGAAGCAAGTTGATAGTTCTGTGGAGGCACTGTGAACTTCACTGATGAAAAGCTGTAATCAACTTAATAAAACCTCTGATCATGGCATTTCTTTCAGTTCATAAGTGCTCTTCCCAGTGGTAATCATGAACCTGTTATGGCGACAGCATATTTTCTTATTACTGTCATAGGGTGGGTGGGTAGAAAGGTTATATTGACTACCACATATTAAAAAGTAACATCCCCAGCCAGTGTACCAGTTGTAGGCCTTCTTAACCTGTCGCCCATTATCACAAATGAACTGCTGCTATAGAAGACTTGGTCTTGTATTAAGCTGTAGGACCAGGTTGATGCAAAGGATAACTCTTGCCCGAGGGGAAATTAATTGCTTGATCCTTTTACCATCATCCTTTAGAAGGCACTACCTTCTAGCTAACTAGCAAGCTGTGCGTCTATGGCCTTCTTGATTACAAAATGCAAGATATGTTGTGAATGCCACATGATGAATGCCACATGATATATAAAGAGCATGTGCAGGCAGATATTCAGTTTAACTTGCATCATGGTCTCCACAGACATTGTGGGACAAAGGGCCTGTTCTGTGCTGAACTGTTCGATGTAATCCAATCTCTATGGAAGTGTGGCAACAGGAACAGGTTTCCTTACAAACAACCACACCAGGCCCAAATGACTTTGAACATGCTATTATTTAGAAACCGTTTACTCTTGATTACTATGACAATTTCTTACAATATCATTCAGTTCAAATAAGTTCAGATATCAAAGACAAATCAACTTGTTACATTATTAATGTTAAGCAAAGGTACACGCAAGTTATACAACATCCCTTAGAAATTGGAAATCCATCAGTATCATTGAAAAAGGAATTATTTCTTGTAATGACTTGACAGGGTCATTTTACCCAGGTAGACAATGCCCCGAAGCAATTAATGCTAAGAATAATAGACCTTGTAATCATTGTGGGTATTTTGCATCAGTAGGTGGCAATATTGTACTACCCACTCCTTTCCCATTCAAATGTGTGTGGTGTTATGAAGAAAGTAACAGAATTTTGCATGGTTATAGATGTTGCACCTTACTAGAATACTAACAATTGAAACCAAGCCTTATTGGTTTGAAATGATATTCAGAAGTTTCTGAAATTGCAATAACCTGACATTTCCAAGAAAACATGACATTCAAAAGATCTATTAGATTATTTTACATAGCACAGTATGAAAATAAAAGAGAAGTATAACATAGCAAAGATGAGTGGTAAGCCTGGGGATTGGGAGGCTTTCACAGAGCAACAGAAGATAACTAAAAAGGCAATAGGGGAGAAAAGATGAGGTACAAAGGTAAGCTAGCCAAGAAAATAAAGGAGGATAATAAAAGCTTCTTTAGGTATGTGAAGAGGGAACAAATAGTTGATTAGCATGTCTTTGGAATGTGTGAGGAAGCTGGAGCACCCAGAGAAAACCCACGAGGTCACATGAAGAACATACAAACACCGCACAGACAGCACCCGTAGTCAGTATCGAACCCAGGCCTCTGGCGCTGTAAGGAAACAACTCCAAAGTAGTGGAAGGTATGACCTTTTTTTCACCCAGTTTTATTCCACCAGGGATGTCTTACCTTCCACTACCTGAAACCTCTGGCAACCACCTTCAACTAGCATCGCCACTGGCTTCAACTAAAAAATTACCGATTTTTAAAGAGGCAACCTAGTTTTAGTCGCGGCCGGTTTTGAATTTTTTTAAATAATCGCCGGAACATAGAAGAAGCAGAAACAATTTTCGACCATTAGGGAGACTGACAAAAACATCCGGGAACCGCACGGAATCCTTGGGTGGGGCGCAAAGTCTCCGGAGGTTTCCGTTCAGGTTTCTTAAGTGGGACAAGGGCATTACAGTATTTGGATGGAAACTGCATTATTATAGGTGAACATTATGTTATGATGGTTGCATGCCTAGAACACAGTCTGCATTGCCAACGGCCACAATGCATGGGTCACTTGTACAATGAAAATATAATAATGTTTGAGTTCCAGAGAGTGGATTTTTTGCTCTAGCTTGGCTGAATATTGTTGAAGTAAACCTTTTCTTTATTTTGCCCAATAGATACTTTGCATTCCATGTAAAATTAGCAATCAAGCATTTTGCTTTTACTGCAGTAATAGATAAATATGTTGTCACGATCAGCCTGACCTGCAGAGCTCCTGCAGCAATTTGTATTTCGCTCAAAATGTCAGCGTCCACAGGCTTTTGTAATGTCTTGTCATCATGTATTGTCTTTCTGCTGACTGGATATCACTCAACAAAAGCTTTTCACTGTACCGAGGTACACGTGACAATAAACTAAACTAAACAAAATTCTGATTCTATTACCTATAGCATAGTCGAGACTGAGCGCAGTAAGTCGTTAGCTTTTCTCAAAGTAAATGACAGCTAATTTAGGAAGATAAATATTTTTATGTCATTTATGATCTAGCAAATGACATATGTCTTTATAGCCATTTTCAGACACAATAATAGGCAGCAAATGTAGATATAAAGACTATGTGCAGACAGATATTCAGTTTAATTTGCATCATGGTCTTCACAGACATTGTGGGACAAAGGGCCTGTTCTGTGCATAACTGTTCGATGTAATCCAATCTCTATGGAAGTGTGGCAAAAGGAACAGGTTTCCTCACAAACAAGCACTCCAGGCCAAAATGACTTTGCTAATGCTATCAATTAGAAACCTTTTCACTCTTGATTACTATGACAATTTCTTACAATATCATTCAGTTCAGGTAAGTTCAGACATCAAAGGTAAATCATCTTATTACATTGTTAATGTTAAGCAAAGGTATAAGCAAGTTATACAACATCCCTTAGAAATTGGAAATCCACCAGTATCATTGAAAAATGAATTAGTTCTTGTAATGACTTGACAGGGTCATTTTACCCAGGTAGACAATGTCCCGAAGCAATTAATGCTAGGAATAACAGACCTTGTAATCATTGTGCGTCTTTTACATCGGTAGGTGGCAATATTGTACTACTCACCCCTTTCACATTCAAATGTGCGTGGTGCTATGAAGAAAGAAACCAAATTTTGCATGGTTATAGATGTTAGAAACATAGAAACATAGAAAATAGGTGCAGGAGTAAGGCATTCGGCCCTTCGAGCCTGCACCGCCATTCAATATGATCATGGCTGATCATGTTGCACCTTACTAGAATACTAACAATTGAAACCAAGCCTTATTGGTTTGAAATGACTTTCAGAATTTTCTGAAATAGCATTAACCTGACATTCCCTAGAAAACATGACATTCAAAATATCTATTAGATTATTTTACATAGGTTATATTCTCTTCATACAAATCTTACCTATATTGTCAACTATATTCCCATCATGGATGAACTATTTTATACCATGATTTTATAGTATTAAGAACTTTTCAAAGTTATCATTACCTCTTCACAGCATCTAATGAAAACAATTAATGTAATAGAGGTGAGCATCTATGACACTTACTCTGTAGCATACCTTTCCATCTGCAGGAGCAATTACTTCCTGGTGGGTGTGTAGATTCAAGTTTAAGGTAAACATTTTAAATCAGCAATACATTGTAAAGGTAGCTGTGAGAGTTTCCCCTCAAATAATGTTAGGATTAGCTCAGCAGTGGTCCCTGACAATCAAATTGCCAAAATGGTCTTTGCTGCATCAATCTCTGGTTTGAAATATAGATGCAATAAGGCAACATTTACAACCCAAGATGTAAAGATTTAGATAAAGAGTGGAATTCTCTGCCTCAGAGGGCGGTGGAGGCGGGTTCTCTGGAGAGAGAGAGAGCTAGATAGGGCTCTTAAAAATAGCGGAGTCAGTGGACATGGGGAGAAGGCAGGAACGGGGTACTGATTGGGGATGATCAGCCATGATCACATTGAATGGATCTAAGGGCCGAATGGCCTACTCCTGCACCTATTACCTATTGTCTGTTGTCTATTGTTCTTTTAGAGTCATAGTCATAGAATCATAGAGTCATGCAGTGTTGAAAAAGGCCCTTTGGCCCAACTTGCCCACATCGACCAACATGTCCCATCTACACAAATCCCACTTGCCTGCATTTGGCCCATACCTCCTTTGGCAGATTGTTCCATATACCCACCACCCTTAGTGTGAAAAAGCTACCCCTCAGATTCCTATAAAATCTTTCCCCTTCACCTTAAACTCTGGTTCTTGATTTCCCCACTCCAGGAAGAGACTCTGTGCATCTACCTGAGCTATGCCTCTCATGATTTTATACACCTCTATACGATCACCCCTCATCATCCTGTGCTCCAGGGAATAAGGTCCCAGCCTGCTCAACCTCTCCCTACAGCTCAGACTCTCAAATCCTGAAAACATCCTTGTAAATCTTATCCTTTCCAACTTAACAACATCTTTCCTATAATATGGTGCCGGAACTCAACACAATACTTTAAATGCAGCCTCACCAATGTCTTATGTAACGGCAATATGACCTCCCAACTTCTGTACTCAATACTCTGACTAATGAAGGCTAATGTGCCAAAGGCTTTTCTGCCTACCCCAGCTACCTGTGACGCCAGCTTCAAGGAACTAAGTATCTGCACTCCAAGGTAGGCACAAAAAGCTGGAGTAACTCAGCGGGACAGACAGCATCTCTGGAGAGAAGGAATGGGTGACGTTTTGGGTGAAAAGATTGAGGGGGAGGTGAGTTGATACTATTAAGCAATCCTAATGAGATAAATTGCAAAATGCTGGCCAACAACTCATTTATTGTGGATCTGAGCAAAAATACATTATCCCCCAGCCGTGATAACATTATATTCATATAACTTGGGATTTTTACTGAAAAGACTTGCATTTAGATATTTGTTTTAATTAAGTCTTGGAAGTGAAGGTACCCGGCAATATTGTTGCCCTGAAAAATGTAATCCTTATCATGAACACTTATGGTCCATGTGGTATAAATTTGTGTGAGTCAGGTACAGTTGTGAGGCTGAACTCACACGTTGGCAAAGCTGGTTTTCCAGTTCCTTTTTCTAAATTAGATTGAAATTTAAAATGTTCTCGGTTGTTGAAAGGTCAGGCTTGAGTCGGTTTTGATTTCTGTCTCCAGGTCAGAAAAATGTGCGTTTAATTTCAGCTTCAAAGACATATGGAGTTATAGAACCACATGGCAAGGAAATAGACCTTCAGTCCAACGTACAAGATAACCAAGATGGCCCATTTGCCCATGTTTGGCCCTTATCCTTTTAAACCGTTGCTAGATTCAGAACTAATTAACCTTTTCATACCTCTCGTTTCCCTCCCCCTTGACTCGCAGTCTGAAGAAGGGTTTCGACCTTCTTGTGGTCTGTGGACGTTGTCCAGACCATCACCTCTGTTCCATTGACTCCATCTACACTTCACGCTGCCTTGGCAAGGCCATCGGCATAATCAAGCACCAGTCTCACTCTACTCACCTTCTCTTCTCCCATTTTCCATCAGGAAAGAGGTTACAGAAATTTGAAAATTCATACCTCCAGATTCAGGGACAATTCCTTCCCAGCTGCTTTGCAGCTGAATCATCCTCTCATAGAAACATAGAAAATAGGTGCTGGAGTAGGCCATTCGGCCCTTCGAGCCAGCACGGCCATTCAATATGATCATGGCTGATCATCAAGAATCGGTACCCCGTTCCTGCTTTCTCCCCATATCCCTTGATTCCATTAGCCCTAAGAGCTATATCCAACTCTCTCTTGAATACATCCAGTGAATTGGCCTCCACTACCTTCTGTGGCAGAGAATTCCACAGATTCACAACTCTCTGGGTGAAAAAGTGATTTTCTCATCTCAGTCCTAAATGGCCTACCCCTTATTCTTAAACTGTGATCCCTAGTTCTGGTCTCCCCCAACACCGAGAACATTTTTCCTGCATCTAGCCTGTCCAATCCCTTAATAATTTTATATGTTTCTATAAAATCCCCTCTCATCCTTCTAAATTCTAGTGAATATAAGCCCAGTCGGTCCATTCTTTCATCATATGTCATTCCTGCCATCCCGGGAATTAACCTGGTCAACCTACGTTGTACTCTCTCACCAGCTAGAGTGCGGTCCTAACCTCCTATGTACCTTATTGGAGACCTTTAATCATACTTTATCAGACTTTATCTTCACTAAATTTTGTACCCTTTATCCTTTAACTGCACACTGTGATAGTATGCAACAAAAGCTTTTCATTGTACATTGGTACACGTTGCGGTAATAAATTAACTAATTTTCAGACCAGCAGCTGCATGAAATATTTTGCTTCACATTAGAAGCATTGTCCTTTATTATCAAGTATCATTTATGTTCTATGCATGTCACAATACTTCAGATTCTGAATCAACCTTATAAATTTCAGCAACCTTGAACTATTTTTCTGAGTAAGATCCTGTACTGTGGTTGTTTTTTATGAGGCACAGTGGTTTACTTTGGATCTACATTCACTGGTCAGCAAATGTTTTTACACATGAAAATTAATCCGACAGATGTTGTCTATGGTCAATGGTTCGGCTGTGATGAAAATTTGCTGTGATGCGGAAATAAAAAATATATTTGGTACTGTTAAATAGTTGACATTTGAAGCAGAAAACAGGCTTTGCTGTAAAAAGAGGTCAGCAAATTCTCTGAAGTTAATTTATAATTGAATCAGTTTGATTAAGCCCCACAACTATTTAAGACGAGATGCTTCTCTTTCTGTTTCATGTGGAGCTCCTGCTCCTGCAGTATAAATCTACTTCCGCTGGCCAGGAAATGAATGAATAAGTTTATTGGCCATGTATTAACATGGAATTTGCCTTGGTACTCCGCCCACAAGTGACAACGACATGAAGTGACAGTTAAGAATTACACATAAAACATTAAACATTAATAATAAAACATTATTGATTAAACATGTGAAATAAGTACAATACCAGAGCAAAAGGAGCCAAAGATTTTTGGTTATTGCGTAGAGCTACTACTCGGAAAAAAACTGTTTTTATGTCTGGCAGTGGCAGCTTTGACAGTCCGGAGTCGTCTTCCAGATGGAAGTGATTCAAAGAGTTTGTGGTCAGGGTGAGAGGGGTCAGAGATGATCTTATCCGCTCACTTCCTGACCCTTGCAGTGTACAGATCGTCAATGGAGTGAAGGTTGTAGCCAACAACCTTCTCAGCTGATCGGACTATTTGCTGCAGCCTCCGGATGTCGTGCTTGGTGGCTGAGCCAAACCAGACCATGATGGAGAAGACGAGGACAGACTCTATGATGGCCATATAGAAGTGGACCATCATTGCCTGTGGCAGATTGTGCTTCCTCAGCTTCCGCAGGAAGTACATCATCTGTTGTGCCTTTTTGACTGTGGAGTCGATGGTAGCCCCACATTTAAGGTCCTTGGAGATGATAGTTCCAAGGAACTTAAAAGACTCCACAGATGTGACTGTGGTGTTGTTGATGGTGAGTGGGGTGAGGAGAGGGGGAGCATTCCTAAAGTCTACTATCAATTCCACTGTCTTAAGAGCATTGAGCTCCAGGTTGTTGCGAGGGCACCAGGCCGCCAGCTGTCTCACTTCCTGTCTGTCGGCAGATTCTTCCCAATCATTGATCAGTCCAATCAGGGTTGTGTCGTCCGCAAACTTGAGAAGCTTGACAGAGGAGTCTGTGGAGAGCACCTGTTCAGGTGGCTTCTTCTTTCACCCAGTGCTGATGTAGGTAAACACTACCAGCACAATATATCTATCATATCATATTATATGAAATCATATCATATCTATCTATCTATCTATCTATCTATCTATCTATCTATCTATCTATCTATCTATCTATCTATCTATCTATCTATCTATCTATCTATCTATAACTATCTATCTATCTATCTATCTATCTATCTATCTATCTATCTATCTATCTATCTATCTATCTATCTATCTATCTATCTATCTATCTATCTATCTATCTATCTATCTATCTATCTATCTATCTATCTATCTATCTATCTATCTATCTATCTATCTATCTATCTATCTATCTATCTATCTATCTATCTATCTATCTATCTATCTATCTATCTATCTATCTATCTATCTATCTATCTATCTATCTATCTATCTATCTATCTATCTATCTATTCTATCTATCTATCTATCTATCTATCTACTTTTAAAACTCTGTGTGTGTGTGTGTGTGTGTCTGCCGGTCGACCTACCGGGTGTGTGTCGCATTCCATTTTTTTTTCAGATAAGATTTTTGCCCTTTGATTTCCTGGTCCGCCAAAACCGGACCCTCAAACGCCGCCATTTTTTCCATTTTGCTAGACATTACACTTTTACATTCACAAATGCACTCCTCATTACATTTAGACATTTTTATGTACACAATTTTTAATAAAATCCTTCCCCCCCCAATTTTTCAAAATCTTAATAAAATCAAACTGCTCTCACCCATAGAATGTTGGTGAACGTTCCATCGTGTGATGTCACAATGCCCAATGCTCACATATGTCCAATCGGAATGGATCTCATTTACATCTGCCTTTGCCCCAGCCCCAGCCCCCCCCCTCCCCCCACAGCCTGTGTCGCAGTGCGTGATCATGTGTGTGGGAATAGAGAAAGAGGATTGGGTGTGATAGGGAGTGGAGAATAGATGGACTGCCCCTACCCCTCCCCATCCCTCATACCCCCCCACTCTTTCCCTCTCTAACCCCCTCCCTCCACACTCTTCCCCCTCCCTCCCCTACCCCATCTCTCCCTCCTCCCCTCCCTCCCCATCCCTCCACCCTCCCTCCCCCTCCCTCCCCCACACCTCTTTCCCCCTTCCCCATCCCTCTCTCCTCCCCCTCTCCCTTCCTCTCCTCACCCCTCTCCCTCTCCTCCCCCTCCTCCCACCCCATCCTACTCTCGCCCAACCCCTCCCCTCTCCCCCACCCCCCTGTCACCCTTCCCCCCTCCTCATCCCCCTCCCCTCCATCCCCTCCTCACTCTTCCCCCTCCTCCACACTATTCCCCCTCTTCCCTACCCTATTTCCCTCCTCCCCCCTCCCTCCCCTCCCTCCGCCCCACACTTTTCCCCCGCCCCTCCTCCCCCTCCTCATCCCCCCACCCCTCTCTTCTTCGCCTCTCCCTCCCCTCTCTCCCCTTCCCCTCCTCTCCCCCGCCCCTTTCCAATGTCCCGCCTTACCCTCTCTCCTACTCCTCCCCTCTTCCACACCCTCTCTCCCTTACCCCTCCCCCCTCCACCCTCCACCCACCACAATCCCCTTCCCTCTTCTCCCCCTCCCTCTCTCTCCCCCACTCTCTCCCCCTGTCCCTCTCCCCCCCCTCACTCCACTCATACACCCTCTCCTCTCCCTCTTACCCTCTCCCCCTCTCTCTCTGTATCACCTCTTCCCTACTTCTCTCCCCAGACGCGCCTATACAATTAACCCCCCCCGCCCCCCGCAAATTCCTCTCTCCTAGGTTTTTATCTGCTCCCCCTCCCCACCGCTCATCCCCCGAACTCCTCTCTAAATTTGACTCTCCTCCTTCAGATGTCAATACCCTTGCCCGGCACCGCCCCCCCTCTCCTCCTCCCCCTCCCCGTTCTCGGAAGCAGGTTGCCTCAAACGCGCAGGCACACTTTCCGCACCCCCCCCCCCAATCAGTCCTCCTCCCTCTCAAAGATCTCTTCTCATGCGTGCCACGATCTCTGCCACTCATCTCCACCTTCCCACCCCCTCCTCCCCCCCGGCCCGGCCTGGCTCGGCTCGTTCACTCTGGTCCTCCCATTTTCTACCCCTCTTCGCTCCATCTCACCCCCCCCTGGGGTTCTGTCCCCCACCCCGAGATCTCCCTCTTCCCCCCCTCTCTCTCTCTCTCTCTCTCCCTCTCCTCTCTTCTCTCTCCCCCTCTTTCATTCCCTGCCCCTCCCCTGCCCCCCTTATCTCTGTCTCCTCATTGTGCCTTCTCTCGTGTCTCTCCCCATTCTCTCTCTGCCATCTCTCTCTGTCCATTCTCTCTTGCCCTCAACCCCCCCTCCTCTTATACTATTATTATAATATCAAGTGCCCACTGTGAAACTCCCAACGGTATATATTAAAACTATCTGGGCACAAATGAGTGCAACGATGCATGGACAAGAAATCCGATTCCAGTGAGTCCTCAAATTGGTGGGGGCAGGCATCATGGCTTTTGGCAAAATGGTCCGAGGGGCACCGATGTCCGGCACACAGCAGGATATGTTGGCCCTGCTGTGTAATGAATACTTTGAAGTAAATTGCATCCGGAAGATAGCTATAAAGCCGACACTAAACCCACGATTTGCAGCTCTATGTAGGTCGTCCAACATTCAAGCGCCAAATTATTTATTTGGTGGGGACCTGCTCAACCAAGTCAAAGACCTGGAAGAAGAAGCCAAAGCGATAGGCCTCATGAAGACTTACGTCCCTTCCGCCAGGATGCCACCTCGCAGGTCGTTTTCGACACGAAGGGGGTCAGATCCGGGGGTAGGGCCAAGCAGAGTGGGACCAGTGGGACGGCATTATTACCCACCTGTATACGCCAACTACAACCCCAGTATGGCGAGAAGAACAAGAACTCCAAGGTCTACTATGGAGGTACGTGTGATTCATTCAGTCCAGGATAAATCCTCTGGGGAACAACCTCTGGTAGGGGGTAGGTTACAGTTATTTTATGATGAATGGTGCTGCATAACATCTGATCTGTTTATACTGGACACTGTCTCATGGTCTCGAATAGAGTTTATGTCAGGAATTCATCCACCTGCACAAAATATGCCTAGTCGGGTATTGTTTTTTTCTGGACCAGAAACTCTGCAGGTAAATAAAGAAATTGGGGTTTTGTTCCAAAAAGGGGTAATTGAGAGGACGACATACCATCCTCAACAATTTGTGTCCAATATATTCCCCAGACAGAAAAAAGATGGTGGGTGTCGAGTCATTCTGGATCTAACCCAGTTAAATTCCTATGTCCAGTATAGGCATTTAAAAATGGACACCTTCAATACTAATAAACAGCTGTTATCAGAAGGTTGTTATAAGGCAACCATAGATCTGAAAGATGCATATTATTCAGTACCAATTCATCATCAGTACCGAAGATACTTGAAATTTAGTTGGATGGGACAGCTGTGGCAATTTAAAGCATTACCCAATGGGTTAACCTCAGCTCCTAGGTTGTTCACGAAATTGTTAAAACCAGTTCTGGCGCTACTTCGTGCCCAGAATCACATTGTGATGGTTTATCTAGATGATATTTTAATTATAAGCAACACTCAGGAAACAGCTGAGGAGTCGGTTTCAGCAACCAAACACCTGTTTGAGAGGTTAGGGTTTCTTGTCCATCCAACAAAATCCAAGCTAGAGCCATCCCAAAAAATTGATTATTTGCGGTTTGTCATTGATTCAGTTGATATGTCAGTGACTTTGCCTACGGCCAAGGCTGTTGAAATCAGGGAGGTCTGTACCAGTCTCACTGAAAAACCACGATCCTCCATCCGGGAAGTAGCCAGTGTTATTGGTAAATTGGTGGCGGCGTTCCCTGCAGTGGAGTTTGGACTCCTGCACTATCAAAGTCTGCAACGAGCTAGAGAACAAGTACTTAAAGAACATGCAGGTCATTTTGATAGACTTATGCAGTTGTCAGCCAAAGCCATCGCCGAATTACAATGGTGGATCATCAATATTGCACAAACTACCAAAACCATTTTGGTTCAACAACCTTCAGTGGTTTTACAAACAGATGTCAGTGCTTTGGGATGGGGAGGCATGGACAGTGAGTCTAGCTGTAGTGGTAGATGGAGTGTGCAAGAGGATTTAATCCTGCACAGGCATGGTATAAATTACTTAGAATTGCTGGGTGCATTCTATGGATTAAAATCTTATTGTTCAGCAATGAATAATTTACATGTTCAGCTCCTGATTGACAATACCACAGCTGTTGCCTATATCAATCACATGGGAGGAATAAGGTCAGTATCATGTGATTATCTGGCTAACCTCATTTGGGACTGGTGTATTTCCAAGAATATCTGGGTCTCAGCTATCTACCTACCAGGTAGAGATAATGTGGTGGCAGACAACAGGTCACGGAAATTTAATCACAACATAGAATGGATGCTAAATCCTGATGTTTTTAAAATGGATTATCAGCCGCTATGGCTTGCCAGATATAGATCTGTTTGCATCCAGGCTAAATCACCAGTTGCCTAAATACGTTTAGTGGGAACCAGATCCAGGAGCAGTAGCGGTGGATGCATTCTCGCTACATTGGGGACGTACGTTCTTTTACGCTTTTCCCCCATTCTGCCTCATTAGGCAATGCCTCACCAAAATAGAGCAGGACTCCACCTCAGGCATTTTGGTGGTTCCGGACGGGCCTACACAGCCATGGTTCCCATTGGTGCTGAGAATGATGATTCAGCCATTCATAGCTGTCCCCAGCTGCAGTAATTTATTGGTACATACAGTAACAGGAGAAAGTCATCCGTTGCATGATCATATTAATTTGTTAATCTGCAGGTTCTGAACAGACCGTTCCAAGGGCTTGGACTGTCGAGTAGGACCATGGATGTGATAACTGCAGCTTGGAGAGATAGCACTAAAAAACAATATGTGTCTCATATTAAGAAATGGGAGATGTTGCAGTCAGATATATCTTATCATACTGCAAGTATACCGGCTGTATTGGAGTTCCTTGCTGCATTGCATTTTGATGAACACTTGAACTATAGTGCCATTAATAGTGCTTGGAGTGCTTTGTCCTATATAGGGCCGTTTTCAGAACAACAATCTATTGGGTCCCATCCTTTAGTGTCCCGATTCATGAGAGGAATCTTTAACGAGAACTCTCCTAAGCCTAGAGATACAGAAATGTGGGATGTCAGTATAGTTCTCACACTGCTTCGGCAATGGGCTCCAATTACGTCACTGTCTTTTCAGAAGTTAACACATAAAGTGGTTATGCTCATGGCGCTAGTATCAGCGCAACGAGTTCAAACATTTCAAAAGCTACGACTAGATAGCATCTACTCTTCTGCAGATAACATTACGTTTTATGTGTATGATTTAATCAAACAAAGCAGGCCAGGAATGGCCGAAACCAAATTAAGCTTTAAAGCAAACCCCGTTGACCAAACGTTATGTGTAGTCAAGCACCTGAGTCAATATATCGAGGTAACTAAGAGTCTCAGAGGCTCTGAGACAGCAATGCTCATCAGCCACAAAAAAACTCATAAAAAGGTGTCAGTACAAAGAATTTCTAGATGGTTAAAACAGGTTTTGGATTGTGCTGGAGTAGACACACATGTGTTTAAATCTCACTCCACCAGGGCGGCGTCAACATCCGCAACGAAGGCACAGGACGTGCCTCTAGACCAAATCCTCGAGGCTGCAGGATGGTCTAAGGAGGCGACCTTCTCCAAATTTTATGATAAATCTGTCCTGACAGTGCAAGGTTTTGGGCATGCTGTTTTGGGTTTGGGTTGATTTCTTTTCTTTCTAAATTTCATTTGTAATTTCCCCCTGGGACAGAGGGGTTATTACTGTTTTGTTTGTTATTATTAAAAATGAATATTGGATAATTCGAAGCAATGTTCAATACATTATTTATTCACTACTGTGTCAACTGAAGCAGTGTGTCATATGGAATGGATCTATGGCATGAAATCACAGAGCTTTGAAATCTTCACGTAGTCACTCACGTGACTCCGAAGTAAAATAGTAAGATTAATCGAGGACTTACCAGTTTGAAGTTTGATCTTTATTTTATGAGGAGTTACGATGAGGGATTACGTGCCTCCGCTCCCGGCCCTCATAATCGCAAAGATCATCTGGTAGTTCTAGTCTTCTGAGCCTTACTATATCACTTCGACTATAGTTTCTGTGTTTTCACGCCGCTGCTTTGAAGTATGATGCGCATGCGCCTGGAGGGGCTTCTTCACGTAATCCCTTATCGTAATTCCTCATAAAATAAAGATCAAACTTCAAACTGGTAAGTTCTCGTTTAATCTTACTATTTTGCCTGTGAAACGTATCTCCTCGAAAGCAGACGCCGAAACGGGGAAATGATTACATATTTCAGTAGAGATTTTCCTTGTGACTTTAGAAATCCACTCCTCTTCCCGACTTATTTATTAAAATTGTTGACCAATCTGACCTTTTTTAAAATCTGACCGCTGCCCAGCTGCTGTCGTTACAATAACAGTGAAATGTTTACATCTTCTGGTAGAAATATTCCTTATTATTTCAAAAATCCACTTTTCTGTAAATTTAGTGAATTATTTCCCGAGATATTTGCTAAAATTTATCACCAAACTGACATTTAAAAAATATATAACGGTTGCCCAGCTGCTGACCTCACAATGCCTTTGCTCTTGACCCTGCCCCCCCCACCACTCTGGATTAATACAGCTGCTATCAACGCGCATGCACAGTTTTCCAAGAGCTACGCTATCCCCCATCCCCCGATCTTCAAACGGCGCAGAAAGAACGCAAAAGTTCTGCAGCAAAGATCCTACAGCTCCGCTCCGCTATAGGATCTATGTTCTGCAGATCCCGAGGTCAGCGGTGCTCACGCGCTGAAGAAGTTTCTCCTCGCTGTAGTTTGTGAAGCCACGCCCGAGGCAGGCCGGGATCTTTCTCTTCCCGATTTACGCAGCCCACTCACTCGCCCGGCTCCCCTCCACCTCCCCCAATAATAATAATAACATTAAATAATAAATAAACAAAATAATGATAATAATGAATTTAATTATTTTATTACATAGTTAATAATGTCCAACAATGTTATTGAGTTGTATGTGTATGTGTTTGTGTGTGGATTTGTGTGTTTATTGTGTTTGTCTGTGATTCACAACTCCCCGAAAACCCAACGCGCTAACGGTATAATTTTTACATTCCAGTAGAGATTTACATCATGATCTCAAAAATCACCACATCTGAAAATTGTATTCATTACTTCTTGAATTATTTCTTCAAATTGTCACAAATCTGATATTGTGCGTCGTGCCTCGGCTCTAGTTTCCCGAGCGCTTCCGAGGTCGATGCACGACGCACGCTAGCGCCTCGGCTCGGGTTTCCTGAGAACTCCCAAGACCTTCCGAGCGCTTCCGAAGTCGACGCATGCTAGCGCCAGGCTTGGTTTTCGCGAGAATTCCCGAGAGCTGCCAAGAGCTTTGTACTAGAGTCGGGCCCTGTGCAAGAGCTCTCTCTCTCTCTCTCTCTCTCCCGGGCTCTCTCCGCTTTTCGCAGCCCGCTCACTTGCCCGGTTCCTCTCCTCCTCCTCTCCCCACTCCTCCTCGCCCCCCTTCCCCCCCTCTCCTCCCCCTCTCCCCCCCTCCCTCTCCTCCCCTTCTCCCCCTCCCCCTCTCCTGCCCCTCTCCCCCTCTCCCCCTCTCCCCCTCCCCTCTCCTCCCTTCCCCTCTCTGCCTGCCCTATCCACAGCCTCCTCTCTCCCCATCCTCTCTCCGCCTCCTCTCTCCCCTCTCTATCCTACCCTCCCTCCCTCATCACACCACTCCCCTCCCCTCTACCCCCTCTCTACCACCCCTCTCACCACCTCCTCCCTCTCCCCCTCTCTCCCCCTCCTCACTCTCCTCAAAGCAAAAGATGAAGAGTACAAATTAGCCAGAGAAAGCAGCCTACCAGAGGACTGGGAGATTTTCAGAGTCCAACAGAGGAGGACAAAGGGCTTAATTAGGAAAGGGAAAATGGATTATGAAAGAAAACTGGCAGGGAATATAATAACTGACTGGAAATGTTTTTATCGATATGTGAAGAGAAAAAGATTAGTTAAAACAAATGTAGGTCCCTTGCAGTCAGAAACAGGTGAATTGATCATAGGGAACAAGGACATGGCAGACCAATTGAATAACTACGTTGCTTCTGTCTTCACTATGGAAGACAAATAATCTGCCGGAAATAGCAGGGGATCGTGGGTCAAATGAAATGGAGGAACTGAGTGAAATCCAGGTTAGCCGGAAAGTGGTGTTAGGTAAATTGAATGGATTAAAGGCCGATAAATACCCAGGGGCAGATAGGCTGCATCGCAGGGTACTTAAGGAAGTAGCCCCAGAAATAGTGGATGCCTTAGAGATAACTTTTCAAAACTCTTTAGCTTCTAGAGTATTTCCTGAGGATTGGAGGGTAGCTAATGTAACCCCACGTTTTAAAAAGGGAGGGAGAGAGAATACAGGGAATCACAGACCAGTTAGTCTAACATTGGTAGTGGGGAAACTGCTAGAGTCAGTTATTAAAGATTGGATAGCAGCGCATTTGGAAAGTGGTGAAATCATTGGACAAAGTCAGCATGGATTTACGAAAGGTAAATGATGTCTGACGAATCATATTGAATTTTGTGAGGATGTAACTAGTAGAGTGGATAAGGGAGAAGCAGTGGATGTGTTATATCTGGACTTTCAGAAGGCATTCGAAAAGGTCTCACACAAGAGATTAGTATACAAACTTAAAGCATATGGTATTGGCGGTTCAGTATTGGTGGATAGAGAACTGGCTGGCAGACAGGAAGCAAAGAGTAGGAGTGAATGGGTCCTTTTCAGGATGGCAGGCAGTGACTAGAGGGGTGCCGCAAGGCTCAGTGTTGGGACCCCAGCTATTTACAATATATACAGTGGCTTGCAAAAGTATTCATACCCCTTGAACTTTTCCACATGTTGTGACGTTACAACCACAAACGTAAATGTATTTTATTGGGATTGTTATGTGATAGACCAACACAAAGTAGCGCATAATTGTGAAGTGGAAGGAAAATGATACATGGTTTTCAAATCTTTTTACAAATAAAAAGCTGAAAAGTGTGGCGTGCAAAAGTATTCAGCCCCCTTTACTCTGATACCCCTAAATAAAATCTAGTGCAACCAATTGCCTTCAGAAGTCACCTAATTAGTAAATAGAGTCCACTTGTGTGTAATCTAATCTCAGTATAAATACAGCTGTTCTGTGAAGGTCTCAGAGGTTTGTTAGAGAACATTAGTGAACAAACAATGTTCCTTGGGCATCATGAAGCCCAAGGAACACACCAGACAGGTCAGGGATGAAGTTGTGGAGAAGTTTAAAGCAGGGTTAGGTTATAAAAAGATATCCCAAGCTTTGAACATCTCATGGAGCACTGTTCAATCCATCATCTGAAAATGGAAAGAGTATGGCACAACTGCAAAACTACTAAGACATGACCGTCCACCTACATTGACAGGCCGGGCAAGGACAGCATTGATCAGAGAAGCAGCCAAGAGGCCCATGGTAACTCTGGAGGAGCTGCAGAGATCCACAGCTCAGGTGGGAGATTCTGTCCACAGGACAACTATTAGTCGTGCACTCCACAAATCGGGTCTTTATGGAAGAGTGGCAAGAAGAAAGCCATTGTTGAAACAAAGCCATAAGAAGTCCCGTTTGCAGTTTGCCACAAGCCATGTGGGGGACACAGCAAACATGTGGAGGAA